>CM066582.1:33195446-33842946 GCA_033816785.1 Picus viridis | reverse complement strand
ACCCAACTGCAGCCACAAGAGATAATTACCATTCTCTTTGCGTTCTGGAATTTGCAGATAGCTTCACTCTGCAAGACCAAGACTCAGTCAACAAAGCTTGATTGCACCCTCGTTTACATTTATGTACATTGAGAATAATTCCACAAAATCCAGTGGAAACCTGCAGAGGTAAAAATGGGTGTGAAATGGCTTCTGGAGTGAGACACCAATTCATGCTTTTTGGGTAATGAATTGCCTCATCCACAAGCAGGTGTGTAGAATTGGAGCAATTCATAATGCACTATAATAATGCACCATGGGGAATCTTTTTGTTATTATTATTTTTCTTTGTATTTTTTTTTCTTCCCTCCCCCCAGGGCTGTTCCTTGTCTTCTGAATCCACTATTTTTCTATTTCTCTTGTTGTAGAATCAAAGAATGATAGGAGTTGAAAAGGATCTCTCAATAAGTCCAACCCCTATGTCAAAGCAGGATCACCTATGGCAGGTCACACAGGAATGCATCCAGACTGGGCTTGAAAGTTTCCTGAGAATGAGACTCCACAATCTCTCTGGACAGCGTGATCCAGGGCTCCACCACCCTCACAGCTAAGAATTTTCTCCTCAGGTTGAGGTGGAACTTCCTGGATTCCAGTCAGTATCCATTGGCCCTAATCCTATCACAGGACACCACTGAAAAGAGTCTGGTCCCTTCTTCTTGACACCCATCCTTCAGATATTTGTAAACGTGAGTAATGTCCCCTCTCAGTCTTCTCCAGGCTAAACAACCCCAGGTCTCTCAGCCTTTCCTGATCAGATAGATATTCCAGTCCCTTCATCATCCTCATAGTCTCATTTGGACTCTCTCCAGTAGTTTCCTCTCCCTCCTGAACAGGCAAGCCCAGAACTGGACCCAGGACTCCAGCTCTGTCTCACCAGGGCAGAGTAGGGGAGGAGAACCTCCTTGACCTGCTGGCCACACTCTTCTTAAGGCACCCCAGGATGTCATTGGCCTTCTTTGCCACAAGAGCCCTGACTCCATTATTTTTCTATTCCTATTTTCTTTCTGATTTATTAGTAACTGGTTGAAATTTTACTGCAGCCATTGAAACAGAATTTTAAAGACTGGGGGCAAAAAAATCCCATAATATTATCTGGTTTTGTCCACAGCTTATAATTCAGTTTCAAACATAAGAGAGTTTAGGTATCAATTTAATACAGAATCATGGAACTGTTTTGATTGGAAGAGACCTCTAAGATTGAGTCCAACCTTGTTTAGAAAGAGTACACTGGCTTCAAAACTTGCAAAAAAAAAAAAAAAAAAAAAGAATTGAAATATATAGGACTTTATCCTCAAGAAGAGAGCTGTGTGTTTTCTAACCAGAAACATGATTTTGTTGGAACTGACCTCTAAAATAACTGAGTCCAACCATTATCTAACTCTAGCAAGTCTGATGCTAAACAAACATATAATGATAGAATTATTTGGATTGGAAACAACCTTTAAGATTAGCGAGCCCAACCATTCTCTAACTTGACCAAGGCTGGTGCTAAACCATGTTGTCCAACACTGCATCTCTGCCTCTTTGAAACACCTCCAAAGATGGTGATTCAACCACCTCTCTAGGCAGCCTGTTCAAGGCTTCAAGCACCATTCAGTCAACAAGTTTCTTCTAAGTTCCAGCACAAACTTCAGCTGCTGGAAATGAAAGCCATTTCCTTTCATCCTATCAATTGTTCCTAGGGAGAAGAGACCAACACCCTCCTTGCTCCAGCCTCCTTTCAGAGAGTTGTAGAGATCAAGGCTCATTTTCTCCAGACTAAACAACCCCAGGTCCCTCAGCTGCTCCCCACAAGACCTGTTCTCCGGATGGATCTCTTTTCACATGTGTGCCATGAACTTATGTCATTCCTACAGCTTCCCTTTGCCATCAGGTTAGGTTTTTCTCCCAATTTTCATAGAATATTCCTGGCATTTCAGGCTTTACTGTAAGCTGCATAAATCCAAGGATTGTTCGTGTTTGACAAATTCTTATTTCATTTCAATTTTGCTGGAACGAAGCTTTCCTAGAGTGTTATTTGACATTATGAAACATCAAACAAATGTGAAAGTGAGAACTGATACACACATGCGTGTTACCACAACAACATCTCAAATTAGTAGAGACTCAAAGAGCTCTGAATTTTATTTTAACAAAATATTAATTGTTTTCAGGTGTGCTCCCCCCAGACTTCAAAATGCCAGAAATTGCTGTGGAAAGGAGGTGTATTAGAGTGAATCACCAAGGTTGGAAGAGACCTCAAAGATCATAGTATCATAGTATCAGTCAGGGTTTGAAGGGACCACGAGGATCATCTAGTTCCAAACCCCCTGCCGTGGGTAGGGACACCCCACACTAGATCAGGCTGGCCAGAGCCTCATCCAACCTGGTCTAAAACACCTCCAGGGACAGGGCCTCAACCACCTCCCTGGACAACCCATTCCAGGGCTTCACCACTGGTCACCAAGTCCAACCTGTCACCACAGACCTCATGACTAGACCATGGCACCAAGTGCCACATCCAGTCCCCTCTTGAACACCTCCAGGGACAGTAATTCCACCACCTTCCTGGGCAGCCCATTCCAATGGCAAATGACTCTCTCAGTGAAGAACTTTCTCCTCACCTCGAGCCTAAACTTCCCTGGTGCTGCTTGAGATTGCAGACTGGCTCAGTGGAAGCATGGCATAGGAAGTGCAGTTATTCATCAGGGTTGGGAAAAGTGATCCTGATTTACTTGTGCCATTAGAGACTCCACCAAAAGAATGAACGAGCATTTTTCTATCGAAAGCAAACCAAGCAGAGCCTCTCCGGCACATTTTCCCAGTTAGGGTGCTTCAAAAAGTAGGCAAAATCCTGACTTGGATTGCTGATTGCATTGGTAGGTCCAGAGTGATTGCAACCCCCTCGCCCTGGTTGGTTAGCATTTGCTCATCAACAGCAATATTTAACCCCAATCCCCCTGCACTCCTTGCCCATCCAGCACTGCCCAACCAGCAGACAGCCACGGGGAGCTGCTCAGCCGCTGGTGCTGGACGGTGCGGTGGGGCAGCGAAGCTAGGAGGTGATGATTTCGTTTACAAACCTTTCCTTAAGTGAACTGCTCCACCGGGAAGCTCCGCAGGACGCGGCGGGAAGCACCGTTGGGCTCTGCGAGGGCAGGCACTGCTGCCAAAATTCCACACCCCCCCGTTAATCCCTTTGGGAATTCTCATGTGCTTAAAATGAGGTGCCTGCTCGAGTACCTTCCCCAGACACAGCCACAGCCGAGGAATAATAATGATGTTGATAGGAAATGCAGCAGGAAATAAGCTGAAGAGCAGGAGCGCTCGGCACCCTGCCGCTACCCGACTTACCAGGCATTTACACTTCATTTCAAGACTTCCTCCTGCTCCCCACAACCCCCTTCACAAGAAGGCTTTGGGCAGAGTCCTCCCTTTCCTTTCCTTTCCTTTCCCTTAAATAATCGTTTCAGCATTTGGGGTGATTCTTGAAGGTAGGGTTAAAAAAGAGACCTACCTCCCTCTAGCTATCTACTTTTGCATCGGGCTCACTGATTCGGAGCTGGAGGGATTCAAGAGGGGCTCACGCAGGGCTGATTAGGAAGTCAGGGAGAAGGAGAGATCCTCCAAATGAGCCTTTCCACCTTTGTCCTTTTCCTGCAGCTCTGGACTGTGCCCGTAAGAGCTTTGCACTTTGGTTGTTTTTAACATCTTTTGTTCTTTAGTGAAGAACTCACTGAACTGGCTGCTTGCTCTGCGAAGCTCCTTCGAGAGGTTAGAGGTGTTTTTAAAGAGTCATTCCCTGAGTGCTTAACAGGAGCAAATATTTTAGAGTTCCACTCTGGCATCTGAAAGTGCATCTAAAACTGGGCTGCACACTGCACAGAGAGAATCTGGGTGGTTTGGGAGGAGAATAAAAGGAGTGGGTTTCTTCTAGGACATTTACAACCGCTGTCCCCTTAAGCAAGTTCTCTGCACTTTGTGTTTCAAAAGAAGTTTACGAAAAGGCATTCACTTTAAGAAGGCTTTTTGCAAAACAAGCATTTAGGAAAAGAGTTTCCAAAAAGGCATTTCCTAAAGGCATTTACATCTTGTGCTGCGTGTGGACTAAGGTGGAATGTGACTGCAGCTCGTGGGCACATTAAATGCACCTTTTGATGACAGTCTCGGCTGCAGGTGTTAGGCGAAGCAGAACAACAGCAGCAGCAAAATCAAACCTCCAAAGTCCCGCACTTCCAACTTTCCTCCAAGTTCTCACTTGAGAATGAAAAAGTATCAGGAGGGGCAGATGAATGGACTGTGTTCTTATGGCAGCACAAGAGAAGGTGGAATGTTCTTGTTCGGGCGAAAAGAGGTTAAAAGTACCAGATTGTGGTGTAATTACCAAATTATGGCATCTAATTTATAGGTTTAACATGCTAATTAAGTGTGATACATGGGTGGCAGAGGGTGAATACCAAGAACTAGAAGCCTTCCTTTTGTCTTTGTAAATTTGTTTTGATTGCAGGGTGAGGGAGGAAAGGAAGAGGATAAAAACCCGGCTGCACCACATAGGGCTGTGCCTTATTCTCTTGTGCCAGGCAGCATCTAAAGCAGCTCTCCAGAGCAGTGGGCGATGCGCTCGTTTTAACAGAAATAGAGGGGGTGACAGGCGTTTGGGGGTGGGGTGGGGGGGTGGGAGGTGTGTGTTAGCTGCCTCTCACCTGCATGCAGCCACTTTTGAGAAGGGAGATTGCCCGAGTGAAGACCAGCACCCTGAAGTTTGGAATGCCAGAGTGTGTTTGCGAGGGCTGTCAGCAGTGCCGGTGTTGAAATAGAGATGAGTTCATGTGTAATTGCCAGTCCTGTCTGCACAGACAGTGTCTGCATTTTCTTTTCCCTCCCTTTGTATGTAGCTGACAGTGTTTGCTGGTCAATATTGCACAGAACTATTTACCTTGTCAAAAAATGGATGCTTTTAAATGAATCCTGAAGTAGGGGCAGGGTGCCGTTCTGCCTCGCACTTGATGGGCGAGGTTAATATTCTGCGCAGCTGAAGATCTGGGGGACTAGAGCAAAAATGCAAATGGCCACAGAGGAGAAGGCTTGAGGAAAGGGCACGGGGGGGTTTGACAGCAGGAGAGGCGAGAAGGAAGGAAATGACCTACATTTTGCCGAGTGAACTTGGTCATTAACGAAAAGAGGAAGGCACGCAGTAATTTGTACCTTTATCTCTCTACATCTGTGATCTCCACACCTGCAGCAAAGGCAAATCTGCCTGGAAATCATTGGGAGTTGTTAAACAGCTCTCAAGAAAGGCTGCTGCACCTAGACAGCAGGTGCATTTGAGCTGAATCCTCTAGGACTGCAGCACTGGGCTTGGAAAAACTCATCCAGTGTTGGAAAAAGAACCAAACCAACCCCAACAGCCCTTTCTGTGCTGCTCAGGCAAAATGTAAACATTTTCCTTTTCACAGGAGATGTTTCTCTGCAGCTCCTAAATGTGGTGCTTCAGTTTAAAACAAACCAACCAACACAAACCAAAAAAAAACCCCACACTCCTCCCCACCCCAAGCTGGCAGCTGTTTTAATTTGAGTTTCAATGCTCAGAACTTGCAGCCGCATTTGGGGGGAGGGGAGGCTGCATCACAGGCTGATTAATCATTAGCAGTAACACAAGGCACTCAGACGAAACCCTCTTCAAATCAATAGCAATCCTGGTGCAGGACAGATTTAAAGAGCTGCACATTTCACATCAGAAACACATTTTTACCTTGGAGATAAGAGAAACTTATCTCCACTGAGCTTTTAGTTGCATTAATAATAGTTATTAAATGTCAAATTGTATACATTCCACCCCACATAAGGCACACTGCAGCAGCAAACCCTTCATTAATAAGAGATGCAGGAGTGCGTTGCATGGGAGGGTGAAAACTGAAAGGGGAGGCAGGGGAGGAGGTTTACAAACTCAGTATTTTATTTGCATGTTGGCATGATTCTGCTGTTGTTTTTTGCCTCCCCTAACTTCAAACCCTTCAAGAAAACTGATTGTGATGGGGTGTGTTTGTTGTTCCTGCAACAAAAGAGAGTTACAGTCAAGGGGTTGGAAAATGAAAGTGCTGCAAAGTGAAAGTGCTGCAAAATGGGAAGAATGAAAATGTTGCAAACTGCAAATGTTGCATAAGGAAAATGCTGGGAAACGAAAACATTGTCAAATGGACACGGAAGCAGCTCACAGCTTAGAGAGGAGCAATGCAAGGAGTTCAGGGACATGTCAGTCATTGGCAGCAATCTGGATGTCAGGGAGCTGTAGCCATCTTCCAAAACCTGAGAAACAAACTAGACAGTTTTAGAAAAGAGGTGGCAAATGTGCGTTTGGAAACAGAGGGAAGGCTCAAACCAGCATCTTATAACCAGCAGGCAAATGCAGGCTTTGCAGCATGCTTTTTGTAATTTCAAGATGCTCTTTAGTGGCAGCAGATCCACTCTGCCGGTGTCGCTCATTGTCACTGTGGTCTGATGTTTCCAGTTAGAAACAGATCAGGTTCTTCAGACCCTGGCTGTCAGAAGACCCCCTGAGGCTGACTGCACCTCCAAGGGGGTGAGTCCAGAGGAGGGCATGAAGATGATCAGAGGGCTGGAGAGCCTCCCCTATGGGAGAGCTGGGACTGTTCAGCCTGGAGAAGAGAAGGGTCCAGGGAGAGCTTAGAGCAGTCTTACAGTACCTGAAGAGGGCTCCAGGAGAGCTGGGGAGGGACTTTTGACAGTGGCTTGTAGCGACAGGACAAGGGGCAACGGCTTTGAGCTGGAAGAGTGCAGAATGAGACTGGAGATTAGGAAGAAATTCATTCCAGTGAGGGTGGTGAGACACTGGAAGAGGTTGCCCAGGAAGTTGTGGATACTTCTTCCTGGGGGTGTTGAAGGCCAGGTTGGATGAGACCTTGAGCAACCTGGTTTAGTGGGAGTATCCCTGCCCATGGCAGGGTGCTCAGAACTGGATGATCTTTGAGGTCCCTTCCAACCCAACCCATTCCATGAATCTATATGTCATAATTTATCAATTTCCCCCTCAATTTTACCTTGTGTGGCTCAGCAGGAAATGGAACATGTTTGATTTGATCCTAATTATTTTTTTGATAAAAAAATATTTTAAATCTCAGCTGTGGAGACAATTTACATTAATTAAGCTTCAGTTGGCTTTCAAATTGTCATGTATCAATTTCAGCAGCGTTTATAGGGCAGAAGATGGATGATTTAAATTAGACACCATATGGGGCAGTGCTGGGGACATTTGCTATTGTGTTAATTGCTTCGAGCTACACTTTCTATCCCCCTTTGGAGTGGAAGATATTTGCTCTTGTGCTGACAGTATGAGGTGAAGGGTTTCTGCTCAGATGGAGAGTGTGCAGATTTCTCCCTCTCCTGCTGGCTTTTTCTCTGCTGCAACGATCAGTTTTTCGGAGGGGCTCTGCTGCCCTTAACCCCAGCAGCACCGCTTGCCTTTGGTTGGAGGCAGAGCTGAAGGCGTCTGAGGGGTCCCCGGGTGATACACCAGGTTCCCAGCACATCTCCTCAGGAAGGCAAGTGCTTGCTGTCTGTGAAAATAAGCAACTCTCTTCATTGCCAGGGAGGAATGTTTGGGTGGGTCTCAAAATGAGTTTGCATTTTTCCACCCCAGCCCTGAGAGCTCTCACAGAGCTCATGTTCAGATGTTCCAGTTTGTTCCCCTTACCCCTTGTCCTGTCACTGGGGACCACTGAAGAAAGCCTGGTCCCATTCTCCTGACACCCACCCTTTAAGTATTGATTAACATTGATGAGATCCCCCCTCAGGCTGCTCCTCTCCAGAGTAAAAATCACAGAGTCACAGAATGCTGGGTTGGAAGGGACCTCAAGAAGCGTGTGGTCCAACCTTTCTAGGTCACAGCACAGTTGAAATGACCTGGCCCAGCACCCTGTCATGCTGAGTCTTCAAACTGTCCTGTACAGGTGAGCTCATAACCACCCTTGGGAGATGATTCCAATGATTCCAATGTTCCCATGGGGAAACATTTTCTTCTGGAGTCCAGTGGGAATCTCCCAGCAGTAACTTGTCCCCATCACCCCTTGTCTTCTCCATGGGACTCCTTGTTAAAAAGGGAGTCTCCATCCTCCTGGCAGCCACCCTTTATGTCCTGGTCCATGGTGACAAGGTCTCCCCTCTGCCTCCTCCAGGCTGAACAAACCCAGCTCTTTCAGCCTGGCAGCTCTTTCAGTCCTCCAATCATTCTCTTGGCCTTGTCTGGACACTTTGCAGCCTGTCATCACAATTGTGTCATGAGCGTGTTGGCACAACAGGGACCAGCCCCACGAGTGATCCCCAGCCTGTTTCTGCTGCAGGTGAACTGCATTTGCAAGATGCAGATACTACTTCATAGCTTTAGTTGCTTTGATGGTTGGCAAAGTGGTGCTGGATGTGCCACTGGGGAAAGGGCTTTTGTGGAAACCAGCAGGGTGCTATGGATGAATTTGTAGATGTAGAGGATATGGGTACCAGAGCTGGCTTGGAGGAAAGGGCTTTCCAGGGTCAGTTACTAGGCAGTGACATCCCTTTTTTACCTCAACTTTGCAGCTGATATTTCTGAGAGAGCTTGGTGAACCAGAGTGTTTTGAGGTGGGGGAAATCAGCTTTAAGTACCTTAGTAGCTCAAAGAATAAAGACTGGTGAGTAGCATCCTCTTGAGAAATATGGATTAGAGATCCTCTCTCTGGTGAAATATCTAACTTTTCCCTGTCCCTTTAAAATGTCCACATACTCTTGAAGGAATAAAGAGCAAAAGAGATCAGATGGTTAGAGGGCAAATATTCAGTATGCTCAGCAGAGCTTTTCTCCTTGGAGACCTTTCCAAGTGAGCACTCAAAACCTGAAGAGGCTGAAACCAGAGGTCTTCGTCCTGCTCTGTATCCCTGCCAGACAGAAATCTTTGCAAAAAACCCTCTCAAACCTCTGACCATCAGCACAAATCACTTCACCTAGCAAGGCCAGAAGCCACTTGAAGGTTTCCCCATGGCTTGCATGAAAGAAATGGGGAACTGAAGCCCAGGCAGATGTTAGGGGGCTGCTGTGTACGGCCACCTCTACCCATTTGCAGCACATTTCTGCATCTGTCTGGTGCTTCCTGCCTGGCAAGATTGTAATGGGATTCTCCCATATTAATATTTTAAATGAATAAATAAATATCTGATGAGATGCTGTGGATCTCTGCAATCTTCTCATAAATTCTGTGGAAGGTAAAAAGAGAATTAAAGATGAGATTAAAACAGCCTGGGTGATGTATTTCTCTGGCATGTGGTAAAGTCTCTAGGTATTTATGCTGTGCTGTCCACGTTACAAGTTACATCTATATTAAAAAGCATGTGTGTGTCTATCTCTATCTATATCTGTATCTATCTGTCTCCATAAAGGCCATGCAGGCTGTCTGACATCAAGGAGGGTCCTGATTGCTGCTGGAATTCTAACTGCTGTAGTACTAATAATGGCAGCATTCGGTTTTTAAAGCCTCAGTGGTTCCTACCAGTGTGGCTTTGCTTCCTGTTGGTCTGAATCTGCTTGAGGAAATAAGGCAGCTGTATGGGGACTGGAAGCCTTTTATTTCCCTTGCACTTTGGGAAAATGTAATGCTTGCCTTTTTTCTCTTCTTTTTTTTTTTTTCTCTGCATTGCAGAGTCCAGTTCTGGCATGGAAGGATGCTGAGCCCTGACTCACAGTCAGCAAAAAGTGCTGGGTGAGAAAAGGTGATGGAAAGAACCCACTCAGTCTCCATGAATAGAAGTGGAATCCCCAAGAGCCTGTCAGAAATGCTGCCATGCTCCAGGACCAGTCTGAGTGTTATTCCCAGCACACCAGGTACATCATTCTGCTGTTAACATAGATCACCATGCTACACTGAGAGCAAAGCCCTGCTTGCTGCACGAGCCTCAGGAGTACTCTGAACTTGCATTCCTAAATCATGAATAAAATTACATGGACCTTCCCAGGGCCATGCACTCAGATGTCCCCTTCCTCCTTCTCTTTCCCCTTCCTCCTTCCCTTTCCCCCTTTGCCTTCACTATCCCCTTCCCCCTTCCCCTTCCCCCTGTGTTATGTGAAGGGAACTAGGTCTTTTGGGGAAAACCTCTGCCTCTTGAGAGGTTCCCCAAATCAAGTCAGGTGAAGGGTGACAAAGCTGATGAAGAGTCTGGAGAACAGGTCTGGAGCTGAAGGTTGTTGAACCCAGAGAAGAGGAGGCTGAGGAGAGATCTCATTGCTCTCTACAGCTTCCTGAAAGGAGGTTGCAGTGAGGTGAAGCTCTGTGAGGAGAAGCTGAGGGAGCTGGGGTTGCTTAGCCTGAAGAAGAGGAGGCTCAGGGGAGACCTTATTGCTGTCTACAACTATCTAAAAGGAGGTTGGAGACAGGCAGGGGCTGGTCTCTTCTCTCAGGGAACCAGCACCAGAACAAGAGGACACAGTCTTAAGCTGCACCAGGGGAGGTTTAGGCTGGATGTTAGGAAGATCTTCATAGAGAGAGTGATTGGCCATTGGAATGGGCTGCCCAGGGAGGTGGTGGAGTCTCCATCATTGGAGGTGTTTAGGAGGAGACTGGATGGGGTGCTTGGTGCCATGGTTTAGTTGATTAGAAGGTGTTGGATAATAGGTTGGGTGCGATGATCTTGAAGGTCTCTTCCAACTTGGTCTGGTCTATTCTATTCTGTTCTGTTCTGTTCTATTCTATTCTATTCTATTCTATTCTATTCTATTCTATTCTATTCTATTCTAATTCTATTCTATTCTATTCTATTCTATTCTATTCTATTCTGTTCTATTCTGTTCTGTTCTGTTCTGTTCTGTTCTGTTCTGTTCTGTTCTGTTCTGTTCTCCTCAGTCTCAGGTGATAGAGGAAGTGGCCTGAAATTGTGCTAGGGAAGTTTAGGTTGGAGATTAGGAAAAATTTCTCTGCTGCAAGTGTGGTGAGGCATTGGAACAGGCTGCCCAAAGAGGTGGTGGAGTCACCATCCCTGGAGGTGTGCAAGAAACACATGGATATGGCACTTGTGGACATGGTTTAATGGCCATGGTGGTGTTGGGTTGGTGGTTGGACTGGATGATCTTACAGGTCTCTTCCAAACAAAACAATTTCAGATTCAGTGTTTCTATAAACTGAAGTCCCTTGTTTCAGCTGGGAATGATCTATACCTTTTTTCTGTATTCTCTGCAAGGGCAAACATCTCCAACTTCCCTTGCTGTGGAGCACCCCATGAATTTATAGAGGGCTGGGGGAGAAGCATGGGTGACCCCCCTAAATCCCTACACTTCTTTCTAGGTGTTTCTGTCATGCCAGCTGTGGCCAGAAGATGACTGAGATGTCTTTCAGCAAATTCTGTCTTTGTGTGTGTTGTTTGTTGTCTGTACCTGGCATGGAGCTCTGGTCGATATTTCTACATGACAAACATTTCTCTTGATGGGAAATGTGGAATTGACAAAGTGCTGGGGGAAGGCAGCCTGATTTTCACCAGCAGAACTCTTAATAGGAATAAACGATGACATCTCCTCATTTCTCAGAGTATTTCACTCTGAAACTTTAATAACTTCCAGCTCCATCTCTGGAGTCATTCCTCAGCACAAACTGAAGCTTCGTACCAGGCAGCTGTGTTCTGCTGGCAGGTAGAAGTCTCATTGTAATTTTAGAATCATAGATGGGTTTGGGTTGAAAGGGACCTTAAAGATCATCCTGTTCCACCCCCCCAGCCATGGGCAGGGACACTTCCCACTAGACCAGGTTGCTCAAGGTGAAACTCCAACCTGGCTTCCAGGGAGGGGGCATCCACATCCTCCTTGGGCAAGCTGTTCCACTGCCTCACCACCCTCACTCTCAAGAATTTCTTCCTAATCTCCAGTCTCAATCTCCCCTGTTCCAGCCCAAAGCCATTGCCCCTCCTCCCATCACCACAGGCCCTTGTCAGAAGTCCCTCCATGGCTTTCTGTCATGTCAATTGTGAATACAAGATGACTGCACCAAAAGCTGTGGTGCCAGCACGTTGAGAGGAGTGATTCAGCCCCTCTGGTCAGACCTCACCTGCAGTGCTGTGTCCAGCTATGGGGCCCCTAACGCAGAGAGACATGGACCTGTTGGAGAGGGTCCAGAGGAGGCAACCGAGATGATTGGAGGGCTGGAGCACCTCTGCTATGGGGACAGGCTGAGAGAGGGCCTGTTTAGAAGGGCCTTTGGAGGTTGGATGAGGGGCAATGGTTTGAAACTGGAGCAGGGGACATTTAGGTTGGACATCAGGAGGAAGTCCTGCCCAACGAGGGTGGTGAAGCACTGGGACAGGTTGCCCAGGGATGTGGTTGAGGCCCCATCCCTCGAGACATTCAAGATACAATCCTTGATGTGGCCCTGGGCAGCCTGCTTTAGTTGGAGGTGTCCCTGCTGCCTGCAGGGGTGTTGGACAAGATGCCCTTTGAGGTCCCTTCCAGCCCAATGCACTCTGTGAGATTTCTTTCAGTAAATTTTGCCTTTACCTGCATTTTGGCCAAGTTCTGACTTTGACCTTCTGCTGCATGCAAAGAGAAAGCTCCCAGTGAAGCGCTGGAGCCCAGTGGGCTCTGGAGCATCACTCCAGGCAGGCCTGAAGAGCCTCAGGAGGAGGCAATGTCCTTGTAGATTCCAAACCCTTCCTCTAGTCTCTGTGCTGTGTGCCGTGTTTCTGGCTACCTGTATCCATCAGCTGGAACGCGAGGAGCAGGCTCCTGGCTGCACGCTAATGACCCCTGGTCTTTAACGGTCTCTCTCTAGTTAATTAATCTATTGCTGGTAATGCTGTGTCTCATTTTTGTGCTTTCACTCCAGAGGCTGTGTTTATATTATCCTGCTGCAGAGCATTGACTGCTCCTATTATCATTTATCATTAAAGGCAGCAGCACTGCTGTGGCCTGGCCTGCCAATAATTTTTCAATTAATTGCTTAGTGGTTGCTTTTTCTTTGCTTTTGGCCTTTGCCTCTGCAGAGGAGGCCTTTCAGCTTCCTTCTGACTCCTTTGAAACTTGGCAACAGTGGTTTTTTCACAACTGAGGGATCTGAAGCACAGACTCACAGAATCAGAGTGGTAGAGGTTGGAAGTGATCTCCAGAGATCACAGAATACCAGGTTGGAAGGGACCCCAAGGATAATCTTGTCCAACATTTCAAGGTCACATTAGAGTCAAATGACCTGGCCCAGCACCCTTTCAAGCTGAGTCTTCAAACAGTCCCATGGAGGGGAATCCACTGCTTCCCTTGGGAGATGATTCCAATGTCCAACTGTTCTAGAGGGAAACATTTTCTTCTGGAGTCCCATGGGAATCTCCCCAGCAGTAACTTGTCCCAGTCACCCCTTGCCTTCTCCATGAGACTCCTTATTAAAAGGGAGTCTCCATCCTCCTGGCAGCCACCCCTTATGTCCTGGTCCATGGTGATAAGACCTCTTCTCCAGACAGAACAAACTCAGCTCTAGATCATCTAGTCCAGCCCCACTGCTAAAGCAGGTGCACCTAGATCAGGTCACACAGGAACATGTCCAGGAAGGTTTTCAAAGTCTCCCCAAGAAGGAGACTCCACAACCTCTCTGGGCAGCCTGCTCCAGGGCTCCTGCACTCTCCTGGCGAAAATGTTTCCTCGTGTTCAAGAGAAACCTCTTGTGTTCTAGCTCCCTCAGGTGCTTCTCCCCAGACCTATTCTCCAGGCCCTTCACCAGCTTCATTGCTGTTCTCTTGACCTGTACCAGCACCTCAGTGTCTTTGTTGTAGTGAGGGCCCCACGAGCTTGTGTTTGTCTGTATTTCAGCCCTCTGGAGCCATGTACTTGCTTAAAAAAATGACAGCACAAGAAGCTGGGGAGCAGAACAGCCCCAAACCACTCTGTGTGTATGTTTAAGAGGTGCTTGTGAAACAGGTGATGATTGCTGCAAGTGTTTGGATTTTCTCTCTTTGCCAGAGCTTTGGTCTGTGTGATCTGCTCACCTTACATTTGGTTTTGTTTGCAGCCCCATGGCTACTTGTTTCCTTCCACATGCTCCCAAGTGTTATTTTGTAGCAGCTGCTCCTCTGGACGGCCTTAATGCCAGCTTTTGTCCTCTGTTCTTTTATCAGTACAGCCATATGAAATATTTACTAAGAAGTTATCACTGTGGCCAGTATGAAAGATTAAACACTGCTGTCAGCCTCAGGTCCTGCGGCTGAAACCTGGGATGCAGGAGAGTCAGGAGAGGCAGCATCAAACACGGAGTCAGATCAGAGCGTGGGAAGGGCTGCTTCGAGGGCAGCAGCTTCTTTCCTTCGCCACGCCAAAGGCAAGGGAGGAGGAGCAGAGCTGCATTCGAATCTAAATTTGCTGAGTCTGAAACCAAATCAGCCTTCCCCTGCAGAAGAGGGGGCAAGGTAGCAAACTTTTGTGCCCAGGAGCCCTGTGAACAAGTTGTCACCCCGTCAGTGCTTCTGTGCCTTTAACCTGGTCCTGCATCCCCTCGGCTTTTATCTGTGCCTGGGAAATAGCTGGCTTTTACCCTGCCCTCCCCTGGGATCCTGCTCTTTTTTCCTCTTATCCAAGTTGCTGAAAGCCCCTCCTCTGAAGGGCACTGGCGCTAGCAGTGCTGCACAGCAGCTTCCCAGCACGGCTGCTGCAGGGCTCTTGGGGACTGCTGGGCAGAAGGTGGCTCAGGCAGCTTCTCACACATAGAATGATGGTGTTCTAGATGGTAGAAAAAGTGCTGAAGCAACCCCAGCAGACACACTGATGAAAAATGGCAGTGGTCAATCGTTTGCACTGCTGGGGAAATCAAAGAGGCTTTTTATGGAGGCAGCTAAAAGAGTGTGAGAAACACCCACCGCAGAATTAATTTTCTGTCTCATGCTGCAGAGGCCCTTGAGCTCTCCCCAGAACCTCCCATTCTCCTCACACTGACAGCAACAGAGTCCTCACAGAACCACAGAGTGCTAGGGGTTGGAAGGGACCTCCAGAGATCATCCTGTCCAAGCCCCTTGCCAGAGCAGGATCACCCAAGGCAGCTCACACAGGAACACATCCAGGTGGCTTTTTAATGTCTCCAGAGGAGACTCCACAACCACAACCTCTCTGGGGAGCCTGCTTCAAGGCTCCAGCACCCTCACAGTGAAAGAGTTTTTCCTTCTGTTCCCATGGAACCTCCTCTGCTCCAGTTGCACCCCTTGTCCTGTCATTGGACATCACTAGCAGAGCCTGGCTCCATCCTCCCAACACTGCCCTTCACATCTTTATAAAGATGAATGAGGTCACCCCTCAGGCTCACCTAATCCAACCCTCCTGCCAGAGCAGGGTCACCCAGAGTAAATCACACAGGAACATGTCCAGGTTGCTTTGGAATGTCGTCACAGAAGAAGACTCCACCTCTCTGGGCAGCCTGGTCCAGCACTCTGCCACACTCCAAGTGAAGAATTTTGTCCTAATGTTAACATGAAGCCTCCTGTGTTCCAGTTTGTGTCCACTGCCCCTGGCCCTGTTACTGAACACCACTCCTGACTCAATCCTCCTGACTCCTCCCTTTAAATACTCAGAAACATTAAAGAGATCCCCCAAGGGCTGTCTCCTCTTCTCCATGCTAAAAGACCCAGATGACTTTCAGCATTTCTACACAACAAGCTGTGACAAATTTCTACTTCAGCCCTTACAACTGCTAAAAGCATAACCAAATTAATCAGCTCAGAGGTATTTGCTACTCAGGAGATGTATATTTTTATTAATTTTGACCCACGATTCAATCTGGGTCAGCAGGCATAAATCCCACCATCTGCACTTCCAAAGGTTCCAAAAGCAGCTCTGCCACATCAGCTCTCTCCCAAACACAACACAGCACACAAAGGTCTCCATCTCTTCAAACTGCACTATAAATAACCACATTTGTTTCATACCTCTGCTCAACGCGGCTTCAACAGATCATTCCCCTGTTAATTTAGCACATGAATTTCAAAGGCCATAAAAGTACTGTGCCAGTGTGTGTGTGGATTTTAAGGTTCTGCTTCCAGCTGTGCTACTGCTGTGTTGTCCAAAATCCAGATTCCTTCACTCAGTGTGCAACACCCAATGCACACACAGAGCAGAGACACCGATGTATTAATAAAGTTGTCTGATTTGATGGGAACTTCAGCACAGCCTAGGCATCAGCAGTCAGTCGGCTATTCTTCAAGGACATAACCAAACCGATTTGGTTTATATGATCAATGGTCCTCCTTGGAAGACCAACGCAGTATATTTAACCCTAGCTTACACAGCACCACTATAACCTAGGCATTTACTCAGTTTCACGTGGATAACAGCAGGAAAGGTTTTACCCCAGTGGGACGAAGCTCTCGGTCGCTCTAAGCAGCAGGAGCTACACCGAGCGATTTTGCCTGGAAGGGTGAGGAAGGTGCAGGCAAGGGTGAGAATCTCAGAGCAGACCGCCAATCGCAGATTAAATTCCAGCAGCTCTTTCGGTTGTGCTGACCAGAAGCCAGCTCCCTGGACCCCGCTCCGCTCCCGCCCGCCCCCGCCGCCCCGTCCCGCACAAACACCGTCCCCCACCAATGCGGCGGTTTCGCCGGGGCTCCGTTAGCACCGACGGCGCGACCCTGCCCCGAGAGCCGTGGGCACGGAGCAGGGAGCCGGGCCAGCCCCGCCAGCCGACTCACAGCAGTGTCCTCCGGCCGGCCGGAGCCTTCTGCCACCCCAGAGCCCGGGTAAGGGCGCAAAGACCGGCCGCACCGGCCCCTTCGCCTCGCTTCTCGCCTCAACTCCTTCACTTCCTCCAAACTCCAGAGCCGCTCTTCCTCCTTCCTGCCCTCCAAAAATGCAGCTCGGACACGCCACCGCCGCTTCCCCGGGATGGCGGTCCCCACAGTCGCCCCTCCGCCAGGCCTGGAGCTGCAGCAGGGCTGGAGCTGCCCGGCCACCGCCGCTTACCTCCATTCTCTGCCTGGGCGCCGCAGGACGCGCTGGCTGCAAGGACGCGCATTCGGCAGGGCAGCGGCCGCCGGGCTGTCAGGCGCCAACTGCCCACCTCCTGCTGAGGGGAAAGAGGCAGAGAGCCGCTAACGAGCGCCGGGCCCGGAGCAGGGGAGATGACACCAGCGCCTCAAGGCACCGGCCGCGGCGGGCCGGGCTCGGGGGCTCCCGGCCGCCTCCTGTTGCTGCCCGCCCCGCGCAGGACCGGCCGCTCCGCCCCTACCTGCCTGCGCTCGGGGCAGGGAAGCGGGCAGCGCACTCGGCGCGCGCTGCTCGCCGTCTCCCTCCTCGAGCGCAGACAAAAATAGCAACAGGCGGCGGGTCCTCGGCCCGGCGGCGGCGGAGAGGGACGGACGGCCGCCAGAGGCGGCGGGTAGCCGGCGACAGGCGATAGCCCATGTCACGACAGCGGGTGGCTGAGGCCCCTCCCCGGGCCCGTAGCGTGCCACTCGAGGAGCATTCCGAGCACGCTGCCCCGTGTGTCCGTCACGGCCTCTGGTCTCCCGCAGCAATGTGTCACTGTCGCCGTGCCGCAGTCAGCCCGGCTGAAGCGCGGGGTGAGCCCAGCTGCGGCACTGAGGGGAAAGTGACAAGCAGCTGGCTCACAAAAGGAGAACCGTCCCACAGCCCAGTCGGTACTGGGGCCAGTTCTTAATGTCTTTATCAGTGATCTGGACAAGGGGATTGATGCACCCTCAGTAAGTTCGCAGCTGGCACTAAGCTGGGTGGGAGAGTTGCTCTGCTTGAGGGAGGAAGGCTCTGCAGAGGGACCTGGACAGGTTGGATCGATGGGCTGAGGCCAGTGGGATGCGGTTTAAAAGGGCAAGTGCCAGGTCCTGCACTTGGGCCACAACAAGCTCATGAATGCTCCAGGCATGGCGCAGAGTAGCTGGAAACTGCAGCAGATAAAGACCTGGAGGCCTGGCGGTGCTGGGCAAATGAGCATGAGCCTGTGTGTGTCCAGGTGGCCAAGAAGGCCAACAGCATCCTGGCCTGGATGAGCAATAGTGTGACCAGCAAGACTAGGGGAAGTGATTGCCCCCTGTGCTCAGCACTGGTGAGGCCACACCTTGAGCACTGGGGTGTTTTGAGACACTCACTCCAAGAAAGATGTTGAGGTGCTGGATCATGTGCAGAGAAGGGCAACAAAGCTAGTGAAGAGTCTAGAGAACAAGTTTGGTGAGGAGCAGCTGAGGGAGCTGGGGTTGTTTAGCCTGGAGAAAAGGAGGCTGAGGGGACTGAGTTCTACAATTACCTGAGAGGAGGTTGGAGCCAGGTGGGTGTTGGTCTCTTCCCCTAGTAACAAGTGATAGAAGAAAGGAAATGGCCTCATGTTGCACCAGGGGAGGTTTAGTTTGGATATTAGAAGAAACTTCTTGACTGCAAGGGTTCTCAAACACTGGAACAGGCTCTTCAGGGAGGTGTTTGAATCCCTGTGCCTGGAAGTGTTTAAACAACATGGAGATGTGGTGCTGAGTGCCATGGTGTAGCACCAGCCTTGGTAGAGTTAGATAATGGCTGGACTCAATGATCTTAAAGGTCTTTCTCAACCTTTCAGCACTTTTCCAATTCTCTGATTCTGTGTTCAGCAGCACACATGTCAGTGACCATTCATTTCAGTGCTGGTAACAGACTTCAACCAGTGATATGACAGAAATCAAACTCTGTTTAGTAGGTTTAGAAAAGAAATGCACTCAAAAGAGCTTAAAGTTGCATCAAATTAAACAAAGGGCATTTAAATGTGACTGGTTGCAAACAAGGGAAAGAAACAACCCTCCTGTGAAAAAGAGTGCTTCAACATCCACACTTTCCTGAAGAGGCATATTGTAGGTCCTTTATTTGAAGAACCAAAAGCTCACTCTCTCTTTTATGTCTGTTTACCCAGGATACAGGAAGAGCAGTTTGTTTCCTGCTCAGCCTGAGATTGTTCAGCCTAACTCCCATGGAAGTTCCCTGATCATCAGCCTCCAGGCTGCCCTGGACAGCATTCCTTGTGTCTGCTTCCAGACAGAACTGATACTTAGATAGGGACAAAAGAAAAAAAAGAATAAAAAGGTCTATTTATAAAAACAAGAAGAGAAACAGAACAGGGGGGCACACATTACAGACCCTAAAGAGTAACACTTGCAAGGACTGGAATCCCTGTGTTTAGGTGAGAGCCCTGAGCACCAGGCTGCCCAATAATTTTAGATTCTCAGAAACAGTAAATAGCTGTTCTTTCTTATTTCACAAGCTACTTTTCCTTTACAGTTGCTTATTATCTAAAGCATATTATTGTCACGTTAACTTCTTCAGACTGAGGAGAAAAATCAGCCCGGGCTTACTGCTTCCTGCAGATGATCTGTAGAAGAAGACCACTTGAACCATTATCTCTTTGTCTCTTTGTCCAGTCACACTTTAAAGAAGACCAAAGGAAATCCCACCACTGCCTTTTTGCACAGGGCCTTAATATAGAGACTTCACGCATTAGGCATGCTGTGAGAACATGTAGGCAATGAAGCCTTTATTGTAGGCTATGGAGGAGAAGCATCTACTTACTTTGATCCCAGTTGAGGTAGGGTTGTACATCAGGACAAATTTAGGTGAATGTGGCTGGCTGTGGGTAAGGACAGAACTTGGGGCTGCTGTGACTCTGGATTCACCATCTGAAGTACCACAAGGCAAAGGGGAAGTCAGAAGTTTCCACACAAGGTACTTCAGTGGTCAAGTTGCTCCATAGCTGGGTAGCAGTTGAACAGTAATATTTTGGAGTATGAATTTGAATATGAGCAGCTACATTGTGCTTTGTCTGTATTATAAAGCTTCTGTGCTTTTCCCTCTGGATTACCCCTCATGAGGGGTTTCAGTTGCTGTTACATCAACAGTCTAAGGCTTTATTTGTGATGTTTAATAGGAATCTGTTTAGTACCTTATTAAGACACGATACTGGTTTGCACCCTTTGACTTTAGTGAGCTCCGGATGAAGTATACTACATTCTTACCCAATGACGCTCCATCTCCAGATGCTATTTATACATAGATCCAGACATTCCCTAAACAAAATCTGAATGCTAACTGTGATTACAGCACATCTGCTTATTTTATGTGCTGTAGGAATGCGTGTCAGTGACATCAGTTAGCCATTATCTCCAGAGCCAAGCTTTCCACTGTCATTGATTGTGATTGAGAGGTCAAGAACGAGCTGAGCTACTGTTCCAGCTCCTGCCTGCTGCCTCTGTGGGTTTTGTGCATTTCAGATGTTTTGCTTAATCCACCCTTCCCTTCATTCCCATAAACACATTTGAAAATTACTTAGCAGTGCTTGTGTGAATATTTTAGGCTTTTCTGTCTGTTTGGAAGCTGCTGTTGCTATGCCATCATTTATATTCCATTTTATTTAGCCTGGGATTGGACTTTTTAACAGGCTCATCCCATTATGCCCAGTGTTTGGATGGTGCACAACCTCCTTTTAGTTACCTGGCAATCGCTCTACAAGTGTTGGCTGCCACTTGGAAGCTGAGCAGAAACGCTGCCCTTGATGACTCTATGTGCTTGCATAGTGCAATGAAATGTGAAGGAAAGTGATTCTGCTCACTTTAATTACCTTTGATCACTTTGGTACTTGTGGGCAGAGAACAGTTTTGTTGGCCCTTTTTTTACTTACAATTAATGTTTAGGTTTTACTTACGGCCAAAAGGTGCCTTCAGCCATGGAATCCTGGAAGTCCTCAATATTGTAAAGACTTGTGCTGGTGCTTAGCTATCAAATGTTAATTTAATATCATTTTAATGTTGCTAGTCACAGTAACTGTGAAACAAGGGTATCAGGTTTGCATGTTGGTGGCTTGTCAAAGTCAAACACATGACCATGAGAACTTTGAAAAGCAAAATGAAGCAGGAAACTTCATTTCTAGAAACTTTGTAGGTGAACTAGTTACAGGTTTAGAACACATTCTTGTACAATATAAAAATCATTGACTCAGAGATGTGGTGCTAAGGGATATGGTGCATAAGAAGGACGTTGAGACACTTGAACGCATCCAGGGAAGGGCAATGAGGCTGGTGAGAGGCCTCGAGCACAAGCCCTACGAGGAGAGGCTGAGGGAGCTGGGGGTGTTTACCCTGGAAAAGAGGAGGCTTAGGGAGACCCTATTGCTGTCTACAACTACCTGAAGGAGGTTGTAGCCAGGAGGGGGTTGGTCTCTTCTCCCAGGCAACCAGCACCAGAACAAGAGGACACAGTCTCAAGCTGCGCCAGGGGAAGTTTAGACTCGAGGTGAGAAGAAAGTTGTTCCCAGAGAGAGTTCTTAGGCATTGGAATGGGCTGCCCAGGGAGGTGGTGGAGTCACCGTCCCTGGACAGGTGCCATGGTTTAGTAGTCATGAGGTGTTCGGTGACAGGTTGGACTTGATGATCTTTGGGGTCTTTTCCAACCTTATTCATTCTATGATTCTAAGGGTATCAGACTGCTGGAGCAGGTCCAGAGGAGGGCCACAAAGATGATCAGAGGGCTGGAGCACCTCCTCTATGCAAACAGGTTTGAGAGAGTTGGGGCTTTTTAGACTGGAGAAGAGAAGGCTCTGGGGAGACCTTATAGCAACCTTCCAGAGGGAGCCTGCAAGAAAGCTGGGAATAGACTTTATACAAGGACTTGTAGTGGCAGGGTGAGAAAGAATGGCTTTAAGCTTGAGGAGGGCAGATATAGACTGGGTATTAGGAATAAATTTTTACATAAGGGCAGTGAGACACTGGAACAGGTTGCCCAGGGTGGTTGTGGATGTCCCCTCCCTAGAAGTGTTCAGGGCCAGATTGGACAAGGCCTCGATCAATCTGGTCTAGAGGAAGGTGTCTCTGGCCCTGGCAGAGGGTTGGAACTAGATGATCTTTAAGGTCCCTTGCAACCCAAACTATTTTATGAATCTATGACTGGTTGAGCGCCAGAGCTGGTATTGTTAGAAAATGGTTGAACTCATGGATCTTAAAGGTCTAGTTGATGAGATATTTGATCCTACAGGGAATCCTGCCTCTAGACTGAGGAGAAACTACCATAGTACTAAAACTCTGCCATGGTTTAGCACCTGAATAGGTAGAGTTAAATAATGGTTGGAGTAGATGATCTGAGAGGTCTTTTCAAACCCAAACCATTCTATGATTCTGCATGTTTTTTGTAACTTAGGGATGTGTCTTTCTCTAGGAGTAGAACAGGGATTCCCTTACACTTCTGTTCAGTCTGGCCTGAAAATGTTCTTTATTCTAGTTGGGGCATTGTTCTTACTAGATGAAATATTAATGCCTGTACTCCCAGTTCAAGGCTAGTTGCTCAAAAATAGCTATTTCTTCTATTTAATATCTGTTCTGGGACTAATCATCTCTGAATTGGCTTCATTATCTTACACAATGCTTGGGTGGAAGAATTAGACCAGCTGTGAAGAAGGGGTAGCTTAACACCCCTTCCATCTCACCATACTAACTTCTCTCCACTTTGCAATACTTCTACTGCCTTTGTTTCAGTTCTTTATTTCAGTTCTAGATCCTCTTTCTCTGATACAAGACAAGGTTAGTAAAGATTCTAGCAACAACAGGTTTCGTCTTGGCTTGTCATAACTGTTCAATCAACTTGATGAACCACTGTGAGGTTTATATGTTCCCCCCACCCTAGGCTGTGAACTTCTCCTTAGAGCAGAGCAAGGGATGGAGCAAGTGAGTTCCTTTAAGAACACAGAACAATACAGATTTGGCCATCATCTTGACCACATCTCTACTCTTTAAAGTGCTCTAAAGCCATCTTAAGCTTTAGAGCATATTGTCAGCTCATTCCTGGCCCCACTGCTGGATTTCTAAGACACTTGCCAGAAGCATGCCCCTGCAGCCCATAATACCAAACATATCCTAGGCTGAATCAAGAGGAGTGTGGTCACTGGGTCAAGAGAGGTGATTCTGTCCCTTTAGTCTGCAATTGTGACACTCCACCTCCAATACTGCTTCTAGTTCGTCATCATCATAAGAACTAAGAACAGCTGGAGTGAGTCCAGAGGAGGGCCACAAAGATGATCTAAGGGCTGGAACACCTCTGCTATGAGGATAGGCTGAGGGAGCTGGGGTTGTTCAGCCTGGAGAAGAGAACACTCTGGGAGGACCTTACCACTGCCTTCCAATACCAGAAGGGAACCAACAGGAAGGCTGGAGAGGGACTTTTCATATGGGTGTCTAGCAACAGGACAAAAGGGAATGGTTTTAAGCTGAGGGAGAGTAGGTTTAGACTGGATCTTAGGGAGAAGTTTTTGGGAATGAGGGTGGTCAGATTCTGAAACAGGTTGCCCAGGGAGGTTGTGGATTCCCCCTCCCTGGAGATGACCCACAGATAACAATAGCTCAGCAGAAACTCAGCCTGTCACAGGAAGAGGTTCTTCTTCTCTACTCAGCTACACAACTGTTGCAATCTTCAAGTTGTATTGAAAGCAACAAGCACAGAGAACTTGACATCTAGGAGATAACAAAGCTTTGAAGCTTTGCCTTTATACCAAGCTGTAGCTATGGCTTACAACGTTCCTGCAAGGAAGGATGTTCCACAATAGTCAAGTTCTTACTGGGAACAGCAGAGGCACCAAGTTAAGGGTAAGTTAGGAGAATCAGGTGCCCCACTCTTCTATTCTCCTGCTCCTCCTCCTGCTCCTTTCTTTTAGTCAACACATAAAGGACATAACATTTGCATGTGAGAGCTGCTTACTTTCATCTTTGTTCTACATGAGTCTGCAATACACAATCTCCTCATGCTCTCAATCTTCCCCCTTAACCTTCTTCATAAATCATAGAATCATTAAGGTTGGGAAAGACCTCTAAGATCATCAAGACCAACCATCAACCCAACACCACCATGCCCATTAAACCATGTCCCAAAGTGCCATGTCTGTGATTCTGTGGGATTCTGTCTACACATTTTTTGAACACCTCCAGGGATGGTGACTTCACCACCTCCCCGAGCGGCCTGTTCAAATGAAGGGAAGCAGGACCTCACGTGCTGAGGGGCAGGGAAAGAATAAAAGAGGAACTTTTGCAATAGTAGGGTTAAGGAACAGTGGACAGGGTTCCTGTTTAATTTCTCTTCTCAGCTCTTGCCACATCTCAGCTTATCTATCACAGAAGCCTCAGAGACCTGGGTGGTCTCTGTCTGCTGTGATGGGTCAGCACCACTACATACTTGGGTCTCACAAACTTTTACGCACTCCTGTTATTCCTGGTCTCAGCCAGCCAGCTACTGTGAAGTACAGGAAATGAAACAAAGAACATTTTAATTCCTTAATAGCAGAGCTTTGTTTTCATGGGCCCCATCCTGTGTATGGTCCTGACATCCCTCCCCATCTCAGTCCTACACAATAAACCACGAGCTGGGACTTGGAACTTTCGAAATACTTCCAGGAACACAAATAAGAGGGAAAACTATAACAATTTAAAATACTGGTCATGTTGCCTTCAGATTTCATCAACAAAAAGTCTCTTGAATTAGAAAAAAACCCAAACAAATAGACTTTTCTGCCACAAGGTCAGGTGGAAAGGGGGTGGCGGTCAATGCCTCATTGTCTTAAGAAGTCCTGCATTCCTTTTGAGTCTCAGTTCAGATGGACAACATACCACATGTGTTGTTTTAGCACATTGAGCATGCATTAAAATAATAATTTTTAAAAAGAGTCTAAAATAAAATGTATTTAACATTTTACTTTGTCCTTAGCTTTTATTTTCATGAGGAAAAGGCAATTAAGAGTTGATGCGTGCAGAAATTTCATGCAGTGTGACAAAGCTGATGGCACTGATACCGACACTGAGATTCCCTTCACAGTTATGACTATATTGAGTGGCCCTTAGGGTCCTGTTTAGGACGATGGGCTGCATTGGTCAAGGCACCAAATAAACATTAACTAATAAAAACCTGGCTCAGCTTTGGTTTAATATAAAAGAAATAGAAACAGAAAAGTGGAGGGCATGAACAATTGCTTTCTGCACAAACCAGTAACCTAGCTTTTTGGCTTTCCTAGGATTTGAGGAACAGCATACTGTTTCCTCATTATCCTTCTCATTACTTTATTTTGGGTTCTGCAAGACTGGAAAAGGCTGCTCAGGGAGGTGGTTGAATCCCCATCCCTGGAGGTGTTTAAAAGCTGCAGAGATGTGGTGCTGAGGGACATGGTTTAGCACCGGACTTGGTAGAGTTAGGGAACGGTCGGACTCCATGATCTTAAAAGTCTTTTCCAACTAAAACCATGCTATGACTTTAATATCAGCTTTCTAGGCCACAGTGCTGGACCTCAGTGTGAATGATTCAGATACTACCTTTGACTATTCACAGCTAAGAACAACTGGTGTGACAGCCACAGAATGCAGAGGCTGCTCCTTTCCTTATGTTATCTGATGGTAACTCTAAAAGCAGTCCCCCAGTGTCTTTTAATTACTGTCTCAGCCAACAAGGTAAACTGGCATTTCCTGGGGGTGGAAAGGCAAGTTTGTTCTTTTATTAGTAATTTGCTTATTTTAAGCTGTGCTTGATCTGGCAACCACTCAGTTCTCCATAAGACACCAGAAGCCATTCTGGTAAAGAGATTTCATTACTGAAGAAGTACTGGAGCTGTTAGAGATACAGTGATAGCCAAAACAAGTGTTGAAAATGCAGAAACCTCTTGTATTCAAGTCAGCTGGTAACCTCCAAATATCCCTCTCAGGATCAGTGAGTGCAGACAACAGCAGGCAATTTCTGCTTAATCTTCTTAATATTTTCAGGGTAATAAAAGAGAGGTTAGTACACTTAGTCTTTCTAACCTGGAATATTGTGTATAATCCCATGGGAAATAGCTCTTCAACAAATTCACTGTGACTTTCTGATTCATTTGGGCCACCATCCCCAAGAAAAAACAATGCTTCTAAAACATTTACCCCAAGTTTGTCAAGGTCTCATCACAGGCTTCCAGTACTTCTTGTTAACAGAAGAACTTCCGTTGCCAATCTAAACCTAGATAAAGGTTCATGGTGTTATCAGACTGTATGCACATATAAGAGAGAAGAGTCCCCACAAAACAAGCTGCATTTCAAAAATTAGGATATTACTTATAATATTTAATTAAAACAAGTTTTGATTGAAATACATTTGCAGTTGACTTTTAGTTCATAAAGCTTTTAGTTCAACTGACTGGGGTTTTTTGGTCCTTTAAGGCTCTTTCCTTCCAAAATAAGATACTAGATTCAAGAGTACCCAGAGTAACTCTTAATAAAAGCAGGAGTCTTTTAGTCTGAGTTCTCAGATATTTGGTCCTAAAGATCCTTACTTCTTAAATAATACACTTCTAATGCTGCAAAACCCAATTAAAGCTCACAATTTTGCTATTTCACTCAGTCTTTCGTTGAAGATTGTTTTTATCTGGTTGGAAGAAGTGTTTTTCAAGAGCATTGACCAATTCATCGAGTTCCTTCTTCAGCTGCTCAACGTCACTGAGAAACAAAACACACACAAAACCAGAAAACAGGGTCACAGGGGAAGTAGAGAAGCACATTGCCAGTCTGAGGAAATTTTAAGTCTGTTTACTGTCTTAGACAAATATTTTCTACCCATGCCAGAAGTTTATATACTTGATTAATGATCATAGAATGGCTTAGGCTGTAAGGGACCTTAGACATCATCTACTCCAATCTCCCTGCCATGGGGAATGATGCTTCTCGACTAGACTCGGCTGCTCAAGGCCTCATCCAGCCTGGCCTTGAACACCTTCAGGGAGGAGGCATCCACAGCATCCCTAGGCAGCCTATTCCAAAGTCCCACCACTCTCATAGTGAAGAACTTTTTCCTAAGATAGTAATGTGCTGGTGTTCACTTCAACTGAAGTGCATGAAGGCACGTAAAACTTATGGAGAAACACAAACACACAACAGAAACTAAAGTAAACAGCCAGCTTGAATCCAGAAGGTCTTCTATTACTGAATACATGTCACTAGAAATGTATTTTTTATACTTGCAATGGTATTTGCAGATGCATTTCATCTGTGAGAAAGCATTAACTTTCATTACATGAATTAATAATTGCTTATCTTTAAGACTGCTTGATTCCCAAGGCTCTCAGTCAAGGACATAATTGCTAAAAATGAGAGCTCAAAAGAACACTTCATATGTAGTTACAGAAGTTTACAGCAACTATGTATGTAAAAAGAGTGGATAGATCTACTTTCATTTAAGGCAGAATGCTTTTCTTGAAACTGTTTTTACTGAATGTGAAACCAAATTCAAAGGCATTTCAATGACAACAGGAGTGCCTCAACAAAGTTTTGCACAACTGATGTTTTATGCAAATACATTCACTAAAATAGGGACCATAGGAATATTATTTGACCACAGAGAACCCCTTCCCCACCAAACCACTACCACACAGTATTTAGTGCTCTAAGTGACAATACCTGTTTCCAGGAGGTGCACAAAGTTCAGAATAGTATTTGATCTTTGGTTCTGTCCCACTGGTTCTCATGGTGGCCACTCCTCCATTAGCAAAAGTGAACGTTATCATTTGGCTGCTTTTACTGGTGGGAAGTATCTGGAAATAGGAGAATGATTTTTTGGAAGCTTGGAAATTGACTATACAAGATGAGCTCAAGACAAAACCCATGATCAGTTAAAATTAAGCTTCATTGTTTTCTTTGTTCTGTGGAGACCACAACGGGAAAATGACAGCTCTACTCCACACCTAGAATCTGATAGGTAGCCAACATTTTTCCTGCAAACAGAAATTGCTCTGATGGCATTTCCCAGGATGAAAAGAAACACAGATTCTGAAAAACTAAAAAAAAACCACCTCACAGCCACATCTCAGCAGTTTACAAGAAAACAATGCAAGACTGCTTAAACAACAGAGGAAAGTCCTCCTACTTGTCTTTGCAGACTGTCATCTTTGAGAGAAAAAAACACCACAAAACCAAGTAAGAAACCTTAACTATTCCCCAGTCTCTGTTTCCTCCCACCAAGGCAAAACCAGTCACCCTCCATCTAACTTATTTGAAGACTCAGGATGTAACATGATAAAGTGTAGAGGGGTTTATATATGTGTATATACATACTTAGATGTCTTGCAGATCATTTAAAAGAAAATATACTTACAGCCTTTTGATCTGGCTGGCTGCTGTCATACCCAGTAGTGAGATCCCTTATTCCAGAAACTTTAAATCTACCACAAGATTTGGGGTATGTGTTCTTCCCATCAAAATTCCTAAGGTTGTCAAAAAGCTGTTGAATAACTTTAGGATCATGGCAGATGAAATAAGAAGCTTTGGTAATATGGAAGCCGTATCTGTGAAGACACACATGAAGAAGCAGTGTTCTTAGGGGTGCATACCATACATGTTACAAAACCTTCTCCAAAGCAAGAATCTATACATGGTCACTGACTTGTAGAATCACTTCACCCTCTTACAGTTTTAGAAAGCCTCAACAGCTTAATTGTCCTATTTTACATACTTTTAAGAAGGTCTTGTGAGGAGCAGCTGAGGGAACTGGGGTTGTTTGGAGAAAAGAAGGTTGAGGGGAGACCTTCTGCCTCTCTACAACTGCCTGAAAGGAGGTTGGAGCCTTGTGGGTATTAGTCTGTTCTCTCTAGTAATAGTAATATGAAAAGGAGAAATGGCCGCAGGATGCACCAGGGGAGGTTTAGATTGGATATTAGAAGAAACATTTTGAATGGAAAATATTCTCAAACACTGGAACAGTCTCCCCAGAGAGGTGGCTGAGTGGACGTGGTTAAAAGCTACAAAGATGTGATGCTGAGGGACATGGGTACAAGTTACTCCTGGGCAGATTCTGATTGAGATCCAGAATGAACTGTTTCACTATGAAAACAGTCAGACATTGGAATCATCTCCCAAGAGAAGTAATGGATTCCCCTACTTTGGACAGTCTTAAGACTCAGCTTGACAGGGTGCTGGGCCATCTCATTTCGACTACACTATCACCTGGAGAGGTTGGAACAGATGATCCTTGTGGTCCCTTCCAATCTGGCATTCTGTGATTGTCTGATGGTTTAACACTAGACTTGGCAGAGTTAGATAGTGGTTGAACTTATTAATCTTAAAGGTCCTTCCCAACCAAAATGATTCTATGAACTAATAAGGAATTAGTAAGGTAACATGATTACTTTTAAAATACCTTAAAACTATACAAAATGAAGTCATAAATGTTTTCATGCTCATGGAGCACTTTCTAGAGGTTTACTACTGACACAGCATTGTGTTAGTAGTAAAATAGCCAAATTTATTACTTCATATACTACAGGTTGTTGTCCAGCCTGATGTAGTTGGAGGTGTCCCTGCTCACAGCAGTGGGGTTGGACAGGATGACCTCTGAGGATCCCTTCCAACCTGATGCAATCTGCAAATCTGTAACCCTGGCATGTGGAACAGAGAAAACCTGAAAGCTGAGCTCACTCATCATAGACAGCTTTCAGCTGCTGCGACAGAGTCAAGTTCCTGGTGGCCAAAAAGCTCGCCATCTCTGCAGTTATAACAGCGGCACTGACACCATCCTTGTCCAGAACAGCAGGACAGCACATATACCCTAAAGGAAGAAAACCAGATGTATTTGACATGTTATATCTAACACATTCTTATGAAGAAATAAGAAAATGGAAGGAAGGGGGAAGTTGGGCTTGTCTGTACTGGAGAAGAGAAGGCTCCAGTGAGACCTTCCAAGCAGCCATCCAAGTATTTGAAGGGGGCTACAGGAGAGCTGGAGAGGGACATTTGTCAAAGGTATGGAGTAACAAGACAAGGGAGTAATGGCTTCAAATTGGAAGAAGCTCAATTGAGATGAGACATTAGGAGAAAATTCTTCCCCACAAGGGTGGTCAGGCACTTGAACAGGTTGCCCAGAGAAGCTGTGGAAGTTCTGAACCTTGAAATGTCAAAAACCAGGTTAGACAGGGCCTTGATCAAGCTGGTCTAGTAGGTGGTGTCCCTGCCCATGGCAGGGGATTTGGAACTAGACAATATTGAAGGTCCCTTACAACCCAAACCACAAATTCACAGCTTTTATTCATGGCCTTCCAGTTTACAAGTTGGTGGGGAGTTTTAACTGTCTTTTATTCATATTTAAACTTAGCTTCAAAGTGTCAGCTAAACATTCTCAACCTTAAGTCTGAAAATCATGGGGTTTTGTTGGCTTTTTAAATAGCTTGTGCAGAATCTGCAGTCCAAGTCTATGTAGCCATGCTACTGAAGATATATCCACTTAGCCCACATCACCATACTCTGTGCTAAGCAGAGATATAAGGGATTAAAACCAGTAATATGAACTGTTCAAATGGATGATATCAATTACTCACTGGAAATACACCCACTGTGTTAGGAGCACCTTCACATGCCCATTTCTTGTCACTATTTTGCAGGACACCAGACCATAATGTTCTTTCTTACCTATAGCCTCCTCAAATGCAAAAAGAACAGCTTTTCCCTGGTCCATCAGCTGTTTGGCACGGTTGCCCATCCACTTGAAACCTGTCAGTGTTTCCTACAGCAGTGAGGAGAGGGGGGAAAAAAGCATTAAAAAGCAAAGCAATGTTTTACAACGACACAACACCATGTAGGTAAGCAAATAGAAGAACATAAAATAACATGCAGCAGCTCACCTCAAAGTGAAAGCCTTCCTTTAGTGCAATTGCTCTGAGGATTTTGGAAGAAACAGTGCTGGATAACATGTAGACATCTTTAATGGCACAATTATCCCTCTTGTGATTTTTCCAGCAAGTGAATATCCACCAGCCTAAAAGAGCTCCCAGCTCGTTTCCAGAAAACACCTTCCATTCACCACTGCATGGGAGAAAAAATAAGGAATAGCAGAAAGCACATGAGAAATAAAATAGGAATAACAGAAAGCATAAGAGAAAACACAGAAATAACAGAAAGCACATGAGAAAACATAGAAATCACAGAAAGCACAAGAGAAAACATAGAAATCACATCAAAGTACATTAATTCAAAGGATAATACTGGGGGAAGGGGTTAAAAAGAAAAGAAACAGAAAAGGCAACTGCTGGTTCTCCCATAAATGAATACTAGTACATGAAACCAGTGCATCTGAGTTCCAAGTACCAATGTGTCCTGTGTTCATTAGGAACAAAGAAGGGCAAGGAGGCTTGTGAAGGGCCTGCAACACATGAACTATGAGGAGCATCTGAGGGAGCTGGGGTTGTTCAGTCTGGAGGAGGCTCAGAGCAGACATCACTGCTCTCTACAACTGCCTGAAGGGATGTTGGGGTGAGGAATAGGCCAAGTTCTCCTCCTTGGTGTCAAGCAACAGGACTACAGGAAATGGTTATAAGCTGTGCCAAGGGAGGCTTAGGCTGGATGTTGGAATAGAATAGAATAGAATAGAATAGAATAGAATAGAATAGAATAGAATAGAATAGAATAGAATAGAATATAGAATAGAATATAGAATAGAATATAGAATAGAATATAGAATAGACCAGGTTGGAAGAGACCTTCAAGATCATCGTGTCCAAGCCATCAACCAATCCAACCCACCTTGGGAAATATTTCTTCACAGAGAGGGTTATCAAACACTGGAATGGTCTGCCCAGGGCAGTGGTGGAGTCACCATCCCTGGAAGTGTCCAATCCCTATGTGGACCTTGGAGTTACAGACATAGTTTAGTGTTGACCCTTCAGTGCTGGGTCAGGGGTTGGACTGGATGATCTTTGAGGTCTCTTCTAACCAGGTATATTCTGTGATTCCAAGTTTCCTCCCGCAAAGAATTCTGAAGTGTTTACAGTCCTCTTCCATCACACACACCAGCTTTTGAGTTTATCCAAAGATGGAACAATGACTTTTCCAACATATTTTAAGTAAAACAACACTGTTCAGCAGGTAAACAATAAAAATCTAAGATTAAGACAAGCACAGACACACAAAAAGACAATCCTTAAGTAATCAGCATTTTTAGTTGATTCAGTGACAAATACCTTTCATTTAATCCCAAATACACCAAACTGTTCACTGAGGAAGATTGAGGAAAAAATCTCTAACAGGTAAAAAGAAATAAAGTAATATTAACATGGATGTGTTGCTAGAACATGAAAAACTGAAGGGAAAAGGGAAAATGACAGATAGCAAAATTTCCCCAAAGCTCCCAGTCACAAAAGGGCACAAAGACACTGCCAAAATGACAAAAATCAAGACCTCCAGAAACAGTACCTGTGGTGAAAGAGAAGCAGACTCAGTCTCCTGCATTTATTGCTGCCAACAGGCACAAAGCAATGCGCAAGAGCGCAGAGAGAGCGCGCTCGAGCAGGAGCTTCTGTCAAAGAAGAAGGACAGAGACTGTAGAGGCTACGTGAATGTGGGAGTAGTGTCTGAGCAGCTACGGCATGAATCGGAGAGGAGGACACAGGACTGGAAATTAGGGACACAACTCAAACTGTCTAAACAGTTAGCAAAGAGGCAGCAGCATGAAAACACCACGCTCTCAGTGGTGCTAAACACAATGAACCGTCACCTCCTCTTCAAGGCTCAGATAGCTGTAAGTTTTTACACAAAAACCACCAGTGGTTTTGGCATTCTTCTTTTAACCCATCATAACTAGCATGAAATGCAGCTTTTCCTGGTTTTCCTCAATGCTGAATTACCAAATGAGGCTGGTACAGGCCAAAACCATTACAATAAGGATATTCCGGCTAACACTGCCAAAGGCACAGCAGACAGTGCCTGTTCTGAAGGCAGAGAAGCCTCCTTAGTTCAGGCTGAGAGGCTAAGGAGTTTTAGAAAAGCTCAAAAAAAACACTTCCACCTTTCATGCTGCTGCAAGACCAAAGGGGAGACCTGTTGAGCAGAATGGATGCCTGCACCATCTCATTTTCCTGGATTTCTGGAATTTGCATTTACAGGTTCAAATATCTGCATCATCCACAGTCACTGAAGACATCCATCAGGTGCCCATCTCAGTATGAAGGGCTGTTGCTGTGGTGTTATATCCCTCTTCTAGCTCTCATGCACAGGGAATTAGTTTATGCTGTTTCTGCTCCTGGCCCAGCAGCAGATTTTTGTTCTGCTCCTCCCTGAGCTGAAAACCTTGAAGCTCACTTTCATTAAACATTTATGGTTTCTAACTGCTTGGATTAGTTTCTACTTTGACAAGATACATAAAAAGAGAAACGCTACTCTTTGTAGATATGACTCCAAGCACAATACTTCAGGGCTTGTTTTCATTCATCAAACATAACCAAGCATAGAAATGCAGGAGGATAGGATACTTGGGGCATGCAACAAAAGCAGGGCAATATTGGGTCAGAACTAGAGGTTACACTTTCCATACATGGAAAAAAAACATATGAGAAGTGCCTGTTTGAGCAAGTTTAGCTTTTGTGATCCTGCTCTTTGATGGGATATACATAGATAAATAATGCATGGATAGCTAGTCCTTGAAGGGGAGAGTAAAAATAACTTTACTGAGAAGTAACAAACACTGACAAAGCTTCAGGTGAAGTGCAGGAACACTGGGCAGGGAAGTGAGGAAATGAGAAAGTCCCAAATCATCTAATGGCTATACAATGCATGGTCTGACGGTATTTGAGAACTCAAAGAACAGGGATGTTCCCTCTTCCTGAGATTATCAGGGAACCATAAAGTTTCTCCTGAATAATCAAGCTATTATTTAATAAACATAGTATGATAGGATGCTTATCAGCCTGCCATCAACAATTTCTAACTGAAAGCCTACCTTTAAAGAGGTAAAGCACAGGCACAACAATTCACATGCTTCTGTGCATGCCTCCAGTAGAGCAAGTGTCAAGTATTTATTTATTCAGGCTTCTCCACAGGGTCTAATCATAGAATGCATTGGGTTGGAAGGGACCTTTAAAGGTCATCTAGTCCAACCATCCTGCAGTGAGCAGGTTAACCACTTGTTGGCCTTCTTGTTGATGGTGTTTGCACTCTGGCTTGTGCAGTAACTTCTGAAATAAAGTCAGATCAAATCAGGTGTTTTTTCCTGTGTGCCTAGAGGCTGTATCTGTGAAAGAACACTGCTCTACTACATTCACTCACTGTAAGGCAATTCGGGGAGTATTGCATCCAAAGTACCTGATGGCCATCTCTTCATGCTCCATGCACCACAACATGTTTCTGAGACCTGTAATTCATGTGTTAATTTTTCTTTTCATAGCACAAGTACTAGGTCCTGCACTTGGGTCACAATGACCCCATGCTACCCCCAGGCTTGGGGCAGAGTGCCTGGAAAGCTGTCTGGGGGAAAAGGACTTGGGATCACGGTTGACAGCTGGCTGAATATGAGCCTGTGTGCCCAGGTGGCCCAGAAGGCCAACAGCATCCTGGCCTGGATCAGCAACAGTATAACCAGAACAATCAGGAAGTGATTATTGCTCCTGTAATCAGCACTGGTGAGGCTGCACCTCAAGTACTGGGTTCAGTTTTGGGCCCCTCACTACAAGAAGGACATTGAGGTGCTGGAGTGTGTGCAGAGAAGGGCAACAAAGCTGGTGAAGGGTCTCAAAAGCAGGTCTTGTGAGGAGAGGCTGAGGAAATTGAAGTTTTTTGGTGTGGAGAAGAGAAGGCTGAGGGGAGACCTTCTCACTCTTTCTAACTCTTTGAAAGGAAGTTGGAGTGAGATGGGGGTTGGTCTCTTCTCCCTAATATGGGTGATAAAATGAGAGGAAACAGCCTGAGGTTGTGCTAGGGCAGACTTAGTTTGCATATTAGGAAAAATTTCTTTCCTGAAATTGGAACAGGCTGCCCAGGAAGGTGGTGGAGTCACCATCCCTGGAGGTGTTCAAGAAGCATGTGGACATGCCACTTTGGACCATGGTTTAATGGCCAGGGTGGTATTAGGTCAATGGTTGGACTCAATGACCTTGGAAGTCTTTTCCAACCAAAACAATTCTATGATCCTGTACTAATTGCTGCGACGTGAATAGAAAGACAACTCTTTATTCTAAGTATTCATGTTTCTCAGTTACCACTTCTGAGGTGAAATTCACTTGAGAGTTGTTCCTTTCCTAACATTCTGTTCCTCCATTTTTAAAAACATTTTTAATGCATATATATATATACACACACACACACAAGTCATCTCACTCACTGCCCCAGTGCAGTCCTCTCACATTTCTATGTATTTTCAGAACAAAATCAACTACTGTGACTATTTTGTCTTATTTTGCAACACAAACACAGGTAGCAGGAATGCCCCCCAGCCAAGCCTGGCCTTTCAGCAGAAAACAGAAATAGTTTGCATTTCCTCTATTTGTTGCTATTATTATTAATTGTGATCATTACCATAGCTATTATTTTATTACTGTTTATTATCATTACCATACCTCTCTTGCTTCTCTGCCACTGCAAGTCGATCAGCATCGGGATCATTTGCTAAAATGATTTTTGCCCCATCTTTTTCAGCCAAAGCAAAAGACAATGTCTGGAAAAGTGGTAAGCAAACAGGTAAGTGTTAATGCTCCCAAATGATAGCTTTTCCCACCCCCTCTCTACAGTTTTAAAATACTTTTCCCAATTTATTTAATCTAAACTATTAAAAACAATCAGGTACTTACCAGAACACCTTTGCCTTCCTCAGGATTTGGGTACTTCACTGTGGGAAATTCTGGATCAGGATCTTTCTGCTCTGGGACAGCAAAAGGAGGGCTAAGGTCAAATGCCTTGAAGGCCAACTGCACAAATTTATGACCCACACCATGCACAGAAGTGTGAACAAATTTCAGGTTTGTTGCCTTGTTTATATTCCTGAAATAAAACAGATCAACAGTAAACTGGGATATGAAAGAATAGTCTGCACAAGATTTCAAACTGTAAGAAGCTGGATTTAGATGACACATGAGGCAGAAATTCTTCCCCATGAGGGTGGTGAGGCACTGGAACAGGTTGTCCAGAGAAGCTGTGCAGGCTGCGAGCCTGGAAGTGTTCAAAGCCAAGTTGGAAGGGCCCTTGAACAATCAGGTCTAGCAGGAGGTGTCCTTGCCCAATGGACATTAGATGTGTCTTGAACTAGATGATCTTGAAGGTCCTTCCAACTCAAGCCATTCTATAAGACTACGAAAACTGACTACATGGAGAAACAGATAGGACTCACCATTCTACACCACTAAAATGATAAATTAAAGGAGGTCAGATTTTGAAGGTAATTGCCTGAAAACTGGTTTAGCCTCACTTTTCAGCAACAGGGGTTGTTCCTGATAGCTAATGTCCTGCTATGTGAAAATCTGTAGAATAAAATAGTAGACTCTGTGCACCCCAAAGGAGACAACAAATACAACTGATTAGTAAGACTCTTCATCCCCAGCTCTGTCACTTTCACCAGCTCCAAAGCCTGTGAACACAGTGACCTCCTTTGAGCACACTCATTCTTATGCAGTACACCACCCAGAGTGCAGAACATACCTAACAGCAAGCAAAGTCCTAAGGAGACACTGAACTCCTACTTTGAAAAAGCAGCCTAGAACTCCTACTCAGCCTAATTTCTCACATGACCCCAACTTTCTACTAAACCTAACTTCATTTTTAGCAAGAGCATGATTACTGGTGGTTAAAGTTTTGATGTAAATAAGCAGATCTAACAGTCTGCTGCTCATCTAATCCTTAAACCAAATCTACTTGTTAATCACAATGACTAACAGACAGTTGTTTTTACTGAGCAAGGGACAGGAATAGGCTTGTGCAAGGCACCCAGGAGCACATATGAGGTTAGAATGACAGATCAAGACTTCCTTCTTCCAGTACTGGATTAACATCCTGGTTCACCTTCTCTTAGAAGCCCATTTTAAAGCTGCTGGACCACCAGACAACTCACCCCAAGCTGCACAAAGCAGCCCCAGAGTTGCTATGGCATTTGGTTGATGTGTAGGGTCAGACAAACACAGGGAAATGACCTACTCGTGAACTGATGGCTCACTTCACTGGGTTAGATTCTGCCAGGCCAGCTTTGTGAACTGGCTTACTGCTTCACCACACAGCTGCCAGAGCCACACCACAGGTGACCAGAAGGCACAGACAGAACTGGATCATGGCCACCCTGACTTGCACAAATTTAAACTGCCTTGCTGACATACCAGATGGACAATCCCATGCTCTTAGCAGAGTCACCCCCAGTTACCTGTGAAAGCACTGTTTCTGGATGTCTTTGAAATACTCCTTATTGACTGTGGCATATGGATCATGAAGGAGTGGGCTGCCATCAATCAGCTTGTCGTTCCAAGCCTGAGGCCATGGCTCTTGGTTCTCCTCAATAGCCTGAGCAATTCCTTTATCATGAGGGGAAATGATCTGAGCACCATTTTCCCAGTAAACCTAAATAATAAGCAGGGTGAGCATTTGGTCAATAATTTTAGAGGTTAGTTTTCTTACTTTTTTTTTTTTTTTTTTTTTTATATACAACATTTGGTAGAGTATTACAGTAAATTAAAGCACACCCACAGTATTCCCTTGTTTATATTCTCAGTGTTTCCTCTCACATCCCATTTTTGTTCTATAAAAAAAGCTGTTCAATCTTATCAGAAGATACTGAGATACATAAATGAAGCACAAAGGAAGAGCCAGATCATTTACTGAGAAGATTTAAGCATCAGCCCATCTGCCAGCCTTGGGGTTGATAACTTGCCCACACTATCTCAGATACTTTCTTCCAGATTTTTAATTCCATTACAGGTCTTATAATTATAGCTGAGAGGAAAGTGTGCAGAATGAAACATGCTTACCACCAAAAAGAATGAGAAAGACACAAGAACCTGGCAGCTGCCTACAGCAGCAGTGTTGCCACAACAGCAAGCACACATTCAAGTAAGTTTCCAGATGTTTTTTCACTTGTGGTCTTCTTTTTGTGGTGCACACATCCAGGAAGAGGTGTACTTTATTTTTTGACAGGTTTTTTTACACAAACTTCCTTCTACTGATGGTTTACAGACCACAAGTTTAAGGAAAGATACCAGGTCATGTACATAATGCAGCTCCAAACCAAAAATATTACGAAAAAAAAAAGCAACCAAAAAACTTAATTAATCCCCCTAATTGATAAAACATCCAAACAAGCTATCAAAACCAATACAGGAAACAAAAAAACAAAGCAGTTTTACACAGATAGGAAGTTCTGGAGGCAGAGACAGCATGAGATCATCCCTGTTAATGCCTTAGCTTTCTATTTGGAGGACAAAAAAGATCCCCCAACTTCCATTTTTGTGTTTTGGAGACTACACACAATAGCATTAGTGTCTCTACATGGAGAAAAAGAGTTTGAACAAAGGCAGGATGATATAGGAATACCTTGTACCCATTATCCTGTTTTGGGTTATGTGAAGCTGTAACCATAATTCCAGCACAGAGCTTCAGATGAGTTACTGTGTATGGCTGTAACAAGAGAAAATGATCTCAAGTAGATATTCTTTATTCTCACACAGATGCAATACTTCAAAAAGCAAGCTCAGATATGATTCCTACCAGCTGTCTAGCACTTGCTCCACTACACCTCATATGGCACAACTTCAGCCCTTTCTTTTTCTTATGCATTTTCCCCAGGTAGATATTCTTAGTGTTGTTTCAGATGCTTTGTGGATCTCTATAGTGGGTTTATAGAAGGAAACTGAACACAGGTTGCCTGCAGCAGAATGACTTGAGACATCTGAGGTCTTTAAGGGTGCAAAATCTGGAGGGATAATGACAGAAGCCTACATGGAGAATTACCAATGGAGCAGTCTCATCCATACTATCTTTTGAAGCAGTCCATGTAGCAACTGCTCCACTGTGGTTTAGTAAAGCATTGTTGTGGAGAGAGCTCTTATAAATTATTCAAAAAAATAAAGTAAAGCATTATTTGTGACCACAGGTCCAGTCTGACTTTACTCTTGTTACTAAAAGCAAATGCCATCAACTGCAGTTCTTGCAACACTGCTTCAAGCTGCATCATGAAGAATCTGACACTAAATCTACCAATTTTTTTGTCAGTACAAGAATGCTACATGCAAATGGTGGCTGAGGGGAGACCTTCTGGCTCTCTACAACTCTCTCAGAGGAGGTTGGAGCCAGGTGGGTGTTGGTCTTTTCTCCCTAGTAAATAGTGACAGGATGAGAGGAAATGGCCTCAAATTGCACTAGAGGAGGTTTATGTTGGACATGAGAAGAAACTTCTTCACTGAGAGGGTTCTCAAATACAGGAACAGGCTGCCCAGGGAGGTGGTTGAATCCCCATCCCTGGGGATGTCAAAAAAGCAGCAGAGATGTGGTGCTGAGGGATGTGGTTTAGCATCAGACTTGGTAGGGTTATAAAATGGTTGGACCCCATGATCTTCGAGGTCTTTTCAAATCAGAATGACTATATGACTGTAAAGCCTTAATTCTACTATGTTTTGTTTGCAGCACTCACTGAACAAGTGGTATGGGGGAAAAACTGTTGCTTTTAGAGGAAAGGTGGAGGTTTCCTTTATTGCTCTAGAGAGCTGTCAGCTAGTGATCTGATGGTCAAAATGCAGACACCTTCAATAACCCGCCCAGCACAACATCACTGCACTCCAGCTATCTGCTATTTTAAAAAGAATCCTTTGTATCCAAGACCTCAAAATTAAAAGAAAAGAAAATAATCTAATTCCTCCCCCAATCCAACCAACAAAATTAAATGTGTCTGCAAGTTTCTGACTTGAGATTCCACAGCAATCTAGAAACCTGCTTGAAAGCCGGAATTGAATGGAAACACATCCCACCGTCACCGATACTCCACTAAGCTTCTTCCTTTTCTTGCTGTGGATGTTGTAAACTAAATAGAGCTAAAGAAGCAAAACCTAAACTGCAGGTGGAGCTTAAAAAGCTGCAAGTGTCTTTTAATTTGTATGTATATAATTTCTGACAGCATTTCTATTTATATAAGAAGATATAATAGAGGAACTTGCCACAAAAGGAGTTGGTGTTATATCAGAGAACAGATAAACTGGAACTCCTTGACTGATGAAGGTATTAGCAGCAAGTCTTGCAAACCTAAATGGAAAGAAAAGATGCCAGGGAAATAAAATTACTTTTCTGACCAATTAATTTTCTACATTTCACAGCTTCTCCACTTCGACTTAAAACCAAAACCCCACCTAAATGAACTCTAAATTACTATACAGACCAAATTTAAGTGTGCTCCCTCACTACTCCCAATAGACAAAGCACAACTCTAAGAACTGCTTTGGCACTAGCAGAATATAAAAATACTGTAAATCCCTCACCTTAATTTAATCTACAGAAAGAGAAAATCCTGCTGAAGCAGATCATACAAGGCATCTATAAAACACTTAAAACCTAAGAGGCACCTTTTGCTGCTCCCTCCGCTGGAAAGATGGGCACGAGCATCAAAACCAATCACAACTCCTCTCTTTTTCAGGTCACTGAAATTCTTCTCCAGGTATCTGCAAAATCCCTGAAGACAACAAAAAATCCACCTCATTAACCATTCCCTAAGATTTACTTTATCATTGCATTAAGGCTAAGATGTTGACACATCAGACAAGTTAGCACACTGACTTCTCACTGAACTGGGCTGGGATTCAGTTTGTCTGGGACCAACAAACACCAAGAAACAGCAGAAACTTTCAAATCAATATAGTGAACTAGGACAGCATCGAAGTACTTGTCCAAAAATCAGACCCAGCTTCTGAAAGAAGCAGTGAACACACTTAGTCTGAACTGCAGAACCTGAGAACTGACTTAGCTGTGTTAGGTCTCAGGTGAGGAAGAGAACAGCTGCCCAGTGTTTCAGTTTTTTAACTGAAATGTCTCAGTTTAAGTCACCCTTAATAGTGACACCTGTTTAGGAGATGATCCACCACTGCTCCAGGCTGCAGTAGTTTAAAGTTTTGGGTTGGTTGGTTGTTTTAAGCTCTCTTCAAGTCAATCTACTTTAGGATCTGTAGGGCAAGGGGTAATGGTTTGAAACTAGTGCAGGGTAGATTTATACTGGACATTGTAAGCCAGTGGAACATCTCCCTTATGAGTAAAGGCTGAGGGAGCTGGGTCTCTTTTGCTTGGAGAGAGGAAGTGGAGGGGAGACCTCATTCATGTTTATAAATATGTGAAGGGTAAGTGTCAGCAGGACGGAGTCAGGCTCTGCTCAGTGATGTCCAATGACAGGGCAAGGGGCAATGGGTATATGCTGTAGCACAGGAGATTCCATACGAACATAAGGAAAAACTTTTTCACTGTGAGGGTGACAGAGCCTTGGAACAGGCTGCCCAGAGAAATTGCAGAGTCTCTTTCTCTGGAGACATTCAAAACCTGCCTGGATGCATTCCTGTGTGATGTGCTCTGGGTGATCCTGCTTTGGCAGCAGGGTTGGACTAGATGATCTCCAGAAATCCATTCCAACTCCTAACATTCTGTGATCAGGAAGTTCTTTACTATGATGGTGGAGGAACACTGGAACATGTTGCCCAGGAAGGTGGTGAAGGCCTCACCCCAGGGGACATTCAAGGTCAGGCTTGATGGAGCTCTGAGATGGGGATGTCTCTGTTTACTGCAGAGGGGTTGACCTAGATGACCATTAGAGGTGCTTCCAACTCAAACCAGTCTGTCATTCTGTGATGCAGCTTCACTGCATTTACTGAAGTTTATATCCAGCATACACAAAGTTTAGCCAAATGCTGTCTAAACATTCAGCCCCTTTTTGGGATGTTCTCTAGGTACTGCATCAGGATGAACTGATCCATGTCAGCTTAACTGTATCTGTGTATAAATTCAATTGCCAATCAATTATGGAAAATAACTTAGATGTTAAGAGCTTCATAGCTTCTCTCTGCTTGTATTTAGAGATCAACACTTGGCTAATTATAATTTAAATTACTTCAGACAGACAGAGTTTTGCTTGTCATAAAGGAGGCTTTTCCATCCATGGCTACAACCAGCTGAGTGAGATAAAGTGCTGAAGGTGGGTACCTGTGTTGTCTGGATAATGGTCAAGTCATTCATGTGGGAAATCCCTGCTCCCATGGCAGCTCTGAGCCCAGCCGTGCCAAACTCCATCCGCGAGCCAAAGTATTTCTGCAGTTCAGCTGCATTTCCTTCAGCCAGCAGTTGCTTCACTATGGCAGAAGTCTTGGGATTCTGTAGGCACAAAATTCAGATGATCTAGGAAAGGGTTGGTTGGTTTAGTCTGCATACAATAAAGCCTCTTAACAGAGCTGATTTCCTTTCCCATTCTCTGTACTGAGTTATTTTAGTATCAAAACATCACACCCCACTTCAAGAACACCACAACTCCTGCTACATCTCCCTAATTATACTGACTTAAAACCTCAAATATTACTTACTTCAGCTTCATTTCCTTAGGTACTGCCTTAACAGCAGTGTATATATCACATTTTGGGAATTGAAAATATTTCCCAAGATGTTGATTTTACTATTTTCTGTTTCTAACAACAAATCACAAAAATTTGCAATTCAGAGTCTTTTTGTCATCACAAGAACTACCCTAAATACATAAGAAAGTGAGGTAGCTGATGGCTAAGAAATATTTGTTACTTCCATAGTGCTAGAAGTAGAGTTTTAAAATAATAGATTCCTAACCTTGTCCCAAGAGTGGCTAAGACTAAGGGCAGCAGCAAAGCTAAAAGGACTGGTCAGAGGACTTTTAAAAACATGATAATTTGCAAGATAATTGCAGGTAAAACTAAGCACAACCCTGAGGATGAAAGCAGAGCAAAGAGACCTCACTTCTTACATAAAAGGACAGTGCAATGTGGTGATGGAAAGGCCACATCAGACTACATGAGAACAGAGAGGAGTGCCCAAGACTCAGCTGCTTCTACCAGCTCTGTAGTTATCAACTCTCTCTGCTTCCAAACTTAGGAATTAGAATAGTCCAGTAGGCCCCCACCTGAAAGAAGGTTGGAGTGAGGTGGGGGTTGGTCTCTTCTGCCTAGTAACAAGTGACAGGAGGAGGAGAGGAAATGGCTTCAAGTTGCACCAGGGAAAGTTTAGGTTGGATATTTGAAGAAACTTCTTGACTGAAAGGGTTCTCAAAGACTGGAATGAGCTGCCCAGGGTGGTGGTTGAATCCCCATCCCTGGAGGCGTTTAAAAGATGCGAAGATGTGGTGCTGAGGAACGTGGTTTAGCACCAGACTTGGTAGAGTTAGATACTGGTTGGACTTCATGATCTTGGAGGCCTTTTCCAATCAAAACAATGCTGTGATTGCATCCTAGGCAGCAGACAGACACAGGAGTGAGCCTGCATACCAAAGTGTGAGCATTCTGCACCCCAAACTGAGACCAGGGGCTAGATGCCCTAAATATTGCCTGTTGCTGCAGGACAAACACCCCAGTTTGAGTAAATACTCAAAACCCCCCAACAGCTTTCAGTGCTGTAATGCAAAATAAGCTAAATAAGGGGGAAAAAACCCTAAACCATCCAGGTTTCCTAAGTGCAGTAAGTATTTAGATACTCCAGAATGATTTCCAGCTTAAGAATTACCAGTTCACCAGTTCAAGAATGTTGTAACTGACAGATCCTAATAGAAGGCTCATGATAATTCTGTATTGCTACAGAGTAATTACATTCAGTAATTAGAAGAATAAATGCAATCCTATGTTATTACAGAAGAGGTCAGCACAACTATTCGGAGTTAAAGCTGTTTAAAAGCCATCCTGAACTTTTTTTGCTGCAATGTCAGACCTCTGTCTTGGAGGTAAAGCCTGAATGACACCTTTTGCACCAGGCTTTGTACACTCCCTAGTCACCTTGTCACAAATTTTCTTGCTTGGGTTGTTCCCTCCTGTCCTCCTACAAAATAAAAAACAAAACCAAGACAAACAAACCCAAAAGTAAAGGTAAAAGCCGTGCCCATGTCAGTTACATAGAGAAGGATTTCTCCAGTGTCTGTGAGAATTTATGGCTCTGTTCTCCTAAGAATCTGCTCTTTCTTTTTACTGTACAGACATCTGTTCCCATTTTATTTCAGTTCTAGGAATGTTATGATGTTATGTTGTATACAGGTTTTCTTTAAGCAGAAGAAAAAGCCGGACTCAGATCTTCCTAGCACCTGTACCGAAGAAGGAACCAACAGCATCTGAAGGAAGAAGTGCTGGTTTTGTCCATCCTTGTTGGTTCTCTCAGGTTGAACTTATCTATTCTCAAATAAAACTGGATGTATGAGAACACTGACTTCTGTATTACACAATCTTTATATTGAGCGTGGTGAGACACTGGAACAGGTTGACCGGGGAAGTTGTGGATGACCCCTCCCCAGATGTGTTCAAGGCCAGGCTGGATGAAGCCTTGAGCAACGTGGCCTTGTAGGAGGCATCACTGCCCACAGCAGGGGGATTGAACTAGATGATCTTGAAGGCCCCTTCCAACCCAAACCAGTCTATGAATATAGCTATGAATACAGTAGCAGGTGATTTACTACAGAGTTAATATCCAGTAATGCAATCTGCTTGAACATCGCCTGTAACATTCAAGTTATTTACTTTAGTCTACGCTGCGAGAAGGCCCCAAAGAGGTCTCATTGTGCTGGAGTCCCCTCAAGGTTTTAGATTAGAGGGACAGCTATTGCCTAAACAGGTTGTATTGTTAACAAAACCAGAAGCTACCTTCAAGTCAGAAAAGATTCAGAGGAAATCTTATTAATGTTTACAAATATCTGAAGGTTGGGTGTCAAGAAAAAGGGGCCAGGCTCTTTTCTGTGGTGTCCTGTGATAGGACAGGGGGCAGTACATACAAACACACACAGAAGTTCCACCTCAACAGAAGTTAAAACTTTATTGTGAGGGTGCTGGAGAGAGGCTGTGGAATCTCCTCCTCTGGAGACTTTCAAAACCCATCTGGATGCACTCCTATGTGACCTGCCCTAGGTGATCCCATCACAGGGTGTTGAACTTGATCTCTAGAGGTCCTTTCTAAACCCTACCATTTTATGATCATCTGAGAACAGAAAGAAAACTAGGATACTACCGTAAAGGACAGAGTCATAAAAACAGCCTGGCAATGAACTCAGTAATTGTCATCCAGGTAGAAACTTCCTGTTAGGTCAGTAGGGCCTTTTTAGGCCTCCAGGCTTGCTCTTGCAAACTATTATTTTCTAAGAATGCACAGCTTATCATCATTAAATATTAACTCATCTCTACACCTCTTAATATCACAGCAAAGGGACAAGGGTTATATTGGATTCTTCTGTTACTCAATAGCAACATGCAAGAGCTCCCGAGAAATTAAAATACTTCACAATTTTTGAGCAATCGGATCTGGGTATTGCACACTGGTCAAAGACACAACTGCTAACAGAGAGCTGACCCTTCAAAACTGAAATGTTCTCAGGGATACTGCATCACACCTCCAGAGGGTTTCACAAAAGAAGTTCTTTACAGTGAGGGTGATGAGATGCTGGAACACATTGCCCAGGGAGGTTGCCTCCTCCCAGAAGTGTTCAAGACAGGTTGGATGAGGACTTGAGCAACATGGCATAGCAGAAGGTGACACTGCCCGTAGCAGGGGGGATTGTAACTAGATGATCTTGAAGGTCTCTTCCAAGCCAAAACATTCCATGACGTTCCAAAACATTTCTATGAAAATTAAATGATTACGTAGAAAAGAGGAGTATCACTAACATTTGCCAAGAAGTTAATGGAAATGCAAGGCCCATTAAAACCAGACTGTTTTCTCACAATCAAGCAAAATGGGGGGGGAAAAAAGACACAAAAACTGATTGCAAATTGGTGTGGTACAATAGGATTTTTGAAAGAAGGGCTGTTTTGGCACTGCATTATGAGTAATAAAATCACAGCTGGCTAACTGGTCAGTGAACCTGTCAAAGGAGCTTTAATGAAGCATCAAACTTGAGGCATTCTAATTACATCCTTTAGAACCTGGAAAAAAAAACCCACTAAAATAAATAATTATTCTATGTTTTCACTGATAATCTTGAAATAAGAAGATCCCTTACCAAACTAATATCTAGGTAACAGAAAACTCAGATCATCACGTGGTGCTAAGCCCAGCAGTCACTGAAGTGACCAAAGATGGACAACGGCCAGCGAGTTCCAACACAGCCCAACCAACACATTTCATGTATTGGGTCAAAAAAACCCCAAAACTTAAAAAATGCATCTGGAATACTGTGTCCTGTGCTGGGCTCTCCAGTTCAAAAAGTACAAAGAACCACTGAAGAAAGTCCAGTGGAGAGCCACTAAGGTGGTGAGGGACTGGAGCACTTGCCTTATGAGGAAAGGTTGAGAGAGCTGGGGCTGTTTAGCCTGGAGAAGAACAGACAGAGGGGATTGCATTAATGCTTATCAAAATCTAAAGGGTGAGTGTCAGAAGGATGGAGCTGGACACTTCTCAGTGGTGCCCAGTGACAGAAGGGGCAATGGACACAAACTGGAACACAGGAAGTTCCACCTAAAGATAGGAAACAACACTTTGAGGGTGCCAGTGCACTGGAACAGGCTTCCCAGAGAGGTTGTGAAGTTTCCATCTCCGGAGACATTCAAACCCCACCTGGATGTGCTCCAGTGTGACCTAATCTGGGTGACCCTGCTCTAGCAGGGGAGTTGGATGATGTTCAGAGATCTCTTCCAATCCCCATTTCTACATTTCCCAGTGGTTTTGAATCAAGCTCACATGTCTTTTGGAAACAGTATTTTCTAAACAAGATTATGGAGGTACCCTGAGGTTTGTAACACTGAGAAACACAACACAGCAATGCACTCTTGGCTTTAATAACTTAAGTCTGTCAGCCGCCCCTACAACAGAAGTCGTTAGGAATAATTGAACCATGGAATGGCTTTGGTTGGGAAAGACCTTTAAGATCATTGAGTTCAACCATCTCCCTCAGCACCGCATCTCTGCAGCTTCTAAAACCCGCCAGGGTGTTTAATACAGGCTCTTTTACAAAATAAATCCCATGGAGCTGACAGCCAGAGAAACTGGCGATACCTGGAGACCTAGCTGAGGGGTTCCCGAGTCAGCGAGGGGGCTGCAGCGAGAGGTGGCCGGGCAGCGGACGGCTGAAGGGCGGGAGAGCAGCGAGAAGAGCCAACAAGCGACTTTAACCGCACCTAGCATCGGCACAACGGCACCGCCAAGCCGAGCCCAGCCCGGCTCCACGGCCCCGCGCCCCCATCGCCGCCCCGACAACGTCCCTGCGTGACCGGGAGGCCCCTCACGTCCTGGCACCCGCGTGGAGAGGAAGGGTCCCGGAGGGCTCCCGCTGACCGCCCCTCACCTTATCCCACTGCAGCCACTGCTCAGCTGCGCGGCGCAGGGCGGCTTCCCCGGCGGAGCTCCGCGCTGCCATGCCTGTCTCGGTCCCGACCACCGACCACGGCCACCGCCTCCGCCACCCGCTCCTTCCCTCTTCCGGAGCACGCCCGCTCCGCTCCGCTCCGCCCGCCGGGGCCGGGCCTCCCCACCCCCGCCCCGCCCGCCTGCCCGGGGCCGGGGTCAGGGCCGGGGCTATGGCTGAGCCGGGGCCGCCTCACCTCCGGGCAGCCCGCCCACGAGGGCCCACGCTCGGTTCAGGGCCGGGGCCGTGGCCTTCTTACGTCGGTCCCGCCCGCCCAGCGCTGGAAGAGTGAGGCTTCGAACTGCTTTGTTATCGCTGCTTAGCCCCGGCGCACCGGGAGGCGGCGGGAGGAGCCCCGAGAACGCCGTCCCGGGCTGAAGAGGAGGAGGAAGAGGAGTACGATTCGCACAGCTAAGGACAGAAATGTGGTCATTCCACTGGTCTAGTGTCCCTGCCCATGGCAGGGGGTTGGATGTAGAAGATCTTTAAGGTCCCCTTCCAACCCAAATCATTCTGTGATTCTATGAACGCCACTTGTCGGCACTCACCGAGTTGCTGCCTCCTTCTCATCAGGACTGGCAGGCGAAAAACTAACGCTGTAAGTGTAACTGTTCATGGGTGCTGGACTAAGGCTGCTTAGATTTCTTTTTAAAGGCAATATGGATGGTCTTGGAAGAGTTCTAACTTGGGATAAAGATTATCTGCAACACTCCCTGGAAGGAGGCTGGGGTGAGGTGGGTGTTGGTCTTCTCTCCAGAGAAACAGTTGACAGGAGGAGAGGAAATGGCTTCGAGTTGCACCAGGGGAAATTTAGGCTGGACATCAGAAGAAATTTCTTGTCTGAAAAGTTTCTCAAATACTAACAGGCTTCCCAGGGAGGTGGTTGAATCTGGAGGCATTTAAAAGCCTCAGAGATGTGGTGCTGAGGGACATGGTTTAGCCCCAGACTTAGGTAGAGTTAGAGAATGGTTGGACTCAGTGATCTTAAGGTCTTTTCCAGCCAAAATGATCCTACGATTCTGTGACTCGTATTTCTCTTTTCATTGGGCCAGTTTGATTTCTTACAACTTTTGGGGCAGAAGTCCAGTACAGGGAACACTGAACTTTCTTACATAACAAGCTATCTGGCATCAGCTCCCAGAGCACTAAGAGAAAAAGTAGTCCGATTGCTCTGGAGCTTCAGGAGCAAGGCATTTGCTGTTGAGGAGCTTGTTCCTACCTTTTGTCACCGGCCTGAAGCTGAGCTAGACCAGGTGCCGGACAGGTGCAGAGATCTGTAGGGAGGGACTAGGATTTCCTTAGCTCTGCAGTAGCAGGGAGATCCCAGGGTGTGGTGTGCACACAGAGCATTTATCCCAGCCCTTCTGAGGCAGCTGAGCAACACCAGATCACTGTGAAGGTGGCCTGCAGGAGGAGCAGCAGACACCCTGGAGCCTGCAGAAGAACTTCCTGGTGTTGCCAACTCCTGAATCAGAACTCCCAGAGGGATATAGCAATCCAGGCACTTTCCAAGAATGTTTCAATGGGAACAATCTGAGCATTGTCCCATGTTTAAAGGTTGAGGCAAGCAAGGAAGGAGTTGACAGTCATTGAACTTCTGCCATGCTTCTCAAAGGCAGGAGAGCAGCAGCAACGGAAAAAAAAAGCATTTGTGTTAAATGAAGAACAATACTGCCACTAAGACACTGACTTTGCAAAGTGTCCTGGTAAAGTATTCCCACTGACTCAACTGAGGGAATGGTGGCAGACAGAAAACAGTAAATGGAGCATCTCCTCTTTCTCCTGAGCTCCTTGACTATAAATACAAACAGATTTCTTTAAAGATGAAGAAAGATGATCATCAGGATCCATCACAGCATAGGCTCAGCTATGTCATTGAAAACCTGTTTGAAAGTCATAGAATCACACAATCACAGAATCACAGAAGGGTTTTGGTTAAAGGGACCTTCACAAGCATTTAGTTCTAATCCCCCTGGCATGGGCAGGGACACCTCCTACTAGACCAGTTTGCTCAAGGCCCCATCCAACCTGGCTTTCAACATTTCTAAGCTTGGAACTTTCTCAGCTTCTCTGGGCAATCTCTTCCAGTTCCTTACCACCCTCATGGGGAAGAATTGCTTCCTAATGTTTCATCTCAGTTCTGTCACTCCATACCAACTGGACAACCCCAACTCTCAGCCTATCCTCATAGCAGAGGTGCTCCAAACCTCTGATCATCTTCCTAGCCACATCATCTTGTTTGACCACAGATCATAAACCAGATAAAACTCAGTCATAAAGGATGGAGACTTTTTCCTTTCTTTTCTCTAGCTGGTACCAAACCCAATGGAAGTTAGCCAAAAAAACCCAAACAAACAAAAAAAAAAGAAACAACCAACAGAACATTTGTTTAATTCCATACTTTTTTCTGGGAACTTCATACACTGGCTATTTTGTCTTGTATCTTCTTCAAAACGTGGAACCATGATTACATTCAAATTAATGCTAGAATTTCAGAGCAGGGTACTCTGTGTGGTACTTAAAATATCCATCTTCAGCTACATGTACTGAAGCAAAGAGCTGCAGATGAGCAGGGACCTTGCCAGGCTGGATTGATGGGCTGAAGCTAACTGTATGACATTGAACAAGGTCAAATGCTGGGTCTTGCACTTGGGCCACAACAACCCCATGAATGCTTGAGGCTTGGGGCAGAGTGGCTGGAAACTGCCCAGCAGAGGAAGAATGGGGGGTGCTGGTTGACAGCCAGATGAACATGAGCCAGTGTGTGCCCAGGTGGCCAAGAAGGCCAACAGCATCCTGGCCTGGAATAGGGATAGTGTGGCCAGCCCCTGTGCTCATCACTAGTGAGGCAACTCCTTGAGTACTGGGTTCAGGTTTGGGGCCCTCGCTCCAGGAAAGAAATTGAGGTGCTGGAGCAAGTCTGGAAAAGGGCAATGAAGCTGGTGAAGGGTCTGGAGAACAGGTCTGGTGAGGAGCAGCTGAGGGAACTGGGATTGTTTGGCCTGGAGAAAAGGAGGCTGAGGGGAGACCTGTCTTTCCACAGCTCCCTGAAAGGAAGTTTGAGCTAGGTGTATGCTGATGTCTTCTCTCTAGACACAAGTTATAGGAGGAGAGGAAATGGCCTCAAGTTGTATCAGGGGAGGTTTAGGTTGGATATTGGAAGGAAATTCTTGACTGAAAGGGTTCTCAAAGACAAGGAATATGCTCTGCAGGGAGGTGTTGAATCCCCATCCCTGGAGGTGTTTAAGAGAGGCAGAGATAGCATGTTGAGGGCCATGATTTAGCATCATCCTTGGTAGAGTTAGATAATGGTTGGACTTGATGATCTTAAAGGTCTTTTCCAACTAAGAGGTTCAGTGATTCTCTGATTCTACAACATCTGATCTTGCAGCTCAGGCTCTGTGTGTTTGCAGCCTTCACAGCATGTAGGCACTGAATGGCTTTAGCTTGTTAGCTGTGGTACTTTAGCTGTAACACCACAGCAGTGAACTGCTTTACTTAACTTGTAGATAGGGGGAAAATGAGTAAAATGATCACAGTGGTGCTTATCAATATTTTCTGGCAAGCTTGGAATATTATGTTATGGGTTTGTGTTTTTTAAGGGCTTGGTCCAGCTTTGAGAGAACCAAATCTCTGTGTGTGGTGGTTTAAAAAGGGCATAAGTTCTTCTCAAAGCATGGCAGTCTGTGAACATACCTGCTGTCTAAAGGAAAGAAATTACATTCACAAGTCAAACCAGCATCTGATGTCTTTGATTGTCCATAAACTTGGTGTTTTGATAAATGATATAATTGATGCTACTTCTCTGGCTGATGAAATGGATTGAAGCTTGAGGAGGGCAGATTTAGACTGGATATGTGCAAAAGCCATCTGGACATGGTTCTAGGCAAGAGGGTCTTGGTGGCTCTCCTTGAGCTGTTTGAGACATAACAGTTTACATGGTACCTACAGAAATAAAGGACTGAGAATTATAGGATACTGCTGCTAACAAGTTAAAGTTAGGTATAGGTCCTCAGAGATTAAAGTGGATACACATCACAGATCTACTACTTTGTGCAGTCTGAACATTTCAAGGTATTTTATTAGTTTCCACTTTCATCTCTAGGTTGAAATACCAGCAGGAGGCAGGAGAGAATGAGCTTTGAATCTGTAGCACAGACTGGGTGGCAAACTGTGGAGCACATTGCAGGTTTCCAAAACCTCATCTAGCCCTCAGAAGAGGATGTTGTGCTAAATAAAGCCCTGCTCTTGTAACCCCAGGAGAGGGGAGGGGGAAGCAGGGGAAGGAAGCAGGGGATGTAGTCTATAATGTATTCCTGGCTTGAATGAATTTTATCATTTGTTCTCCACTTCTGCTGCCTACCAGCTAACCCAAGGATGCGTCAGGGTATTTGACATTTCCTCTTGGAGACTTTTTCTCTTTTGTTTATTGTAAGCTGCATTTTCATGGCTGAAAGTCTTTTCCGATTTCCACTGTTTGGCATAAACTCCCAAGCTCTATCAGGCAGCAGATCTCGGATCCTGTGGCAGCAGAACCACTAGAACATGCTTTTTCTGTCTTGTTCCAGACAGCACCCAGTTTCCAGGTTCAAGGGTGAGCTAACTTACGTTTGTTCACCAGACAGGACAAAGTTAGAGCTAATGCCAGTTCTTTTCAAGTATATTTTGGATTGCTGCCCTTCTCTTAGATGTTGCTTCACTTTAAAAGCTCTAAAACACAAGTTTAAGTGAAAAATAAAACTAGTCTGACTAATAAATGCACGATCCTGGACTTACCTCTTATGCAAATGATCCAAATTATGCTGAGGCAAAAATTAGAATAGAATTAACCAGGTTGGAAAAGACCTTTGAGATCATCAAATCCAACCTATCATTCAACACCATATAATCAACTAAACCATGGCAATCACAGAATTAATTAATTAATCAATCACAGAATTCCAGGTTGGAAGGGACCCCAAGGATCATCTGGTCCAACCTTTCTAGGTGACAGTGTAGTTGAAACAAGATGGCCCAGCACCCTGTCAAGCTGAATCTTAAATGTGTCCTGGTCTCTTCTCCCTGGTATCAGGTGATAGAACAAGAGGAAATGGCCTGAAATTGTGCCAGGGGAGGTTTAGGTTGGATATTAGGAAAAAAAATCTTTACTGAAAGAGTGGTCAGGCATTGGAACAGGCTGCCCATGGTGAGTGGGGTACACTTATTTTCTATATGTTCTTCAGTTCCACTGTCACCACAATTAAACTTTCTTCCCTTATTATAGGTAGATTTTACTTCTACTCTGGATAACTAATAGTGGTTAAGGAAACTTCCTACAATTTAGGGCAAGAGAACTGTCAGAATCACTTTCAACCCCATTTGTGTAACAGACAGCACTGTGTTATCCAAATCCAGTTGTAGGCTTATAAAGTGTAGCCAGGTATCCAAAGTGGTCACAGCAAAAATACATTGGATGGATATTTGCCTTAACAACAATCAGTTAGGAGGATTATAGACAAGTTTCCCAAAAATGTTAAGCTTCTAAATCCAACTTTAGACTTCTAAGTAAGCTGTTTCTCAAAAGTGCTGAACCTGCAGCAGTTCCCATTGAATGCTCAGGCTTGCAAATGCATGACTGAGGCACGGCAGAGATATCAAAGTGGAAGGGTGGTTGCTTTAAAACAACTGCCACGGTGTGCTTTTGTAATACACAGCTACACACCACAGTACACCCCCCCAGAGCTCAAAGATGGGGTTTACAGCCAGCACCACTGAGCTCATGTGCATCTGATGTCCCAGTGATGGAGGAAATAGTACCTAAAATAGAAAAAGCTTCACATTTGTGTTGGAAAGCTGCTGTGAGAGGAAGGTGACACTAAATATCCTACATTGCTTTTCATGAATAAATTAAAAATATCTGATTTCAGTTCAGCCTGGAGAAGAGAAGGCACCAGGGAGACCTTCTATCAGTCTTCCAGTATCTGAACTGTGCTACAGGAGAGCTGGAGAGGGACTTTAGTCAAAGGCATGGAGTGACAGGATGGGGGGTAATATCTTCAAACTGGAAGAAGCTGGACTGAGATGCGACATTAGGAAGCAATTCTTCCCCACGAGGGTGGTGAGGCACTGGAATAGGTTGCCCAGAAAAGCTATGGAGGTTTCAAACTTGGAAGTGTTGCAAGCCAGGTTGGATGGGGCCTTGAGCAAGCTGGTCTAGTAGGTGTCCCTGCCCATGGCAGGGCATTGGAACTAGATGATCATGAAGTTCCCTTCCAACCCAAACAACTCTTGGGTTCTGTGATTTGAAAGAGGCAGGCTCTTCCTAATGCAGATTATTTACTATTGGTAGAGGAAATAAAACATACCCCACTGAAACCATACAAGCACTAAATAAAAGGCTACACTGAGAGATTTGTATAGGTCTTAAAATGGCTTCAAACAACTTGGAGATTGAACTTGGAGATTGAGTCTGCTTTTGAAACACCTGTCTTTTTAAACTGCTAAAAGTTTTCATGAAACTGTAACAAAACAGTTTAAAAAAATGATGAGGTTCTTCAGAGGCTGTTCTTTTCAACAGTCATGACGTGTCCTGCTTTCATAGGCAAAGGTTGCCCTCTCTTGGTGGCAGCAGCAGATCATCTCTAGCTTCAGTAGTTGAGTCAGAGCTGCATTCCCAGTGTCCTGCCGTGTAAAAATGCTCACATCTGTGCCAGATACCAATTGTTTGATAATTTTGCTGGTTTTTCCTATAATCTGGGGGCAGGAGATTGCTCTGCTTGTCTTTAGAACAGAAACAAATGCCTGCACTGTTCCTCAGGCTGCTACAAAAATTCCTGTTTCCATGATATTCCATGTGGCATTGAGTGCACCCTCAGCAAGTTTGCTGATGACACCAAGCTGTGTGGTGCAGCAGACACGCTGGAGGGAAGGGATGCCATCCAGAGGGACCTGGACAGGCTGGAGAGGTGGGCACAAGCCAACCTCATGAGCTTCAACAAGACCAAGTGCAGGGTCCTGCATCTGGGTCGAGGAAATCCCAGGCACAAATCCAGGCTGGGCAGTGACTGGCTGGAGAGCAGCCCTGAGGAGAGAGACTTGGGGGTGCTGGTGGACGAGCAGCTCAACAGGAGCTCTCAATGTGCACTTGCAGCGGGAAAGCCAATCAGATCCTGGGCTGCATCAGGAGAAGTGTGGCCAGCAGGTCAAGGGAAGTGATTCTCCCCCTCTACTCAGCTCTGGTGAGACCCCACCTGGAGTACTGCGTCCAGTTCTGGAGCCCCTATTACAAGAGGGATCTGGAGGTGCTGGAAGGTGTCCAGAGAAGGGCCACAAGGATGATCAGAGGGCTGGAGCACCTCTCCTGTGAGCAACCAGCACCAGAACAAGGGGACACAGTCTCAAGCTGCACCAGGGGAAGTTTAGGCTCGAGGTGAGGAGAAAGTTCTTCACCGAGAGAGTGATTCGTCATTGGAATGGGCTGCCCGGGGAGGTGGTTGAGTTGCTGTCCCTGGAGGCGTTCAAGAGGGGACTGGATGTGGCACTTGGTGCCATGGTCTAGTCGTGAGGTTTGTGGTTACAGGTTGGACTCGATGATCTTCGAGGTCTCTTCCAACCTTGGTAATACTGTGATACTGTGATACTGTGACAGACTGAGGGAGTTGGGGCTGTTCAGTCTGGAGAAGAGAAGGCTCTGAGGTGACCTCATTGTGGCCTTCCAGTATCTGAAGGGGGCCTACAAGAAGGCTGGGGAGGGACTTCTCAGGACATCAGGTAGTGATAGGACTAGGGGCAATGGAATGAAGTTGGAGGTGGGGAGATTCAGGCTAGATGTGAGGAGGAAGTTCTTCACCATGAGAGTGGTGAAGGCCTGGAATGGGTTATCCAGGGAGGTGGTTGAGGCCCCATCCCTGGAAGTATTTAAGACCAGGCTGGATGAGGCTCTGGCCAGCCTGATCTAGTGTGAGGTGTCCCTGCCCATGGCAGGGGGGTTGGAACTAGATGATCCTTGTGGTCCCTTCCAACCCTGACTGATACTATGATACTATGATACTATGATCAGGGAATGAAAACACTGAGACCACTACAGCAGCTCCATGCATTTGGAAAACTTTCATCTTTCCAATATTTCATTGCAGCTCCTAGGTTGAAGTTATATTGACCTAAATTTTACTTTCTGAAGTCCTATTGTCAATATATTTCAAAAAATCAGTAAATTAAGGAAAAAAGAAAGACATTCTTTACAGTGAGGGTGGTGAGACACTGGAACAGGTTGGCTAGGGAAGCTGTGGGTGCCCTCTCCCTGGAGGTATTCAAGGCCAGGTTAGATGACGCCTTGATCAGTCTGGTTTAGTGGAAGTGTCCCTGTCCATGGCAGGGTGGTTGGAACTAGATGATCTTCAAGGTCCTTTCCAAGCCAAACCATTCTATGAATCTATGACTCTCTGAACTATCATAGTAGTAAGCTTTAGTAAAGACTATAGAACCTGACTATGGGCCTAGGGAGTTTGTTTAGCTTTCTATCTTTTATGACCAAATTGTTGAAAGGAATGATTGTTGCCACCTCTGAGAACAATTGGCTTCTGTAACCTTTCCTGTATTAATAGATTATTTTTTTTTCTGGTGTCATGTGCTTGCTGAGTAAATGCAAATCTCTCCCTAGGCTTTTGGCTCCATGCCTTCACTGCTTGAGAAATTATCTGGAGATTGGCTTTCTCATTAGCATAATTATGCTCATTTTTATTCCTGGTTTATTTGTCAGCTTCTCAGACTCAAAGCTCCTTCCTGCCTATTCATATTTTGTAGGCAATAGGCTACAAAATGCTTATTTTTCTTGGCAAGGTTGCAATGATACATGATCAAAAGAGCCCAGCATTATAATGTCTTGCAATCATCTCACGTCCTAGAATGGGAATGCACTGAAAAGGTTTGATTTAAACTAGTTTGTTTCTTTTACAACAATGCCTTCATCACATCCCAAATAATCATGAACTCTTTGCAAATATGCTCTAAGTGATTAATAATTTTTTGATCCCTTCAGCACAGTTATCTGACAGCAGTAAGAGAGATTTCTGCCTTGTCCAGGAATGTATGGCCATTAGCATAAGAAGGACACTTTGCTGCTGGAGCAGGTCCAGAGGAGGCCACGAAGATGATCAGAGGGCTGGAGCACCTGCCCTGTGGGGAGAGGCTGAGAGAGTTGGGTTGTTCAAGCTGAAGAAGAGAAGGCTCTGGAGAGACCTCATAGCAGCCTTCCAGTAACTGAAAGGGGCCTACAAGAACGACGGAAAGGGACTTTTTACAAGGGCTTGTAGTGACAGGATGAGAGGGAATAGATTGAAGCTGGAAGAGGGGAGATTTAGACTAGAGATTAATAAGAAATTCTTTACACTGAGTGTGGTGAGACACTGGAACAGGTTGCCCTGGGAGGTCATGAAGGCCCCTGCCTTGTATTAAGGCTCCCAAAACTATACCAAATACTCAGTGTGTGGCAATAGTCTGTCTTATAAATGAAAAGGTTAGTAAGTATGAGGTAAACTGGAAGAATAAATCCCCTAAACAGCCAACACATATTGACTCATTCGCAGTGTGGGCATGCACGCCAGGCAGGCACAGCCAATCATTCACATCTTTCTTTCCAGGATGCAGTAGTACATGATACCAGATAAAGTGTCAGCAAGAAGATTTGCTGAACAAATACTTCTGCATTCTCAGCTGAAATGATTAAACACAACATTCAGCTTATGGCCTGGAGTAGGTAAATACACACAGACACAAGTCACTTGGTTCCCCACGCTATGAACTGTAAAGAATTTCTTCCTAATCTCCAGTCTAAATCTACCCTCCACAAACTCTAATCCATTCCTCCTCATCCTATCACCACAAGCCCTTGTAAATAGTCCCTTCCCTGTTTTATTGTAGCCCCCTTTCAGATACTATAAGGCTGCCATAAGGTCTCTCTTGAGCCTTCTCCAGGCTGAACAGCCCTGACTCTCACAGCCTGTTCCCATAGGTTGTTTGAGGTTGTGCAGTCACCTGGAGCAGCTTGTCTCATAGTCTCAACCATCTTGTAGACAGAAATGTATTTAAGCAAACCCCTTTTAAATTCATATAGAAGTAAATTTTCCCCCTCAAAAAAGCAATCTAAATGCATGCTGGATGGCAGCAGTTGTTCTAACCACAGCATGACTAAATCACTGCTGGTTTTGTCAATCACTTCTTCCTTCCTTAGAGATCTGCATGCTCAGGTTTATTCTGCTGCCTCTTACATCTCAAAGTTGATACACTCTAAAAATAGTTACTGCATGAAATGGAGCATTTCAGAGTAGGTGCTGAGGTCACACTGTTCCTCACACTGCTCATTTCCACCCAGGAGTCTAAACATCAGTGGATCTGATGTAACACATTTCTGTTTCTTGAGTCTCAGGATGCTTCTCATTGAGACCATTCTCTGTTCTAGCTCAGGCAGAAAGAGAGGCTTAGACATTCTTCAGAGCACCCTTGTAGCAAAAGCATCTAGCAACTACTAACATTATTGTTTCCTCCCCTTCTGTTACTGCAGCACCTCTGATTCTTTTGGCTTAGAACTTATTCTGATGTCACCCTGATGCTAACATTGAAGATAGCAAAGCATGTGTATTTGAAATGCTGTGAGCACTACAATGAAAATGAACTAAGTTTGTAGGGTGGCAGTGGATTACTTTCCTGCCTGAGTCAGAAGTGACTTAAATTTTGACTTATGTTGCCCACACTTCTTGGAAATTAAAGTTTGACAATTGAATTCTAGTGAAGTGATTAATTTTTAGCTGACAGAAGCTCCCCAAAGGAAGGAGGAGACATGATTTCAATTTCACATTCACTGGAAGTCTTACAAGCTATTTTAGGATCCTTCTGCATTGCTGTGATGGCTTAGAGGATCCCAGTAGGTCAGCCAGCACTGAGGCAGCGTATACAACGTCAACATCATGGTGAAATGAGTGTTAAGTGTCAAAAAAAGGAAGATGTAGCAACCAGAGCACAAACAAACCAACCCAACCCACTCCATCATTATTTGGAATATTTACAGGTGTAAATATTTGACCAGACAAATATAAACCCCTACAAAATTCATAAAACAGAAAAAAAAAGAGTTGGAAGAAAGAGAGAAGGACTGAATGAGACAACATCCCAGGTGTTAATAGGGCAGTTCTCCACAGAACTGTTTACTACAGATGAGAGTTTTGTTACTCATCCACTGGAAGTATGACAGCCCTTTGAACACAGCAAGAAATGGCATCAGAAACTTTACTTACTTCTATAATTGGGGGGAAAACCCCAAGGATGCACAAAAAATCAAAAGTAATACTTCTCACCACCCTAAATTAGCTTGAAAACATTAGTCTCCCCTACTTGAAAAGGCTTGTAAGCAGCTAGCTGTGACAAGCAAGAATAATATGCCAGTGTTGTCTCAGCTGATGAAACCCAGGCTCTTGGTGTGGCTATATGGGAGCTGGTAACCTTCTCAGCTGCTAAATTATAGCTGTGCTCCTATTTTAAGGTGCAGAGCTCCTTGCTCTGCTATTCTCAGCTGAACTGATCATGATGCCTTCCCTTGTTTATGTACTGCTTTGCTTAGGAAGCAGCTGTGGATGTTGTGACTAGAAAGTGCCTCAGACAGATGTCCTTTGCAAGAGTCCAAGCTTTGTCAGGCTTGCTTAAAAGTCATAGCCTAAAAGAGTTACTAATTTTATGAAGAGACAAACATGCAGTCAGCATCTCCCCTACTTTCACAGAATCTCAGCGTGGCAGGGGTTGGAAGGGACCTCTGAAGATCATCTAGTCCAAACCCTCTGCTAGATCAGGATCATCTAGAGTAAATCACACAGGAACATGTCCAGACAGGTTTTGAATGCCTCCAGAGATGGAGCAGAATGTCTTGCTTCAGAAACTTCCTGACTTCACTCAGTTTTGCTCTCGCCCATTCTCCTGGGTTCCTTCAAACACTGTAATGTATTTCCACGTCAGCTTTAGCAATGATGACCAGTGACAGTGTGCCAATTAATCATCTCCTGCTCCCCTCCCTGTTTCTCTGATCACATCTCTCTTTTTTCCCCAGCTCTATCAGTGGCCCCACAAGAATCAGCAGAATTTATCTGCGTAATTTATCTCTTGACAGCAAAATGTAATTCAAGCTATTCCTTACTTTTCTGCTAGATTTCAGCTGCCTTTTTTTGACTACGAATTGCACAAAGGCAGAGTAAAAGTTGTGTTGGTTTTAACCACAGCTGTGAATCTACAGCAAATGCTAGTGTCACTGGCATCTCTTGGACTCATACGTCAGTTACTCTGAGCTGCCCAAGGGGCTGGTCCTTCTCCTGCTTCCAAACCTTCCTGCAACTCATGCCAACCAGTCTGGCAGAAAGGCAGGATGAGGGGCTGAGAGGGAAGCAGCATAAAGAACTGATGCTGGCTTACAGAGTGGTAAACTTAGTCCCTGATGATATCTTCTCTCAGCAGATCTCAGCCCCGTCCCTGGAAGTGTTCAAGGCCAGGTTGGATGAGGCCTTGAGCAACCTGGGCTAGTGAAAGGTGGCTCTGCCAGTGCCAGGGGAGTTTGAACTAGATGATCTTTAAGGTCCCTTCCAAGCCAAACTGTTCCAAGATTCCATGGGAGTTGGATTTTTCTTTTGAAAAAGGGCATTTCATATTTTAAACAAATAAAATAATCCTCTTGTTGTAGTTCCTTGCAGAGGAGAATTAGGTGAAGGACCTGACCATCTACAGCAGGACTGTTTTGATTTGGCTTGCACTCTGTTGTTACTGTGGTCTAACCACCACTGGGAAAAAATGCCTTTGCTTTTTTTCAGTCAAAATATTTTAAACTGAAGGAATGTGAAAATATTCAGCAAGACCTTCTTACCTTTACCACAGGACCTCAGCAGTTGAGACAAGATTACATTTTATAAACACTGGGGGAAATCTTGATCATGGCTTCTATTTGTAGTGCACTATCACCAGAAGCAAGTACTTGGATATAGGAGGCCTTTTGTTCACTTAACACTCTTGAGGGATTCTATGGAGTAATCTGGGTCTTTCCTTTAGGAGGCTGAATAAAGGTCAAATTAATCCTTAGGGAAAAACACCTCTAGTCCTCTACACAACTTCTATGTTCCTTGTGTAGTGATTTCTAGGATTTTTACCTAACATAATTGTAAGTGACACTGTTTCTCAAGAATATATTCTACATTATACATATGATAGAGAGATAAATCATACAGCTATTATGGAGAGGTGTTATATATTGTATCTGTCTCAGCACTGAAATAACTTCAGGCAACAACTTTCCTGAGGAAGGCTGGCTTAAGTGGTGTTCCTGCAATAATGGCAATTAAAGATGGGACTATTGCAGATGAGTGTTTGGTGCACATAGTGATTCATGCAAAAAATATCCTTTATAATTCTGTTCCAATCTTAATTCATTCATATTATGTGCACTGTCCTGAGATAATCCTTTGCAAGTCTAGGCTGGTTTTAAGCAGTTTTACCTGTGTATTTTCCTCCTTGCCCCCTTTTCCATTAGAAAATACTCGGGTAGGAAGAAATTGAGTTGCTTTATACCAAAGCTGGGGGTTTCCAGGAAGGAAAAAAAAAAAGCCAAAACATTTTGTCAGCAACATATGACTTAACCTAAAGCTAACTATTTCTCTGAAACTATTACTAAGGGCAAATGAATGAGAGGATGTGGAGGAGTTTCTTTTCTTCCTTCCCAGTAGTTCAGCATTTGCTATATTCTCTCAGAATGCTGGAAGTCTGTATTTTGGCAGTTTGTGAAATCATCAAACTAGGCAATGTTTTGACACTTACACACTGGTTTAAGTTAAAAAAAAAAAAAAAAAAAAGACAATTCCTCTTTAGGTTGCTTATTAGAACACAAGATATTGCTGCCTACTTTCTGCTGCTCTGAAGAGTGATGTGTGGTGTTGAGGGGCATGGTTTAGCACCAGACCTGGTAGAGGTAAATAATGGTTGGACTGGATGATCTTAAAGGTCTTTTCCAAGCAAAACAGGTCTATGATTCTAAGATCTGGCTAGCTGTATGAAGCAGAGCAGCATCTACAACTGAGAAAAAGAGCAATTAGCCCCAGCCACAACCTTTTGATGGCTCATACTAATAAGTCAGAATTTATGGATTAAAGTCATTTCAGATCCAGAAGGAAATAAAACAACTTGTCTACATCTGGAAGAAAAGACAGCACTCTGGGCTTTTGGATTGAAAACTGTCTCTTCCTCTTGCAAATCTGTGATCCTCCTTTGCAGTATGTTTTCTCTGTCAGCATACTTCAGCAAGTTTGCCTGCATTTAATAAACACCTTGGAGGTGTTTAAAGCTGCATAGATGTGCTGGTGAGGGACATAGTTTAGCACCAGCTTTGGCAGAGTTAGGTAACAGTGGGACTCAATGATCTTAAAGTATCACAGTATCACAGTATAACCAAGGTTGGAAGAGACCCCAAGGATCATCAAGTCCAACCTGTCCCAACAGACCTCACAACTAGACCATGGGACCAAGTGCCATGTCCAATCTCCCCCTGAACACCTCCAGGGACGGCAACTCCACCACCTCCCTGGGCAGCCCATTCCAATGACGAATGACTTGCTCAGTGAAGAACTTTTCCTCACCTTGAGTCTAAACCTCCCCTGGCACAGCTTGAGACTGTGTCCCCTAAAGGTCGTTGTAAAGGTCGTTTACAACCAAACTGATTCTGTGATTCTACGATGTAGAATCTACATGTATTTTAATGCATTTACTATTCACCCTGGCCCTCTCCCCATCACCCTATCCAGAAGAAACTAGACTGCTAAGACTTCATATATGTGGGCATGTCCTGACCAAAAAAATCAATTTAACTACAAAAATACTTTTCATATTAATTTAATTCATAGATTCACAGAATGGTTTGGGGTGGAAGAAACCTTAAAGATGACCTAGTTCTAACCTCCCTGCCATGGGCAGGGACACCTTCCACTAGACCAGGGTGCTCAAGGCCTCATCCAACTTGGCCTTGAACACCTTTAAGGCAGCCGTCCTGGGCAACATATTCTGTGTCTCCCCAGCCAACATCCACCTCACTCCAACCTCCTTTCAGGGAGTTGTAGAGAGACAGAAGGTCTCCCTCATCCTCTTTTTCTTTAGATTAAAAAAATCCAGACAAAGTTTTGCTGGATTCAGGCTTCTATATTTTTTAACTTTATTTGTGTACAACTGCTTTTAAATGTTCTCTGTCCCTAATTGATTGATGACATACCAGAGTGAATGCAAAGGACTGGAATTCAAATGAAATCTCTTCCCTCTCGCTACCCGTCTGTGTGTGGCTTCCTACATGAAGAGTTGAGCATAAAAGGTGGTGGCAATAAACAGGTCTAACAAGATCTGAAGTTTATCTAGACAGATCTGTTCCTGCCTGAGGTTTACACCAAACTCTTTGTAAGCAAACTTAGCGAGTCATATTTACGTACAGCAGTGTCTGAAACCTTGGAGGAAACAAAGACTGTCCTCTACATACTAAGACTTTAAATTGTAGTGTAGTGATTAGTTGCTTGCCTCTGGGCTTTTACCCACAGGATATATTCATGCTTCAGGAGATTAAATGCGGTAGCTGATAGTTTGGTCAACCAATGTGAGAAGTCTAACCATAGCAGACTAGCAGACCACTTTGCAGATTTTCACCCTGTGGAAAGGCACAAGGAGCTGTTACCACTGTGGCGTGAGCAGCATTCTGAAGGAATGTGACAATGCAGTTGCACAGACAGATGCTCAGATTAAAGTTGGCCTTTTTAGGAGGAAGTGAGCAGCGAAGCTAAGCATTGAAGCACTTTGATCTCTATCACCTTGTTTCTCGGTGGTCTATATCCTTTTTTCTTCCAGGAAATTGTTTGTAATTCCTTAAATTTGATTCTAAATTTTCTAGAGGATATTACTAATGAGTGACTAAGAACTGAGAAAGCAGCTTCTGAGCTGAGAATTGAGAAATCCTTACAAGAGACTAGGCAGCGTGCAGCAAAGTGTAAGTGTTGCTGATAGGCCAGGACCATAAATCATAGAATCATAGAATGGTTTGAATTGGGAGGGACCATAAAGATCGTCTGGTTTCAACCTCCCTACCATAGGCAGGGATGCCTCTTAGTAGATCAGCTTCCTCAAGGCCCCATCCACCCTGGCCATGAACACTTCCAGGCTTGGTGTCTGAGCAACCTCATAGGCTGAGAGAGTTGGGGTTGTTCAGCCTGAAGAAGAGAGGCCTCCAAGGAGATTTTCTTGTAGCCCTCCAGTATTTGAAGGGGCCTACAGGAGAGCTGGAGAGCAGTGTTCCAGTCCCCCCAGCACCTCTGTAGTCCTCTGTTACTGTACATCTTTGCTTCACTTTTAATTTACTTAAAATCAACATTACAATGCAAAACCTTCATATAGTATTTACATGTTAATTTTTATTTACTAATTATTCTATGATAAATTCTTTAACTGTGCCAACATAAAACCCAGGAAAAAACTGCCACCTGTAGGGACTTGGTCTACTTTGTGCTGCTTTGGTTTCTGTCTCTTCCACAAACCAAACAAGCCACCCTAGACATTGTATATGCATGTTTAGAGTTCTCCGCAGCATTCAAAACCACTCATCTCCATTCACAACTCCCTGCAGTGGAGGATGGACTTTGTTGCTTTTCTGTAGTCCTCATGTCAAGCTCAGAAGCTGCTTTGGTACTTGCTCAAGATCACCTGTTTCCCTGTTCCATCTAATACCATGGAACTCCTCATATTCCACCAAACCTCTTCATTCATATAGTAGGAGGCAGATGAGCTTCCCCAGAGCCATAGCATAGACTTTGAAGATTCCTGGGCCTTGAAGGCACATCTGTTTTGATGCTTAGGACCTAGCTAATACCAAATCATGCCGAAACCTGATCAGAATCCAGAACATCAACATTCCTCTGCTGTAGTGCCCTGAGAAGAGCTCTGTCTACCAGGCTTTCTCAGGGAATACCTACAGAGTATCAAGAGAATCTGGCGTCTCAGGAAATGGAATGGCAACCACAACAGTTTTAGGAATTAAAGCTAATTGCAGCATTTGCCTCTTCATTCCCCACCACAACTGCTACAGTCTTAAGGGCTGGCATCCTGGAGTAATGTGCTAGGCTCTGTCTTTGGGACAGTGCCTATAACCTTAGAATCATACAATCGTTTTGGTTGGAAAAGGCCTCTAAGATCATCAAGTCCAACCATTCTCTAACTCTACCAAATCTGGTATTAAACCATGTCCCTCAGCACCACACCTCTGAGGCTTTTAAATACCTCCAGGGATGGGGATTCAACCACCTCCCTGGGCAGCCTGTTTCAGTGTTTGAAAACCCTTTCAGTCAAATAAATTCTTCTAATATGCACTCTAAACCTCCCCTGATGGAGCTTGAGGCCATTTACTCTCTTCCTATCACTTGTTACTAGGGACCCCCATTTTAGCTGAGCAGCTGAATGTCTCAGAATTAGCTCACATCAAGCCTGAACTTTCAATTGTGAAAGGAATTGTAAAATCACAGTACTAATTGATGCTAAAAATGGAAATGTAAACAAATTCTAAACAATCAATAGTGCTCTGTCAATAGACTCACAAAATGCTTATTCTCTGGAAAGACCTTTTTCCCCTTGTGCCCAAAAGGACAAAAAATGGCTTTTAATTTTTTTTTTCTTGTTATCTCAGATGCTAAATCATTCCTCTCTTCATATGTATATCTCTGGGGGGGGGGAAGGAAATACTTTCACAAAAATTAATGGCTAGAATTTGTACTATGAATACAACTGACAGTCAAGCACAGAGACAAAGGGTTAAATATTTGGCTATTTCCAGAGCACTGAAGGACATCGAGACACTTGAACGTGTCCAGAGAAGGGCAACAAGGCTGCTGAGAGGCCTTGAGCACAAGCCCTATGAGGAGAGGCTGAGGGAGCTGGGGTTGTTTAGCCTGGAGAAGAGGAGGCTCAGGGGCGACCTCATTGCTCTCTACAACTACCTGAAAGGTGGTTGTAGCCAGGAAGGGGTTGGCCTCTTCTCTCTAGCAACCAGCACCAGAGCAAGAGGACACAGTCTCAAGCTGTGCCAGGGGAAGTTTAGGCTCACAGTGAGAAGGAAGTTCTTCACTGAGAGAGTCATTCGTCATTGGAATGGGCTGCCCGGGGAGGTGGTGGAGTCACCGTCCCTGGAGGTGTTCAAGAGGGGATTGGACATGGCACTTGGTGCCATGGTCTAGTCATGAAGTCTGTGGTGACAGGTTGGACTTGATGTTTTGAAGTCTCTTCCAACCTTGGTGATACTGTGATACTGTGATACTGTATTTTTCAAGTGCACAAGTGATACAGCTGTGGGATTTTTGAGGACATTATTTTCTTCCTATTTTCTTTGCTGAAAAAGATGGCTGGAGGGAGACTGGGGAAAAGAGAATTCAGATGGACTGATTGTCCCAGAGAAGAAGGTGGCAGTCTGGTGTGGTTAGCTCTACTCAGTGGTTGATAAAAAATTGTGGTTGATAAGATCTCTGCACACATTATTGGCACTAGACACAAAGATAATTGAAGAAAGTATCTGCCTCTATAATTTTGCAATATTGTTTTTTTGAATGAGGTTTTTGCTTAGGTATTTTAAATGAGTAAAAGCAAGCAAATAAATTATTTAGACTTGAATAATTTAGAGTAATATATTTGGAACTGCAGGGAAGCTAGAATTGCCTCTGCTCTGATACAAGAATATAACTTGTTTCATGCCACGTCAGTAGGAAAGTTCTGTTGCAGATGCTGAAGTACAAAGCAGGTCAAACTCTAAGCACAGGGGTTAGTTTACCAGACTGTAAATCAAAGATGGGGTTTAGCTGTGAAGAATTAAGGAATATATCATGAATCTGAGTCTTCATGGATGGGAGGAGGCAATAGAGTGAGTGTGAGCAATGTCCCCACACACTAAGGGACAGATAATGGAGGGTCATACTGAGTTTCTGAACTCTGTCCTGGTGTCACTGCTGCAGTGGTGGCAGCAACTTCTGCAAGTCCCTGTATCCTCTCAGAAGAAGAGCACTGCCTTGCCCTTACACTAAGAAACTTCAATGCAATTCTGATGACAAATAGGCTCCCCTCAGGTGTGTGTGGACCTCCAGTGCAAAGTGACTGTCCCTGCTATATCTTCTCGGTCCTTGTGCTACGCTATGTCATGACAGCAAAGATGCTCCTGGCATGGTGAGCATGGCCACCAGGGTGGCAGTGGCAGACAAGCCTTCTCTGGTCACAGCTGAAACCCACTGGTCTCAAAGGTGACACACCTAAACCTGTCTGGATGAGAAGCCCCAGGCAAACCATAAGGGTGGCACAGCACCCTGGGTGCTTGGGAGCCACTATAGCACACAGCAAATGCTGAGCAAGTGGGACGAGGAGTTAGCTCAGCTTGCCCCAGGCTCTTTAGGACATGACATCCCATCTCCATCTTGCTTCCCTGCTGCACCTCAGCATGATGGTTCCCAGGCTGAGGGGACCAGGGGCAAGTGGGGCTCAGAAGCAGCTGAAGATGAAACAGCATGTGATAGATGGCCAAGGAGGCAAACAGCATCCTGGCCTGAACCAGCAATAGTGTGACCAGCAGGACCAGGAAAGTGACTGTCTCCCTGTACCCTGCACTGGGGAGGCCACACCTTGAGTATTGGGGGTTCAGTTTTGGGACCCTCATTACAAGAAAGGCATTGAGGTGTTGGAGAAGGTCCAGAGATGGACAATAAAGCTGGTTAAAGGTCTGGAGAATGGGTCTGGTGAGGAGCAGTTGAAGGAACTGGGGTTGTTTAGCCTAGAGAAAAGGAGGGTAGGGGAGAGACCTTCTTGCTCTCTACAGCTACGTGAAAGGAGGCTGTAGCCAGGTGGGTGTTGGTCTCCCTTGTAAGAAGTGATAGGACAGGAGGATATGTACTCAAATGGCACTGGGGAAGGTTTAGATTGGGTATTTGGAAAAAGTTCTTTCCAGTATGAGTGGTCCAGCATTGGAACAGGCTGCCCAGGGAGGTGGTGGAGTCACTGTCCCTGGAAGTGCTCAAGAAACGGGTGGACGTGGCATTTCGGGACACGGTTTAATGGCCACGGTGGTGCTGGGTTGACAGTTGATCTTAGGGGTCTTTTCCAACCTTAATAATTCTGCAATTCTATGTAATACGAAACTGCTTGTGGTGTTGGGGGACACCCTCGGGGATAACGTCACGACAGCGCGTACGGAACGCGCTCCCCCTCACACCGCCAGGCCGGGGCGCACTGCCTGCAGCGGCTTCCCGCAGCACAGCCTCGGCTGCGGCCCCAGTCCGTCCCAAGCGCAGCCGCCACCTCCCGCTCCACGGAAGGCGGAACGCGGCGGCCCAGCGCAGCCCCGGGCAGGCGGCTCCGCGCAGGCGCTGTGCCGGCAGGGCGCGTCTCGGCGCCCGTGGGCTGGGCTGGGCTGGGCCTGGCCAGGGAGAGCCGGGTGGCAGCGCGGGTGGCGGCGCGGCTGCCAGCACGGAGGAAGCGCGGGCTAGGCTGTGGGTATGGCTCCGGCAGCGGCAGGCGGGGTCCTGCCGACTCTCCCCTCGGTGGGCTCGACGGCTGTCTGGCGAGGCAACGGCTCCGCTCTCGGTGGGTCGCTACGGCCTCGGTCCTGCGCCGCGGGTGGGAGCTCTGTCGGAGGGAAAGCTTTAGCCCGGGACCCCCTTGCTCCCCGCCGGCGATCACTGATCCTCCCTGCGTGTTGCTGCCCGGTTGCCTGTGACCGCGGTGGACAGTGCGAGTCGCGGGGCCCCGCCGGGCTCTCCCGCTTCTCGGGTGCCCCGGCTGACCCCGCCGCCTCTCCCGGGGAGCACACCCGGGGGAGTTAGTCGCTTCTCTTCCCCCGCTTCGCGGGGGCGAAGCGAGTAACTCGGCGGCACCTGGCTTCCTAGTCCCTGCGCCGCGGCCCGTACGGGAGTAGCAGGAGAGTGACATGTTCCCCTGCGCCCTGGCCCCTGGGCAGCCCGGGAGGAGCGAGAAGGGTGGAAGGCAGTCGGGGCTCCGCGATAGCAGCAGCCGAAATTCTCCCGCCTGCCAGCTTGGCGGTTCCAGGAGGGGCGGGAGCGGGGGCTTCCATGGGTCCCGAGGTCGCCTTGGGTCGCCGAGGTGAGCTGAGAGAGACGGTGCTGTCCGTGCAGCTACCTTCAGCATTAGCACTGTACTTAACGCTGCCGCAGCCCCCCGAACTACATAAATGGGAGTCTGGCTACTCCTCCGGCTTTGTTTACACTTTGGGTTGTAATCGGATGGCTCACGACGTATAAAATTCATTGCGCCTCCTTCACAGTCTGTTGCGAGGTTAAACTCGGCTTAGAGTTTAGGTTTTGGATTTTCATGTCACTGTAACCCTTAAAGATCTCTGAAGAACACTCGCAAGACATACAAGTGCCAGAGGAAGTTAGTTTAAAATGACGTTTTCTTTGTTTATATCTAACCTTAAATGTTATGGTTCTAATAGTCTCAAAGTGAAACTGATTATGTGGCTGTGTTGTCTGAAGTGGGTTTTGTCTTGGGGTTTTTTTGGTGTGTTGTCTGTGCTTCTCAAACTTTGCTATTCAGGTTGATGCTTATTTTTACCTGGTATGAACTTGATCAGCTTCATTACCTTTGGGTGGTACCTAACTGATAAGGGTGTGCCAGCTTGTTGGAGAGTAAACTTTCCCTTAGTGGAAATGGTTAGCATCAGCATACTTATTAGCACAAAATTAGGCAGAAAAAGTTTCCTGTAGGTACCTTTGTACATCTGTGATTATTACTTGCTGCAGGCCAGCTTGGTCAGAAAGGATTTACCTATCTACCACTTGCTATTTGTATCCTGAAATACAAAGAGCTGATGGCTTGTCATCCAGTCCATCCTTCTCTTTATGGGAGTGGGAAGGAAGAAATACCACTGGGCAGACCTGGGGACAGGAAAATGGTGCTTAACATACTAGTGTGGTCAGACCTCTCATTTTTTCCCTGTTTGTAGTGAAAGGATGAAGGACACTAGTTTTGTACTGGAGCGCAGGGTAGATTTTGGCTGGACATAAGGAGAAAGTTCTTTATGGTGAGAGTGGTGAAACACTGGAACAGGTTGCCTAGGAATGTGGTTGAGGCCCCATTCCTGGAGACATTCAAGATCAGATTCGATGTGGCCCTAGGCAGCCTGATCTAGTTGGAGGCATCCCTGCTGATTGCAGGGGTTGGACAAGATAACCTTTGAGGGTTCCTTTCAACCTGATGCAATCTGTGAATTTATTTCCCTGAAAGAGTTTCAGCATCTTGAATTTCAGCTTTGTGTTGACTGATAGTTGGTGCTCTCCAAAGCCCTAATTCTTGTTTCTTTCAGGTTTTGTATGCAGAGGTGAGAGGAGGGATAAGAGGAATTCTGGATTTTTCTTCTCTTCTTGATAACTGTCTTTTTTTTTTTCCTCCTCCTTTCTTCTCAGTACAATATGTTTTAATAGATCATTAATTTGCTCTTTGATGGCCTGCTGCTGGGGGCACATTACTGCATGTTTGTACATGCAGAGAGATACCCTGTGCAGTTTACTTGTTGTTGACATCCTGAAGAGGGTGTAAACAGTTGGCTTAGTAAACCAAAGGATGTGTATACATAGACTTGTGCTGCTGACTTCTTACAAATGTTTATACTCGGGATTGCTTTACTGAGCCTGAAGGCAGCCACACTGGAGGACTTTTAATCTGTCATGTGGATGGGTAGGATTTAACAATGAGAGCAGTAATTTAGACTGGTGTATCTAAATTAATAGGACTTTCCTTAGGAGAACCAAAAGTTGCCAAGTTCAGCAGGAAATACGAAAGCTATGAAAGAAGAGGATTTCATTTTCTCCTTCCTCTGAGTTTGCCAAATGCTTTCTGTCAGTTTATCTGCTGTAACTTCACACAGGAAATATACTGGCTTTGGTGAACATTGGTTTTTTGACTCATCTAAAACGAGATGTTAGTTTGCATAGGCGCATTGATAGGATGTGTTTGGTAGCATCGATTGAGCCTGCTTGCTAGATGCGAATTTTCTGCTTGCAAATCTACCCGTGGTACAGAATGCTTTTAAATAGCTGATATGGCCAGGAAGGAGTTTTTGAAATTATTTATTTTTTTTTTAGCAGCCCAGCTGGTGAAGTGTGCTTTGTGAAATGCATGGGGTAACTATGTGTAGTGCATATTCTGTTTGAAAGCAGGAGTTTGAGGAAAGGTTTTCCAACAGAAATGCAAAAGCAAAGCGTCAGTGCTGTGTAGTCTGTAGTACTGCAGTAGGAGCTGTGTGGTACTCAAGTAGTGACCAAAGCATCAGAAGCACTGCAGTTTTGACCCTGATAAGCAGTGGATCCTGAGCTTTTTGTCTGTGTTTCTACAGCATTCTCAAGTGCATGTTGTGTCACGTCCAAGGAACTGCCAGTCCCTCTTATTGCCCTCCATACTGAAATTTTTTCCTTTCTCCACAGAACTAAACTGCTCTGGTTACACAGAATTACCAAATTGTCAGGTTTGGAAGGGACCTCAAGAATCATCTAGTTCCAAACCCCCTGCAATGATCAGGGACACCCTCCACAAGATCTGTTTGCCCAGAGCCACATCCAGCCTAGCCTTGAAAACCTCCAGGGATGAGGCTTTTACCACCTCCCTGTTCCAGTGTATCACCACCCTCATGGGGAAGAAGTTTTTAACATCTAATCTAAATCTCCCCTCCTCTAGCTTGGATCCATTCCCCTTAGTCCTGTCACTACCCAACACCCCAAAAAGTCTCTCACCATCTTTCTTGTAGGCCCCCTTCAGGTACTGGAAGGCCACAATAAGGTCTTCTCAGAGCCTTCTCTTCTCCACACTGAATAGCCCTAATTCCTTCAGTCTGTCTTCATAGGAAAGGAGCTCCAGCCCTCTGATCACCCTCTTGGCCCTTCTCTGGACACATTCCAGCATGTCCATATCTTTCTTCTAATAGGGGTTCCAGAACAGTACTCCAGGTGGGGTCTGGTGAGAGTGGTGTAGAGGAGGAGAATCACTCTCTCGACTTGCTGGCCATACTTCTCTTGATTCAACCCAGGTTAATTTTCATGGCTTTTCTCAGTGAATTCTTAATAGATGATTTATTAGATTTGATCTTGCTTTTGGTTCCTAGCAAGCCCCATGTGGGAGGGTAGAAAGTGCAGTGGTTTAAATTCGTTGTACTTGCATGGTAGAGTAATGCTTTTGACTGTAGGTTGCTTGCCATTAACAAGACCTATCCTTACACAGAAGGTGTCACCTCTCTTGAGGTCCCCACCCCCAGGCTTTCAGGGAAGCTTGTCTAAAACGTTTTGCAGACAGCACTGGAAGTGTTGATAGGACACATATTTTAGAAATAAATAGAGATTAGGGGAGGACACAGAGGACAGAGACTTATCTCTTGGAGTAGAAAGCTCTTGTTCCACACCTACTGCAAAGTTTGCTCACAGTCACACGTTCTGTGGTGACTTCAGTAAGCCAAAGACTCAGTCTCTAATTTAAGGACTTTCAGCAGGGTCCAGCTTAAGGTACTATGAAAGAATTGCAGTTTGGGGTTTAATACAACTTTGGGTAGTAAGGATGCTGCTTCTTATTCCTGACACTTGTTGCATGCATCTTACTATTAGTGTTCTCAAAGTAGGTTGTCAAAGAGCTTTAAATAAGTGTGACTGATCCTTCTGACTTTTTTGAGGTACTGCTTTTGACAAATCATATAGTGGCTGGACTTGTTCTCATGGTTGCACTTGATCTTAAAGGTCTTTTCCAACTGAAATGATTCTAAATGAAGGTTTTGAGGCCTGTTCTTAACAGCAAACTTTAAACACCCTTGCTTAACCTCTAAGGCAGTTGGCAGTGCTCTTGCTAGTTGTCAGAGCGTTCTTTCATCATGCAGCTTCCTTTTTCTCATCAGACTTCCTGCTTATTTCACTTCTGGTTGTAGGTTCTGATGACTTCAAGGAAGCTAGAAGTTGAGTGGAATTCACAAACTTGTTGAATGTTCCTCTTCGATGATAGGTGGCTTTCCGTTGTTATTCAGTTCATGCATATTCCCTGAAGTACAATTTCCTTGAACAATAGATGAAGCAAAGGGTAGGCAATAGGTTTTCTTCACCTAAGAGGGTTTGGTTTTTGTTTTTTTTTTTCCTTTAGAAAATAAAACTTGTGGATTTTTTTTTTTAACCTGTTGTCTGCTGCCTTTTCTTCCTTGCCTGGTCTCTTCTGTAGCTATCACCTTACTAATAAGGCAGAGAAGCCCAAACATTTTGTATGTGTCTGCTTTTTTTGGGCAGTGATATATTTGGACTTGTGCTTGAAATTGTATCATAGTATGGTATCAGTCAGGGTTGGAAGGGACCACAAGGATCAGCTAGTTCCAACCCCCCTGCCATGGCCAGGGACACCCCACACTAGATCAGGCTGGCCAGAGCCTCATCCAGCCTGGTCTTAAACACCTCCAGGGATGGGGCCTCAACCACCTCCCTGGACAACCCATTCCATGGCTTCACCACTCTCATGGTGAAGAACTTCCTCCTCACATCTAGCCTGAATCTCCCCACCTCCAGCTTCATTCCATTCCCCCTAGTCCTATCACTGTGTGTTATTTCATCTGCTTAGTTATGCAGAGGCAGTTTGACTGTAGTGTCCAGAATAGAGAAATATTTAAATCAGAGAACTCCTAAAAAGCATATTTAATTTAAAGTCATAGCAAGCTTTTCTGGCTGAATTTACTGCCATTAAAATAACTAAGCCCCTGTATTAAATCAGTATGTAATTACCATCAGAGCTCTAAACAAGCTCGCTGTGAGCACTTAAGAATCTAAAAAGGGAAATTAGATTTGCAGAAATTAATCCTCTACTGCAGCTGAAGTAGAATGCTTTATTTCCTATCTGAATAAAGATAAATAGCTGCTTCAGAGCATCTTTCTTCTGAGAAAATATCCACCACTGCTGAAACATCGGGGGACATGAGCTGGCTGGTTTTGGTGTTTAATTAATTGCATTTAAACTCCTTTACTTCTTAAGTTTTATGAAATAAAGTTTTCTTAAATTCTTGAGAGTGAGTTATTTTGTGTGTATTTGGGAAATAGGAAGTTCCATGTAAACCTGAAGGAAAAAAATTTTCACTGTGAGGGTGATGGAACACTGGAATGGGCTGCCCAGGGGGTTGTGGAGTCTCTCTCTGGAGATATTCAAGACCCACCTAGATGCATTCCTGTGTGATCTGGTATCAGTGATCCTGCTCTGGCAGGGGGTTTGACTAGATGGTCTTTCAAGGTCCCTTCCAGGCCCTAACATTCTGTGGTTCTGTGAAATGAAGCTAATAAACAAGTTGGTGGGGTTTTTGTGTGTGCATGTGTCTGATTCTAAGAGTATTTTTAAAATCAAAACCGTTTTGCTTTATACTTTAAAAGCATGCTTTAAATCAAAGATTACACCCTTCTGGTCTGGAGATAGGAAAGTGTCATGATTCATACAATGGTTTGGAATGGTTTGGAAGAGACCTTAAAGATCATCCAGTTCCAACTTCTCCACCACTGGCAGGGACGCTTTCCAGCAGAACAGGTTGCTCAAAGCCTCATGCAGATTGGCCTTGAACATGTTCAGGGAGGAGGCATTCATGACCTACACAGGCAACCTGTTCCAGTGTCTCACCACCCTCAATATAAAGAATTTCTTCCTAATTTCCAGTCTAATTCTGCCCTCCTCAAGCTTCAATCCATTCCCTCTTGTCCTGTTGCTACAAGCCCTTGTAAAAAGTCCCTTTCTAGCTTTCTTGTAGGCCCCTTTCAGGTACTGGAAAGTCACTACAAAGTCTCCCTGGAGTCTTCTTTTCTCCAGGCTGAACAGTTGAATGGAGTTCACAAGGCACTTCCCTAGAGCCAGGAAAGGATGAAGCTGCAGGTATGATCATTGGGTGCCTTTTCCTTTCAGGGTAGGCTGAGGTCACAGCTGCCTCTCTATTCCTGCTCATGGCATTGCCAGCTTTAAGGAGGCCTTTGATTATGCCCTTTGAATATTGTGTAGGTCCACATGGTGAATTGAATTAGAAGTGATCTAGGTGGGAAATAAAAAACTAACCACCACCATCACCAGAAACACTACCCAAAAAGAACCATAAAGCCCCCAAAGCAAACCATATTCTGTCTGAATGATTTTGAACCTGAAGTCAACCTTTTTCTCTGGATAGGTGAACTGGGACATGAATGGTGAGGGTCAGGGAAAGAAATGAATAAGCTGATGTTGCTGCAGAGGCATGTTTTCCAGCTATGCTTAGCTGAGGTATTTGAGCAGATCATATGCCACAGCTGAATATTTGATTTGTACTGAAATAGATTGTACATTGACTGTAATTTCTTTAAATATTAATTAACATGAAGGCCAGCAAAGGTTTGTTTGTGTGCACTGTGAGATTGGGAGCTGCATTTAAGTTTCATGCCTGAAAGCAAGAAATAAGATCATGGAACTCCTTGAACTTTATGGAGGAGAAGAAGATAGTGAATGTGGATGTACTTCTAGCAGGTAGATTGCTAGAACAATTAAGTTTTTAAAATAGAAACAAACTTCTTTGAAAGCCATAGCATGATCCTAAAATCCAGGGTAACCAAATAGGATTCTTTCTTACTAGAGCAGAGCAATTACATAATTGTTTATGGGCTACTTTCTGTAAATTAAATGATTACAAAATAACTGGAATGTGCTTGAAGCAATCAGGTAGATGTAGATTGTGCTTAGGTTTTATGTAAGAGATGCAAAGAAGAATATAGTGCATTATTTTATATTGCTTATAGAATCCTACAATCACAGAGTTGTTTTGTTTGGAAAAGATGTTTCAGACTGAGTCCAATCATTCTCTAACTCTGCCAAGACTGGTGCTCAACCATGTCCCTGAGCACCACATCTCTGCAGCTTTTAAACACCTCTAGGGATGGGGGTTCAACCACCTCCTGGGAGCCTGTTCCAATATTTGAGAACCCTTTCAGGCAAGAAGTTTCTTCTAATACCCGACCTAAACCTTCCTAGGCACAATTTGAAGCCTTTTCCTCTCATCCTATAATTTGTTATTTGGGAGAAGTGTGTGTGTATATATATGTATGTGTATATACACACACACACATATATATATATGTATTTTACACACACATATATATGTATGTATATATATCTATATGTATGTGTATATATAAAACAGTCAAACAGGTTTAGCCTTTGTTACACAAAGGATTTACCTTTCATGAATCTGAGTTGCTCTTTAAGCAGTATTACATATTTCTAGAGGTGTCTCATGCCCTTTATGAAGAGCTTGATAATTGTCTATTTAGAGCAGTACTAAAGGCAATGCTTTGAGGTAATTTGGGCTCATACTGGGGAGATCCTAAGTGATCGTGCTAAGTATGACGTCTATTCAAGTACATGCAGCTAAACCAAAGAGTAATTCTGTAACTCAGTGCAAGCAGAATGTGATCTTGTGGTAGTAACTAACAAAGGAGGAATTGTTTTTACTCTACAGTGAGAAAGAAAATAGGTGTGGAGGACAAGCTGTTACCTTTGCAGGCTCTTTAGCCATGCTGGGCAGATAGTTATCTAGGTACAGTTAATTCTGATTCGTGGCAGTGGGATGAAATGGTTTGACCTCTCTGAGGTGCTCCCATCTCACATTTCTGTGATGTCATAAAATTTTAAGGAGCAAGAAAGTCTGCTACAGAGTAATGCCTTTAGTTACATGGTCCTCTTCAGGTTCATTTTTACCCCAGCCTTCAAGACATTGTGATGTTGGAATGTTTTTGTGATCAAACATGATTTTACTACTTTGGAGAGAATACAGTGTTTTATTAGAATGTGAATAGATCTGTCTGGGCCGTGTAAAAGTTCCAGTTTAGTGAAGGATGACATACTTTTCTCATTAACTTCTTTCCCTCATACTGTGTTTCCTAAAGGTGCCATTGCTGAGATGGAAGAACACTGTCTTTCTGGCACAGTAATAATGGTTAGATTCACCATAAAACTCTTGTCTGAGGCTGACAGTCCTTATATTTTACTTTTAGGTAAGGATTAAGTAAAGGCAGAGAGTCACAGAAAAAATTGTAAGCAATGCACCTTAAACATCACCTTAAATGTGCTGAATGTTGCTCCTAAACCCTTTTATGTAGATGACATCAAGTCATTTTGCTTTGTACACCGGTATAAAGTGACAGGTAGATAGAAATGCCAGGATGGCAAAACACCAAAGCAAACAAATTTCTATACAAATCATCTTGAGTCAGTTTCTGTTACCAAGGTGGACAGTGGCATTGAGTGCACTCGGAAAGTTTGCTGATGACATCAAGGTCTATGGTGAACTCAGCTGAGGGAAGTGATACTGTCCAGAAGGATCTTGACAGGCTTGAGAGGTTGGCCAGTGCAAACTGCATGACGTTCAACAAGTCAAAGTGCAAGGTTCTGCATCTTGGGCAGGCCAACCCCAGGCACAGATCCAGGCTGGGTGCAGAGTGGGTTGAGAGTAGCCCTGAAAAAAACACCTTGGGGGTGTTGGTTGTTGAGAAGCTCAACATGAACTGGCAGTGCACTCATGCAGCCCGGAAGGCCAAGAGTATCCTCGGGTGCATCAAGAGAAGTGTGGGCCAGCAGGTGTAGAGAGATGATTTTTCCTGTTTACTCTTGTGAGACCATGGCAGGGGGCTTGGAACTAGAGGTTTAAGGTCCCTTCCAACTTGATCCATTCTATGAATTATAAATTCTTAGACAGCAAGTAAACTGTCTTTAAGATCAACCTTCTGATGGTGCCCCTTAGCCTTCCCTGCCTGACTGAACAGTCCCAACTCTTTTCAGTCTGTCCTCCAGGTGCTCCAGCCCTCTGATCATCCTCGTGGCCCTTCTCTGGACGCCTTCCAGCCCCTCCAGATCCCTCTTGTAATAGGGGCTCCAGAACTGGACGCAGTACTCCAGGTGGGGTCTCACCAGGGCTGAGTAGAGGGGGAGAATCACCTCCCTTGACCTGCTGGCCACACTTCTCTCGATGCAGCCCAGGGTCTGATTGGCTTTCTCGGCTGCAAGTGCACACTGAGAGCTCCTGTTGAGCTTCTCATCCACCAGCACCCCCAAGTCCCTCTCCTCCAGGCTGCTTTCCAGCCAGTCACTGCCCAGCCTGGATTTGTGCCTGGGATTGCCTTGACCCAGATGCAGGACCCTGCACTTGGTCTTGTTGAAGCTCATGAGGTTGGCTTGTGCCCACCTCTCCAGCCTGTCCAGGTCCCTCTGGATGGCATCCCTTCCCTCCAGCGTGTCCGCTGCACCACACAGCTTGGTGTCATCAGCAAACTTGCTGAGGGTGCACTCGATGCCACTGTCCATGGCACCCACAAAGATGTTAAACGAGACTGGTCCCAGGACTGATCCCTGAGGGACTCCACTTGTCACTGGCCTCCACTGGGACGTGGACCCGTTGACAGCCGCTCTTTGGGTGCGGTTTCTTCACTTTGAGGAAGTGTTGTTACTGAACTGAGAATTCAAGACTGTCCTGACAAATTGAGCCACACTTAGAAAGGTGTGTGGGGGAAAGCAGTATTTTGATGTACAGAAAACTAAGATAAATTTCTAACTGCAGTTTTGCAAATCTTTTCTTAAATTATCTCTCACGTTACTTAATTGTACATTCAGTGGAGTAGAGGTATGTGTGCAATAACAAAGTTTTGGCAGTTTTCTGGACTCTTATTTTTCTTTCTTGAAAGGGAGACATTTGAATGTTCTGGACATTCGTGTAAATGAATTTCTGATGGGTCTTCATTTCTTCAGCCAGTTGGATTAATGGAAGGAGTGTGAATTTCCATCTCAAATAGATGAAAAAGACTTGAAACAGAGTTAGGGTTTTTTGTTGTTGTTTGCTTTTTGGTGTTTTTTTTTTCTGGTTGTCATTCTTTTCTGCTCAACCTATTTTAAGATGAAGTGGAGAAGAAGAATAGAGGATAAAAACACAGGAATAATCTTGCATGTTGGAGGAGTAATATTTTTGTAGTTATTTTATTTTGTGGGTGTTGGTCTCTTCTCCCTAGTAACAAGTGGTAGGACAAGAGGAAATGGCCTAAAGCTGCACCAGAAGAGGTTTAAGTTGGATATTAGAAGAAACTTCTTAACTGAAAGAATTCTCACAGATTAAAACAGGCTCCACAGGGAGATGGTTGGTGGTAAATGTTTTGTAATTTGTCATAGAATCAATTGAATGGTTTTGGGTTGGAAGGGACCTTCAATATCGTCTAGTTCTAATCCCCTGCTGTGGGCAGGGACACCTTCCACTAGACCAGGTTGCTCGAGGTCCCATCCAGCCTGGCTTTGAACACCTCCAGCTATATCTCCCCTCTTCCAGATTGAATCCCTTGCCCCTCGTCCTATCACTACAAACCGTTACAAAATGGGAATATCTTCTGCTGCAGGTGTTGAGTTTGCAGCCAGCAGAGTATCTGTTTGTTGGTCATCACAGAAGGTTGATCACGTTGACACTGGGGGTTTGGTCCTACTTGGTATTTTCTAAATGTTTTGAAGTGTTTTCCCGTGTATAGTAATAATTGTTTGTTCATTTGTGTAGTAATAACTGTTTGTTCATTTGTGTAGATCATGCCCAGGTTTTGGCAAGTTACAACTTACAAACTACACTGACAACTAAAATTGATGGCAGTGATGGCAAGGCTGCTGAGCACCCAGAGTATATTGCTTTTGCGTTGGTTCCTGTTTTCTTCATCATGGGTCTCTTGGGGATCCTCATCTGTCATGTCCTTAAGAAAAAAGGATATCGTTGTACAACAGAGGCTGAAGAACTAGAAGAAGAAAAACTTGATGAGAAAATAGGTAATCAGTCTAATTCCCAGCTTTTTCCTTCTGTTGTTACTGCTGTGGAATAATGTGTTGTGAGACGTGTCATTTTGCTGTCTGTATTAGACATCAAAAGAATAGGAAGGAAAATATTTTTGTTTCCTTTATATATCTCTTGGGTTTTGGTCTTTGCCAGTCAAAACTTCAACTCATCACCTTCCAACATTGATTCAGAGTTCACAGAAGGATCAGAGTATCTGTTTGCAGCTTGACACTGCAGTCACCAGATTGTTTTTCTGCATTTCACTTGTTGTTAGCAACAAAATGTCATTATACATTATGATACTTGAGGAGTGACAAAAAGCTGCCATTTAAAGCCTAAAATATCTTAGGGTTATGTTTAGCAATCTTCATTTGTTCCTTTTGTGCTCATCTGTGTCATCCTCATTTCCTCCCTCATTATAAAACTGAACCTTTGGACTGAGTGTCTGTATTCTGTTCGATGTCATGTGTGCTGCTTGGAAATTTGTTCTCAGATACTTCTGGTTTTGTTCTAATGTATTTTCCTTTGTGCTTTTGGTTTTTATGGTTCCTCATTCTGCCTTCTTGCTTTAAACAACTCCCTAAACAAGCAAACTAAGAACAACAGAGTGTTAGCACTTGGGAAAGACTGGAGTAACCCAGGATAGCAAATTCAAGGGCCAAGTTACTTGTAAATACTTTGAGCCTCTTCTTTGCTCCCAGTTAATTTATGGAGGATGATTATTATCAAATTGCAGTGGCTCCGTGGTTAGGGTAGAGCCATGTGGTGCAGTAAGGATGTATCAGGATCATCTCAAGCAGTTACTGCCTGAGGCAGGTACAGCGTGGGACTGGCTGGTCTGTTAGCTCATCTGAGGGCTGACGGCATGGAGAGTGGTAATTAAAGAGGGACAGATTTTAGGTCTTCATTTGGAGAAGCAGCTGTGTCTAAACTGCATTGTGAAGTTCTAGGTATGAGGGTGAAGATGAAGGGTTGGTAAATTGACAAGGAAGCACCTAATTTTCTGTTTGGAGGAAAAATTGGGGCCTCACCGATTTTGCCTCAATCTGTGATTTTCTGTAGTTCCTAATCTCTGATTTTCAGTATTTAATTATCTATCTGTGATTTTTACATAATTAATTGACAGTTGTCTTAGAGGTCTTTTCCAACTGAAGCAATTTTCTAATTAGTTATTAATTTTTCAAGGCAGTCATAACAATTACTAGGGAACTGCAAAGCTTGACTTCTTAAGGTTTCTCTTCCCAGTCTTTCTCTGCCTTCTGAGGTTATTCTGAGGAAGCTTTCAGAATTGCAATGGATGTGATTGGTTCCAAAAGTATTGTCGTGAGATTCCTTTCTTAAATCTCTCTCCTCTAATCATAGGAGATTTTTAATTGAAGAAAACCCAAATTTGATGTCCTTGTAGTTGTGGTGAAAAGCTTAAATTGAATCCCTCTTATACTAGAAGGTAACACTTGTTTTTAAAACAGAGACTTGAGGAAATATAATGATTTTTTTTTTGTTTTGGCTTCCCCCCCCCCCGTGGTTAGAATTAGAAATACTGCTCTGTTGTTTGTCTCCTTAGGAGCTAGAGAAAGAACTTTGATGTATGTTTGTGAAAATACTGAGTTCATGCTAGTCTTAGCTGACTATATGAGAGCTGATGTGTAGATTCCTTAAGCTTGTGTTTATATTTTTTCCTGCCTAAGGACTTGAAAACCTCATCTAATCTTTCTCTCCCAAGTGTCCTCATTTTAATGTCATTTTTCCTGTTGTCTGTGTTTGGTTCTGTCTTGAGGGGGTGGGTTTTTTTGTTTGCTTTTAAAGTAAATTGCTTCTTGATTTGGAAAGCCAAGATATTGACAAAGTATTTATTTCCTTGCACAGAAATGAATGAAACTATACATGACAATAGCGACACTGTGGGACAAATTGTTAACTACATTATGAAAAATGAAGGTATAGTATTTTGCTATTGAAGTTATGAGCCTTTGTGTGGTTCTAGAACACCATACTTCAGAATATCTGAGAAAACTGTGCTTATGTTCATGTGTTTTAATTTAGTAGCCATTTTGTGTCTGCTTAACGCTTTGAGATTTGCCTTCAGGAGGCAATAGCTTCAAACAGAATAAGAAAGGTTTTTTTGCTTACCTGAAAATGAGTTTGTGTGGTAAGTTGAGTTTGTGCACTTCTTGATAGTTTAACTTTTGGGCTGATTTTTCTCTTAATGTGGTTTATCTTTTTTTTTTTTTTTTTGTGTGTGTTACTGAGAAACAAAAGCTCAGATTTCTTTTCCTAATGGCAATGTTTGAAGCACGTGAAGCTTTGACCAGATGAAGCTTTTTGACTCAAAGCTGATGGAAGTCAGTTGACTGAGACAATAGGATAGACTAGAGCTGTGTGCAAAGCAAAGGGCAAAGAAGATCTGACTGAATCAAACAAAATCACACTTAAGCAGCCCATGGAATGCTTGGTCAGTTCAAAACATACTTACCTGGTAGAAGAAACATTCAGGAAACAATGGTTTTACAGTACAAGAACCTTTTAACTTCTAATTTTACATTTGTAGAAAGCAAAGGTTTTCTAAGCATTGGACTTGCTTTGAGTTTCTTCTGAATGAAGGCTTGTCCTCTGGAAAAGTTGTATTCTACAATACAATAATATAATACAATACACCAGGTTGAAAGAGACCTTCAAGATCATTGTGTCCAACCCATCAACCAATCCAACCCACCTAAACAACTAAACCATGGCACCAAGCACGCCATCAAGTCTCCTCCTGAACACCTCCAATGAAGGTGACTCCACCACCTCCACGGGCAGCCGATTCCAATGGGCAATCACTCTCTCTGTATAGAACTTCTTCCTAACATCCAGCCTAAACCTGCCCTGGTGCAGCCTGAGGCTGTGTCCTCTTGTTCTGGTACTGGCTGCCTGGGAGAAGAGACGAACCTCTGCCTGTCTACAACCTCCCTTCAGGGAGTTGTAGAGAGCAATAAGGTCACCCCTGAGTCTCCTCTTCTCCAGGCTAAGCAACCCCAGCTCCCTCAGCCTTTCCTCATAGGGCTTGTGTTCCAAACCCCTCACTAACTTTGTTGCCCTTCTCTGGACACGTTCCAGCAAGTCAACATCCTTCCTAAACTGAGGGGCCCAGAACTGGACACAGGACTCGAGGTGCGGCCTAACCAGTGCTGAGTACAGGGGCAGAATGACCTCCCTGCTCCTGCTGGCCACACTGTTCCTGATGCAGGCCAGGATGCCATTGTTTTTTCCCTTGACGAGTGTTAGGGCTTGGAGCTTGTGTATTTTTCCTTGCGGTTGGGATTAGGTACCTCACGTGCTTTGCAGAATGTGTGGCAGTTCTTGGCTGATAATTGCTTTCCGTAAGCCTCACTTACCCTGGTGGTTTTAATCAAGTTGCTTTCTACGTGTGAGGTTATGACACCTTTGTGGCCAAAGGAATGTTTTAACGTTTTCAGAGCTCTTGTTGTGAGGATGGCTGCATGCTGTGGCTTGTTGTGGCAGAGCTTTGAGTGCAGTTTGAACTGTCATTTTAGTAGCTCCTGTTAAAATCCTAACCTTTTCTGAGCGTAATTCTCTGTCATACCTTCTTGGAGATACACATAATGCAGTCTTCTTTTCAGATGAAAGTTTTTTGAGGAGCTTTAATTTTGCTGTTTGTTTGTTTCCCTGAAGTTGGCACTGTATACTTCTGAAGAACTCTGTTTATTCTCATTGCAGCAAATGCTGATGTGTTAAAGGCCATGGTAGCAGATAGCAGTGTCTTTGAACCCGAAAGGTAACTTACTCATCTTTTTAATGCATGCTTCCTGAGGCAATTACAAATGGATCCTTTCAAAGGGGCTTTATTTCCTGTGTTACCAGCTAAAAGGATAATAGTTTGATTTCCTTGTGATGTCTCTGAGTCACTAATTTTTAATGTATGCCCTGGGTTAGTAACTGGCTGTTCTGGTTACGTGTTCTAGGTGTGTAACAGATTTATTGCTTTGTGAGCTGAAGATTTACAGAGGCTGCAAATACTTGTTTACTTCACGGTGAAGCTACTTACAAATTGGCTACTCACTTGAAAGAAGAGGCAGCACTCATTTAATTTGTGTGGATGCTAACTTAAAATAGCCTTCCCTTTCTGTCTCTCCTGGTTGACTGTTTTCTTTGTCATTGTGGTGACAGTGCAACATTGATGGACCTACCTCTTTCTGATTTTTGGTTTTTACTACACACTCATGTGGAGAATTACCTAGAGAAGACAGCAGTTCAGCCCTTGAGTTGCAGATGCATCATCTGTGTAAAACTACTTACAGCTGTCCATAAGTAACCTTAAACTATATCTTTACTACTTGAAATACTTTTCATTTGTAATCCTGTGCCCATATTGAAGGCAAAGAAGATGAAGGTTCAAGCAGTATTCTGTCACTACTAAAAGAAGAAGTGGGGATGTGTAATTGCAGCAAAACAAATAGTTGAGTATGCAACAGCTGATTTCCTGGTTTAACAGTGGGAGGTTTGGGTTTTGAGCTCCTTTTGCAAGTTCAGTTGTTTTTCTTTCTCTTTATTCTCAAGCTCAGGAATTATCTTTAAATGTTTGTAGTGCAGCAAAAAGATTCATTTGGATTTTAACTCCTTTTTTGTGTGCAGTGATATGTGATGTTACTTTAGGAGTTTTAGACTACTGTGAATTCTTAGAATCTCAGAATGGCTTAGGTTGGAAGGGACCTTACACATCATCTACTCCAACCCCCCTGCCATGGGCAGGGATGCCTCTCAACTACACTCAGCTGCTCAAGGCCTTCTCTAACCTGGCCTTGGAACACCTCCAGGGAGGAGGCATCCATAACCTCTCTGAGCAACCTATTCCAGAGTCTCACCACCTTTGTACTGAAGAACTTCTTCTCAAGACCCAGTCTAAACCTACTCTCCCTCAGCTTAAAACTATTCAAATACAATTAAAATGCAAAAGGTGAGGGGAAGGGAAAACTGCTTGTGTGCTCTTAAATCGTTTCTGACAGATGCTCCTAAAAGTTTAGTAACTCGAGTGCAAACCCACTCTTTCTTCATGAGTTCAGTGCCCTGTGAAATGCTTCCTAATGATAGGAATAGTCATGTCTAAGTTAAATTTGCTTTTCTGCCACTAAAGCCATCAGCTCCTGTCCTTGCCTGAGATGTTGAACAGACTTTGCTTCATTTCCCTCAAGCATTTTATTATTTATTTGAAAAAACATTCAGTGTCTCCTGTCAACAATTTTCTTTTGAAAATAAGCCTCCAAGTTAGTCCAGTCTTTGATGGTATGGTGTGTTTCTTTAATTTGCTCTTTCTTTTCCCCTTTGGAGTCTCTTCAGTTTGTTAATGTTTTTCTTGAAATAACGCTGCTGAAACTGGATGGAACATTCAGCTGAGACATGATTAATGCTGAGTAATGGAACTTGAGGTTCACAGGTTGCACTCCTTTTATTTCCACTGTGAAATATGTCCTTTTTAAGTCACACTATCCTAATGAGTTATGCTCATCATGGGATCTTCACCTTCTGTTTTCTGAGGAATGATCATCTGGCTAGTGGCTTTTTATTCTGGGTTTGTGAAATTTTTCTGCTGGAGTACTAAAATTTCTGTTGTCCTTACTTCAACACATCCAGTGTTTTTAATAAGACTTATGTCTGTTTGAATGTATCTTTCATGTACACTCTCTCCATTAATGATCCTCATTTCTCACCTTACCCTCTACAAGTCACTGTGCATGACCCAAAGTCCATGGGTACCTCATTGTCTTCTATTCCATTACTCAAGGAGCTTTTTCACACACTGAGCATCCTCAGCACCAGAATAACCACACTTAGGATGTCTTTCCAGTTTCATAGCAAGCTGCTGATACAAATCTTTCTGATATGTTTTTGTCTTTTGTGGATTTCTTTTTACACAAGATGTGCTGCTTATGCTACAGTAATTCCATCTTTGATGCACTGAGCTCTAGCTTGCTTTGGCAAATGGGTTGCAAGACATTGTCCAAATTGATGCTAAAGTCCAAAAAAGTCTGTCTTGTGCTTTACATCAATGCTAGCTGTACTTCTGTGATGAAAGAAGATCAGATTAATTTGATTAGGTATTCTTAATAAATGCTTTTTTGTGGTTGTACTACTTTCTTTCTTTCTAGGTACTTTAAACCCCCTGGTTTCTTGAAGTTTAAGCTGAATGATATGTTGGTTCCTTTGCTCTTCATGGTAGATGTTTTAGTTTTGCCTCTCTGCAGTGTTGTGGGAGTGTGCTCTTCTGTGAGTTCTTAGGGGTGCTGTAACAATTCAGAAATGCTCTGTAGCTCTCAATGTGAATTTAATCAGCTAATCAGGTGTCTTCATCAGTATAGGTTCGTGTAACCTGTTCTTAGTCTGATTGGTGTGTGTTTGTTTTTGTTTTTGGTGTTTTTTTTTTTTTTTTTTTTTTCATTTCCATACTTTTTTGTATTAGTTGCCTTAAACACTGAACTGCAGCTGGAATATCTTGACTGTATCTGGAATAATATCTGGAAGTGATAGGGTATCAGAGGGAGCCTTAAACCAGACATTCTCACAAATAAATGGCCCCTGAAGCAACTAGACATAACGGAAGGTTATATTTCATCCCTTTTTTGTCCTTTATAAGAAAGCAGATTTTACAGTAAGCATTCAATTGCTGTTATACTTTTATTTTTTGTCCTACAGCCCTTTATCTCCTACCTCTCCTGGGAGTCCAACGAGTCCAGGGTCGCCTTTGTCACCCGGTGCCGTTCCTTTCAAACACAGCTGCAAAGGCCACCACTTCCATACTGTTGGAGGAGTAGTGGAGAAGGATGTGTGTACTCGTTGTAGCCACAAACGGTGGCACCTTATAAAGCCAGCTCACAAATCTAAAGAGCTCACCAATCTGAAGAGGAGAAGTCGTCTGGGAGAAGTGACGGTCCTTTCTGTGGGAAGGTGAGGCCTAGGTCGTTTTATTGTGTGCTTTTCTTAGGGACAGGACAGAGGCCCATGCTGGATCAGAGAGTCCTCGATTCTACTGAAGGGGGCCTACAAGAAGGCTGGGGAGGGACTTCTCAGGACATCAGGTAGTGATAGGACTAGGGGGAATGGAATGAAGCTGGAGGTGGGGAGATTCAGGCTAGATGTGAGGAGGAAGTTCTTCACCATGAGAGTGGTGAAACCCTGAAATGGGTTGTCCAGGGAGGTGGCTGAGGCCCCATCCCTGGAAGTGTTTAAGACCAGGCTGGATGAGGCTCTGGCCAGCCTGATCTAGTGTGGGGTGTCCCTGGCCATGGCAGGGGGTTGGAACTAGCTGATCCTTGTGGTCCCTTCCAACCCTGACTGATACTGTGATACTACTGTTGTCATAGCAGCTCTGATTGGGTTGTGTAACTCTGTTACTATAAAACTGAAGTTATTTCTGGAAGTACATGTGGGTGATTTAGAACTGTGTCAATAGAAGGGGATTTACTGTGGCTGTAAACCCAAAGCTCTCGCTCTGTTGATACTGGTTAAAAAGAAACAAGGATTGCACTCCTAAGAAATAACTGTGTTTCTGAATTGGACTTTTCTCAATTTCTCTTAATTCTGTGTCATTATTTTTAACTGCAGAATCCTAGTATGGTAGGGCTTGGACCTCTGAAAATCGTCTACAGCAATCCCCCTGCTAGAGCAGCGTCACCCAGAGTAAATCACCGGAAGACATCCAGGCAGCTTTGGAATGCCCCCAGAAATGGAGACTCCACAGCCTCTTTGGGCAGCCTGTTTCAGTGCTCTGCCACCATTAAAGTGAAGATTTTTTTTCATTGTTGTTCATGTGGAACTTTGTGTGTTCCAGTTTGTGTCCACTGCCCCTTGCCCTGTCACTGGACACCACTGAGAAGTCTGGCTCCAATCTTCCTGACACTTACTCTTTAGATCTTTACAAGCATTAATGAGATCCCTCCTCAGTCTCCTCTCCTCCAAGATAAACTGATCTAGTGTGGGGTGTCCCTGCCCATGGCAGGGGGTTGGAACTAGATGATCCTTGTGGTCCCTTCCAACCCTGACTGATTCTATGATTCTAAACAGTCCCAGGTCTCCCAGCTTCTTCTTGCAAGACAGACCCCTTCAGTATTTGGTGGCTCTCTGTTGGACTCTTTCCAGTAGTTCCTAGTTTCTCTTTAAATGTGGAGTCCAGAACTTGACTCAGTACTCCAGGTGAGGCCTTGTCAGGGCTCAGCAAAGGTAGAGGAGAACCTCCCTCGACCTGCTGGCCACCCTTCTTTTAATTTGTGCAAGATACCATTTGCCTTCTTGGCCATGAAAGCTCATGGTCATCCTGTTGACCATCAGCAGTCCCAGGTGCTTTCTCCTAGAGCTGCTCTCCAGGAGGTCAGCTCCCAGACTGTACTGATTCCTGGCTTACACTGTAGGTGTCTTAGTGTTCCAAGTAGCAGTATGGAATCTGTGGATTCTGCTTTCCAACACAATTCCCTGAGACACTGTGATTCAGCAGCAGTGAGCACTAAAAGTCCATGTAGGGAATAGGACGGAAGGCAGATTGCTCTGAAGTGAAGCTGGGTCCATGTGGGTGTCTGCTCTAAGGTCTTGGTACCTGAAAATGTGTTCCTGTCTGGAGTGAGTTCTAAAAAACCCACACATGTGTCTTCCAGAAATAAATTGGGTACTGAGACTGATCTAATGAACCTCTGGGGAGATACAGCTGCATCTTTCTTCTGCTTACCTCAGGTTTAGGGTCACTAAAGTGGAGCACAAATCGAATTCCAAAGAACGGAAGAGCTTGATGTCTGTCACTGGTGTGGAGAGTGTCAATGGGGACATGCCTGCCACACCTGTGAAACAAGATGGAAGTGAAGCACCTGCTGGACCTGAGAAACAGGAGATGCCAGAGAGGAGAAGCTCAGAGTAAACTGCAGGTATCAAACTGTGGGAGCACATATTGCAAGTGGGCTGTTATGAAATGAGTGAAGGCAATGAGAAAGAGAAACAAAGCTGCATCAGCTCTGTGTGAAATCTCATCTTTCAATTGCAAAATCATGTACAGAAGTCTGCAAAAATTCTGCTAGCTCACTCAGTTAATGAAAAATTGGTAGGGGCTGAATTACCCACCAAATGAATATCCAATCCTTTGTTTAGATTTTGTAGTTGGAACAGAAGTTGAAATAAAACCTGCTTTGTGGAGGTGGCATCAGAGATAGAATACAAGCATCTGCATGGTGGCTCTGTTTGTGGGGCTGTGCTCCCCACTTTGCCTGCAGCTCCTGGGAAGGGTGGAGGAGCTTGGGGATGTGGTAGTGCATGAGAAGTGTTTCTGGTAGTGCCCTGCTCTATATGGGGTGCCTGCAGCCCCCTCCCCAGTGTCATTACCCTTTATTGGCAGAGGTGCTGTCACACTCGGGGTCTCCAGTGGTGACCCTGTGCTAAAGGGAGAGCTGTGCTGTATTGGAGCCCCTTCAGGGTCGAGATGATCAGGTGAGCCACATCCTTGAATTGGCAGACGTGCAGGTCCCACAACCATAGATCACCTTCAAGGTCAGGCTTGATGGGGTTCTGAGCAACCTGATCTAGTCAGGCATGTCCCTGCTTACTGCAGGAGGATTGGGCTAGATTACTTTTAAAGGTCACTTCCAACCCAGTGCATTCTGTGATTGTATGTTAACTTTTGGCAATAAATGCTGGCTCAGATTTGGAGGCAATGTGCTGCTTACCCCAAAGAAACAAACGCTGCTGACAGCTGCCTCACTGGAATAACTACAGCACTGCTTCCTGAGCTTGCTGCCCTGTACTCTGTGCCTGCTGAGCTGACTGCTTCCTGGGAACTCCTCTGATGGAGCAGGGGAGTGTTGGCTCATGTGAATGGAAACACATGGGCATGGTCTTATCGCAGGGATCTCTGTTGGTTGCTAAGCCAGGAGGTTGGGGCTTTCTTCTGAGTCATTCAACTTCAGTAGATTCCTTGAGATACCTCATTAAGCGTGTCAGAAATGTCTGGCACGGTCTTGGAATGCACCCCTGATTCCTTTTCTCTTAACAGTGAAGAATCTTATGGGGAAGAAGCCCTGTAAGTTAGTATGCTTTGCTTTTAACTGATGACATGCTGGTTGATAATCATAGGGGGAAAGGTGATTTTACACAAGTGTGATGCAAAATACAGAGCTTGACCTTTGTGGGGAAAAAAGGGGTTCTGAGGTGACAATGTAAGGGTACTAGATTGGAAGAGAACGAGCAAAGTGCACAGTGCCAAACTCTCAGTGTGCTGAGAGAGGATAAAGTCGTGTTGTGTCAGTTCAGGTCACCTTCATACTCCCTGTAACTTCCCATACAAGAGGGAGATGCACAAGTGGAAACTGGGTGTATTTAAAAATGTAAAAATGACCCAAAACCCCTTGAGCATCTTGAGGTTAAGTTCTAAAATGCCAGGGTGCAAGATGTGGCCTCTTCTGTATATCCATTGTTTATTCATTAAGAAAACATTCTGTAATTGTATCCATTTAGAAAGGAAGACAAAGTAGAGAGCTGGTATGCAGTGGGACACTTCCTCCTAACCTTTTCTGGCAGCACAGGTATGGCTGTTGAACTAAGAGTGTCTTTGCCTCATCATCAAATTATACTCAATGTTTTGAAACCATTGCCATAGAGGAAGACAAACGTAGAGATCTGGTATGCCTCCAAGTGTTTAAAAAGCTGTGGAGGGTCATGAAGTAAATTGTTCTCTTTGCTTAGTGGGTAAGAAGGTAAATAGGTTTTCATCCCCTTTGCTCTGGTGAGGACCCCACCTGGAGTCCTGCATCCAACTCTGGAGCCCTCAGTGCAAGAAGGATGTGGAACTGTTAGAGTGGCTGAAGGGGAGGACATGAAGATGATCAGAGGGCTGGAGCACTTCTGCTGTGAGAGAGTTGGGGAGACCTTCTAGAAGCCCTCCAGTATTTGAGGGGGCCTGCAGGAGAGCTGCAGAGGGACTTTTGACAAAGGCATGGAGTGTCAGGATGAGGGGTGATGGCTTCAGACTGGAAGAGGCTGGATTTAGAACAGACAGGAGGAGAAAATTCTTCCCCTTGAGGATGGGGAGGCACTGGAACAGCTTGTCTGGAGAAGCTGTGGAGGCTTCACTGGCTAATTGGCATTTTTGTGCCCAGCTAATTACCTTCTTATTCCTGTGCAATTCTTTCTTCTGTTCTATATCTGAAGGTAGCATGATCAGACTGTCTTTGACTTAAAATCAGACTAATTCTCTAAACATTAGAACTAGAAAGAAAAGGGCATATATGAAAAAAAAATGTTAATCCTGCTGCACTTGGGTGTAAATAAAAGAAAAAAAGGGGGTAAAACCCCTATCTTTTGGAAGCACTCTAAAACATTTTGTAGTCCAGTTTTCCTTCTAATTTGTTCTTCCTCTCCTAAATAAAGCAATTCCCTGTAATTACCTCAAAGTTGGTGTCTAAATTTAAACCATTGCTACTTTAATCTAAAAATAAGCTGTTCTCCAGAGAGATGATAATATAGCTATAGAAAAATTGAAATGTCCATCTATGGCAGCTTTTTTCTTGTAACACTTCCCTTAGGGTTAAAAGAAATGTTCTAATAGCAGAGAAATGGCTCAGCAGAACCTCTTGTGAAGGTCCCTGCAGTCCAACAGAACTGTTTTGTACATCATCTGGGAAACCAGCCAGACCTGTTTGATGTGCACTACAAAAACAAACAGATTTTGCTTGAGAGACTGTTCCACTGATCTCCAGCATGCCTCTAGAGCAGATCTTGCCCACTGCCTTGAGAAGCTGTTGACCTCTAAGCAGGTGGTAGTTAGACCTGTGCTTCAGAGAACTTATTGCAGACTTCTGATTAATTCTGATGGCTTCATACAATAATACATACATACATACATACACCAGGTTGGAAGAGACCTTCAAGATCATCGCGTCCAACCCATCAAACAATCCAACCCACCCAACAACTAGACCATACAGCCAAGCACCCCATCAAGTCTTCTCCTGAACACCTCCAGTGAAGGTGACTCCACCACCTCCACGGGTAGCCGATTCCAATGGGCAATCACTCTCTCCGTGTAGAACTTCCTCCTAACATCCAGCCTAAACCTGCCCTGGCGCAGCCTGAGACTGTGTCCTCTTGTTCTGGTGCTGGATGCCTGGGAGAAGAGGCCAACCTCTGCCTGGCTACAACCTCCCTTCAGGTAGTTGTAGAGAGCAATAAGGTCACCCCTCAGTCTCCTCTTCTCCAGGCTAAGCAACCCCAGCTCCCTCAGCCTTTCCTCATAGGGCTTGTGTTCCAAACCCCTCACCAGCTTTGTTGCCCTTCTCTGGACACGTTCCAGCAAGTCAACATCCTTCCTAAACTGAGGGGCCCAGAACTGGACACAGTACTCAAGGTGTGGCCTAACCAGTGCAGTGTACAGGGGCAGAATGACCTCCCTGCTCCTGCTGGCCACACTGTTCCTGATGCAAGCCAGGATGCCACTGGCCTTCCTGGCTGCCTGGGCACACTGCAGGCTCATGTTCAGCCTACAATCAACCAGCACCCCCAGGTCCCTCTCTGCCTGGCCACTCTCCAGCCACTCTGACCCCAGCCTGTAGCACTGCCTGGGGTTGTTGTGGCCAATGTGCAGAACCCGGCACTTGGATGTGTTAAATCTCATGCCATTGGACTCTGCCCATCTGTCCAGCCTGTCGAGGTCCCTCTGCAAAGCCTCTCTGCCCTCCAGCAAATCAACTGCTGCCCCCAGCTTGGTGTCATCTGCAAATTTACTGATGATGGACTCAATGCCCTCATCCAGATCATCAATAAAGATGTTGAAGAGCATGGGGCCCAGTACTGATCCCTGGGGCACACCACTAGTGACAGGCCGCCAGCTGGATGTGGTGCCATTCACCATTACTCTCTGGGCTCGGCCCTCCAGCCAGTTCCTAACCCAACGCAGTGTGCTCCTGTCCAAGCCACGGGCTGCCAGCTTGGCCAGGAGTTTGCTGTGGGGAACGGTGTCAAAGGCCTTGCTGAGGTCCAGGTAGACCACATCCACAGGCCTCCCCACATCCACCAGACGGGTCACCTGATCATAGAAGGAGATCAGGTTGGTCAGGCAGGACCTGCCCCTCCTAAATCCATGCTGGCTAGGCCTGAGCCCCTGGTCATCCTGTAAGTGCTGTGTGATCGCACTCGAGATGACCCGTTCCATAATCTTGCCTGGCACTGAGGTCAGGCTGACAGGCCTATAATTCCCTGGCTCATCCAACCGGCCCTTCTTGTGGATGGGCACCACGTTGGCCAGCTTCCAGTCTTCTGGGACCTCTCCAGTGAGCCAGGACTGCTGAAAAATGATGGAAAGTGGCTTGGACAGCTCATCTGTCAGCAATCTCAGCACCCTAGGATGGATCCCATCCGGTCCCATGGCCTTGTGGGGGTCCAAGCGGCTCAGTAGATCTCTAACTTCCTCTTGGAGCAGTGGGAAACTATGCAGCTCTCTGGCTCCTTCTGCCAGCTCTGCAGGCCAGCTGTCTGGAAGACGTTCTGCCCTGCTAGTGAAGACTGAGGCAAAGAAGGTGTTAAGTACCTCTGCCTTTTCCTCATTCTTTGTTACAACGTTCCCCTCCGTGTCAACCAAGGAGTGGAGGTTGTCCTTGCCCTTCTTCTTGCTATTGATGTATTTATAGAAGGACTTTTTGTTGTCCTTCACAGCAGAGGCCAGTCTAAGTTCTAAATGGGCTTTTGCCTCCCTAATTTTCTTCCTGCACAACCTAGCAACATCCCTAAACATTCTGTAGGTTGCCTCCCCTTTCTTCCAAAGATAATACACCCTCTTTTTTTCCCTAAGTTCTATTAAAAGTTCATTGCCCATCCAGGCTGGCCGTCTGCCCCGGCGGCTCATCTTCCGGCACACCGGCACAGCCTGTTCTTGCGCCTTCAATAGTTCTTCCTTGAAGTAGGTCCAGCTCTCCTGGACCCCTTTGTTTTTAAGGGCTGATTCCCAAGGAACCTTCTGAATTAGTTCCTTGAGTAGCCTGAAGTCTGCCCTCCGGAAGTCCAGAGTGGAGGTCTTCTTGTTACCCCTCTTGGCTTGGCTGCATACTGAAAACTCTATTATGTCGTGGTCACTGGTGCCTAAACACCCTCCGACCACCACATCACCCACCAGCCCTTCCCTGTTGGTGAAGAGGAGGTCAAGCATAGCCTTACCCCTGGTAGGCTCACGCAGCCCTGGGATAAGAAGCTGTCCTCCATGCACTCTAAGAACCTCCTAGACTGCCTCCTCTCTGCTGTGTTGAGATCCCAACAGATATCAGGCAGGTTGAAGTCACCCATGAGAATGAGGTCAGGTGATCTTGAGACAGCCTTAAGCTGCCTATAGAATGCCTCATCGACATCCTCCTCCTGGTTGGGTGGTCTATAACAGACGCCAACCAGGATGTCTGCCCTGTTGGTCTTCCCTCTAATTCTCACCCACAAGCACTCAACCCTATCATCCCTGATCTCCATCTCAACAGCATCCAGTGCCTCCCTGACGTACAGGGCCACCCCTCCACCCCTTCTTCCTTGCCTGTCTCTCCTGAAGAGCCTGTAGCCGTCAATTGCAGCGCTCCAGTCATGCGAGTCGTCCCACCACGTCTCTGTGATGGCAACTACATCATAACTTTCTTGCTGCAACAAGGCTTCCAGCTCCTCTTGTTTGTTACCCATGCTTCGTGCATTAGTGTACATGCACTGCAGCTGGGCTGCTGGTTTCACCTCTAGGTCTAGCTTATCACCTCCAGACTCCTGCCTGAGGGCACTGGTTTCCGACCCTCCCCCTTCATTTACTGGAACTGAAGAGATGAGCAGCATTTAAGACTTCTGTGCCTCCAGCCCATAAATTTATGATCAGAGGCATATAGATTTGGAGAATTTGGCTCAGATCTTGAGATGCAGAGGAAGGAGACAGACACAAATGTGTGCTTAACTTCTGTCAGGAGAGGTTTGTTAGATCATTTGGCAGTAGTAGATTTTGTGTAGTGTTTTGTGGCCTGACTTTCACTGTTGTTACTGAGACTTGTGCACGAGGCAGAGTTGCTGAGGTGGGCAGTACCTGAATGATGTCATATTGCTGGTTGCTTGTGTTCACTGTTACTCGCAAGTTCAGAGCTTTTTGTCCCGGGAGACATTTAAGATCAGACTTGCTGTGGCCCTGGGCAGCCTGATCTAGTTGGAGGTGTCCTTTCTGAATGCAAGGGGGTTGGACAAGATCACCTTTCGGGTCCCTTCCAACCCAATGCAATCTCTGAGTGTGTGATTCTGTAAACTGACATGCTCTTAGTATTTTCTGAGGTGACCTCTGCAGTGGCTCAGCTTATCCTAGTGTCTTGCTGGCTGCATCATTTGAAGTTGTAGCAGTCTTCTCCACACCTCCACGGTCCCCATTCTCAGCGGACTGCCTTTGACCAGTTAAGTTGATTTAAAATACGCTCAGTGGCACATAAAGTAGCAGATACACAGCTGACAGCTGAAGTCAAACTGTTGAGTTGAACTCTTGCACATCCACTGTAAGCATAAGGTACTGGTGCACCGAAGCTGTGTCACATTTTCCATTCCTAGTGTCCCTTTGGAAGCTGTGTGTGCTTTGCACTGTGGTATGTTTTGTCAGTTAGTCCGTGTGTTTCTCCATCCTTTCCATTAATACCAGTTGCACTTTTAGTCCCTCTGCTTTAGGATTTCACTGGCTAAACTTGCAATGCATGGCAACCACTTCATGTGATTTATGTTCTCATTTTGGAGCATCTGCTAAATTTTGATTGATGTGATCATCCTAAAACTTTTAATTTTGCTATTTAGGCTTATTTTTAGAATTGTTTTCTTCTCTTGCAGGTGGAACTTGTAGAAGGAACTTGCCTGCTGCACTTTGGAGACAACCGAAAGCTCCCAAGGGATGCATATTATTTAAGGAAATGTATTTATGGCACTGTAGCATTTTGCAAGTTCTGTGGTGGACTCCATGCAAGGTTAAACGCTTAATGGTTTCTCACCAGTAAAATCAGTAAGTTGTAAACACTTAATACTGTTGAGCTGTGTGGACCTCATACCAAATGCTGGTCTTCATCTTGGAAAATAAAACTAAATCAGTTTTTGCAGAGGAAAGGTAGAAGCCTTATCAAATAATCCAAAGTTTTTGTATTTAGACAAACATTTGTAATGAGCTCGATGTTACAAGTAATATGATTACCCTGCGGATAAACTGTGTTTACCCCTCAGGTCCATCTGGATATTTCTCCTCTCTTCTTCCCCTCCAGAACTGACAAGTGTTGGCTGAAGATAAAAAGCCAGCCTTTGGAAGATGAAAGTATTCTTTTAATCTAACTGCTAGTAGCCAAGCAAAACATACAAGGACATAATTATGGCAGCCAAAGTCTGCATGTGTGCCTCTAGTACATAAACCCTCGGACTTTGTGAAGGCTACCTCACAATACAGAGTGGTTCAGCTCTTTGCAGGTGTTAAATAACTTTGTCTTTCCCACTTCTCCTTTACTGCTTAGCATGTGCCAAGGAACATCTCTTTCTGTGCAGCTGGGTCAGCTCTTGGAAACTCATTTTTCTCAAGGCCACTTTTTCTCCCCTTTCATTGTGACTAACCATTCGTATTTGAAGAGTGCCTGACAGTTTTGCCTTTCCCTTGTCTTTGCCCACAGGTCCCTTATTTAGCTGAGGCAACATGTTTCAAGCATTAGATAAGGATAATGGGCTATTTGGCATTAAAAATTTCTGGAGTATCCACCAAAGTATGTCAAAGTGGCTCTATTGGACTTGAGGGTAGCTGTTTTCACTGGCACTGCAATCTTAAACCAGTGTCACTCCCTTCATATTTTAAGTGTGACTTACTGCTAAAAATACCAGCGATGGATTTGTGATGTTAATTCTTTGTGTCTGTTCATCATGCTCTTTGCTTTGTCCTGTAACTTGGTTTTGGGAGGGGAAACTTTGCAATGCTTCAGCTTCAGCAGTCTTTGCTGTGTAAGAGAAGCTGAAAAAATAACATTTGTTCTGAGTGCCTAAGAATATAAGCTGTAAATGAATGCTTTTTACTAGAGGTTGCACTATATTCTGAGAACTAGAAAGTAACTTAATCTACTTTATCAACTCCACAAAGATCTGTTGGCTTTGAAATTTTGTTTTAAATTATTACTTCCAATCCTTTTAGCCCCAGGTGTTCTAAACCATGTTTCTCCTTCAGGTCTGAGAAGCAGCTTTCAGTTTCTGCAGTGTTAGCAATCAGTGTGTACAAAGACATGTATTAGACACTCCCACATCTCATCAGGACTGTGCTGCTGATGGTTTTCCCTTTGCTTGTATCCATGAGACATTGACTGGATTGCTCATTAGTGAAAAGTATTTATTGATCTATTTACACACCAAAAAATGAAATAAATGCAGTATATTGATATATTTACCAAAAAAACCACCCCACAATATATTAATATATTTGCCAAAAACCCCCACAAACCAACTAACCCAGCCAAAACCAACAATCCAGCACCCACCAAAGGACTGAAAAAGAATCAATGCTTTATTGTTCCTGTTTTAAAATGGGTATTTTTAGAGATAAAAACCTCAGAACCCAAAATAAGGGTTTGGCCAGGACTGAAACTTGAGTATTTAGCATTCCTGCTCCCATTAACCTAATCCTGGCTTATGCAGTCTGTTCAGTACTTAAGTATAAGATGAACACCAAGCTCACCTTGCAGGCATACTTGAGCTCTCAAGAGCTCATGTTTGGAGGAGAGTTTAAATCGGTGTTTGTTACAACAGTTACCTTTCAGTTTCCAAGAGGCTGAGAGCTACAAGGATAAAATGCTACTGGGAAAAGGGGAGTATTGGGCAGAAACAAAGCAGTTTCAGATAACTTTCAGAATGGAGATATGCAGTTATAGACTGTACCAGAAGCTTTAAAAAAGAAAAGCCCAACAAACCAAAAGGGAGGAGGATGTGTTTTTATAATACTGTCTTTATAAACCTGGTGGGGTAGTGCTGCAGGTAAACTTGCCAAAAAGGATGGAAGAAAGCTTAAACAGAAATGTGGTGGTGTTTGGTTGTGTTTTTTCTTACTTAAATTAAAAGTAGTTTCTATTTTGATTCTGTTGGAACTATGTAGGTGAAAAGAAATGCCAATGTTGGCTGTGTAAAACATTGTTTACCTGTACAAAATACTTACAGAAGGTCTTACAAGACCTTATTTGGTCCTTGCTACTTCAATAAGGGTTTTGGAACTGTGCCTGTTTTATTGCATTTAACACTACACTCTGCTGTTTTACAGGGCTATGGATGTTGCCTTTTAGCTTTTCTTAAATTTGCATATCAGATGTATTTTTAACAAAATAGTTTATACACAACTTTTTGTACTACCAAGCAGTAAATAAAAAAAGCTATTGATTCTTAAACTTGCTCGTGACTTCTTTAAGCCTGCATCCGTTGTGTGGAATTGAGCCTTTGCAGAGTCTCGGTGTATAATGCAGTCTCTTTGCAGCTTAAGAGGGAGATGGCTCTAAGCTAGAAAAGGGAAGATTTAGACTGAATGTTAGGAAGAAATTCTTTACAGTGAGGTTGGCTATTCACAGTATCACTACGGTTGGAAGAGACCTCGAAGATCATCGAGTCCAACCTGTCACCACAGACCTCATGACTAGACCATGGCACCAAGTGCCACATCCAATCCCCTCTTGAACACCTCCAGGGACGGTGACTCCACCACCTCCCCAGGCAGCACATTCCAATGGCGAATCACTCTCTCGGTGAAGAACTTTCTCCTCACTTCGAGCTTGAGACTGTGTCCCCTTGTTCTGGTGCTGGTTGCTAGAGAGAAGAGGCCAACCCCTTCCTGGCTACAACCACCCTTCAGGTAGTTGAGAGCAATGAGGTCTCCCCTGAGCCTCCTCTTCTCCAGGCTAAACAACCCCAGCTCCCTCAGCCTCTCCTCATAGGGCTTGTGCTCAAGGCCTCTCCCCAGCCTTGTTGCCCTTCTCTGGACACCTTCAAGTGTCTCGATGTCCTTCCTAAACTGAGGGGCCCAGAACTGGACACAGTACTCAAGGTGTGGCCTAACCAAAGCAGAGTACAGGGGCACAATGACCTCCCTGCTCCTGCCGGCCACACTATTCCTAATGCAGGCCAGGATGCCGTTGGCCCTCCTGGCCACCTGGGCACACTGCTGGCTCATGTTTAGGCGGGTGTCAATCAGCACCCCCAGGTCCCTCTCTGTTTGGGAGCTGTCCAAAGTTCAGTGGTACATGCTGCATACTGAACGAAACACAAGCCGATGTGGGAAGAATCAGGTGGTGGTGAAGTCACCGTCCCTGGAGGTGTTCAAAAAGACATGTGAACATGGCACTTGATGCCGTGGTGGTGTTGGGTTGACAGTTGGACTTGATGGTCTTAGAGGTCTTTTCCAACCAAAACAATTCTGGGATTGTGAGTTTGTTTTGGGTATGAGAAGTACTGTGTGCACGGGAGGCCCCACCTGGAGTCCTGTGTCCAGCTTGGGAGCCCCCAACACAATAAGGATGTGGAACTGTTCGAGATGACAAAGGGGATCAGAGGGCTGGAGCACCTCTGCTATGAAGACAGGCTGAGAGAGATGGGGTTGTGCAGCCTGGAGAAGAGGAGGCTCCAGGAGGACCTTACAGCAGCCTTCCAATATTTGAAGGGAGGTACAGTAGAACCGGAGAAGGACTTGTGACAAAAGCTAATCGCTTCAAACTGGAAGAAGCTCAATTGAGTTAGGTAGGATGAAGAAATTCTCCCCCATGAGAGTGGTGAGGCACTGGAACAGGTTGCCCAGAGAAGCTGTGGAGTCTCCAAGCCTGGAAGTGTTCAAGGCCAGGATGGATGAGGCCTTGAGCAAGCTGGTCTAGTAGAAGGTGTCCCTGTCCAAGGTAGGGGGGTTGGAACTACATGCTCTTGAAGGTCCCTTCCAACCCAGACCATTCTATGATTCTGTATGGAGGTAGCCAGAAGGTCTTGTATGATGTACTTCAGAGAAGTTTTATTTTCTTGTGAGAGGACAGTTGCAACCTTTAGTTCCATATTTTATATAGGAAACAAGAAAATCTGTGTTTTGATCCAAGCTGGTATCTGGTTACACTAAAAGCCTTTTACCTTTCAAGTATCAAGACTTTTAGAATAGAATTGGACTTGGGAGAAAAGACCTTTCAGGATCATAAAGTCCAAACATTCTCTAACTCTACCATGTCTGGTGCTAGACCTTGTCCCTCAGCACCACATCTTTTGATTGTGTTTGAGGTGGAGTATTTTTTAAATATACCTTATCTTTATTCTCAAAATGTTTTTATAAGGTATGGAACCAAAAGTGACAGATGGCAGGAAGCTCTTTACAGTTGTTTCCTCTCAACCTGTGTCCCTCTGTGGTACTACCATGACTGATTTGTTCCATTCTGTTCTTGCAGAGGACAATGGTGTATGAATGGCATGAGGAGTGAGATTTGCTGTGTATCGGCAGTGTGGTGTGAAGGAGGCTCAAAGCAAACTGTTGTGGCTGGCTGAGGTGTAATTATCAGCGCCCTGTCTGCACATTTTTGTTCTCTATTTCTGTGTTCCTGACTGCATCACACAAGGTCAGCTTGAGGTTTGTATTTGAATGTTAGGGGCTTATTTGCAGCTGTAATTAATACTCAGAATTTTTATGGGTTTGGGTTTTTGTTTAAACCCTCAGGCCATAAATTTCAAAGAGAATTGAGACACTGCTGAGGGTGAAGCTTTGGGAAATGGAACACATTCTCATTCTCACTCTCTGGGATTTTTTTTTTGTTTGCTTGTTTGGTCCTTTTTTCTTCTACATAACAGAATAGCCTGGGAGTCACAGCATATGGGCCCATACAGCAATAGTGTGACCAGCTGGACCAGGGAAATGATTGTCCCCCAGTACTCAGCGCTGGGGAGGCCACTCCCTGATTACTGGGTTCAGTTTTGGGGCCCTCACTAGAAGAAAGACATTGAGGTGCTAGAGGGAGTCCAGAGAAGGGCAATGAAGCTGGTGAAAGGTCTGGGGAACAGGTCTGGTAAGGAGCAGCTGAGGCAAGTGGAGTTGTTTAGTCTGGAGAGAAGGAAGTTAAGGGGAGACCTTCTGGCTCTTTATAGCTCCCTAAAAAGAGGTAATGAGGTGGGTGTTGGTCTCCTCCCCCAAGTAAACAGTGATGAAACAAGAGGAAATGGCCTCAAGTTGCACCAGGGGAGGTTTAGGTTGGATATGAGAAGAAACTTCTTGACTGAAAGGTTTCTCAAAGACTGGAACAAGCTCCCCAGGGAGGTGGTTGAATCCCCATCCCTGGGGGTGTTCAAAAGCCACAGAGATGTGGTGCTAAGGGACATGGTTTAGCACCAGCCTCTATAAGAGTTAGATAATGGTTGGACTTGATGATCTTAAAAGTCTTTTCCAGCCAAAACAATTCTATGATTCTATGCTACTTAGCATGTTTTCCCCAGGCTCCCTTTTCCTTGTCTGTGTTGGCTCTCAGTAACAATTTCAGGTGAATGCAAATATAGCAACCTAGCAAACTTTGCTGCCAGAGAAGGTAAGGATAGACAATGGTAACTTGGTGTGGTACAGAGGTTTTATTAGTTAGCATGTGAATATAGTGAAATAGAAGAGGATTGCCCTATTAAACTCATAAAAATTCTGTTTTAACTGGATTGACCTAGAAAAGGCCTCAAAATAAATGTGAAGATTTTTTTTCCAGACAGAACTGTTATTTTTTTTTCCACAGATACTACTTCCCTCACCACCCCACCAATACAGATCCTTACTCTTTGTAGTAGAATTCAGAATCCTACCTCCTGCTGCTCTAGCTAAAGCGTGAGGGAACTACTTGACTCTTTAATAAAATTAGATTTTCCTTGTAAAGAGCACAGAGCACATTGCAATATAGTTTTTGAAACATTGTAAGGTTTACAGCATTTACTTCCCCCTCCCTTATTTCTGAATCTTTATAAACAACCTCAGTTGAAAAGCTTCTCCTAGTATTCTTGAGAGCTCATTGCCAACTTCTTTCTGAACTGTCTCCTTGTTTTTCACAGGTACAGAAACCTTGGCAAAAGGTGGTGATTCCTGTATTGAAGTGTCTGTGTCACTTGTGGAAGGACAGTGTTATTTCATCCAGCTGGTTGCATAAAAAACCCCACCAAACCACCAAAAAATGCTAAAGCACAAACGGTTTTCTACCTGCTTCAGGTCTGTGGATAGACCATAGAGTCATTATGGTTGGAAAAGGCCTTTAAGATCGAGTCCAACCGTAACCCAACTACCATGACCTCTGAACTATATCCTGAAACATCACATCCACACACTTCTTGAACACTTCCAGGGATGGTGGCTCCTCCCTGGGGGCAGCCTATTCCAGTGCCTCACCACACTTGCAGGAAAGAAAATGTTCCTAATATCCAGCATAAACCTCCCCTGGCACAGACGTTGCATCTGTACATGTTCTGTAGAGATGAACCTAGGCTCCAGTATTCCTGAAGTGTGCAGCCTGGAGCTGAGGGACTCTTGAGCTGCTTTGAATAATGATGCTGCCTAGCAGAGCCAAACTGAAGGACACAGAAGTGGGGAGATTGGTAGGAAAAGACAGAAAAGGGTGTCAGAGAAGTTTGCTATTTGGTTGGGGGTTTTTTTTTGGTGTTTGATTCTTTTCTCATGAGCTTCATCTGGAGAACAGGAGGCTGGGGAGGGAGCTCATTGTTCTCTACAATTCCCTGAAAGAAGGCTGGAGTGAAGCTGATGTTGGTCTCTCCTCTCTAGTAATCAGATGATTGAGAGGAAATGGCCTGAAATTGTGCCGGGAGTGTAGGTTGGTTATTAGGAAAACTTTGTTCCCTGCAAGAGTGATCAGGCATTGGAACAGGCTGCCCAGGGAGATGGTGGAGTCATCATCCCTGGAGGTGTTCAAGAAACGTGTGGCTATGGCACTTTGGGACATGGTTTAGTGGGCATGGTGGTGTTAGGTCAATGGTTGGATCTTGGAGACCTTTTCCAACCAAAAAGATTCTATGGTTCTTTGAGCTTGCACTTGCTGCATACTAATACAGAGTTCTGCAGTCAGGCTTGCTTTGTCTTGATGTGTGTCAAATCTTAGCTGTCACTTAGCTTTACTGAAACATCTCTTCTTAAATTAGATCTGTGCAGCCCCTAGTGCTGTAGGGATGCAATGGCAGCAAGTTTAGCTGCAAAGGAGCAAATATGGTTGTCTGTCTGTAACCCCTCACTCCTCTATGTGTGAATGCGCTGTTGCTGGGTTTTTATTCCCCTCCTTCCCTTGTTAGCTGTCCTTTCCTTGTGTATTTTCAGTTAGTCATCCCAGTCTTGTTTCTTCTGAGCTGTGGGGTTTTGTTAGGTGTGAAGCAGTGGTGGAGGGAGGTGTTGATGGTCTTGAAATGGTGGTGATGGGGAAGAGAGAGCTTTTGCTTCAGTAAACATCTCATAGCTGTCAGCAGGCAGCAAAACAGCCATTTTGCTGCTGCAAAACAGAAGCGGCAGCAAATGAACAAACAAGCCCAGGTGATACCTGTTGGCACTGGGGGCAGAGAGGCAAGTACAGAGGTGAGGCAGCAAGGGAAGTAGGAAGGCTTGGGAAGAGGGAAAACAGCAAATAGTGATAGAAAAGGCAGCAGCCATTTTGAGGCAGGACCTTGTCTCCTAATTGTCAGAAAAGAAAAAAAAGATTTTTAAAAAAATTAGCCATCGTGACCCATTTCGTAGTGTCACTTTGGGCCCCTTGCTCTAAGAGACATTGAGTTGCTGGAGCTGCTCCAGAGATGGATGACAAAGCTGGTGAAGGGTCTGGAGAACAGGTCTGGTGAGGAGCAGCTAAGGGAACTGGGGTTGTTGAACCTGGATAAAAGGAGGCTGAGGGGAGACCTTCTCACTCTCTACAGCTCCCTGAAAGGAGGTTGGAGCCAGGTGGGTGTTGGTCTCTTCTTCCTAGTGACAAGTGGTAGGATGAGAGGAAATGGTTTCAGGTTGCACCAGGGGAGCTTTAGTTTGGATATTAGGAAAGATTTCTTCACTCTAAGAGTGGTCAGACATTGGAACAGGCTGCTCAGAGGGGTGGTGGAGTAACCATCCCTGGAGGCATTAAAAAAATGTGTAGATGTGGCACTTAGTGACATAATTTAGTGGCCATGGTGCTCCTGGGTTGAGAGTTGGACTTGATGATCCTAGAGGTCTTTCCCAACCTTAGTGATTCTAAGCTAATACTCAGCTAACACACTGTGAATTTTGCATTGAATCAGATAGTGTTTTCAAATTATCATGAGTTTAACTACCAGCCTTCTAAGTTTGGTTTACATTCAAAATAATTCTCCTTTAAAAGCAGCAATCTTACGAAAGTGTTAACCTAAAATTACCCGTGGAGTTCTCCAGATCTTCCTCTCAAGGATTCCACACACCTGTGTGTGTACACAAACACACCTGTGCGTGCTTAGGCCAGAACCTGAGGTTTTCTGTCAGCTGGGAGCAGGTTTTGCATCGAGCAGCTGAGACGTGCGTTTGATGTCAGCAGAGGGAGCCATTGAAGCTTTTATTGGAGCACTCAAAACCTTCGGGAGGGTGTCAGTGTGAAAAAGAAAATCAAAACCCCTAGAAGCGCTGATTTCATCCGAGATCTGAGGTGCCTCACTGTTTCTCAGCAATAATATCTTGCTGCCTGGAGGGTTGAGGGGTCAAGTGCCCTCTGCTCCAGGAAAGGAAGGGGTGATGAAGATACGGGGGTGGGTGGAGAGAGGCGGACGACTACTTGCTGCAGTTAGTGAAAGGAACAACGTAAACCTCTCCCTCAGCCAAACTTCTAATCAAAGCGAGGAGGAGGAAGAGGATCTGTGTGGCGTATGGCAGAACAATAGCAGTGTGCGTCCGCTGGCAATTAGCACTCGTGCAGGACTCTGGAAAAGTCATTCCCAGTCAGGGTGGAGCGTGTGTGTTATTTTGTGGGGCTGTAGATAATTTGTCTTGATTTTGATGAATGTTGGCTCTTTAATACAGTTCTTCTTTTTTTTTTTTTTTTATTTTTTCCCCCTCAGATGCTAAGTAGATGAGTTTTGTATGCAAGTCCACATAAACAGGAGGTTAATGATTAAAAATTAACAATAACCAAAATCAGGCAGCGAAGGCAGCATTGTTCTGGCTGAGCATGCCGTGTCCTTCTTTGGTTAACCCCTGTGTTGCTTTTCTCTACCGAACTGAAACTTGTGGTGTTTAAAAGCTGTAATATTCCTCAGTTCTGGAGGTGGTTTCTAGAGAAACTTGTACCACTGACACAGAGCTGTTGGAGAGACTCCAGAGGAGGTCCACAAAGGTCACCCAAGGGCTGGAGCACCTCTGCTGTGAGGATAGGCTGAGGGAGATGGGGTTGTTCAGCCTGGAGAAGAGAAGGCTCAGGGGGACCTTATAGCTGCCTTCCAATACCAGAAGGGAACCTACAGGAAGGCTGGAGAGGGATTTTTTTGTAAGGGTGCTTAGTGATAGGACAAGGGGTATTGTTTTGAAGTTGAGGGAGAGTAGGTTTAGACTGGATCTTAGGAAGAAGTTCTTCAGTACAAAAGTGATGAGATTCTGGAACAGGCTGCCCAGACGTTGTAGGTGCCCCCTGCCTAGAGGTTAAGGCCAGGCTGGTGAGGCCTTGAGCAACCTGGTCTAGTGGAAGGTGTCCCTGCATATGGCAGGGGGTTAGAAATAGATGGTCTTGTAGGTCCCTTCTAACCCAAACCATTTTATGAATCCATGAACTAAAGGGAAGTAAAGCTTTCTTTAGATCCCAACCTTTAGACAGGAGATGAGAACAACTTTCTTGGCCAGATCTCTACAGTTTGTCCTCTCATGATTAAATGGTATTTTAATCTTATTTATACGTTAAACTTGCTCTGTAGTCATCTTGCCTTTGTCACTTGTTTTCATTTTGCATGAGTCTAAGCTATTTGCTGTCAGTTGGTACAGCTCCAAGTGGCAAGAACAGGGGATAGCATGTGTGATTGCTGGAAATCTGGCCATGCTTGAGGTTAAGATGAGTGACTGAGGGTGGTGCATTGCTCCTTTCTTCTTCTGCACCCTCACAAAAATCAAGCTAATCTGTAGCTTGGTAAATAAAACTGACCTCAATGAGCAAACAAAACCGCCGTCTTCATGTGACGTGGCTTTATTGTGGGGTTGGTTCACTGTTTGGTTTGGTGAGTACTTAAGTAATCTGCAACCTGACATAATATGGGGGTGCTATATTTCCTGAAAGGCTTGGGTTTTTTTTCTGGTTTGCTACAGGACAAAATGTTTGTCAGATGGTCATGTCCAGCAATTGAATTATGAAGTACAGCAAAAACCTCTTCAGTCTTGTTTATAATAATTTCTGTCAAGATTCAGAGCAGGAAATGGTGTAGCCTCCATAATTTTGTTCATAGAGTCTTGGCATGAGTTGAGTTAGAAGGGACATTCAAGATCATCTAGTTCGAACTCCCCTGCCATGGGAAGAGGCACTTCCTCCTAGACCAGGCTGCTCAAGGCCCCATCCAACCTGGCTTGGAACACTTCTAGCCTTGGAGCCTTCACAACTTCTCTGGGCAACTTGTTCCAGAGCCTCATCACCCTTATGGGGAAGAATTGAAGAATTTCCTCCTGTCTAATCTCAGTCTAAATGCTGGTGATACCTCATAGGTTTATTTTATGAAACCTTTCCATATCCTGCAGGTTTTTGAGCTATACATGATTTGGTGTATTTTCGTAGAATTACAGAATTGTTAGGGTTGGAAGGGACCTCAAGGATCATCCAGTTCCAACCCCCTGCCATGGGCAGGGACACCTCACACTAGATCAGGTTGCCCAGAGACACATCTAACCTGGCCTTAAAAAACTCCAGGGGTGGGGCTTTTACCACCTCCCTGGGCACCCTGTTCCAGTGTCTCACCACCCTCATGGGGAAAGAACTTCTTCCTAACATCTAATCTGAATCTACTCACTTCTAGCTTGGATCCATTCCCTCTAGTCCTGTCACTACCTGACACCCTAAAGTCCCTCCCCAGCTTTCGTGTAGGCCCCCTTCAGAAACTGGAAGGCCACAATGAGGTCTCCTCACAGCCCTCTCTTCTCCAAACTGAACAATCCCATCTCTCTCAGCCTGTCCTCATAGGAGAAGCATTGTTCAGTTATTTCTGATGCAGTAAATTCTTGCTTTGCACTGTTTTTTGCCATTCTTCTGTTTAAGACAATGAAACTTGGGCTGCAGGAAGTGTGATATTTGTGGCCCAGCTGATGTCCTGCAGAGGACTCGAGTTTGGTGACCTGTGATTGCAGGCACTTGCCCACAGAAGAAATGCTTGGTTTGGAGTGTCCAGGGCACCAGCTGGGTTTGACCAAGGGCTCTTCTCTAGTGTGTTTCAGTTCTTGGGGAGCAAGGTGAAAACTTGCACTCAAAGTTCAGTTTGGAAAAAATCAAGCTGAGGTTTGGAATCGTGACACTGAGAAATCAGGTAAGTTTCCTGGCATGTTTGTTGGGTTTCTTTCTTTAACCTCCTTTTACTTGAATCATTTTTTGTGGCTCATGTGATGGCTCATCAGGGGGTGGTGGCTCCCTTGGGCTGGGATGTGGGGAGCAGTGGATGCTGCTCTGGGGACAGCGGGGCCCAGCGCTGGGCCTCACAGCCGAGGCCTATCCCGCAGGCCCAGCCAGGGAGCCAGGCAGGTTCAGGAGCACAGGGCAGCCCCAGACAGCAGGCATCTCTAGTGGACCCAGGCTGAGGCTGGGCTTGGCTGGGCTGTCAGCCTGCGGGTAGGTGACTGGATGGGGTCCATGGCCAAGCTGTGCAGGGCTGTGGGGGAGCTGGGGCTTCCTAAAAGCAAGTTGTATTCAGGGAGGGGTCAGGTTCTTCTCCTCGGCAACTAGTGCACAGCACTGGTTAGGCCACACCTTGAGTCCTGTGTCCAGTTCTGGGCCCCTCAGTTTAGGAAGGATGTTGACTTGCTGGAGCGTGTCCGGAGAAGGGCAACAAAGCTGGGGAGGGGTTTGGAGCACAGCCCTTTGAGGAGAGGCTGAGGGAGCTGGGGTTGCTTAGCCTGGAGAAGAGGAGACTCAGAGGAGACCTTATTGCTCTCTACCTGCAGGGAGGTTGTAGCCAGCTGGGGGTTGGTCTCTTCTCCCAGGCAGCCAGCACCAGAACAAGAGGACACAGTCTCAAGCTGCACCAGGGGAGGTTTAGGCTGGATGTTAGGAAGAAATTATTCATAGAGAGAGTGATTGCCCATTGGAATGTGCTGCATAGGAAGAGACTGGCTGGGGCATTTGGTGCCATGGTTTAGTTGATTAGATAGTGTTGGATGATAGGTTGGACACGATGATCTCGAAGGTCTCTTCGAACATGGTCTGGTCTATTCTATTCTGTTCTAGTGACAGGACAAGAGGGCATGGCCTGAAGCTGTGCCAGGGGAGGTTTAGGTTAGATATTAGGAAGCAGTTCCTCACAGAAATGCTGATTAGGCACTGGAATGGGCTGCCCAGGGAGGTGGTGGAGTCATCATCGCTGGAGGTCTTTAAGAAACGATTGGAAGTGGCACATGGTGGCATGGTTTAGCTGATGTGATGTCCTGGTGTCAGGTCATAGGCTGGACTTGATGATCTCAGAAGTCTTTTCCAGTCTCACTAATTCTGTGATTCTGGGGCAGGGTCTGATGGCCCTGGGGGGGCTGAGGACAGACATTGTTGTTCTCTGCAGCTCCCTGAAAGGAGTTCAGAGCCAGGTGGATGTTAGCGTCTTCTCCCTGGTAGCAAATGATAAGATGAGAGGAAAAGGCCTGAAACTGTGTGAGGGAAGGTTTAGATTGGATGTTAGGAAAAAATTCTTCACTGCAAAAGTGGTCAGGCATTGGAACAGGCTGCTCAGGGAGGTGGTGCAGGCACCATCCCTGGAGGTGTTCAAGAAATGTGTAGCCATGGCATTTTGGGACATGGTTTAGTGCGCATGGTGGTGTTGGGTTGATGGTTAGACTCAATGATCTTGGAGGTCTTTTTCAACTAAAATGATTCTATGGGATCCTGGGCCCTGGGCTGGAGGAGTCCTGGGAGTGGGGTGGGAACAGTCAGGCCTGGTGATGCCCTCAAGGTCCTCACAGTATATAAGCAGAAATATCCTATGTCCTGCCATAACCATAACTAGTAACCTGCAATGTGCAAGTAGTCTTTTACTGTCATTCAGTATTCTACAGATACTGAATATAATTCTACAAATTGATGCACAAATATACACATAAAACTTGTATGCACTTATAAAAAGACTTAGAAGAGTCTATTAAAGTAGGAAAATGGTAGGGAAATCAACAGTACTACCATACTTTACAAACATATAAAGCCTTTTTTATTTTACAGATACAATATGATGGCTGTCATTTATAGCTGTATATAGTTCTTTTGAAGCTGAGACTTTAGGGTTTTTTTAATTGCTCCTCTGGGTATCATTATTATTTTGAGGTAATGAAATCTTGATTTTCTTCTTGCAGCATTTGGAGGAAAAGAGGATACCTGTATTTAAACAGAAATAATTTCAATAGCTACACATTATCTGAAGCCCACCTCCTAATTTTCTGATCCTATTCATGTTAATGGTTAGTCTGGGAATCAGCACATACTGTTGGCAAAAACATAGCTGGTGCTTTTCATGTGCCTAATGAGGCACATAGAGTACTTCTTTTATGTAACTATTATATAATAAGGAAATGCATAAAGCACAAAAGCCACCAGATGCATTTTTTTTTATTGTATTAACAAAATTTGTTGAGTTTATAACATAAACTGAGAAACCACAGAATTTCATTATAAAATGTCAAGCACTTTCTATTTCAACCATTAAGATCCAGCTTTTTATGAGCTACCTTCTTTTTTTTTCCTCCCATAAGAAAGGTTAATATACTAGTCTGAAGATCAGAGGAAAGGTAAACATTCAAGGAATGCAGCTGATATTTTCAGGTCTTAGGCTTAATACAACTTGGAAGCTTGATCCCTTTCCTGCTGGAAGTTTAAGGACTGCAGGACGGCCAGGGAGGGGTCCATGCTGACTGTCACTGTCTTGCTGGGGTTGTTTGAGGCACAACTTGTTTGCAAACTGTATTGTTAAGGCAAGTGGTGTGTGCCTGGAAATTCTTAGCAGAATTTGAGATGTCTGAGGTTGTAGCTTTACAACTGTTTTAATCTATCACAACTGGTAGGACTGAGTTTTGATCATTCATCATTGCCTTTGATACTGTGTGTGCAATTCTTTGGTGAGCTTCTTCAGCTCATTAAACCAACAGAAAGTTACTCACGCTCTTGGATTTGGCTAGGCTTCTGCTGGTTTAATGAAGTGAAGCAGGTCACTTGGGACCAGGGAAGGGGTAAGGGAAGAGATGAGGTTAACATCTTAACATCAGCTGCACATGCACAGATCCGGCTTAATCCGGAATGGAACCTAACTGCAGTGAAGTGCGAGGCAAGATGCCTTCCCTATTTCATACTTCATTAGATCATAGAACTTTTGGTAAGATTTTATTTTTTATGTGCTAACATGAAAATCTGTGGTTTCTGACTCCATGGCTTCTATAGTTCTGCTTTAAATAATGGAAGTTTTCTGTAACATGCAGTGTTTGCAGACCCTCTTGAGGGTCAAACCCAAAAGAAACATTTGCATGAGTCCAGGTGAGGTGGGTGTACAGCAGAATATCCTGTGTGGAAGCAAAGATGCCTTCCTGGTTGGGCCCACAGAGAGGAAGACTGTTAGTATTACCATTGGAGCCAGTGGAGCAATTCTGTACCTTGGGCAGTAGAAATTAATAGGCTGTACAAAACAGCTGAAGGGACAGAGTCCCAACTCCTTAAATTTATGCTGTGCATAACAGCTGTCCACACGTGCTTTACATGTGTTCATATAGATCCAGAAATAAAGTCTGGATCTTACACAGTGTATTAGAAAGAAACCTTCACCTAGTACTCGTCATCATCTTCCAGGTCTTCCCCTGCAGTTGCCGCTTCCAGTGCAGCCAGAGCAGCTGCAACTTCTGCATCTTCCTCCTCAGTTTCTCCATTGAAGTCTTTATGATTGGAGTGTGTGGGTGTCTGTGCTGCTTTGCTAACAGCCACAGCAGTGGTACCAGCAGTAATGCCTTCACTTAGGCTTGTGGGGTCATCTTTAAAGGATTCAATACTGCTCTCCTTCACAGGTGAAGGTGGGGTTACACAAAGGTCTTGGTCCAGTATTGCTGAAGGCCCAGTGTTTTGGTGTGAATGTCCACAACTGACTGAAAAGTGGTCCTTTTCAACATAATTCCTGGTTTGATTCTCATTTTGGGGGTAATCAACATCTGGCAGTTGAATGACATTGTTTTGTGTTTCCAGTATTGCACTTCCTGTGAGGAAAACACTGCCTTCTGCAGATCCCAAATTCTTCTCTTGAATACTGTTTGGCTCATCGCAAGCTGCCTTCATCTGCCTGCTTGTCTCCGTGTCAAGTTCTTGGCCAGACCTGTTTGATTTGATGTAAAAGTCTCTGTTGCTGGCTGAGGAAGCCTCTGACTGGGTGGAGGTTCCCTGTTCACTGGCTTCTTTCCCTGGGTTTGTGTTGGGATTGAACACAGAGTGCACTCCAGCACAAGAGCTGCCACCATTGACTGCAACATTAGGCTTTGTAACACACTTCAGAAGGCCATCCTCTTGAAAATCATTGCCCCCATTGTTCCAGAGTGTTTCATTTGTGCTGTTTACCTGATTTTGATTTTCTGTTCTGTTTTGCTCATCCTTCTGGAGTGCACTTTTGTGTTCTTGAATTTCACTGTTCTCTTGGAATTTGGGGTTATTGCTGCCTTGCTCATTATGTTTATAGCTGTTTACTTCATGAATGCATCCAGGTGATTGTACTTCTTCTGGATCAAAAATATAGCTGGAATAAGGAGAATTTGCAGAAGAAATGTTAATTATGCTGTGAATCAATATAATTAGGAAAAAATATTCATTTTAAGCTGGAGATCTTAAGGAACTGGTGCATCTAAGCTTCGCCTGGGGTCCTGAGAATGAGCTAATCGGAGTGGAAATGCTGAACTGAGCTATAGTAAGGAGGACATTGGAGAACTTTGTGGTTGGCTTTTTGCATGCTTCTGGATTTATTTATTATTTTCTCTGGAGGCTTGATTAGGCAATGAGTAGTCATCATATAGATTGTTAAATACTATGTCCTCCTGTAGTTGCTAACATCTCTCCCTTCCCATTGTTCTTCCTTTCATGTTGTCTCTTTTTATCTTTTTTTTTGGTAATATACTCTCATTTTTTTCTTTTCATACTTAATTTTTCCCTTCACTCTATGTTTTCTTTGACTTATTTCTTCATCTCCCCTCTTTCTTAGCACCAATTTTCTTTCTCACTTTTTTACCTGTTCTAGAGATGTGTCCAAGGGGCTGAAGTGGTGCCGGGCTGTCTAAAACGAGCTAGCCTTTCTCTCCAGAGAGACTATCAGTGTGGGAATTGTTCCCACAACTAACTATGTTTAAAAGCTCTGATGGAAGCAAAGATCTGTAGTTCCTTTTATTGCTTAGGGGAGAGGGAGGATCTGACAAAGTCTATGCTTCAGGGAAATCTCCAAACCTTGTAAATAGGCTTAGTTTAAGCAACAAGTGTAGGGGGAGGACAGACACATGGTTTAATGCATTTCTTTGATTCAGTCTGAGCAGCTCTTGTTTTGTTGTACCTTTGTATCATTTTGCAGCACCTGCACCCCATCTGGATTTTCTTTAATCTGAAAAGAGAGAGAGAGAAGGCAAGGGAGAGGGGAAGTGAGTGAAGCATTATGAAATTAAGGCATGGGCAATTGCACTGAAAATGATGCTCGTGTTTAGAAGGGGTTTATTAGCTCAAAAGAAAGATGTTTGCAGAAGAATGGATGCAGTACAGTTCAAGGTCTTTCTGGTTGCTATCTTGCATTCACCTTGGCCTTTGAGTTGAGGGGAAAATCCAGGGAAGATGTTAACAGTTCTTAACAGATAGCAGTGTTGTCAAAGAATACTGTAGAATCATAGAATCCTTTTGATTGGAATAGACCTTTAAGATCATCAAGTCCAACTGTTAACCCAGGCAAGCCACCACTAACCATTTCCATAAGCACATCTCCATGGCTTTTAAATGGCTGCAGGCATGTCTGCTCCTGCACTTTCCTGGGCAACCTCTTCCAGGGCTTGACAACCCTTTTCAGTGAAGAAATTCTTTGTTAATATCCAACATAAACCTTGACTGGTACAGTCTGAGAACATTTTGTCTCATCCTATCACTTGTTGCTAGGGAGAAGAGACCAAGCCCTATCTTACTCCAACTTCCTTTCAGGGGATTGCAGAGAGCCAGAAGGTCTCCCCTCAGCCTCCTTTTCTCCAGACTGAACAACCCCACTTCCCTCGGCTTCTCCTCATGAGACATAGGCTCTAGACCCCTCACCAGGTTCACTGCCTACTGAATCTTCTCCTAATCAATTTTATGACTTGGAGACTCTTAAGTCAGAGTTGTGGGGGGGGGTGTATATATATATATATATATATATATAAAATTATTTTTCTTATTTGGCAGCTATTTACAGACTTCTCTTCCACACAGTTTGTTTTCCGCACCCCAGCAAACTGCATCTACAGCATCCTTGTGAGTTTCACAGCCCTGTTCCACCTGTCTTTTACTGTGGTAAATTCTTCTGAGTTTGACTAGAGTGAGCAGAGTTTGTTTTGCTACAGCTTATGTTGCAGGCTTGTTCTCTGTTGGTGTGCCACTGCCTGACCCAGGGAGAGCACCCAAAGGGTTTTTTTTGTTTGTTTGGTTTGGGTTTTTTTGTAATGGGAAGAAATAGTTTGCTAATTTGGACCCTTGAGAGCTTTGATGTTCTGAACCTAAAGTGCAGACACAGATCTGAACATCCCAAAGTCCTAAAGAAAACAACACCACATTATTCTTAATGGGTTGGAGCTATCTTATTCCAAGTTAATCCAGTCAGGACAGGTTGTTAGTATGTTTTGTCTATTGCTGTTCAGGCTCTTCCTTTTTATCTTAAGATATTATCTTTTAAGATACTATTTCTTCAGATATATCTCTCTACAACCTCACATGCTTTTGCTGTTGCCTAAGGACAGCAGTTCACTGCACATAAAAGAGAAATTGATGATGCAAGGTCAGGATATTTTCCAGAGTGGTTTATTAAGCAAACACCAAAGCAAAGCAGTATTGATTTATCCTTAACAGGCAGAGTGAGAACTGCACATCAGTTTATTTATGCTAGCAAAAATTATAATCTCTCTGCTGTATGGGTTTATTTTCTCACTGTTTTCCTCTAAAATCTCACTTCCTCTGGTACCAGCACTAATAAAATGGCCAATGTCAAGACCATCATTCCTGCAGCCTCTAAGGGCCTACAATCACTCATCAGCTAGTTTTAGCTAGGGTATTGCTGCTCCTACCTATGCTTTTTGTCTTTGCATGTGAACTGTTCTGGAACAGAAACTTCTATCAGGAGCAGCTAGCTTGCTGCAGCTTGGTGCCTGTCGGGATGGCTTGTAAGGCAGGTGCTTTGTTTCCCCTGTCTTGGTGCTGCTTCTGTCTGCCTTAACTGCACTCTCTGTCCTGCATCTCTGCTGATCTGATGCTATGTTGTCATCCTGTACCCTTCAACAATGTCAGAGCAGGAATTCCAATACAAGGGTTTTCCTCTGAAAAGGATGCACCAACTGGTGAGGTGGCCATGTATAGTGACCCTCCTATGTGCAGTTGTACAGTATGAAGGCTTTTGGGCAGGTTTGGCTAGATATGGGGCTTATCTGAGCTGCCTGGCAAAGCCATCTTTTCAAGACAACAGGAATGCTTCACACAATTTGCTTTGATCATCCCCAAACTGGATAAACTGTAGCCCTGCTTCAGGTTGAGACTGATTTGGAGCTAATTAATTCAGTTGAGCTAAGCCCTATGTGGACACTTGTTTTGGTTTGACTGACATCTTTATTTTTAGCTTAGACTTGCTTATGAACTGAACAACTGCAGAAAGTTTCCCAGCTGTTGATAGACTCAACCTTTAAGTCTCATTAGTTGGCAGGTTCCCACTTGTTAGGTAAGTCACAATGTGATCGCTGTGCATGGGAAAGGCAACAAAACTTGGCTTGTGTTAAGCTTCTCTCTATACAGGCTTTTGCCATCCCTTATGCTTGCCATGGGCTAGGAGTACGCAAATATTATTTCAGCTCTGCTAAGTCATGATGACTTCAATTGGTGTCATTTGTCGTGAGAACCCACTCAAAGGATCGGATAGGCTTTAAAGCTGATGAGGTTTGGTAAAACCCAGACAGCCTTTGGCTTGGCTTTAAAGGTCATGGGTTTGGTAAAACCAGTCCCAGTTTGTGTGTAGACCAGTTCTGAGAACCAGTTCTAGCTGTGTGTGGACACTCCAGGTCAGGCTGTGTTTGTTTAAGCTTTTATCTGACAAATTTCCTCTTCAGTGTTTTTGTTTATAACTTTTTGTGATTTTTTAGAGCACAGAATCTTCCTCTTAGGCTTTAACCCTTGGGATGTGCTAATTGCTGTCTTTTATTCTGTTGTAAAGATGCTTGTGATGATCGTAGAAGGCAATTAGAAATGGAAATTACTGTTGCTGTTTCCAGAGGAAGCACTTTCCTGGCTGTTTTTTTGTAATTGCAACTGCTGTTTGTGTTATCTCTACAGCTACTGCACTAAGCTTTTCCACTGATTAGTTACAACTGGATCTGTCCTCTGGCATGAATAAATTATTCCATATGGAAAACACTTTATGTTGTTTCACCTTATGAATTATTTCACATCCCTAAAATAGGAATATGGGTTTATGACATCATTGTCTGAACACAGCTTTATTTTTGTTCTTTTCCCCTTGCCCTTTTCTTCCATCTTTATAATGATCTTTCAAGTCAGGCTGGAAAATAATTCTAGGGAACAAATTGCTTTGATAGCATGGAAAGGCATGCTTTAATCCTACTGATCTTGTTTTAGCTACCTTGCTCTGAAGACTAGTGTATTGTGTGATGTTCATAGTACCATTCATGGATAAGTAGCATTAATAAGCTTCGGTCTGGAGCAGTTGGAATCAAGCACATGCTACAGCCTGGCAAGACAAAAAAGGTTAGAGAGCTTGTGCAGTGGATAATATGTTATCTGATACTGAGCTCAGAGGCATTGCATCCTTTTATATTCAAATTTCTTTGGCTTTTTATTCTGTTACATACTTTGTGCTGTTAAATTGATTAGATCGTTTCAGATGTAGGATACGTGATGCTGAATGCTTCATTGCAGACCACTCAGCGGGGGTCCCAGAAGGGCTGCCTGTCTAAAGTGACAAGAAAATGCTTTGGCCTTCACATTGAGATACTCAGAATTCAGATCAAGCTGCCATTCATTCTAGACATTCTCTTTCAAACATGACATTCCTGAAGGCCTGTAAATTTTTGCCGCTGGTTATTATGCAGTCAGTCCTGAAGACAAACACATCACCTAGCGTTAAAGCACTTCTAAAACATTAAGTACAGATAAAGATATATACTCTGATTTTCAACATGCAGTGGAACACTTGAAGTATTTACAAGAGGAGATGGAGCTATTTCAGCTGAGAGGAATGAAGGGAACCTAGAATTAATTTTTTTGTTTACTCTGCTAAATTTTGGACTTTGACTTTCCATCTTTGAGTAGCTGCTGATCCTTCTACAGTGTGTCTCAGAGGTTGAGCTTTTGCCAGTTTCTACAAAATTGCAGCATGAGAGAGTCAGATGGCCTTGTGCTTTGTATATTTAGTGTCAGTGCTTCTCTCAGTTAAAGTTATGATAATTTTTATTCAGTGGAATAGATGGAAGAGGCTCATCTCTGTGTGTGCTTCTCCAGCCACCTCAGCAGGCCTTTAGTTGCTGAGGATAACAAGGATAGTTCCTGACTTTAAGAATTCTACCTTGCATTTGAAGCTGCAATGTGCTTCAAGAGGAGCCTGCTTTGCATTTATCAGATTTGAGAAACACAACCTAGCTTCTATTGTCTGTTTAAATTTCAGCTGTGCTATGGTTATAAAGAAAGCAAGAGAAAGATAGTGTCATGAAAAGGGAAGGAGAAATAAAAATGGTTTGACAACATTTATCAATATTCTTGGAAGTTTCCATAAAGCCATAAAGTTCATGGTAGTTTTTTTTTAGTTCTGTCTTAATAAACCCCTCAAGAGCATAGGTAAAAAGCTAAGGGGACAGCATATTAAAATAGCTTTTCCAGTAGGTCTCAAACTGATAAACTCTGGCTTGGTGACTTTGGATCTGGGTCATTCTTGTTAAGCCAGTTGGGATTTTTTGGTTGTGTTTTTTTGTTTGTTTGTTTGAGTTTTTCCTTCCCCACACCCTGGTGCTTTATGAGATTTTGCTGTTTCTTTGGCTTTTCTCCCCTCCATCCTTTCCCACTTTAGATTACAATGTGAGGAGGCTTTTGTTGTGTGTGTATTTTCTGAGCAGCTGAGCCTGAATGATGCCTCACCCAAGGGCTTGGGGCATCTCTGTCTCATGACTTTTGCCAGCAGAGGTGCCTTTTGGACCAGACCCTGCTGATAGCTTTCCCATCAGTCTGCTGTGCATCCCTTGGTGAAATTTGTGCTCAGGGTGGTACCTGTCTCTGTGCAGTGGTCAGAAACCTTCACCCATTAAAATCAAGCCTGACTGCCCCATTACTAACATTGTGAAACATTGCTGAAATTGTGTTGTCGTGATTTTAACTTGTGTGTGGTGTCATCTGACAAAGTCTGCATGCATGAAGGGTTTATCCAAGAAATTTGCAATAGTAAAAATTGACAAAAAATTGCAGAGACTGTGCTCTTTGTCCCAGGATCACAACATTAACAGTCAACACTAATTACTCTGTACATGAAATAGTACAACATGTGTTTTATGTCTTTGGATTAGTCATAACAGCATCCAAGGGAGAGTGTAGACTCCTAGCTGAGAGGCGTGTCTACTGCACAGGAGTCAATTATGTCCTCTAATTGTGGGGGAGTGCTGTGGAAAAGCAACCTGCCAGCATGATATCTGCTTGCACTCTGATGAGAAGGGACTCTGGCAGGAAGGATGTTTGGAGTAGTGGAAATAGCTGCTTGCATTCATACTCTCACTCACAACGCTAGGAAAAAGTCAGGTTTAGCCTGCTAAATTATCTTCTATATCATAGAATAGGAGAATGGTAGGGTTTGGAAGGGACCCCTGGACATCATTTAGTCCAACCCTCCTGCCAGAGCAGAATCACCTAGGGCAGGCTACACAGGCAGATTTTGAAAGTCTACAGAGAAGACGACTCCGCAGCCTCTCTGGGCAGCATGTTTCAGTGCTCTGGTACCCTCACAGTAAAAAAGTTTTTCCTCATGTTGAGGTGGAATTTCCTGTGTTCCAGTTTGTCTCTATTGTCCCTTTTCCTATCAGAGGGTACCACTGGAAAGAAACTGGCCCCTTCTTCTTGACATCCACCCTTGAGATATTTGTAAACATTAATAAGATCCCCTCTCAGTCTACTCTGTAGCTGTAGTACCAGCTGTACTTCCAGCTGTAGCTGGAATGAGGAGCATCTGAATTGATGCAAATGCAACATGAGAAACTGCTCCACTTCTTTACAGCCACTCTCTCCCATGCCCTCAGGCATCTCACCATGTTTTTTATCAGATTATATTTCTTCCCCCACCTTGCTCCTTCACTTTATGGCTGTTTCCTGCACTTGCTGTTTGCAGGTGTGCTGGTGTAAGGGGAAGGTAATGCAGGGTAGATGCTATCAGGCTTACAAAAGGTGTTTTGTTTTGTGTCCTAACTGTCGGTTAGTGCCCAAGACTGATCTTCTAAAAAATGTAATAATATGCATAGCTATGTTAAGTCCTTTGAGCTCCTCCTCAAAATATTCTTTCCAAAGCAGTAAAGTCAACCAGATCTTCCACATACCCCATGTAGCTTCCTGACAGTATATGAACTCCCATGTTTCATACTTGTCAGAGACTCCTATTTTCACTCTGCCAATGTATTTTTTTTTCTTGTGGTATTTCATTCATAGAATCATAGAATGGTTTGGATTGGAAGAGATCTTCAAAATCATCTAGTTCAAACCTTGGGCAAGGGTGCCTCCTATAAGACCAGGTTGCTCAAGGCCTCATCCCAACCCCAAGATGGAAAACTTCCATGCTTGGAGCCTCCACACCTTCTCTGGGCAACCTGTTCCAGTGCCTCACCACCCTTATAAGCAAGAATTTCTTCCTTATGTCTAATCCAAGTTGATATTCCAGTTTGAAGACTGCCCCTCATCTCCATGCCTTTGTCTAAAGTCCCTCTCCAGCTCTGCTGTAGCTCCCTCCAAATCCTAGAAGGTGCCCCAGAACCTTGTCTTCTCCAGGCTGAACAAATGCAACTGCCTCAGGCTGTCTTCATAGCAGAGGTGTTCCAGCCTTCTGGTTGTCTTCGTTGTCCTCGATTGAACCCACTGTAACAGGTCCATGATCTTGTGTTGGGGGCTCCAGAGCAGGGCAACAGGACTCCAGGCGGGATCTTATGAGAGTGGAGAAGAGGGGGAGAGTCTCGTCCCTTGACCTACTGTCCCCATTGCTTTTGATGCAGCCCAGGACATGGTTGGTTTCTGGGGTGCAAGTGCACATTGCTGGGTCATGTTGAGCTTCCCTGCACACCCAAGTCCTTCTCATGAGGGCTGCTCTCTGTCCATTCTCTGCTCAGCCTCTATTTGTTCTTGGGATTGCCCCAACCCGTGTGCAGGACCTACCACTTGGCTTTGTTGAAGTTTGTTGGATTGGCATTTTACCAGCTCTCAAGCTTATCATGGTCCCTCTGGATGACGTCCCTTCCCTCCAGTGTGTTGACTGCTCCACACAGCTTAGTGTCATCAGCAAACCTGCTGAGGGTGCCTTAGTCCCACTTTTTTGTGTCTCTGTCAAAGATGTTAAACAGCACCAGTACCGTCCTCTGAGGTCACTGGTCTCCACTTACTCATCAAGCCGTTGACCAGCACTCTTTGAGTGACTAATCCCTCTGACGGCTGTAGACTATTTACAAACACCTCTGAGAAAGTAAGAGCAGTTCACAGGGAAGGTGGACCTTTTTGTGAGGCTCTTCTTACTGCAGCAGGATGCCCTAGATGGCACATTGGCTACAACTTGGAGGTGACCCAAACGTGTCCCTTTCCCCCTGCTACGCTCTTGCAATTGATTTTACATATTTATAAGCTACTTCAAAGGAAATGCATTCTCCCTGGCTAGTTCCTCATCACTCACAGCACGAGGTCACAGAACATTTCCCTCCCCTATTATTTACCATACAAAATGTTTGTTTTGTTTTTGGTGATTAAAGGGAAGAGTGGGGCAAAGGGTAAAACTCTCACAATCATTAGCCAGTTTGCACAAAGGAAAAACAAATAGAGCCTGTAGCATAAAAATCACTCATTTCCTCTTCAGCACAACTTACTCCTTACATCTGGTCCTTGCAGACTTACATCACTGGTGTTTAAGTTACTGAAGTTTATATTTCCTGTCTTTTAAACATGTTATTCCTGTAAAATAGAATAGCTTATACTCTAGGTGGGACCTAAAATCCTAAATCATGTTTAGGGCCATATTGTGCTGAGGCAAACAGAAAAATGTGCTCCTTTCTGAGAAGTCTATACATGTGACAAGGCAAAAAATGGATATGGTAAGCAGATGGTCATGTATGTGTGAAAGCAGCAATCAGAAGAGAGACTACAGTTGATTGAGGATTTGTGTTAGAACCCCACTTGGGCCCAGCCTTTGTTTCGGAACACAGCTGGAGCCTCAAAACAGTTGTAGCCAATTTTGATGCAACAAAGAAGTACTGCATCTGACATCTCTCCGGGAAGTGTCTCTTTGCAGTATTGCGTGACCTTGCACTTTGGGGGATGGATTCTTTGGTTTCATAGATTTATAGAATGGGTTGGGTTGGAAAGGACTAACTGCACCAAGTCTGGGGCTAAACCGTATCCCTCAACACCACTTCTATGCAACAGATGCTCCCCAGGGAGCCTGTTCCAGTTTTTGTGAACACTTCAGTCAAGGAATTTCTTCTGATGTCCAACCTAAACCTTCCCTGGTGCAACTTGAGGCCAGTTCCCTTCCTCTTGTGGTTTGTTACTAGGGAGAAGAGACCAACACCCACCTGGCTCCAACTTCCTTTCAGGAAGTTGTAGAGCGAGATCTTCCCTAAGCCTCCTTTTCTGCAGACTAAATAGCCCCAGTTCTCTCAGCTGCTCCTCACCAGCCCTGTTCTCCAGACCTTTCACCAGCTTTGTTACCCTTCTCTGGACACACTCCAGCACCTCAGTGTCTTCCTTGGAGTGAGGGCCCCAAAACTCAACCCAGTATTCAAGGTGTGGAGTCCCTCCACGGATTGATTTCTGACTGTTTCCCTGCAGGCTTTGTGTGTGGTGGTGTGCTTTACACTCTTTTTTTTTTTTTTTTTTTTAAATAATGGTTAAACCCTTTCTCCTGGCATAAAAATTATGAACCATTCAAATTCAGATGATATTTTATTTCCCCCAATAGGTCTCTCAGACCTATCTTTAAAATATCAAGGAAATGAGAGAAACTAAAGTTCTTGTGGTAGCTTCTGTGTGGGTACGTCTAGTTCTGTCTACAGGGCTGGCTGAAGAAGTGAGATTTTAACCTTTGGATGAATGAAGAGATAATGAAGAAGGACTTTACAGGATTCAATACATTTAGGTCTCAAAGAAGAGAGAGACAGAGAGAGAGAGGACATAAGCATGCTGTTTGGCCCATTGACATATTAAAGATTTTGGTGAATTTTGAGAATTGAGAGGTCAAAGACACCTGTTAAAGTCAGCAATGGTTGAAAGATGTCCCTGTCCCTGGTGAAAAATCAGGTTGAAACTTTAGCTGAATTGGAAGAAGGGCAGATGCTGAGGTCAGAGAGGTACAGCAATATGCCATGGTCTGCAGTTGCATCCAGCCCTGACAGATTAACTTTTGGCTATGTCCCTTTTTGGCTGTGTGTGAGATGGAGCTCAGCAAAGTGATTAATTAGAGTGCCTAATGAGGCACAGCTGGGGGATTCGATACTTTTGTCTGACTTAAAGATGAAGTAGCACTGAGCCTGGGTATTGAGCTGAAAGTGGGACAATGCTGATCACTCAGGTCACCAGTGTGTTGGTCTCCAAGATCCTGTAAGGCCGTGGGATCCACAATACAATACAATACAATACAATACACCAGGTTGGAAGAGACCTTCAAGATCATCGCGTCCAACCCATCAACCAATCCAACCCACCCAACAACTAAACCATGCAGCCAAGCACCCCATCAAGTCTTCTCCTGAATACCTCCAATGAAGGTGACTCCACCACCTCCACACACACGGCACTGTGAATACAAAGCTGATTCTCTCCTGGCCATGATGTGGCCTTAGTGTGCTGCACCCTCACCAGAAGATATGGGGAGAATGCAAATAAGGACAGAATCTGCTTTTCAGAATATTTATTACTCTGGGGCTGAACATGCCAGAAACTGCACAGTTTGATTTTCTTTGCAGGACTGACAAGAAAGCAAAGTAATCCTTTGGCTTGAATTGTGTATGTCAGCACAACTGGCCGTGGAGCTGCTTTTATTTTTCTGTCTTCTGTCTCAGAACTCACTTTTTCTTAGACTTCCATTTGCAGAGTCAGCTGAAGACTATAAGACTTCTTAAATACAGAAGTATTCTCTAGATGCGATTGTTTCTTGACTTAATATATACCTATATAGAGATAATATGAGTATATAGAAAGGCTATTTCTGTAGCCTCCTGGAATAATTTAATTTTAATTGTATCAGTTTTATGGATGCTGATCCCATTGAGAAATTCTACTTTGGGACATTAGGAAAATGGAGAACACCAGATGATGAGTGTGAAGGCTGATGCCACAGGACTTAGGCCACGAGAAAGATTTAGCGAGCCAGACTGATTCCCAGCTCTGTTATGTGATTATGCCATCTCATACAGCTGCCACTAGCCTGCAGCACAGTGTACACTGCTATGACAACCAGTTGGCAGCTGGTCACAAGTAGTGTTCCTCAGGGCTCGGTATTGAAGCCAATTCTCTTTAATGTCTTTATTAATGACTTGGATGAGGGGATTGATGCAGCCTCAATAAGTTGCGGATGACACCAAGTTGGATGGGAGTGCTGTTCTGCTTGAGGGGAGGAAGACTCTGCAGTGGGAAACAATTCTATAATTCTGTGGCTTGGACATGGTGGGCTGAGGCCAACTATATGAGATTCAGCAAGGCCAGGTGCTGGGTCTCACACTTGGTTCACAGCAACCCCATCAACCCTCCAGGCTTGGGGCAGAGTGGCTGAAAACTACCCAGCAGAGAAAGACCTGGAGGTGCTGATTGACAGCCAGCTGAACGTGAGCCAGTGTGTGTCCAGGTGGCCAAGAAGGCTAACAGTATCCTGGCCTGGATCAGCAATAGTGTGGCCAGCAGGACCAGGAAAGTGGTTGTACCCTTGTGCTGGTGAGGCAACACCTTGAGTACTGGGTTCAGTTTTGGGACCCTCACTACAAGAAGGACATTGATGTGCTGGAGCAGGTCTACAAAAGGTCAGTGAAGCTGGTGAGGAGTCTGAAGAACAGGTTGGAAGGAGGCAGATGTCAATCTCTTCTTGCAAGGAACTAGAGACGTCTCGTCATGAGAGGAAATGGCCTCAAGTTGCACCAGAAGTGGTTTATTTTGGATATTAGAAGAAACTTCTGGACTGAAAGAGTTCTCAAAGACTAGAACAGGCTCCCCAAGGAGGTAGTTAAATCCCCATCCCATCAAGATCTGGTGCTGAGGGACATGGTTTAGCACCAGCTTTCGTAGAGTTAGACAATGTTTGGACTAGATGACCTTAATGGTCTTTTCCAACTGAAATGATTCTGTGAGTCTATGAAATCAAGCTCTGCTGATTTTTCATCTGCTGGAAGTTGTTTCCACTTATATTTGCCTGTGAGTTCTGGTCAGCATCAAAACCCCAGAAGCAATTTCTTGGCATTCTGCAGTAATCTGGGGGCTCTAGATAGCAAGACCTTTGGGAAAAAAGTGCTGTTGAAATGTGTAGGTGATTTGGGAAACATTTTGTGAGCAGAGGAAGGTGACAGGGAAGTTGGAATTGTTGGAAGTGGGCATGAAGAGACACTGCTAGAGTTTAGCAGGCCTTCAGCCTCTCAGTATGCCTCACATTTTTACTTAGAGAAGCAATATTCTGCAAGTAGGCTTGGATGTCCATGGAGATTGCTTCACACAGGTACGGGAGGCTTTTGCATATCCCTTTAGGCAGGATTGAGGTCAGGGTAGGATATGTGATCCCAGCTGTGGTATTTGTAACTGTAGCTTTGTGTCCCCCCAAATCATCTTGCTCTGAATATTTTAAATGCTTCTGATTTGTTTATATCATCTGAAATATTGCTCGTGGCAGTTATGGGGGGGTGGGTGGGGGTGGTTACTGCTAGAACATCAGCCTCTCTTCATACAGAGAAAACTGGATCAAGCCATGAGCAGGCAGAAGAGCCAACAATTTTCTTTTATAAAAAACCCCAAACCAAACAAAACCCCCAGTATCAAAACCCCAAAACCAAATAACAAATGGATCAGGGAGCTTTCTTAAATTTGTCAGGATATTGCATTTGGCCATTTGATGGAATAACCTGCAGCCTTTTGCCAGGAAGCTGTTGGAAATCAGTGTGCTCTCCCTCTCTAGCCAAATCAATCCTTCTGTCTTCCAATTTCTTGTCCCTCCCCAACCCTCCTCTTTCTTTCCTCCCTTGCCTTAGCTTGTTCTTATTCTGTCCATTTGCCTGCATTTCCACATTTTCTCCTGTCATTTTTCATCTCTATTAAGTGATTTACAATGAGTCAACTTTGTATTCCTGTATTTCTTAAAGGTAACAAAGCTGGTAAAGGGTCTGGAGAACAGGTCTGGTGAGAGAACTGGGATTGTTTAGACTAGAGAAGAGGAGGCTAAGGGGAGACCTCATTGCTCTCCACAATTCCCTGAAAGGAGCTTGGAGCCAGGTGGGAGTCAGTCTCTTCTCCCTAGTAACAAATGATAGGACAAGAGGAAATGGCCTGAAATTGTGCCAGGGGAGGTTTAGGTTTGATATGAGGAAAACATTCTTTCCTGAAAGAGTCAGGCATTGGAACAGGCCGTCCAGGGAAGTGGTGGAGTCACTATCCCTGGAGTTGTTCAAGGAACATGTAGACATGGCACTTGGTGACATAGTTTAGTGGCCATGGTATTGTTGGGTTGATGGTTAGACCTGTGATCATAGTGGTCTTTTCCAACTGAAGTAATTCTATGATTCTTCTTTACAGAATCTATTTGTAAACTTCAGAGTGGAAATTGACAAGTTTGTTTTTTGTTACACCAGAGCTATTGGGGGTTGGAAAGGAGCATGGTTTAGAGCCTGTTCTGTCACCACTGCAAAGCACCATCACTGAAAAACATAGTGGAGTACTGCAGAGAGAGAAAGAATCTAATCATGTTTTCTGTTGTGGAGTGCCGACGTTACAATAGTGAGTGGCCAGGAGAATAAACCCCACCACAATCCTACCTTTTAAATTGCACTCCATCGACTCTCGAAAGGTTTCCTTTAAATATCTTGGTCCTGCAACAGCAAAAGCAACACTTTGAGTGGTTTTCTCATGTGCTCACACAAATATGGAGGATACTCTGAGGTGTAGGCAGTCTGCTGCAGACAATGCACAATGTAACAACCTCCTCTTCGTGCCATTGTGAGTTATTAATTTAGACAATGATCAAACAGCTCACTTGAGTTGTGTGCTCATCCCCTTGAGCTGAACTGGAATGCTAACCTGCTTAAACTGAGCATGAGTTTGCCTGCTACAGTGGATTAGGACTCATGTGAAGTGCTTGTACTTTAAATAACAACAATAAAGTTAGAAAACTTTCAAATATGCAGTATTACGGGATTTCCTTTTCTTCTTTGCTGGGAGCCAGGATACTTATTGTAACAAGGAAACCTTCACCTTTACTGTATGCTTGTCAGAACTTTCTCCTTCAGATTTTCGCAAACTTTGAAACTTAAAAACTGCCTCTGGCATTGCAGTAACATTCTAGATATCACTAAAGCTATTGCTCTGTCAGATATTATATCATTGCTAGCTTTCAGGTTTGAAGGTATGCTTGACTGTACAGGTGAGTTCATGGTTTCTGTCAGCCTACCAAGTCAAGAAGCCAACAATTCATGGTGTCTGCATCATAGGTGACATTTAGAAGATTTTCTATTAGAAGCCTGAAATAGGACTGAAAACTAAATGCAAACTGAGATGGCCCAGATATATGTGACTCACTGCTGAGCACAACCTTGATTAGTTGTGCTGTTCTGCTGCCCTACAGCACGTCACTTCACTTGTCTTGTAGGCTACCATTTCATATTCTTCTCAGAACCCAGTGTTTGTGCGGCACACTGCAGATTTATTTCCCTCTTCAATCTTTTTATATTGTTGCAAAGGGTTGAGAGTGTTTCTGTGCATCTGTTAGAGGTGCTGCCAGTAATTTAGGTGGATTTCTGTGCATCTGTTAGAGGTGCTGTCAGTAATTTAGATGGAATAAGTGATAAAGCTTATGAAGAGTGAGTCATTTTGTGTTCCTATTTTTATGCAACCTTTTACTGCGGTCATCTTGTGCCTCTTTGTACCTTAATTCTATTCCTACTTGATACAGCTGTCATTATTAATTACCAAATAGATTCTTCCATTTAATTTTTGTTCCAAACTCTAATTAATCTTCCTTCTAGTGCAGTTCTGTCTTGATGTCCTTATTTGTTTGGTGTAAGCTGTGGCCTGAACATTGCTGTGAACAATGAAAGTAAAAGGAGAAATAAAATCCACGGTCTTGTGCCCCGTGTTGAAAGCAGGCAGATTTTATTTACCAAATGCAGTTCATTCTTCTCTTCTGTGAATTGTTTTTATCTGTTTAATAAATTTTGAAGTAGGTTAGCTACAGGGTTTCATTTGCATTTATAACTGGGTTTTGTTTGTTTGTTTTAAATCTTCTAGGAAATGTGTTACTTTAATTCTCTGGAGATTGAAACTGAAAAGAACGAAGAAGATGATGAGAGTCATAGCTGTTGGTAAGTTGTAAGCTCACCCATTATATCACATCAAGTGATGACTGATATCACTGTGAACTTCTGTCTGATGACTGTGACTGGCTTTTGACCCAAAAGTAGAGTGTGATTTTTCTTTAATGAAAAGGAAAAGCAATTAATTAGTGAAACTGTTTGTCTATAATGTTAAAATGAGCGCTGAAAGATGCTAATGCTGGCTATTTAACAGAAGAATATATGTGGAAGCTGGATTTCAACTCAACTCATTTTCTCTGTGTCAGACAGGATCAGGCATAAACCATTCTATATTTGTAAAACTTGAGCTAAAAATATCCCCTTTTCATTATATTTGGAGCTTTTCCCTCTTCTGCATGGTTGTAGTTTGGAACATGGCTGCTAGTCCTGCAAATTACACTTAGACATCTTAATTAAATTGTCTTTTTTTCCCATCGTCTTTGCTTAGCAACATTCCTTTTGAGATATTCTGGGAAACTGAATACTTCTCTGGTGTGTAAATCAGTGTTTGTAAATCAAGGAACGCTGCCACATCCTGCACACTTACGTTGTTTAATACTTTTTATGCTACTCTTTTTGAGACAGAAACAGGAAAACTTACACACCCAGTCACTCCAATTTATTGTGTGACAAAACTGCAAGTGACCTCAGACCCAGTCCTTGGATTATAGCTTACCATGTTAGTGTAGATCTTTCAAGTGAGGGAACAGCATCTACATGGTTGTCATGGATCCAAGCAGGAAGCAGTTCTCACATTCCAAAATAACCTGGAATTTAAACACAGTCATTAGGCTCTCAGAAACTCCTGTTTTCACTTTTCATTTAATTTAGCTGTGAAGAAGTCATATAGTCAAAATTTAAGTGGAGTACCCTAAACCTGATTTGGCATGGGCTGTGGGTACACTTCAGACCCTTGGGTGTGTTTTGTGCTGGACTAAATTAACTTTTGGATACCAAGCAGTTCTTTCTGTTTTTACTTTATGGTGCTGTGGTTGAATCTCTTTTCTAAGTTTTTGTGGTTTTAAAATTCTATTTGTCCTCTGCTTGAAGTATGTTTGGGTGCTGCTTGCACTGTGCAAGCTGGACTGAAGGAGTGGTCAGGCATTTGGACAGGTTGCCCTGGGAGGTGGTGGAAATGTTCAAGAAATCTGTAGACACGGCATGGAGGTGGTTTAACGGCCATGGTGGTCTTATACTTATGGTTGGACTTGATGATCTTAGAGGTCTTTTTCAACTGAAACAATTCTATGTTTCCATGATTCAGTCCACCCACTGTCCAGCTCCCACTCTGAAATGTTCAAGCTCCATTCACAGTTTCTCTGTGTGATGTTGTGAAGTCAACCAGTACTTCCCTTATTTTCAGAAAAGAGCCTCCCTCACCATAAGGATCAAAGAGAATTGTTTTACTCAAACAACACAGGGTTTAACTCTGTCTTTCCGGAATACGTAACTTGTTCTTCCAAGCTGATCTAAAGATCAGATGCTAGCAGATTTTACATGTTTTGCTTTGTTGGTCAAAAGTATTAGAACTCCATGCCATCCCCAGCAGAAAATGTTCAACTGTCAGCAGTGGTTTGAATTCATGCCCTGAGGTTTGCATTCCTCTCACAGTTTCCTTCCCTTCTCTAACAGCCTTGGCTCTGGCCCCTTGTGTGCCTGCATAGTATTGTTCAAACACTTTCTCTGCTGCAAATTCTGTTGTCCAATAGCTTTTTGGGGGTCTTTTTGATCAGTTCAACTCTTCATCTCAATTAAAAATTCAGTGGAACAAGCCTCTGATTTCCACGCATTCTTTGTGTTTCTGTCCATGTGTTTCATGGTAACTGTTTACATCTGGTTGTCTGAATGTCCTCTTTGCTCAAGGCAAGCTGAGTTGTGTTTTGCACAAGGCTTACTGTACAAAATGCAGGCCTCTCGCTTCCAACTGAGCTGGTCTGGCAAAGTTAATGTTGGGGAGTGGGGGCAGAAATTTCAACCCACCACATGATTGTAAAACTGATTGACACTGCTAGGAGGTTGTATGGCCTAGAGAAAAGGAGGCTGAGGGGAGACCTTCTCACTCTCTACAGCTTCCTGAAAGGAGATTGGAGCGAGGCAGGTGTTGGACTCTTCTCCCTAGGAACAAGTGATAAGACAAGAGGAAATGGCCTCAAGTTGTGCCAGTGAAGGTTTAGTTTGGACATAAGCAAAGAATTTATTGACTGAAAGATTTCTTAAACACTGAAGCAGGCTTCACAGGAGATGGTTGATCCCAATCCCTGGCGGTGTTTAATACTGCAGAGATGTGGTGCTGAGGGACATGGTTTAGCACCAGACTTGGTAGAGTTAGAGAATGGTTGGACTCAATGATCTTAAAGGTCTTTTCCAACTGAAACAATTCTATGATTCTATATCTGTCTTGGTTTGCTGGGGAAATTGAGAAGAAAGAGAAGTGAACAGTCAGCCTTATGAGAAATACCTAGGAAATACACTCTGACAGGGGAATTGGACACCTATTATTCTGTGATTTTGCTAGGGAACTTGATAAACAGCTGAAAACAGGCAGTAAGCATCTGGAACAGCTCTGTGGTCTTGTCAGTTCCTGGGAATGTGGGTTGAACTTCCAGTTGCCACCTCTGTGAGCTGAGCTGCTGTACGCTGTAAATGTTATAAACTGGTGGTGTGTTGGACTGTAAGAAGTGGTACTTTCAAATATGTACAAGGAATCTCTGGAGTACTGCCACCCTTCCATTAGCTAAGGCAGCTTGGGATGGTGCTGTGCATTGAGTTCATCTTGCTGTCATCATGTGCCCGTGATGACTTAGCTGTAGACATCTTTTAGTGAAGCCCCTTTGAGTCACTGGCAGATAGAGATATTTTTATGTTCTATTTGTTCCACCACTTTTAGAGTAGACCATGCTGCCTGCTTTATTTTCTTCCTGGCAGCTAGCGATCATGAGGTGTTTTTAGATGGCAGTATCCTTGTTCCTATCAGGCTCTCTGCTGCCTGGGCTATGAATCACAGCAAAATAAATTTATCTTACACTTTATGAAGTGTTGCACAGAATCATAAAATAATTGTTTAAAAGGGATCTCCAGAGTTCATCTGGTCCAACCTTCTACTTTGTAGAGGTCAACAACATAGTATGAAACATGTAACACCCACGTTTAGCTCATGAACATGTAGGAAGCTTTGATCTTTGTTGGCAGTGTCTGCAACAGTAGCATATGGCTCTGCTGGGCAGGTGATGCAGTGTCAACACTCCGTCTGTGTTTGTGTAGTTGTTTATTAGTAAAAATCTCCCAGAATCCCTGGGTGAAAGTTCAGCACCCAAAATTTTCCACTCTTATGTTTCCTGTTCTCAGCTTGGATAGTAAATGTGTTCTCATTGCTTTCCTCCAGACTTCAGCCCAAAATGCTAGCAGTCTGTCTCCTGTTTAAGCAACCTAGAAGAAGAAAAGGACATACTGGTGTCATGCTGCATGGTGCTAGGTGTGCTCCCTGTGTGCTGTGGAGATAGAGAGATATTCAGATTCCCTCTGGAAGAAGAGATTTGTGGCAATTTCCCTGAGATTTTAGTTAAAAAGAGCATTTTGGTTGCAGCAGATGATGCTGTACCTCAGGCACTGCTTTATTATTTTACATTTTTTCTTATCAGGACAAGTAAAACAGTGACTGGACAAGAAATGTCATATGAGTGGGACCTATTATAGCTTACCCTGCAAGCTGCTTGGGCACAGAGATGTAGGCTATTGCTGTAGACACTATACAGTCAGATCTGAAAGACCATGACAATCTGGCAGACAGGACTCTTCATGGAGCAGCTTTCTTCTCTTCTGCCTGACAGAGAGGGGCCTGGGGGTGTTGATTGACAGCCAGATGAACATGAGCCAGCAGTGTGCTCAGGTGGCCAAGAAAGCCAACAGTATCCGGACCTGAACCAGGAACAGTGTGACCAGCAGGTCTAGGGATGTGATTATTCTCCTGTACTCAGTATTTGGGGCAGTTTTGGGCCTCTCATTGAGGTGCTGCAGCGTCTCCAGAGAAGGGTAATGAAGCTGATGAAGGGTCTTGAACACAGATCTTATGAGTAACACCTGAGGGAACTGGAATTTTTTAGTCTTCAGAAGAGAAGGCTGAGGGGAGACCTCATTGCCCTCTACACTTCCGTGAAAGGAGGTCGGAGCAAGGTGGGATTCAGTGTCTTCTCACATGCAACAAGTGACAGGACAAGAGAAAACAGCCTCCAGTTGTGCCAGGGGAGGTTCAGGTTGGATATTAGGAAAAATTTCTTCACAAAAAGGGTTTTCAGGCATTGGAACAGGCTTACCAGGGAAGGGGTGGAGTCACCATCCTTGGGGGTGTTTAAAAGATGTGTGGATGTGGTGCTGAGGGACATGGTTTAATGGCAGTGGCTTGGCAGCAGGGGTGGGATTGTGAGCTCTGGGCAAGCTGTTGGACTTGATGGTATCAAAAGTCTCTTTCAACCTCAACAGTTCTATGGTTCTTTCTTTGTGGAAACTGAGAACATGCATCCTGTCCTGTGATCAGAATTTGAGAACTCAACCTGCACAGATGCTTAGGAATTAATTAAGGAGAGGGAGTGAGCAGAACTAGCTCCTGGTTTCTGTGGCTGTCAGCACCCATAAATCAGCTCTGGTTTTCCTTTTGTAACAGGACAAGAGCATGAATTTAATTGATGGGTTGGACTTGCTCTGGAAACACAAAGCAGCAAAATTGCCCTGCCCACACCTTTTGCAGATGGTGTAAACACACAATTGTTATTGTCTATCTACCCATGGAGGCATTCCAGCTACATTGTGCTAGATACAGTCGAATGCCTCAGGCAGGTGGCAAGCCGGTGACTGCAACAAATCCCTGTTCTGTGGACACCCAGATCAGAGCCACAAAGGAGCAGCAGGTTCAGCTCCTGTTTTCTTGGTTCCACCCCAGTTCTGCACAACAGAGGCATTAATAATGGCTGCTAGAGAAAACTCCAGGGGACAACAAAAAGGGTGGGGTTTGTCTGTTTTCCACCTTTGGGAATTTAATTATAATATGAAAAAATCAAAATAAAAAAATAGCTTTCTCCTGTCACTGCAGTGGCTCATCAGGGATATTTCTGCATGGTTTGATTTACTTTTATTTTATTCTACCTTATTGTCAGAGAATCATAGAATCATTAAGGGGAGGGACTTTTAACAAAGCCATGGAGTGATGGGTTGAGGGGGTAATGGAAAAAGTTGGATTTAGATGAGACATGAGGAAGAAATTCTTCCCTATGAGGCTGGTGAGGACCTGGAACAGGTTTTCCAGAGCAGTTGTGGGGGCCCCAACCCTGGAATTGTTCCAAGCTGGGCTGGATGGGACCTTGAGCAAGCTCTGGTCTAGTAGGAGGTGTCCCTGCTCATGGCAGATGAGGGTTGGAAGGGTCTTGCAGGTCCTTTCCAATAGGAACCATTCTATGATAAGCCTTTTTGGTTACCATAGATTTCTCCAAGATGTAGAATTAATCTGTAAGTCAGTTGGGAAGCAGTGATGTTTTAATAAAATACTGAAAAACAGGCTTGAAGATATCAATAAAATGACTGAATATTTCCTCATTTTCCCTGTGTTGCTTACAGGTGTGACAGTGTTCTGGAAACATTAAGTGCAGGATGGCATCCATTCTCCCATGCTTGCTTGAACCCTGTGATGTTGTACTGACAGTTCTAGTCTGTTTTTGTTTTATTTGTTGCTTAGAGAGAGTTTTCAGCAGGACCTATCTGGTAATTCAAGGAGTAACAGGCCTCTAAATCTCAGAACAGCATCACCAGAGTGGTGAATGTCTTTATGAATATTTATCTGGGACTTAAGATTAAGAGTGATTGCTAAGAGTGCAAACCGTTGCCCATTTTAATCAGGAGACATCCTCAGACCTCTCCTCCTTTCCCTGTCATGCTCATATCCTGACAAGCTCCACACTTGTTCTTTAAAAAACTTATGCCAAAACAAGAACTTTCATGATAAATTTCAGCCCCCAAATGCTTCCTTCTTTCCTAAGTGTAAATATTTAAACAGACCTATGCTGGCCAGACACTGACACTGCAAGATGTTCACAAAGAATGCCAGACACTGGCTGGGTTTTTATGTTTGTAACAAGAGAACATTTTTCCCTTGAACTGTAGAATAAATGTTTTCACTTTCATATATATATGTATGCTTTAATTAAAAATATTTTAAGAATTTCCTGAATTATTATTAAAGCTATGCCTGGCAGCATTTTATCATGTAAAATTCTTCATCATCCTGATTTCACCAGCACATCTTCATGAAAACATTGTCTTGTACACTTTGGGGTCTCAGGTAGACATGGCTGAAAAAGTAAATACAATACAACACAATACACCAGGTTGAAAGAGACCTTCAAGATCATCACGTCCAACCCATCAAACAATCCAACCCACCTAAACAACTAAACCATGGCACCAAGCACCCCATCAAGTCTCCTCCTGAACACCTCCAATGAAGGTGACTCCACCACCTCCACAGGTAGCGCATTCCAATGGGCAATCACTCTCTCTGTATAGAACTTCTTCCTAACATCCAGCCTAAACCTGCCCTGGCGCAGCCTGAGACTGTGTCCTCTTGTTCTGGTACTGGCTGCCTGGGAGAAGAGACCAACCCCTGCCTGTCTACAGCCTCCTTCAGGTAGTTGTAGAGAGCAATAAGGTCACCCCTGAGTCTCCTCTTCTCCAGGCTAAGCAACCCCAGCTCCCTCAGCCTCTCCTCATAGGGCTTGTGTTCCAAACCCCTCCCCAGCTTTGTTGCCCTCCTCTGGACACGTTCCAGCAAGTCAACATCCTTCCTAAACTGAGGGCCCAGAACTGGACACAGTCCAGTCATCACTCCCAGCTGTTGTCCTCACCTCATTACTGGACAATGCCATTTTCAATGTAGGGAAGGTAGAAGAGGATGAATTTCTTTGTTCCTTTTTACCATGGTTCACAGCACATATCAATATGAACTGAAATTTGTTCCTATTAGCTTTGATTCCTGCATAGAATTATCCAGGCTGGATAGGACCTCTGAGATCATCAAGTCCAGCCACTTTGCACACTCCACCAAGTCTGTCACCACACCATGTTCCCAAGCACCAGGTCTGGCTTTTAAACATGTCCCAGTGATGTGGATTTAACCACCTCCCAAGGCAGCGCATTCCAGTGCATGTTCCACCACGTCTTCTCCACGGCACTGGGCCTTCCTCCGAAAGGAAGGAACTTGTGTGGTCCTTAAGCTTGGTAAATGTTGGATTGTCAGTCACTTGTGATTTAGCTGTGTTGCTTTGTTGTGTGATTCTGGAATGGCTGAGGGAACTGGAGCTGTTTAGTCTGGAGAAAAGGAGGCTGAGGGGAGACCTCACTGCTCTCTACAACTCCCTGACAGGAGGTTGGAGTGAGGTGTCGGTTGGCCTCTTCTCCCTAGTAACAAGAGATAGGATGAGAAGAAACACCAGGGATGGCTGAGGTTGGACATTAGAAGAAACTGCTTGACTGAAAGGGTTCTTAAAGTCTGGAACAGCCTCTCCAGGGAGATGGCTGAATTCCCATCCCTGGAGGTGTTTAAAAGTTGCAGAGATGTGGTGCTGAGGGACATGGTTTAGCAGCAGACTTGGTAGAGTTAGATACTGGTTGGACTCAATGATCTTAAAGACCTTTGCGACTCGCCTATTCTCTGATTGCTGAAGCTCCTGACAAATTAAAGGTATCTGCAAGTCATATCATGCTTTTAGCTATTTGTCCTGTCTCTGTGTTGTGCCAGAAGCTTCTTGGGGAGGTGATGGAGGAAAGTCTCTTTTTCAGCTTTTTGTCATGCTCTGTTGGAGAACACTGAGGCTGCAATGCCATGGTGTCACCTAACAGAAAGAGGTGTCTTACAGCTGGGCAGAGCCGAGGACATGCTGTAAGCCTGAGCTCACACTGCCTCCCTGATGCTCTGCTCCCTGCAGATCTGCTTTCTCTTGCTTGCACTTTGTGGGGAGCTTCTGTTGTCTATATTCTTGCAACAACTCATGTATTTAGTGGTGGAGGCGGTGGGGAGATGTGTGTGCTGTGGATGTCTCCTCTTTCCACTACCTGTTTCTTTAAAACTGTCTGATGTGGCATACACTAGCTGATGCAAACGTATCCATATGATTAGCAAGTCATAGAATCATAGAATCATAGAATCATAGAATCAGTCAGGGTTGGAAGGGACCACAAGGATCATCTAGTTCCAACCCCTGCCATGGGCAGGGACACCCTACACTAGATCACGCTGGCCAGAGCCTCGTCCAGCCTGGTCTTAAACACCTCCAGGGACTGGGCCTCAACCACCTCCCTGGACAACCCATTCCAGGGCTTCACCACTCTCATGGTAAAGAACTTCTTCCTCACATCCAGCCTGAATCTCCCCATTTCCAGCTTCATTCCATTCCCCCTAGTCCTATCACTACCTGAGATCCTGAGAAGTCCCTCCCCAGCCTTCCTGTAGGCCCCCTTCAGATACTGGAAAGCCACAATGAGGTCACCTCGGAGCCTTCTCTTCTCCAGACTGAACAGCCCCAACTCCTTCAGTCTGTCCTCATAGGAGAGGTGCTCCAGCCCTCTGATCATCCTCGTGGCCCTTCTCTGGACACGCTCCAGCACGTCCACATCTCTCCTGTAATATGGGCTCCAGAACTGGACGCAGTACTCCAGGTGGGGTCTCACCAGAGCTGAGTAGAGGGGGAGAAGCACCTCCCTTGACCTGCTGGTCACACTTCTCCTGATGCAGCCCAGGATCTGATTGGCTTTCCGGGCTGCAAGCGCACATTGAGAGCTCATGTCGAGCTTCTCGTCCACCAGCACCCCCAAGTCTCTCTCCTCGGGGCTGCTCTCCAGCCAGTCACTGCCCAGCCTGTATTTGTGCCTGGGATTGCCTCGACCCAGATGCAGGACCCTGCACTTGGTCTTGTTGAAGCTCATGAGGTTGTCTTGTGCCCACCTCTCCAGCCTGTCCAGGTCCCTCTGGATGGCATCCCTTCCCTCCAGGGTGTCCACTGCACCACACAGCTTGGTGTCATCAGCAAACTTGCTGAGGGTGCACTCGATGCCACTGTCCATGTCACCCACAAAGATGTTGAACAAGACAGGTCCCAGGACTGATCCCTGAGGGACTCCGCTTGTCACTGGCCTCCACTGGGACATGGACCCGTTGACAGCCACTCTTTGGGTGCGGCCATCAAGCCAATTCTTTATCCATCTAGTGGTCCATCCATCAAACCCATGTGTCGCCAGCTTGGAGACCAGGAGGTGGTGTGGGACAGTGTCGAAGGCTTTGCTCAAATCCAGGTAAACGACATCAGTTGCTCGCCCCTCATCTATTAATGCTGTCACCTGATCATAGAAGGCCACCAGGTTTGTCAGGCAGGATTTGCCCTTGGCAAAGCCATGCTGACTATTCCCAATCACCTCTTCACTATTCTTCTGAGTCATTAGTGCCTCCAGGAGGATCTGCTCCATGATCTTTCCAGGCACAGAGGTGAGACTGACTGGCCTGTAGTTCCCCGGTTCCTCCTTCTTGCCCTTTTTGAAAATGGGAGTAATGTTTCCCCTTTTCCAGTCTGTGGGGACTTCCCCAGTCTGCCATGACTTCTGGAATATAATAGAGAGGGGCTTGGCAACCTCATCTGCCAGTTCTCTCAGCACCCGTGGGTGTATCCCGTCGGGTCCCATGGACTTGAACACTTTCAGGTTCTTCAGGTGATCACGAACCTGAGCTTCACTTATGATGGGCAGTTCTTCCTCCCCGTCCCTGGCATCGTCTGCCATGACACCAGGAGTGTGGCTGGAGGCCCTTGCAGTGAAGACTGAGGTAAAGAAGTGATTGAGTACCTCAGCCTTTTCCACATCACTTGTGACCAATTCACCACTTTCCTTTCTGAGGGGGCCCACACCTTCCCTAGTCTTCTTCTTGCCATTAATATACCTATAGAAATTCTTAGTGTTCCCTTTAACCCCCCTGGCTAGATTCAGTTCAAACTCTGCTTTGGCTTTCCTAACCAGGCCTCTTGCTGCTCGGGCAGCTTCCTTATATACCCCCTGTTCTATCTGTCCTTCCTTCCACTTCCTGTAGAGTTTCTTTTTACGTGTTAGTGTGTCCAGCAGCTCCTTGTTCATCCAGGCAGGCCTCCTAGCATTCCTTCCTGCTTTTCTCCTTATAGGTATACATAGCTCCTGGACACAGAGGAGGTGGTCCTTGAATACTGACCAGCTGTCCTGGGTCCCTCTTCCCTCCAGGGCTTCATCCCACGACACTTTGGCTAGCAGATCCCTGCAGCGATCGAAGTCTGCACGCCTAAAGTCTAGGGTCGTAAGCTTAGAATATGTCCTCCTGATTGCCCTGAGGAGATTAAATTCAACTGCTTCATGGTCACTGCAGCCAAGGCCGTCTCTGAGCCTCACATTTGTTACCAGCCCTTCCCTGTTGGTGAGAACAAGGTCCAGCGTAGCACCTTTTCTTGTTGGTTCCTCTACCATTTGGAGGAGGAAGTTGTCTTCTATGCAGTCCAGGAACATCCTGGATTGCTGATGCTTTGCTGTGTTGTCCCTCCAACAGATGTCAGGGTGGTTGAAATCCCCCATGAGGACCAGGGCTTGTGACCTGGAAGCCGCTTCTATTTGCCTGTGCAGAGCCTCATCTGCTTGGTTCTGCTGGTCAGGTGGCCTGTAGGAGACCCCCACAGTAATATCTCCTTCCCCTGTCTTGCCTTTAATTCTAACCCATAAACTTTCAACCGACTCATCAAGCCTCCCCAGGTGGAGTTCTGCTGATTCCAGCTGGTTGTTGACATAGAGGGCAACACCTCCTCCTCTCCTTCCCTGCCTATCCTTCCTAAAAAGCTTATACCCGTCTATCCCTACGTTCCAGTCGTGGGAGTCGTCCCACCAAGTTTCGGTGATGCCCACTATGTCATGGCGTCCCAGCATCACGGTGGCCCTTAACTCATCCTGTTTGTTGCCCAAGCTGCGTGCATTTGCATAGAAGCACTTCAGCTGGGCTGGCCCTGTCGTCCTCCTGTGCCAACTCCCCTTGGTTTCCACAGGGTGTCCTGGTGTGTCATTTGTGTCTTGCCTCAGGGCAGCAAGCTGAGAGCCCCTACTGGCTCTCCATCCCTCCACCTCAGGTGAGCTGCCCCCCTGCTTGTCACAGGCCAGCAGGAGACCACCAACCCCTCCCCCCTTCAAATCTAGTTTAAAGCCCTGTCTATGAGCCCTGCCAATTCCTGCCCCAGGATCCTTTTCCCCCTCTGGGACAAGTGTGTCCCATAAGTTGTTTTTTGCTCTGCTGCCTTGAAAACCAAACCATGATTGTAGAACCCAAATCCCTGCCGATGGCACCAGTCCCTGAGCCATGAATTGACCTGTTGGCTCTTCCACAATGTTCCCTCATCCATCACTGACGTTAGAGGGATAGCAGAGAACACTACTTGAGATCCTGACCCCTTTAGCAGGTGCCCTAACGTTCTGAAATCTCTTTTAATTGACCGTGAGCCTCGCATTGTTGCATCGTCACTACCCACCTGAAAGACCAGCAGTGGGTAGTAGTCTGAAGGGCTCACAAGTTCGGGAATTTTGCCTACTATGTCCTTTACTTGCCAGCTTTATCTGGATTACAAATATCATGCTTAGGACCTGGCTCTGCAAGTGGTATTCCCAGACACCCATACACCTCCCAGTCTGACTATTTTCAGACAGTGGTGACAAAGCAACATCTACGTTAGCTCCAAAAATTCTGAAGGTTTTTGAAGAGTGTAACTCACTGTCATGAGCTCTTCAGTTGGCAAAGAGCCATGGGGGGCGACCTGTAGAAATGGGATTTTCCTCCAGTCATGTTGTTGAGGACTTGGAAATGGATGACTTTAAATTATGAACTATAATTTAGAGAGTGAGGACATGACAGAGTGATTCTGTGAGGAGAAAAAGCTCTTTAGGAGACACATGACATTTACAATCCTGTCAGAAGAGTAGAGATTTAGTCAAAACCTAACATTTATAAATGGCTTAATAGCAAAGATTGTGCTCACAGAGGTAAGAATTGTGTTGTGTTAAAGGCTACAAACACTGGGGAGCTTTGAGAAATGGTATTTCTTTTATTTTTGAGTAGATGTAGTAGCAAAATGTTCTGAGCTATAATTAGTTGAACATGATTCTCGTATTGCAAGGGTTGAAATAACTGTCATTACGTACATTTGAGGTTGAAAGAATCACAATGTGCTTAGCATTCGCTTATGGATTTGGATAACGTATGCAGCCTTTAAGGCCCCAAGTTTGGAGTGGAACTTGTTTGTTATGGTTCCTAATTGTGTGAATATTGCACTGACAAAACTAAAGAATGAGCCAATGTTGAGTAAAAATGCTTCAGATGACAGATGACATTTTGAACATTCAGAGGTAGAAAGCACAGGCCTGGGATCAGCTTTCCCCCATCACCATATATATATATATATGTGCCTGTGTGTACATAGTCCTGCTTGCTGTGGTTAGCGTGGTCAGAGCCCCAAGCTATCAAATTTAGTTTTCAATCACACAGAATCACAGAATTGTTTTGGTTGGAAATGTCCTCTAAGATCATTGAGTCCAACTATTGACCTAACACCACCACAGCCACTAAACTGTGTCTGGAAGTGTCATGTCCACACATTTCTTGAAACCTCTGAGGACCTCTGGATGTGCTCCAGCTGGAAAGAGAAGTGAGTCACAGTGGCTGCTGCACCTCTCTCCTGCTTTTGGTAGAACAGATCTCCTTCTGAAAATGGGGTTTTGCCGAGAGAGTGAAGGCAGGTTTCTACTTGCTTAGGAAGTACAAAGTGGAGTGGAACTAATGGATGGACCCTTATTTTATAGATAGCATACATTTGTGCACCTCAGCTGGCATCACTAGTCAATGTCACCAGTGTATGCTCAAGGTGACATGTATATTTGTTCTGCGGTTTCACAGAATGGTAGAATCATCTCAGTTGGACAAGATCTCTAAGATCATCAGCTTCAACTGTCAAGCCAACACGGCCACAGTCATTAAACCATGTCCCAAAGTACCATCTCCACATGATTTTTTAATAACTCCAGGGATTTTGACTCCACCACCTCCTTGCGTGGCCTGTTCCAATCCTTCACCACTCAGTGAAGAAATTCCAGGGTCCGAGAATGAGTCTTATGATGAGTGTCTGAGTGAACTGGGGTTATTTAGTCTAGAGGATAATGAAGGGAGACCTTCTCACTCTCTACAACTCTCTGAAAGATTGGAGAGGGATAAGTGTTGGTCTCTTCTCCCTAGTAACAAGTGATGGAATGAGAGAAAATTGCCTCAGGTTGTGCCAAGGAAGGTTTAGGATTGAGATTAGAAGAAACTTTTTGACTGAAAGGGTTCTCAAACACTGGAACAGGCTGCCCAGGGAAGTGGTTGAATCTCCATCCCTGGAGGTATTTAAAAGCTGCATAGATGTTGTACTGACAGGCGTGGTCTAGCTCCAGACTTGGTAGAGTTAGATACTGGTTGAACTCAAAGATCTTAAAAGTCTTTTCCAACAAAAATGATTCTATGATTCTGTGATTCTAAGATTTTGAAAATGGAAACATTTCCCTAGTGTAGTCTCCTACACCCCTTCAAGGTCACTTTCAGACAAGCTACCGTGACTTACCTGGACTGACCTAATTTTTACTGCTTCTTTTTCTGCTACGTATTTCCACACCGATGCATTATGTTGTGGTCTGAGTGGCACTTGGGTTTCAGCTCTGACAGAGTTTAAATACAGGAAATGTTCCTGGAATGGTTGCCTTGTTTGTGCCATGTGCTCACCTGAGTTAGGAAAACTGAAAAAGGACTTACTTTTCATTTGGGCAGATGAAACTTTTTGGAAGGAAAAGAAGCAGTGTTGCAGCCCAGAACAGATGCTGCTTCTTTAAGCAGCAGAAGTGGAGGTTATAGGCCCACTCCTCTATATTTATATCATTATCTCTGTGCTGACTGCTCACAGTCACATATTAAATGGCAGAAAACTCTCACCAAACACCTATAAACTCACTCGTGTGCATCACATCCCACAGTTAGAAGAAGTGGGTTTGCAGTTAAAGCACTTTTATCTCAAAATAGAAACTCTTACTGGGCATGTCTTCAGCAGCATCTGTTTTCTTTATTTAACTCAATTAAAAGCTGCTAAGCTGCTTTAAAATGCATTGACGACATCAACATTTGGATAAGATGATGGCGTGATGGCCCCTGAAACAAAAGTTCTTTTTGAAGGATAATATTTTTTTTCCTTGCAACCTATTCCTCAATTTAAAATTTCTAATGCTATGAGACTGACAGTCTAAGCATCAAAAAGGTTGGCAGTATTCCGGCCTGCATCGGGAACAGCATAACTAACAGGACTAGGGAAGTGATTGTCCCCCTGGACTCAGCGCTGGTGGGGACATGCCTTGAGTACTGGCTTCAGTTTTGGGGCCTTCACTACAAAAAAGACATTGAAGTACTGGAGCAAGTCCAGAGAAGGGCAGCAAAGCTGCTGAAATGTCTGCAGAACAGGGCTTCAGAGGACCAGCTGAGGGAACCGGAGCTGTTTAGTCTGGAGAAAAGAAGGCTGAGGGGAGATCTCATTGCTCTCTACAACTCCCTAAAAGGAGGCTGGAACCCAGCTTTGACAAACCCCCATTTTTTACAGTTAAAATTAAAATCTTGGACCTTGGTTACACATAGAATCATAGAATTGTCAGGATTGGAAGGGACCTCAAGGATCATCTAGTTCTAACCCCCCTGCCATGGACAGGGACACCTCACACTAGGTGAGGCTGTTAAGAGCCACATCCAGCCTGGCCTTGAAAACTTCCAGGGATGAGTCTTCTACCACCTCCCTGGGCAGCCTGTTCCAGTGTCTCACCACCACGGTGAAGAATTTCTTCCTAACATCCAATCTGAATCTACCCATTTCTATTTTTGTTCCATTCCCCCTCAAAGCCAATATTGTTGTAGTGGTTTTCTTTTACAAATCACCTTTAACTGAGGGTCTAAGTGATCTACAGGATCTAAAAATGAGTATTGCCCTCAATAATAAGGACATTTCTCCTCAGTGGTTTGTTTCTTGTGACCTCTATAGAGGCAGGGGTGTCTGTATGGATCGGGGGACACCTCAGCCCAGAAAGGTCTGTGCTGTCTCTTGCACTGCAGTGTTGCAGATCTTCTGCTGTGGTGATTCACTGTAAACACTTCTCAGCATTTTGATGTCTGGACCTAGCCATATTTATTGTATATTTTCATTTTCAAACGACATGTACTAATAAGATTGAGTGGTGAAGAGTACTCCTGGTTTACAGAAGCCAAAAAACTGTGTAGCCTTGTTCTGGTTCACAAAACACGCACTTTTCTTTGAGGTTTCTTCTTAAAATTCTCTGTGAAAATACCATATCCCCCTTAACTTCATAGGATGATCTTTGAGGTGACCTTTCCCTGGTTCTGGGAGCTTTGAGGTTCTTGTAGCCTTGAAAAAAATATCAGGGCTTAGGTTTTGTGTTCTTTGTCAGGCTGCCAGTTTGATATCCAAAGAACAGAGCTTCTTTCCCAGTTTGAATGACAGTGGTGGTAAAATGGGATGGTGAAGTGAAAGTGGTTGAACTGCTGATGGAGACCCAAATAGCTACTAGATTCTATCCAGTCCTACCTTGTTCAAGTCAAAAAGACACCAGGATTCATTTCAGCCAGGATGGACTGGCAGATCTGCATAAAAATGTAGTTGGTGCTTTCCTGACCCTTCTGCTCCCTGATCACCTTTCAGTCTACAGGGCTCATTGTGACAGGTGAGGATGGGCTCTAAGGGAATGAGATATTTTGGTCCTTTGCAGAAAAGAAGGCTTTTTCACACTGTGCTTTCTGCCATATTACCCCTTGAAATGCTTTAAATTTTTATTTTCTCTGTAGCAGACCTTTCTGCCAGGAGCAGTGACATGTGAGTGACTCGTGGTGTACACTCCTGTCACAGCTACATTTCTGTGATGCTGAACTGCTGCTGAGAGATGGCCCTTTCCAGAACTATTCTTTGTGCTGTGCTCTGTGTATTCCAAAGGGAAAAGAGAAGTGAATTTGAAGATTCAGAATGAGCAAAAGTCCTAAAAGCCACCCAGTCTTCCCTGGCTAGAGCTTTATCTGAACCATCTGAACCTGCTGAAACCATTGCATTGTCCTATCACATCTCCAGCTGAGGGTGTCCCCTTGGGCACTGGCTCTGAGTGCAGCATCTGGTGCCCCCAAGTAATGGAAGGGAGGAATTTTCCCCAGGGCTGAGAGGACAGAGAGGCAGCTGTCTGCCGATCTTCTTCTTTCTTCCTTTAACAAAGGAGTCTCTTTATTCAGGTGGCATTTAAAAGTCAGAAAGCAACCAGGGAGTTTGCAAAATGAGCCTGCTGCTAATTTGCAGAGGCTGGGCTGTTGTGACATGGTCTTGAAACACCAGCCCTGCCGCAGCCTGTGCTGGGACAGGGATATGGAAACTCTTCACTGTTGTTGCCTCTGGAAAGGACCTGCCACCTGGAAAAGAGCAGACTGAGCGGGGATCTTCTCAGTGTTGATCAATAGCTAAGGAGTGGGGGTCATGAGGATGGGGCTGGGGTCTTTTGAGTGGTGGCTAGTGATAGGACGAGGAGCAACTGGCACAAATTAGAGCACAGTAAGTTTCACTTGAACTTAAGGAGAAAATTCATCACTTTGAAGTTGCTGGAGCTCTGGACCAGAGCCTCTCTGGGCAGTGGAGTTTCCTTCTCTGGAGTTATTTAAAACCTGTCTGGACACATTCCTGTGCAGCCTGCCCTAGGTGATCCTGCTTTAGCAAGGGCGTTGGACCAGATGATCTCCAGAGGTCCCTTCCAACCTCTACCATTCTGTGATTCTGTAATATATGGCACATACTGTAAAAAAGAAACAAAGTTTGCCTACCTTATGCTATTTGGAAAGATCTTGCTGTATTTTTCCCCCCATTTATTACTTTTTTAGATAGTAGAAAGTTTTACAGGTGTGGAAGGAGCATGGAAAGGATGTCTCCATAGGCAAAAGGGAGGAAACAGGTGGCAACCATTAATATTTGGGTGCAACAATGATTGAGGGAGGACAGCTCTGCGATTAAGAGGCCTGCTCACACCCAGCAGACTGTTTGTGGCTTGCCTGATGGCCCTGCCAGCCTGTGCTCTCTGTTGCTCCAGCAGTGGGTGGGGTGCAGGAGTGATCCATGGGACACAGCCCAGCTCTGGCAGTGGTCAAGTGCCACATCACAGCAGAACAGTTCCCAAAGTTCCCATCTAGATGTGAGGGATATTAGGGCCTTTTATGTGTATGATTTTGCCCTCCATAATCTGTGTAGCTGTCTAAAGTCCTGTTACTAGAACTGGTAGCAGAGTAGTCATGACAGGTCCCTTTCTGAGCAAGGCATCTTGACAGCTACATTGCTCAAATAAACTTAAGGTTCATAAAACCTGGTGTTTCCTTGACCTTGAAGAATCCCTGATGCTCTGGGTGAGCTCTGAGTCCACCTCGTAGAATCAAAGAATCATTAAGATTGGAAAAAACCCTCTCAGATCATAAACTCTCACCCAGCATACCCTCTAAACCATGTCCCCAAGTACCATGTCTACACATTTGTTAACACTTTCAGGGATGGTGATTCCACCACCTCTCTGGGCAGCTTGTTCCAGTGCCTGACCACCCTTTTCAGTCAAGAATTTTATCCTAATATCCAATCTAAACCTCCCCTGGCACAACCTGAGGCCATTTCTTCATACACAGTGCGGACACCAAAATCCATTAACCAGGAATTCTTTACTGAAAAGCAAGATGGGATTGGGTTATGCTTCCTTGTTCTCCCTAAAGCAAGCGGGTGGCAGAAGTGTGGATCCACTCTGGAAGTGTCTAGATAATTGACGAACATATAAATAGGCTTGATTTTATTAGGCATCTCCCTTACAGCCTGAGCAATGTGGCTTTTATCACTTCTGGTACCTGTAGATGCTGCTGTAACACAAACAGGGGAATACTGCAAAAAAGCCCTCAAGAAAACTCAGAACCTCTGCAGATGGGGAAATCCTGCGGGAAAGGAGGGAACAAAAGCCCTGAATTATAATGGAAGCTGGGTAATTGCTCACTGTGAATAACAAACACCTGAGAGTCTTCCAGGCATCTCACCTGGATGCTTCCAAAAGGCCATTCACTGAAAGCTTTGTGGCAATCAATTGCAATCTCTGCTTCCACAAAGAGAACTTCAGGCCTCCTGGAAAGCCAAAGAAATGCCTGGAGGAAGAAGAAAGGTGAAGCCCAGACCCTGTTTCTGTTTCTCTTTGTTACCAAGCCTTTCAAAAGGGAAAGGGCCCATTGACACCGGTGCTAAGGCTTTTTTTTTTTGGTGTGTTGCCTTTTTTGCAGTGCTTCTTAGCAGGAGAAAAATGTATTGGCTCAGTGAGGAGAAGATTTTCCCACATAAGGCTTTTCCAGGCTTTATGATGCTCTAGGTTTCTTTTTTTTTTCCCAGAGTTGTGTTATTTTTTTCCATGGGAGGGAAGCGGCAAAAGATCTCTCCGTGTAAGAAGGTGGCATGGGAGGAGGGCGAAGCAAGTTCTGCAAACAGGCTTGTTCCAAATACCACCCTAGAGAGAGAGACTGCAGGTTTTTGGAGACCGGGCTCCATGTGGTAGGTGGGAGGGGATTTCTGTGCTATTGATTAATTCCAAATTGTGTGGGATTTTCTTGGCATAAATGAATGGGGTTTCTGCCAGCTTCGGCTTCATTTTTCTTCTGTCAAATGAGCTGTGAGAGCTGTGTGAGGAAGAAGTTTTGAAGGTGGGGATTGGTCTCTTCTACCTAGTATCAGGTGATAGAACAAGAGGAAATGGCCTGAAATTGTGCCAGGGAAGCTTTAGGTTGGATATTAGGAAAAATTTCTTTAGTGAAAGAATTGTCAGGCATTGGAACAGGCTGCCCAGGGAGGTGAAGAAGTCACAATCCCTGGAGGTGTTCAAGAACTGTGTGGACATGGCACTTTGGGACATGGTTTCATGGCCACGGTGCTCTTAGGTTGAGAGTTGGAGTCGATAATCTCAGAGACCTTTTCCAACCCAAACAATTCTATGGTTCTATGAACGACCCTCGAATCTGCAGGGCTTGATGGAGTTAACTTCCATTTGCCTGGGAGAGGGAGCATGGCTTTTCCTGAGCTGTAGTACATTTGCATATGTAGTGCCTTTTGCAAAATTTCCAGAACCTCATTCTCAGGAAACCCTGAACATCGACTCGAGCTCAAAAGGCTTTTTAATTATATCTTTCTGTACTATGCTCCTTACTGGGGATGCCATGGAGATGAGGAGAACCAAACCAACATGAATAAAGTGCAAACCCTGCATGGTAATCATGGAAATTTGTGTAGATTAGGAAACAGAAGGCTGAGCCTAAAAAATAGGTGAGTCTTCATGGACTCTGTCCTTGCGTCAGAGAATTTGTGCCAGTATCTAGATGAGCTGCTCAGCTGTGCTATCATTGCACTGTGCAGTGAGCTCTGTGGACAGAAGGATATTGCAGGCTGGAGGAGTGTAGGGTAAAATAAAATTGAACAGATGAGGGAAAAAAATCTGTTTTACTGAACAAAGGAATCTCAATATATGCTTAACTTTATTTCATGTCAAAAAAGGTATAAATCTAGGCTCTTTCATGGCATGATGCTGAACAATGCAAGCCCTATAGCACAAAGAGCATCCCACTGCTGGATTACCTGTCCTCAAGGTGTTTCAGAAAAGTTCAGTGAGGTTGGCTTTATCCTGACAAATACCCATTTAATGCAGCTGGTAGAGCAGTGCAAGCCACAGAATTTCAGTACGGCACATTGCTGGGGCTCAGCTCAAATACTGGATGTGGCACTTGGTGCCAGGGTCTAGTCATGAGGTCTGTGGTGGCAGGTTGGACTTGGTGATCTTTGAGGTCTTTTCCAACCTTGGTGATACTGTGATACTGGCCTCAGGAAACTTGGGTTTGGGTTTTTTCAGGTTTGTCTTTTTACATCAAGCTGGAATGATACAGAGAATGGAAAATCATTTCATGAGATAGGAGAATCAATGGTTGACACCTTCAAAAGAGTGTGACAGAGGCAATTTAACACAGAATCATGGAATTATAGAATGATTTGTGTTAGAACATGAGTGGCAACTTAACAGGCTAAAGCAACTGAACAGGTTTTGCGGAAAAGCATGAAACTAGATCCTTGAAGGGCAAACAAAACTCACAGGGAAAAGAGTTGATATTGGTTTCACTATTTCAAAGAAAATTTAGGTAGATACGGGAGGAAAGAAAAGGATATTGGGTGGCTGGCAGAATGGAAAATATTGTGGGAATTTATAACTGGATCTTCAAATTGGAATGTAAGCAGAAGGAAAAGACACCGGAACCTGTTTATAAATAGCTTGAATTTGTGAGAGTTACATATTTGGTTTGTTACTGCTACCCAAAGTGAACCCTACACAGAGCAGTAGGTATGACCCACAGCCCAAATGTGTATTTTTCTGGCAAGACTGAAAGAGAACAGCATGAATTAACAGCTCAGCCTCCTCCCCAAATCCATGGCTGCTAGCAGGTCTGAGAATCGGAAGGCCGTGCACAGGACATGGTGTTTGGGCTAAGGCACACCCAGGAGAATGGAGTAGAGAAGTAAATGTAAAGCCTGGAGAGCAATGTATTGGGTGCAGATGAGGTGGTAGGCTTGAAGGAACAGCTTGGCTTTGCTTATCTTAAAAAATGGCTTTGGACAATGTGGTTGCCTTGCTCAGAAGGGTACCTGCCATGAATATGCTGCTGTCAAGTCATATTTCTTGTGTTCAGTTTTGGGGCCTTCACTACCAGAAAGACATTGAGGTGCTAGAGCAGGTCCAGACAAGGGCAACAAAGCTGGTGAAGGGTCTGGAGAACAGGTCTGGTAAGGAGCTGCTGAGAGAACTGGGATTGTTTAGTCTGGAGAAGAGGAGGCTGAGGGGAGACCTCACTGCTCCCTACAACTTCCTGAAAAGAGGTTGGAACAAGGTGGGTGTTGGTCTTTTCTCCCTAGTAACAAGTGATAGGATAAGAGGAAATGGCACCAAGTTGTACCAGGGGAGGCTTAGGCTGGACATTGAAAGGTACTCCTTGGATGAAAAGGTTTTCAAACACTGGAACAGGCTTCCCAGGGAGGTGGTTGAATCCTGATCCCTGGAGGTGTTTAAAAGCTGCAGAGATGTGGTGCTGAGGGACATGGTTCAGTAACAGACTTGGTAGAGTTAAATACTAGATGAACTCAGAGATCTTAAAGGTCTTTTCCAACTAAACCAATTCTATAAACAAACTTCAAACTCACATTTTCCTCACCCAGTTCTCCTGTATGGAAATAGTGGTAAAAGTGATTGTGTCACTTTCACTGTTGATCCTTATCCTTGTAGCTTTTTTATTGCATCACAACACGAAGTCCTGATAACTAATGTATCTTGGGTTGGGACACATGAAGAAGATCCTTTCCTCAGCGAAAGATTTGCTGTATTGTGGGAGGAGGGTTGGTCTGTTTTGTGAGCAGAACAGTAATGGTTATGCCAGACATAGCCTGAATGAGGTGAACACAACTGATGCATTTATTTTCCTTCACCCTTTTTGGGGGGAAAGGGTGGGTTGAAGATGAGGTGGGATGTTGGTGGGTAGCTTTTCCCCTGGTTCCATTGTTCAAGATGCTCTCTGTACACAGTACTGCTTCTACCTAACAAGTGTTGGAAACATATTAAGATGCATTTTGTTTTTTAACCCCATTGTTTCTGAACATTTCCCATAAAAAAGGGTCAGCAGAGAGTAGGAAAAGAGAGAATTATTTGAGCCATGGTTAAAAAGTACTGGGAAAATGGATCACAAACCTTTTAAAACAGAAAAATACACAAAACTCTCAAAGTCACACTCAAAAGACTTCAAGAGAAGCCTCTGCTGAAATACCTTAATAAAGAGCCTTTCATGCAATGTAACTTTTTCACACGTTCTCCTTGATTCAAAGGGGTTTTCTTTGCTTTTGAACACAGCACTTAATTAATGTGCAAATCATGGAGATAATTCAATCTAGAGCTGTCGAGAGTGCAGGTGAACTCTTCCAATTGCTTATTTTAAATCAATTTCCTGCACAGACATAGAGTGATGATGGGTGGCTAAGGGAATGATTAGTCAATGATTTTTGTGAGCAGGAGCAAAGAGTTTTTATAAGTACAGTAATTATTTCTCAGAACTAGGCACATTAAGAAGGTCCAAATGTGGCTCAGATCTGGTAGTGATGAGATAGCACTGAAATACAGCTGCATTTCTGCGGTGTGATTGAATTGCTCATCTTGATTGTATTCCCAACCTTTTTTAGCATCTCAGTAGAACAAGAATTGAAAGCTCTAGAAGTCTACATTGTCTTGAAAGACAGTGTTGTCTGGCATTGAGCCAGCTTGAGAATATTTATTTATCTATCTTCTTCTTTCTTTTAATCCTCTGCAAAAGAATGGCTGTTACTCACACAAATTGTCAATAATAATTGCACTATGAGATCTGATTTGCTGGATGGAGTGTTAAAGGCTAGGTTGGGCAGGGCCTTGAGCAACCTGGTCTAGTGGAAGGCATCCCTGCCCATGGCAAGAGGGTTGGCACTAGATGAACTTTAAGGTCCCTTCCAACCCAAACTATTCTATGGTTCTGTGATGACTATGTTTGCTCTATGCTAACAGCAGGCTGAGATTTCAAACAGAACTCCTTGTTGCAAAGTGTTTCTGTTGTGGCTTTAATCAGTGTGCCTGGTGGCTCTACCATAAAGCACTGTGTGCTAGAACTTTATCTACTGGCCTGCCTGACACACTGCACTATGACAAGAAAGTTACTGATACTGAGCTAGATTTTGAAAGGGTGTTTGTCTCTCAAGGCAGTTTTGAAAGGGTGTTTATATTTGGCTCTTAGAATGTTTGGGAGACTCGGCTTCAAATTCTGCTTCTTGCCCAGAGCCATCAGATTGGTTTGGCTGCTTGCTTCTCAAACCCACAAACAAATGTGGGTAACTGTGTGCTCTGAGCTAGATCACTGAATCACAGAATTAACCAGGTAGGAAAAGACCTTTGAGATTATCAAGTCCAACCTATCATCCAACACCATCTAATCAACTAAACCATGGCACTGAGTGCCTCATCCAATTTTTTTAAACACTTCCAGGGACGGTGACTCCACCACCTCCCTGGGCAGCACATTCCAATGGCAAATCACTCTTTCTGTGAAGAATTTCTTCCTAACATCCAGCCTAAACCTCCCCTGACATAGCCTGAGACTGTGTCTTCTTGTTCTGTCACTGGTTGCAAGAGAGAAGAGACTGACCCCCACCTGGCTACAACCTCCTCTCAGGTCGTTGTAGAGAGCAATAAGGTTTCCCCTGAGCCTCCTCTTCTCCAGGCTAAACAACCCCAGCTCCCTCTGCATCTCCTCATAGGGCTTGCACTCCAGACCCCTCACCAGCCTTGTTGCCCCTCTCTGGACATGTTTGAGCAACATCTTTTCTAAATTGAGGGGCCCAGAACTGGACACATTACTCAAGGTGTAAGACAGCTGTTCTCTCACTCTCTCCATGAGAAAAGTCTAGCTTCATTGATTTCAGTGGCGCCACCATAAAGCTTCATTGTGGAAGGATGGCAAAGAAATGAAAGAAAACTTTGGTGAATACTGGTTGCTGGTGTCACCTGAGAAAGCACAGATCTGGCCTTCCTCTGGCATCTAGGTCTTGGTCCTTGGCTTTTCTCTGTTTTCTTAAACTGTCTCTGGGGCTTTTTGACTATCTGTACCTTAGCAAAGCCGTATGTTTGTGCTCCATATAAACACAAAGTGAATAGAAACGTTTTTATAGAAGGTGATTAATTGGATAATTGCACTTGGATAATTGCACTGAGCATTAGTTTTTAATGTGTATTGGTAAATATGAACTAACCTTTTAGCAATCTGTGTGCACTCATCCACAGCAATGGAAAATATTCCCAAGGGAATCTAATTTCAAAAGAGATGATACGGGAAGAAATTGGACTTTGCACATGGCTGTAGCTTCTCAGGCCCCTGGAGGCCTTCAGTTCAGGGCTCATGACTGTAACTTTGTTTCATTTACATTGCAAATGAAATCTTGAGGTGGTTTTAGTCTTTAGTCACGTAGGGAAAGGGTGCCTGGCAGTTGCCTCTGTATCTTTGCTGCACAGACATTGCCTGCTCGCTACTACCACACACGTTCTCTGACGGCAGAAATGCAGAGCTGATATCATGCCGTGCAACATCTGCTAAATTCACATGGGGAAAGAGAATATGAAAACAAATACACAAAGGGCACAGCCACTGAGATGGTAAATATTGTTCTTTCCATGCCACACCCAAACCAAAAATAGAGACAGAGGGCCCCTTAACAAAGCTTTATTCAGGTTCTCGAGGGCTGACAGTAACTGTTTGTTTTCCACTGAGCTGTGAGAGAACAAGACTGACAGCTTGCTTCAAGAAACATGGGTTTGCCTGAGACACTTCTTTTACTGGGACTAGATCAGAAAGAGATGAGAAGAAAGCTCTGTGGAAACTCTGGGCCCCTCTGTTCTGGGCCCCTCAGTTTAAGAAGGACATTGAGACACTTGAACGTGTCCAGAGAAGGGCAACAAGGCTGCTGAGAGGCCTTGAGCACAAGCCCTATGAGGAGAGGCTGAGGGAGCTGGGGCTGTTTAGCCTGGAGAAGAGGAGGCTCAGGGGCGACCTCATTGCTCTCTACAACTACCTGAAGGGTGGTTGTAGCCAGGAAGGGGTTGGCCTCTTCTCCCTAGCAACCAGCACCAGAACAAGGGGACACAGTCTCAAGCTGCACCAGGGGAAGTTTAGGCTCGAGGTGAGGAGAAAGTTCTTCACCGAGAGAGTGATTCGCCATTGGAATGGGCTGCCCGGGGAGGTGGTTGAGTCGCCGTCCCTGGAGGCGTTCAAGAGGGGACTGGATGTGGCACTTGGTGCCATGGTCTAGTTGTGAGGTTGTGGTTACAGGTTGGACTCGATGATCTTCAAGGTCTCTTCCAACCTTGGTAATTCTATTCTATTCTATTCTATTCTATTCTATTCTATTCTATTCTATTCTATTCTATTCTATTCTATTCTATTCTATTCTATTCTAACTGATAGTGTTAAGGATAATGTGAATGCAATCACTGCCAAGCTTGCATGCCATAAGAGGAATAACAGCTAACGTTATTCTTCATGGAATCGCAAAATCACCACAGTTGAAAAAGGCCTCCAAGATCGAGGCCAACCCTTATCTAACTCTGCCAGGGCTGCTACTACACCATATCCTCAAGTACCACATCGGGATGGCTTTTAAATACACCCAGGGATGGGGATTCAACCACTTCCCTGAGCAGCCTGTTCCAGAGCTTGAGAACCCTTTTGGTACAGAAGCTTTTCCTAATGTCCAACCTAAACCTCACCTGGTGCAACTTGATGTCATTTCCACTTGTCCTTGTGACTTGTGAGAAGAGGCCAGCACCCACCTCTCTGCAACCCACTTTCAAGGAGTTGTACAGTGAGAAGGTCTCCCCTCAGCCTCCTTTCTCCAGAAAAAACAATCCCAGCTTCCTCAGCTGCTCCTCACAAGACTTATTCTTATTTTGGGGGCCTGTGCTGTCGAGCAGTTTGCATTTGCTAGCTGGGCAAGAGGAGGAGCAGGTAAAGGAGCCCAGGGGCTGGCTGCAGTCCCAGAGCTGGGAGGTGTTGTAGGAGTGAGCATACAACCCAGAATGGAGAGAAGGAAATTGCTGAGTGGCTTTGTCAGAACATAGGTGGTGCTTTATGCATCCTAGACTCCTGCACAAAGCTCAGGTGCTTAATAAGGTAGATAAAGCTGGGCACTCCCAAATATGCTGCTGATTAAACTGTTGCAAAATGGCAGTGGGATGAAGGAGAAGGCAGTGTAATAAGCACAGCCCAGTCAATAAATACAGTTACTGCAATTATGCAATGGGGAGGACAGGAAGTCAGAGTGGGAGCAGCCAGCCAGATCCTCAGGAATGGGGCTCCATAGGGTTCATCTGGGACATTCTCTCCCCTCCTGCCTGAAAGCTGCCTTCACCATAAATGGATATTATTGAATCACAGAATCATTAAGGTTGGAAAAGACCTTTAAGCTCATCTAGGGAAACCATAAACCCAACACCACCACGCACCCAACTGCCCCAACAACCATGCCCCGCAACTGCCCCGACAGCCATGCTCCCAACTGCCGTATCTACACATTTTGGGAACACCTCTTGGGATGACTGCCAGTCTGCCTGGCCAAATTGCCTTAACATCCAGATGCACTTTTCCTGAGTATGGGACACTGGGCAGAAGTGAAATATCTGTTCTCATGCGATTTGCAGAAATTCTGTTCAACACAGATAAACCTGTACTGCTGTGGCATCAATTCTGCTGGCAGCAGTGTGCTGGGTAGCACTGGCACAATTTGCATCAGGCTATTTCTTGTTCTCCTGGCCTCTCTTGACATCATGAGGATTTGATGCTATTCCCACTGGAGCCAGCATGAGAACTTCCCTGGGTGGACTTCAGATTGAAAGGGTTGTCAGTTGTCAGTTGTGTGCTCTTCTTGACATGGGATACTATGCCCTTGTTACTCAGCTCTTTCAGAAAAGCACATTGCCTGCTACAGAAATCAACTGGACCTTGTTTATATAAAATTAGACAATCATAGAATTGTTTCAGTTGGAAAAGACCTTTGTGATTATCAAGTGCAATCATTATCTACCACAACCAAATCTAGTGATAAGCCATGTCCCTCAGCACCACATCACTGTGGCTTTTAAATACCTCTGGGGATGGGGATTCAACCACCTCCCTGTTCCAGTCTTTGAGAACACTTGCAGTCAGGAATTTTCTTCTAATATCCAACCTAAACCACTCCTGATGCAACTTGAGGACATTTCCTCTTCTTCTATCACAGCTAACTGTTCTTTAATAGCTGGGAAATTATGCCAACTTAATCCAGGCCAATTTGGTAACATCAAAGAAATGTAAGCCTGAAGATGTTTTACTATTCCAAACAGAAAAGTTACTTATGTGAATTAATAATAGAATATTCAACTGGAAATACTTTTTCTAACCAGAAAGCATCTGCGGTTTTGCAGCAAACATCTGTGGTTAAAGTGGAAGAAATGGAAGTTAAAGTTGTACAAAAACTGCAGACAGAAAAAAAATCACAGAAAAAAAGAAAACTTGGGTCTTTTTTCTTTGCTTCCTGCTGTAAGTGATTAAATGTTTAGTTTCTAAACAATGTCCTCAGTTCTTAATAAAATTTTGAAGTTCCTCCATATGTCTGAGTGAAAGTGACTCAGAGGAGAGCTCACAGAAAAATTGCTGCTTGCTTCCCTTTTTATTTTTTTTCCTGATAATCCCTTTTGACCTTTCTACCAAAACTCATTTATTTTGTCCATTTTGATACCAAGCTTTCAGTAAGTGAAACTCCATCGTGTTTTAGAACTATTCTCCTTAGCAATACACCCTGCTTGCCAGCAAAAACCAGTGCTTGCCATGCATCATTTCATTGCTTGGGCATGAAGCTTTGACATTACTTCTCCTGCATGAGCAGATGCTAAATGAGGTGCTCCTGGTCAAGGAGCAGTGAGGATCTGGCTTCTGCTCTGTGTCAGCCATGTCTCATCCATGATAACTCTGTTGCATGTAAAACACGACCATATATAACCCTCAGATAAACAGGGTCTGAAGGAGGGTTTATTAGTTTGAAACAAATATTTATCACTTCACTAAATTTTGTCATCTTTCATTTGTTTGTTTGTGTTGACTTCCCATGCCCCAAGTCTTTTGTGAAACGGCATCAATGGAAGATGTAGACAAGCCTTGTTTAACCAGATGGTGAGCAAACACAGCAAAAGACCATCCCTTCCTGAAAGGCCTGAAGAGAGGCTTTCCTTGGCTTTCATTCAGTAAAGCCTGAGAGCAAACACTTGAAGTAAGATTGTTTCCTTGAGATCAGGTACAAACAACCCTGTGGTTAGAGAATGGCCTCAGCACTCACAGATGTTTACCTTGCATGGTGACCACATTCAGTCAGGCTTTCCAAGGAAGCCACAATTCCCTTCCCTTTGTTCTGCCTTCCCACCTACCTAGAGCTGCACAAAACAGGTTGGTGGCATTAAACCTGGTACAAGCTGCCTGAGATTTTCAAGACTTTTGACCAATGCTTGTCTTGTGGATTTAGGGTAAAGAGGAAACTATTTCAAACTTCTGGCAGTGTTTTGATTTTTATGGTTGTTTGACTTCCTTGAAAGTCCAAATGAAAAAACCTAAAAATCTCTATTTCCAAGAACCTCTCTTTTCTTGCTTATGAGCAGGAATTACTTGATTTATCTGTCCTCCCCATGAAACACTATTTTTTGACTCTATTGCTGTGACAAAGCAAGGGAATAGGATGGGCTATTTCATTAGGAAAAAAAATGTAATAATTAAAGCAGTGCAGATTCCTGTAATGAGTGTAAAGTAGTGAGTATAAGGAACAACTGAACTGCTGGAGACAGCAAATCATAGAATCATAGAATGGTAGGGGTTGGAAGGGACCTCCAGAGATCATCAGGTTCAACCTCCCCGCCAAAGCAGGATCACCTATGGCAGGTCACACAGTAATGAATCCAGATGGGTCTTTCTAAGGAAGGAAACTCCACAACCTCTCTGGGCAGCCTGTTCCAGTGCTCCACTTGTATTCGTTTCTTGAGGAAAGGAACTATTGGTCTCTCTCATTCCATGGCTAGCCTGTCTCTCTGGTAAAGAAACCGCAGTGTTTGTCCTGCCCTTCACTCCACAAACATAGTTGTGTAATTAATACTGAACAAAGTTACCTGCTGAGCTGCTAAGTGCTGGTTTACTGAGGCACACCCCATTTGTACAAACATTTCTGGCCACGGCAGGCTGCTCCTAGCATGTCAGGTGCAAGGTTACTCCTCAGTGAAAGCCTGGGGAATAGAATGGCTGTTTATCTGGGAGCTGGTGAGTTCCCCTCACTCTCTTAAGCTTTAAATTTAGCTTAGCAAATAAGCCCCTTATCTCCAAGAGTTTCTGCGTGGATTTTGTAAATAGCTGAAGTTCAGAGGACAGTTGTAGTAAATTTTGAAGAGAAATGCAGTAGCTTCTTGTTATGTTCCCACCAGTGCAGTTCTGAGCTCCACTGCTGGGAGGTTAGAGGTACAATTAGGTATAATGGTATAATGTTTTGATGTCTCAGCTCGAACATACACTAGGCCGTACTAGGATCTTAGTCCTTCTCAACGTTAGACCTGCTGTATTTTGACGTTAGCACTCTGAAAGTGAACAACAGCATTCAAATTTTTAAGCTTTACTGGTGAACTTTAACAGGAGATGTCCCTACCCATGGCAGGGGGTGTGTGGAACTAAATTATCTTGAAGGTGCTTTTCAACCCAAACCATTCTAGGATTCTAAACTTGTTGAGGCTAAAATTTTAGAATCATAGACTGGTTTGGGTTGGAAGGCACCTTCAAGAGCATCTAGTTTCAAATCTCTAATGTACTTGTACCAGTACTGGTACTGATAAAACTCTTTTTGTTTGTTTGTTTTTCCTTTTACCACAAAGAAAATTGGGAGCTTGTGTGGGAAGAAGAAAAGGAGATGGGTTTCATAGAAGAAACTAAAGGAAATATACATTGCTTGCAATCACCATCTAACCACTGTAGGAGTAAAACAGTGATCACTGCTTGCTGATTCTGTGCAGTTGGAATCCTCAGGGGGTGGAAATCTTCTGATGCACTGGAGATGTTTTAGTAAATATAGATGCTGTAGCTCTATAGAATGTAGTCTGCAACTACAGTCCTATAAAGGGATTAGAATGCTGAGTATTTAGAGCATTGTCTGAAAATAATCGCCGTTTAAAGACAAATTGTGATGAGGAAAAGATCTTTGTGATACAAATGCTAATGCTGTACCTTGGAAAAAAACCTTAAGCACAATTAAAAAAACCCAACTCCTGCAATATTACCAGCAATTGTCACCAAAACCTCACTCCATGTGAAAACGGATACTCTTTAGTGTAATTTGAATTTGTGATTAACTGGGGTTTAACTGACTTTCCTCTTACTCCCTATTTTGTATGTTTTTCTCACTGTAATACTCCCCAGCTGCCTTTCATTTGCTTCGGTAAGATTTTTTCTTTTAATGCACCAGATTACAGGAGAGGAAATCAGAAATGTTGTAAGTTCACGGAGGAAGCCCCATCTGTTAAAATTTACTTCGATAGAGGTGACTGAAACAATGTGCAATTCATGGTGTAAGCAAAGCCAAGAGTTCTAAATCCCTTCGTTTCAGACATCAAAGACATTAACTCCCCCTACACCCCACGTACCACTTCAACAACTAAGAAATCTTTTAAAATACTACTTTTTGTATATAGATTTGGCTTTAAAATTAGTATTGCTTATACCTCTCCTGAGCCAGCCCTGCTTCCGAGTATAAAAACAATACTGACTCTACAACAGGTGGAACAAGTGAGGTCAGATATTCTGAGGATAAAACTCTTTAGACTGTTCTGGCAGCTAAAAAAAAAGAAAGAGGCCACCAAACACACCCTGCAAAGAGTTTCTCTGTAAAGCACAGCGTTGCAAGTTTAAAGGCAGAAGAACTTTTCCTACCTGTAGCTTTTGTGCGGTTCAGGAAGTGTAGCTTGTTTCTGATTACAATCTTCCATGGCTTAGCTGGGCTTCTGCATTTGAATGTTAAATATGTAAGAATGCCTTGTGGAGCTGGGGAGTTTGCATGACCTCTTAATGAGACACTGTAGTTAGTGTCATTGGGTATTAAGGCATCATGTGACTGTAGATGAAAATAAAATCCTTTAAAGTTTGCATTTAATACTTCCTAGAATCTGTAACCCTTTACCTGCAAGCTGGCTGAAAACCTGACAGAGCTCACTATTTTCTGGTCAGGGAGTGAGAAAAGACAGGAGGAAGGACATGTGCCAAATAATTCCTTTTCCTCCAGGACAGTCACTTGCAAGAGCCACAGGTCTGAGCCTGTCAGTCTGCGAATGATGCTGTTTTCTTCTTAAAATTAAATCTCCCCAGGTCACAAACGGTGCTGCAGAAAGTTGCTCTGGTTACATCAGGTACCTTTGTCTACCACTGATATTTAATCCCCACTGTTCTGGGTGATGTTCCCTGGAGCAACTCTGCTCTAAGGTGGATTTGCAGGCATTGCAGTTACCTCTGAAAGTTGCCGCTGACTTTCCTGGAATCATTTTGGTTTGAGTGCGGCGTTTCCAAAAGCGGGATGAAAGATGTTCTGCTGTCACAATCCAGTTAGGAGGGTGCTCTCTGGGCAGGAGGAGAGTTTTCACTTAGTTATTACCTGCAAGCAGCTGGGTCAGGGGTTTCCCAGCTGTAATCTCTAACGTGTATCAAGATACCTGGAAACTAAAAAAAACCAAACCACCAACCACCAAAACACACACAAAAAAAACCACTCACCCCACACTTCCCGAAAAGAACCTGCACTAACATTGCATAATCTGAATGTGTGTGTCACAGCTGGAGGCAGTCCAAAGCGGCACCGGCAGAGCCTACTCCGTAGCAGTTTGGAAATGGTCTGCTAAGTCTTGTGTTTGCTTGTGATGCTAAGCCTCATGGAAGCAGCTACACCAGGTTCAGCTCCTGTAGGAGTAGGTGTGCTGTTCTCACCTTAAATAATGGTGGGTTTCTACTGGAGTCCTGCTTGTCTTTCTCATGCAAAGCACCCTCCTCAAATCCCATTCCAGTAGCAGAAGTTTGTCCTGTTATGTTTTGTGAGGGGAGGTAAGACTATCCAGCTCAGTGGTGTGCTGAGGAGAGCAAGCAGATGGGTCCTGTGCTGGGGGGCAAAGGCTGAGCTGCACCACACCACCTGCCCCTGGGCTCCTTCGGTGGTGCCGTGCACTGGGGGTTGAAACATCAGATGCCAGCAAAGAAATGAATAAAAGCTGCTTTGGATATGGTTATTTTAAGCAGTGTCATCATGTGAAGGCCAAATATCATTTACAGGCTGTGAGCTAGCAAACTGCAAAGCTCTGCAGCAGCTCTTTGGCTGATTTTAATTTTTTTTTCCTGCAATCTTTTAGTGCCAGCTGAAAACAGACTTTGAAAGCCAGCAAATGTCTCAAAAAACCCTTCACTAAACCTTCATAAAGCCTTTGCTAAGCTTTCCCAAAGGCTCTCTGGTCAGTGAGGGAAGAATTGTCAGGCTACCAGATCCCCAGCTTGTTGGAGGAAGTGAGGAAGGTGGGAGATGCAACAGCTGGGGGCCATCTCTGCAGTGTGGAGCATGATGCTGTGCTCAGACCCATGCTGTGTGCCCAGTGTACAGCCCTGCCAAACTGGGGCTGGCCCCAGTGGGCCAGCTCTGTATCTAGTGGTGTGTGGCCATTACCCTCATGCTGGTTGGGCTAACAGGCTGAGAAATGTCCCACTTGAAAAGCTATGTGGTGAATGAGGAGGCCACTGGAAGTGACCTCAGGGAGACTGCTTCACCCCTTCTCGTGACACCTGACATCATGTTCCTCCTCAGACCTTTTTCTGAGCTCCTGTGTTTTTGGCATTCCACAGGCCGTTCATCCTTGCAGTTCCTTAACCCCACAGCTGGTATTTCTGCCCCAGCTCTTGCACTGCTCCTGTAGTGCTCTTTCTGACACCTGTCCTGTAAGTAACCTATAGAGAGATGGGGAACTACTGGAGAGAGTCCAATGGAGGCCACAAAGAGGCTGATGGGACTGGAGCATCTCTCTCATGGAGAGAGGCTGAGACACCTGGGGCCGTTAAGTCTGGAGAAAAGAAGACTGAGAGGGGATCTTCTTGATGCTTATCAGTAGGTATGGGGCAAGAGGATGAGGCCAGACTCTTTTCAGTGATGCCTAGTAACAGGACAAGGGGCAAAAGACACAAGCTAGAACACAGGAGGTTTCACTTAAACATGAGGGAAAAATTTTTACTTTGGGGATGCTGGAGCACTGGCACAGGCTGCCCAGAGAGGTTGTGGAGTCTTCTCTGAAGACTTTCAAAAGCTGCCTGGATGCATTCCTGTGTGACCTGCCCTGGGTGACCCTGCTCTAGCAGAGGGGTTACACTTGGTGATCTCCAGAGTTCCCTTCCAACCCCTATCATTCTATGGTTCTGTAATGTTTTCTACAACTATGTACAATCTGCTGAGACCTTTTGAGGCTGATGGTTTGGTCAGGTTTTCATAGATGTGTCCTGCAGGAAATGATCATTTCTCTCACCAATCCACTGTCCTTGTTCAAAAACATGAGCACGACAAATGTGGGGTTTTTTTCAAAGGAAAAGTAGTCGAGACATTCAGCCTGCAGAAATCCTCTTTTTCCTCTAATCTCATTCTTGTACCTTAGTCAACTGTTTTGGCTGAGGTTTTTTTGGAGAACATTCCTGCTGTGACAGAAGTCTGCCTAGAAAAAGTACAGCCCGAAAGGTCAAATCTGTAACTTCAGCTACTGTTGTCAATATGATATTACAGTGGCAAATGCCAGGTAATTTACTAGCAAGCAGTGGATAATGGAGACAAAGGGCAGCAAACTGTCCTGTTGCTTTTGGGATGTTCTGTTTTCATCTGTGCTGCAGCACAGATGATCAGAGGGCTGGAGCACCTCTCCTGTGAGGACAGACTGAAAGAGTTGGGGCTGTTCAGTCTGGAGAAGGCTCAGAGGTGACCTAACTGTGGCCTTCCAGTATCTGAAGGGGGCCTACAAGAAGGCTGGGGAGGGACTTCTCAGGATATCAGGTAGTGATAGGACTAGGGGCAATGGAATGAAGCTGGAGGTGGAGAGATTCAGACTGGATGTGAGGAGGAAGTTCTTCACCATGAGTGGTGAAGCCCTGGAATGGGTTATCCAGGGAGGTGGTTGAGGCCCCATCCCTGGAGGTGTTTAAGACCAGGCTGGATGAGGCTCTGGCTGGCCTGATCTAGTGTGAGGTGTCCCTGCCCATGGCAGGGGGGTTGGAACTAGCTGATCCTTGTGGTCCCTTCCAACCCTGATACTATACTATGATACATCTGCATTTTAACTTCCTCTTTCGCCTTGCAACTTTCTGTATTTCACTTTAAATCCACTCCATAGATCTATTTTGGTCTAGAAGCTTTCTCACATACACTGAAGTGCCTGTAGAATCAGAGCCAACAATGAGGGGGGATGATTTTATTTCTCTTTGTTTCATGCTATGTAAAAGTACAACCTGTCGCTAGTGTGATGTGTGGTGAAAGCTGCGACAGTGGGAACATGTAAAGGCATCTTGAATCAGCTTTTCTGTATTCCCTGCTGAGGCTGGAGAAAGACCCAGTGGACATGGCACTCCAGGATGTGTTTTAATGGCAGTGGTGGTGTTAGGTCAGTGGTTGGACTCAATCATCTTAGAGGTCTTTTCCAACCAAAATGATTCTTGGACTCCATACTGCCAAAAGGGCAGGTGCTGCAGGTGTACCATGGCTGTGCTGCGCTGGGAGCATCAGCCACTCTGGTAAGCAGGAGCAACATGGGCCTAGGTTAATGGGGCAGCAGAGGCAGGAAGAAGAGCTTGCCAAGGGCAGATTTTAACAGTCACTTTGGGAACCATTGGTGATTTGGAGAGCACATGGTGCTGGACTGGGTGTGTTGGGAGCATGTTCCCTGTGGTTATTTGCCTGTGTTTTCAAGGGAATTTAGACCTGCAGAGCTGGTCCTCAATAGTGAAAGTTCCTTTTTCGCAGAAGGATGCTGGTGCAAACTTCCCCTTCTGGAGAAGCACATGGTAAAATACTCCATCCCACCCTGGGAAGGGTTGTGATGACTATTCCTTCAGCATTTGGCCTTCCTGTTGAAACTAAGAATTGGGACTATGACTGTCATATCATATGTCAGGATGCAAGATGCAAGGAATTGTGCTCACTGACTAGGCTGGAATGATGAACCATGGGAATAGAGGCAGCTCATTGCTCTCCTTGCAGTGATATGGTGTTCTGGGAAGAGCTATTGAGGTATCTTGTACCCCTTAACATCGTACAAGAACTTTGTGGTAGGTCATATCTATAGCAGAAATGCTTAATAATGATTCTAAATAACAAACTTCTGTTAACACAAACTACCCAGAAGGCTTTAGCCCATGTTTGAATGACCACAATATTCATTTTATGATTACATAAAAAATAATGTGTGATGTCTCTGGTTTTATAATTAGAAGAAATGAAAATAGATTTCAGCCCGGGCGTGGTTGTGGATGCCCCCTCCCTGGAGGTGTTCAAGGCCAGGCTGGATGAGGCTTTGACCAATCTGGTCTAGTGGAAGGTGTCCCTGCCCATGGCAGGGGGTTGGAACTAGATGATCTTCAGGTCCTTTCCAACCCAAACTGTTCTATTAATCTATGAATCTATGCTAAAATAGCTATTTTTACCAACAAAGTAGAACAGTGGAGATTGTTGCTAATAGCCTAATAGCAATGATCCAAAGGACCCATTTTGTGATGTACCACAAAGACACACATAAGGAGTTCTTTTGCCAAAGAACAAAGCCTCAAGATTTTAAGCTGAGCTGGGGCTGAAATAGTCCCCTCTGAATATGACCATCATTTTAGTGATGTAGTTTTGCTTTAAATTCCCTCTGCACCATGGAGAAAGCAGGACTGGGGAACCACTGAAACCTGAATGCCTTTTCCAGGCAACATGTTAACTCACATTTTGATGTTATCTGATAATAATGTGAAAGAAGTGGAATGGCCACGGGCCGTATGAAATGAAGTCACGGGCTGTGCATTCCCCAGCTGTGGTGCAAAGGAAATGACTGATGGAAATATTTTTTCGAGCTGACCTCTGGCTTACCTTTGTCTGCCAAAGAATTTCCGGCTGGTTCCCCTCTAAAGGCCACAGCCTATTCCTATAATCTTCTGTGTCAGAAAATATGGACCCCATCTCAGTCTGTTTATTGATGTGCACTTTAGATAAAGAATAAAGGAAAGCTTTGTTCTAGGTATGCAAATAGTGCTCCTAAAAAGAAAGCAAGTCACTCTATTCCTACCTAGGGGTACAGCACTTGGCATTTGGATGACTCATTGTTAGAGAAACTACTTTGTCCTTGTACCACAGCACAGACATACCTGAGGACAGACTTGTGAGGGGCTGTGAAGTGTTCACTCTCACAGTACCAAGTATTTGGACACTGAAGAGCCTTAATAACTTCATTTCAATATCTGAGGGGGACCTTCGGGAAAGCTGGGAGGGACTGTTTAGAAGGGCTTGTAGCAACAAGACAAGGGGTAATGGTTTTAACCTGGAGCAGGGTAGATTTATGTTGGACACAAGGAGGAAGTTCTTCACAATGAGTGGTAAAATACTGGAACAGATTGTCCAGGGATGTGGTTGAGTCCCCATCCCTGGAGACATTCAGAATCAGACTTGATGTGGCCCTGGGCAGCCTGATCTAGTTGGAGGTGTCCTTGCTCATTGCAGGGCAGTTGGGCAAGATGTAACTGTGCTAATGCCATTCAGAAGTCTGTGTCTGCTGCTCAGGCTCAATGTGAGAAGTCTGATCCCTGAGAAATAGATTCAGAAAGCTGGAAAGCTGAATGAAATAGTATGTTAAGACACAGATAAACTATGAGGAGGGACAGGACTTTAACAGCATCCTTGAATCACAGCATTTTTTTAGTTGGAAAAGACCTCTAAGACCATTGAGTTCAATTATCAACCCAACACCACCATGGCCATTAAACCATATCCTGAAGTCTACATCTACATGGTTTTGAACACCTCCAGGGGCAATGGAATGAGATTAGGAATCTGGTATTTATCTGAAGGGCTTAAGTGGATTAGGAGTCCTATTGTTGCTTGTCTTTTTTATTGTTTTACAACTAAGAAAAGTAGTAATTCTGTCCCTCTCTTGGCTAAAACATAAAAGACTAAGGTTGAAAGCAGGATAAGAACACCCATTCCATTTTATGTATGTCAGCACTTCTTCCAAGTGTCAGCCCTATTGCTTTGACCAACTAGACAGCGCCTAAAATCAGTTCCCTCTTTGACCTGAGATGAAGGGAAGACTGATCTCACTTCTAGGTCAATCCTCTTTTTTGGTGGGAACAATCTCCTGCCCGAAGAAGCTGTGCCCTTGTGCAGAAGACCACAAAGTTCACTGAGCCAGAAAACAAGAGGAGCAAGTCTACCAATATGCCACTCAGCTGAGCTGGGACCAGCAGGGCTTTGGTCATGCTTCTCCAGAAGAAAGAACATTTATCTGCTTCTGTCTCTTGCTTTTTTTCTGCTACACCCCTTTACTACCCCAAATTAGCCTCTCCTGGCAGATAGACATATTTCTACTCTTCCAAGGTACTGAATTTCCAACATCATGCAGCTTATGCACAAGGAGTTCAAGGTAAAAATACGTGAGTCAAGTCCAGTGTTTGAAAGCAGGTGGAATTTGCTTACCTTCAGGACAGGATCCTGGGAGGCATAGATTCCACAGCCCCTTCCCATAGCTCCAAAGATCCAGAGGAGAGTGGGATTTCAGGTGTTCCCCGAGTAGCTTACAGAAGCCTTTGTGTCTGTTGATTCACACACTGGCAGTATGGAATGACTTTTTTGGGGGTGAATTTAGTTGTTTTTAGAATGCTCTGATCGAGAAAAATACTGGATTTTTTCCTTATGGATATAGCCCTTAAAAGAATTATTTGAATACAGGCTAATGGGAGCTGGAACATGTCCAGAGAAGGGCAACAAAGTTGGTTAGGGATTTGGAACACAAGCCCTATGAGGTCTCTTCCAACCTGGTCTATCCTATCCTATCCTATCCTATCCTATCCTATCCTATCCTATCCTATCCTATCCTATCCTATCCTATCCTATCCTATCCTATCCTATCCTATCCTATCCTATCCTACTCTACCAATGCCCTGGGCCCCTCTGCCAGAGGTAAATTTCCCTGAAATTAAGAGAGAGACACAAATCTGTTTCCTTAGTTTATTAGTACAAACAATGAATACACAAGACTGTATATTGTTTGAAGACTGCAATAGATTTCTAATTTAACAACTCTGTAACAAAATTTAACTAAATTTGACATTTATGAAAATATAAATCTCTGATTGGGCAGGGTTGTTTTGTTTTGGTTTTTTCCTCAACAATACAAAGTTTACATAAAAACATTCAGTATGATCTAATAGTTGCAAACAAGTTAGGAAAAAACTCATTCAAGTCACTTAATATACTATATTGGCTTGTACACTGAACATTCACACACTACATCAAATTCTAGCTCAGCATTCATTTCTTGGAAATTTGTGGCAGGGAGATCTGCTTTGAAAAAAGAAAACTGCTGTTGTTTAAATACCTGGAAGAAGCTTCCACAGGTGTGCCAACTCGAGGAGGGGAAAAAGCTTTTTATCCATTCAGATGTTGTCCAGTATTTTTATTTGATTTTATTTTCTTCACTTGGGAAAAAAAATTAATTTCTTTATTAAAGCTTTTGTTATTATTTCACAATTTCTGCCTTGAAACTGGTAAAAGTGTACAAAAGGCTCAGAACAGTTCTAAAGCAGAAAGTGAAGCTCGTAAGCACGTGGAAATAAGAAAAGCCCATTACAAACTGGACCAGTAAAGAACCTTTGGACAGTCTTTACATTTAGTGGAGTATTTCAGCACATGTATAAGCAGTCCCAGAGTGTTTGGTCATCTGATCTGTATTTAGCATAGGAAAGAACAGAAATGACAGTAAGGCAAACATCATCAAGAATAATACATGGTATCTCTGAAAACTTTCTGTTAAGGTTACTTTGGGGACACAGGAGATACTTCAGATTTTCTTACCACAAAATGGATAGCAACCCTTTTAACGTAGAGAAATGAAGGTGTTTTAACTTTTCATCTGTAACACCCTTTCATTTTGAAAGCATTTTCATTATGACCTGTACTAATACACACTGTGAAGACAAAACAAAATTTCCCCAAACCAAAAATAACCTCCCCAAACCTACATTCCTTGTATGACCTAGGTTCTTATCATTTTTATCACAATACAGAAACCTGAAATCCCTGCATGCAATTAAAAAAAAAACAAAACAAAACAAACCTTTCAGTCCATTCTTTGAGGTGAGCAAATACTTAGCAGCTCACATTTATATATATATATTTTTTGCATCTGACTGGTACCTACTCCTTTCAACTCAAAGATTATTCCTAGTTAAAAAACAGCAACAAAAATTAGATATTTATAAATGATGGAATGTATCAAGTGTTCCAGGTTGGCAGGTGACATCTTGTCATTGCACCATCAAGCATGAAAACACGTTTTTGCAAGTGGGTATTAAAGTTGGCTGTTAACTATAGACCCATCTAGGCGACTTGGAATATAAAATAGTGGTCTGACTCTTCTCACCCATCATGTGGAGCTTTACTTCCAGTTAAAAGAGTTTGTCAATCCCAGATAAGATCACCTAACAATTTTGATAGTATTGCTAGAAATTTTTAATCAAGGCCCTGGTGAAATCTTGGACTGAACTTTGTATTCTGAAATGTAACAAAACCAAACCCTGCAGCCCATTTGGTTTACGTTTGCTTTTTTTTTTCTCTGTGAGGATATTTGTGGAGGAAAACCCAGCTGGTCTGCCCTCTGCTGTTCCCATCTGTCTTCCAAGAAACACACTGTGAATTCACTATGTGAATTCAGAAGACAACTCTATGCATCTATACTATTACTCAGATAATCCAGTCCAGGTTGTTACTCAGTTGTCAGCAGTAAAGCCGTGTCCCCGGCAATCTATGGCTGCACACACTTTCTCATAGCAATAGTTGTGTTTTTTGGTTGGGGTTGCTTCACTCACCTCAGGCTCTGTAACTGTAATGGGGCTATCCCTTGCAAATACCTCGGTTGACTCTCTCCAAATGCAGTCTGCAGTTGCTTTGAAGCTGTAATTGTGACATTTTGGCCTAATCACTTGCGTCGTATTGTTGAAAATCTGACGGCTGTTTGAAGTGGCAATTTTGATTTTCAGCGCAGCGTCTACTCGATCCACTACAGTGTAAGTACCTATACTTCCATCATCAAATCCAATGATAATATTTAAATGCCTCTGAGAGAGTGCAAGAAAAGTGGGAGTTTTATAAAGAGAGCAGGCACCGATGTTTTTGCCATCTGCTAGCCTCATTACTATTAAAGTCGAGACTGCGCCGTTGTCATCATCTTCTTCACTGCGAAAACAGATGTACACGAGGTAGCGGCCATCCCGGGACAGCCTCTGCCTCCAGATGACACCTGGAGCATGAACCACACGAAGTTTGCCACTGTATAGATCAAGCACGTTGATGTTCTCATCACCACGGGTTATAATTCCTAGCTTCCCATTTGGGGAGATTTCAAAGTCTTCCAGAGTTTTCAAGAAGTTGGTAGGCAACTGCACACGTCTGCAGATGACCTCCTCTGTCAGGCTCCAGATGTTCACAGTTTCAGTAGATGTTATAAATACTATAATATCTGGGCAGTCTGGTATCAGCTTAATATCCACGATGCTTGCCCCGTCGTCGCAGCAAAACTTCTTGGTTATACTGCCTGTCCAGAGACTCACTGCCAACACTTTGTTCTTCGCCATTCCAACCACGAATGTATTTGCAGTTGTTATAAATGCATTCTGTAAGGCAACTAAAATATTGCAAACCCTATGTCCTGTAGCCAGCCGCCAAACTCTGGACGCATTCTGCTCACAGAGGGAGACCACAAATTGATCGTTATGAGTAATCATGAGCTCTGAGATTTTTTGTCCGTTAATGCGAAAGATATTTTCGCCACTAACGGTGTGCCACACGTACTGGCTGCACTTATCATCTGATGTAACCATTATCTCTCCAGACGAGGTCAGCACGCAGTTTTCAACAATACCTTCGTGCTTGTACACAGCTTCAATAAATCCAGTGCTGAAGTTCCACCTGTGGACAGAATCTGATCCATCCAAGGTGTATATCAATTCCCCTCTGGCTGGCAACACCAGCCTCTGGATAGGCTTGCCAGACTTGTCAATATTGGACATCGCAGTGATGATGTCTATATCCCAAATCGAAAGGACACCACTGGTGGATAAAGATAGCAGCATGTTGTGATGATTTGATTTAATTAGCCTGACTATAGTTCCTGAGATTTCCTGTAAGCTCGCCATACACTGTCCTGTATCTCTTCTCCAAACAAAAATGGCTGAGGTATTTTCCATGGAAGCAATTATACAGTTGCCATTTTTGGACAGCACGGCGGATATGAAGCGCTCGTTGTGTTTAGCTCGGAACTTTTCGGCCACTTTCCACACATGAGTGTCAAGAAGTTCAATGCTGAGAGCCTTACAAATTAAAATTGCACTTTGGTCTTCGGAAAGCTCTATGCTGACAACTTCACTGTCTTCTCTCCTGCAGTCAAAGTCATCTGTAAGCTGGGGATTCGTGATGTCCTCCGTATTCCAAACGGAGAGGCTACCCTCATTGTCCACCATCACCATTTCTTGGGCGGTGTCCAGAATGAGAAGGAATTTCACAAATCCGCTAGAAAATTCAGAGGTTACGGTGGCCAGCTTCTCGCCACTGCCCAAGTGGAAAATGGTTGCAGTGTTCAAGTACTGCCCGCAGAACGCATAGGCTCCATCTGGAGAGCACTGCACACAGGTCACCTCGTACCAGCAGTGGAAGTGATAGAGTGGCCAACCATAAAGCAGGTCTATGACAGTAACATCTTTGCTGGCTTCCAGCCAAGCGAGGGCATGGTTGACCGATAACGTAAATCCATTTATAAAACTGGAGCCCCCTCCAATCCCACAATGCTTTGACCCCTTAATTTCCACCTCAGACAAAAGACAGGAGTTTATGTTATCGTATATCAACAGAGTGTTGTTTGTTGTAGCCACTACAAGGTACTTCTCATCAGTCGTGAGCTTCATCCCTAAGATAACCGACGGAGCTGTTGTAATCTGCCTGAGTAACTGGCGGGTCTCTACGTCCCAAGTGCTGATGGAGCCATTTTCTAAAGCAGCAATAATGGTGCTGGGATTAAAAGTAGGCAGAATCTCAGTGACATGTACACAGCTGGATGAGAGCGGGAGGCGCTCGGGGCTGTAGGTCACATCCATGGAGGAATGCAACGGGACAATAGAGCAGTACTTGGGTCCGTCCTTGTCACACTCTAAGAGGAGATGTCTGAGCTTAGGCAATGAACTTACCACTGGGAGAAGCCTCTGCTGCAGCTCAGCGGAGAGCGAACCTGGGTATTTGACTACTTTGAATTTTATGCTGCGGAGGGTACTGGCCAGAAACTTCAGCTCCTTTTCTTGAGAGTAGCTGTAAGCCAGTTCTATGTCAGCAAGCGCTTTATCAAACTGCCCTATTCTAATCATGGTGTACAGCCAGCTGAAGTTCATAATGACTCCATACAGAAGATCATCTGTTTTTCCACATCTTGTCAAATGATGAATGAGCTCTGTCATTTTTCTGTGATTGATAAAAAAGATATCAGGCTCTAATGGATTACACTGAAAGACCCATGGCTGATCAGGTGCCTGCCTGTCAAAAGCAATCTGATCCGTGCAGTGCTTTTCATCCACATGCAGGCCTCTACCGTCACGGTCAGGGCATCCATTCAGGTACTGGTCTTTGCTGTAGAAAGGTTTTCTTCGTCCACCTGACCAAACCCCAAGGAAATACTCTGCCATGACTGTGTGCATTTCATGTAAATCTTCTTCATTGTGCAGGTACAGTTTCTGGGCAATGAGCTGCAAGTGCCTATTTGCCCATAGAAGAAGAGTCACATTTTTCACCTGCCGCTCTATCAAGTAGCCCTGCAAGCCCTCCTTAAGCCTTGCAATGTATATATATGGAATTCTCAGTGGGTTACTTTCCCTGACGCTCTCTCTCAGTTCATACATGACGCTGTTGTCAAGGGCTAAAATATCTTCCAGCTCCATTTCACTCAGGCCAGATTTGGACATAGTGATGTAGCCAAGAGCTCTTGACAATAGTTTTGATCCGCACTTGTTTTCCAGTGACCAAAACAACTGTTCTATGCTTTCATGGACAGTGACGCAGAGGGAGGACTCGTCCACATCTTTGTGAGATCTCCAGTTCCTGACCTCCCTGAAGGTCAAGTTCACAAACATAGGCAGTGTGCACTTGGAGAACGCTTCATTGACGTAGATTTGTTGCCCTGATGTTACTTTTCTTTTAACTCGCAGCAGCTGATGTTTCAGTACTTGGCTACACATCTTTCTGTCCCTTGCAGTCAATTCAATGTAGTTGTCTTCTTCATGAATAAGGCACCTCAGTTTTTGCAGGATCCCATGCTTGTTTGGCAGTGTTGACAAAATGATCCGTACAGAACGGGGGAAGGTGAATGGGAAGCCACCAGAGCTTCCGGCCATCGTCACTATCTGTCAGCTGCTCTAGGGCATCAAAGATTATTACCAGCGGCCTGTGGAATGAAGACTCATTCAAGAGATTGATGAACAAGTCCCGAAGGTCATGAATCTTTTTGGGTAGCTTTGTACAAGGCAACGATAGTTGACTGCTAATTGCTCACAAATGCTTTGAAGGATGTTCTTCAGATCTGTACTTGTTTCGGTGGATCCCAAAAACCTTATCACTACCACAGGGTCAGAATCTGGTCCCATCTCTTCTTGCAGCCAGGAATAGGACTGGAATACAGAGCACAGTTTAGTTCATATATAAGCACACTAGCAGAGTTTGTGAGTAGTGACTGGCTATACACAAATAAACATTTGCAAACTTTACTAGTTGAACAGAAATGCTTTCACTGTCAGAGTTCAAGGCTGGTTTGATTTACATGCACTGAATCAACTTCCTATCATGTATCATGTCTTTAGCCCAGGTAGTATCCCAAAACACTAAGACCCAGATACACATAAAGGATTATGTCTAAGGGGACATGAAGAGAATGTAGTTCATAAACCCCAGGGTACTCCTCACAAAATCCCTCTCTCACTTCTGAAAGCCAGTAGGCAGATCCTCTTATCAACAAACTTCCTCAGACACTAAGCAATGTCATCCTTGGCCAGGCAGACCAGCTTGCCACTTAAACCTGTTTAACATTGATTCCCAGCTGAGTATGAATGCATGCCCTGAGAGCTTAGCAGAGCAGGGAGCAAAGTACAGATTGTCCTTTACTATCGGGTTACCTTAATTCCTGAATCACAGAAGTACACTCTGTCTTAGTGTGCCTATGACTTTTGCTCTTACACACTGCTGCAATGGGTGAAAAATAGCTCTTGCTGTTTGTTTTCTTTGCTTGCCATATTCAAAGCAATTGGGGAATGTGGCTTTAAATCCTCTCAGTCTGTGCAGGCTATCACACTCAGTTTTCGTATTTGGTAAGTCTTGTCACCTCACTTTCAGTTATTACAGAATATTTTAACTGTATAAACTGAGTTTCTAGATTAATTTATGTCTGCAGATCTGAAATTAGATCTTGAGCTGCAAATCTCATATTCATGCATGCAACTAGTAGCGACCTATAGGAAGTCACATTTGGGGAAGATATGGGATTTTAAACATTATTGTTCCTTTCTCCATTTCCTTCTGGATGATTCAGCTGTTTCCTAGCCCTAAAGTCTCTGAGCACCCTTCAGGGAACTCAAAGTTGTGACTCTCAGATGGAGAATTAGGCTTAGATATGTCATCTTGGTCATTTTCTGCATCTTGTCCTGCCTTGCAAAAGTGTTTCGCTCATCTCCCTGTAGTACTCAGCTGAATCACTTCAACATCCTATGGCAGACAAAAGAGTACAGGTATTTCTGCAGGGCATTACAGACAGGCTGGTAGCAGGTGTATCAGACTAATTCTGGAATAACTTCTGGTGACAACATAAGATGGAATGACTTGGAAAGGCATGTTGTATTTGGAGATAAGGCTAAAATCAGCACATGATGTTTAGATGGTTCCTGATTCATAGGACCTCAGTGGGAAAAGAGGGAAAGAGATCCTTCTAAAATATATGTTGTTAGGTTAAAACTCTATTGATTCCACTTAGGTTTTTAAGAGCTCTGATAAGATATTTTTGTTTTGGCTAAGCATGTGATACAGACACATTATTATGCAAAATCTTTTCCTGCATTTGCAGAATGTATTTTATATACTGAGGCATGACATCAGATTTGCTGATAAAAGGAAGAATGAGAACCAAGTTGGCCCTTACAGACTAAAGCTCCTACCATCACCATATTATGAGGGGCAATGGGTACAAAATGGAACACAGAAAGTTCCACCTCAGCATCAGTTCTACCCCAACACAGGAGAGACATGGACCTGCTGGAGTGGGTCCAGAAGACAGCCACAAAGATGATCAAAGGGCTGGAGCACCTCTCCTGTGAAGACAGGCTGAAAGAATTCAGGCTGTTCTGCCTGGAAAACAGAAGGCTCATAGGAGAACTTATAGATATATTTCAATATCTGAAGGTGACCTATAGGAAGGATGGGGAGGGACAGTTTAGAAGGGCTTGTAGTGATTGGACAAGGGGCAATGGGCTGAAACTGGAGCAGGATAGATTTAGGCTGGACATTAGAAGGAAGTTCTTCACAATGAGAATAGTGAAATACTGGAACGGGTTGCCCAGGGATGTGGTTGAGGCCCTGTCTCTGGAGACATTCAAGATTGGACTTGATGTGGCCCTGGGAAGCCTGATCTAGTTGAAGATGTCCCTGATGACTACCAGGGGGCTGGACAAGATCACCTTCACGGGTCCCTTCCAACCCAATGCAATCTGTGAATCAGGAAAAATTTCTTTACTGTGAGGCTGCTGGAGCACTGGAACAGGCTGCCCAGAGAGGTTGTGGAGCCTCCTTTCCTGAAGACTTTCAAAAACTGTCTGGACACATTTCTCTGTGGCCTGCTCTAGGTGATCCCGCCTTGGCAGGAGGGTTGGACTCACTGATCTCTAGAGCTCTCTTCCAACCCCTCCCATTCTGTAATTCTGTGGTATGTGAAACATTAAATTACCTTCTTTGCCACTTCAGCTAACAAAAGAGTCTTCCCCGTGCAAGGCCCTCCATAGATGATAAGAGGGTTAACGTGTCCTATCTTGCTCGGCAGAACGTACTTGTGAACTGTGTTTAGCGCCTCGCATCGATACTCGTAGAAGGTGGAGTACATTTTACAGAGAGATGAGTGCTGGAGAACCTCGTCGTACAGCAAGTCTGTCTCGGTGTCAAAATTCTGCTGCACCGTTGCTTGGATGATATCAATCATGTCTTCATAGAACTGTTTGCCGAGTCCTTCGATGTAATGGTTCTCCACTTCTTGGGAGTAGCCCAGTTTCATGTCACAGTGAGTGACGGATGTGTAGACTCTCAGATTGGATGACGCGACGATGGTGGGAATGAATTCATCCCTGAGCTTGATCAGCTTCTCATGGGCTTCGGGGTCTCGTAGGAACTTCCCAGCTGTGTGCACCACATCCATGTATTTTCCCATCTCTGGAATCTTCACGAAACGCTCGATGTTGGCAATTTTCCGAATGTAGCAAACGCACTTCTTTAGGAAAGCTGGGGTTTGTTTACCCAAGGCAAAATCAAGTTCATCTTCAATAGCTGAAGGATGAAAAGAGAACACAGAGTCTCCGTTATCTTTTGTATTTTTTTGAAAGAGTTCAAGATCATGCCCCACCCCCAGCATGCAGAGTTGGAAATGTTTGTGTCTGCCTTCTGTAAAAAAAAAAAAACAGCAACAAAATTGCTGGCTGCTTTTGTGTGGGTTTTGGTCTCAAGCAAGCACAATGAACCTTTTGTCTTTCTCTTCAGTTAGATGAAAACAGAAAACAGATTTTCATGTTTGTGGAAAGGTTGACGGAAAAGACAATAAATGAATATATAGATACAGTCTGAACTTTACCAGAGGAAAGATATCTCTTTGCTTGGCTGTGTTTCATTTTGCCTTTCTCGTACAGCAGTTTCACAGAGGTCTTAAAAATCTTCTTAATCTCTTCCGATATATCTTGCCATTTGGTCTCAGTCGTGGAGTTTGAAGAGGATTCCATCTTTTAAAAATATCCAGAGTTAAACAGTAGCTGTAATACACACATCTACAACTTCAGAAAGGAAAAGCTTACTATCCATGGCCAGAAGTAATGTGGTAACAAAGAAATGCATACAGCAAGAAGAAATAAAGAAGACTTCAGCTTTTAATGCTGCAGAAAATGACTATGTATTCCAGTTTGGAATGAGGTTAGCTACTTGGAGTATTTTCTGAATTCCTACCCTAGGCAGCTAATGTTATATTTTGGAGGAATAAGAGCAGTAACACCTTTATAGAAAGAGAATTTTGGAAACCAAGCCCGAAATAATGATAATAAAGCAGTTATACTGCTAAAATTATTGCTCCTTTAATGGGAAGAAATAATAATCATTTACACTTGGATCCCAAACCTGAAAATGAGGTTCCTAGAGGAAACTGAAAAGAGTTTCCTGTGATTATGCATCTCATATCAGCTACTCTAGTTGAAAAATATTATTACTTGACATGATTTTTGTTCACTCATTGCTCTAGTAACAGTAATATTACTTTCATCAGAGAAGGACCTTGAAGGAAATTCACTACTCCTTTCAGATGGTATCTCCCAGATGCCACAATGGAGGCTCCTCTAAGGCAGTCACTGCTGCATTACTTACTGTAGGGAAAACGTTTACGAGGTCTCCAGTTTTCCTGGAGCGTGTAATAGGAAAAAGGATAAGCTCCCTAACACTTCCTTCTTGACATGTTCAGAGCTATGTATCTGTTATTACTTTCTGTAAGCTTATGAGATATAACTCTGTGTTAGCTTATAGTTATGAACCTGAAGTTATGAGTTTACTCCTGTGTATCAGTAGCTTGAGGAAAGGTACAGTGTCTGTAACAACAAAACAGCCAAGCTTTAATAAAAGGGATGCTGTGGCTGTTAGCTGAACAATGCAGAGTTACCAAACTTGCAATCCCCTGTGATCACTAGTACCCTAAATACAGAAATCCCCTAAAAACCTAACTGATCTTGATTGTAAACAAACAAACAAAAATCTAAATATTCATCATTTTTTAAGCACTCTTCGTGATGAAAAGCTGCTTTCAATAATTAACCACATTATACTGCCTTCTGCTCATTAAAACTCATTCCATGTCTGTGTTTTTTCTTACAACAGAGTAAATAAATGTTGTGCCACGTGTTAAGTGAATGCAGTACAATGGTTTAATTTCATTTTCTTGCACAATACAGAGTGCACTCAAAATGAAGTGAGCACTCTGGTAAGAACTTCCCTCTTTTGTACACTGAAATCTGTCCTTGGGTATATAGGATGTGTAGGAGGGCAGAACTGAGCCCTGGGTAATACACAGGTTTTATTGTCATCAATTAAAGATATTTCTCATTTACAAATGATAATTAACAGAGTTCAAAAATCTGTTAGAATAGAGTTAATAAGTTGAAAGTATGAGTTCTGACTCAGGGCAGCATTAAGCACTTGTCTGGCTGTTAAAGAGCTTTCTTGTACAGGCAGAAGGGGAGATGTTTATCTCCTCTGCAAATCCCATTGGCTGAAATCTAGGAAAGCACAAGAGCAGGGCAGGAGAGCCTGAGCTCCATCATCAGGGAAGAGAAATCCATACAACTGTCCCACTGCCCCCAGCAGGTGACGAATTATGACAATCTCCTTGCTCAGCACAGGAGGCATGACCTGTTGTGTTTCTTGGTGTTTCACAGCTGCTCCCTTCACCCTGTCTGGGAAAGGAGCACCACCACAGCACCAGTTGCTTAGATGTGCACAGGGCTGGAGAAGCTAATTCAGTGCCTGGCCCTGGGGACTGCCCACCACTGTCACTGACTGAGAAGAATTTTGTGAGGAGGTGACTAGGACTTACCGTGTTCTGGTAGTTCTTCAGCATTTCAGATTTTGGTCTGAGGTAATAGGCTGGTGGCACTGCATTCTCATCCCTGCAGTACCACTCCTCTAAAATCCTTGTCTCTAGCTTGGCTTCTACAGCAGCATCCAGGATCATTTCAAATTCTGCTGACTCAACCTCCCCTGGGATTCGGATGTTGCCATACTTCTCTCCCAACAGGCCCTGTGTATTTGCAGGAAAGTACAGATGAAATTTTGATTTTTGGCTATGTAAAAACCCTCCACAGCACCTGAATTTCATAAAAATCAGTGTGGCAATACTTTAATGACTTTGAAATTACTGGGAAGAGAAATAAATCCCATGCAATGCTCCAGGCTTGTGGCAGCATGGATGGAAAGTTGACTGGCAGAGAAACACCTGGAGGTGCTGGCTGACAGTGGGCTAAATATGAGCCAGCAGTGTGCTCAGGTGGCCAAGAAGGACAACAGCATTCTGACCTGGATAAGGAATACTGCGTCCAGCAGGACCAGGGAAGTGACTGTCCCCCTGTACTCAGCACTGGTGAGGCTGCACCTTGAACACTGTGTTCAGTTTTGGGGCCTGGGGTTGTTTAGTCTGGAGAAGAGCGGGCTGAGGGGAGACCTCATTGCTCTCTAGAGCTTCCTGAAAGGAAGCTGGATCCAAGTGGATGTCAGTAGTATCAGGTGATAGGACAAGAGGGAATGGCCTGAAATTGTGCCTGGGGAGGTTTACATTGGATATTGGAGAAAATTTATTTCCTGCAAGAGTGGTCAGGCATTGGTACAGGCTACCCAGGGAAGTGGTGGAGTTGCCATCACTGGAGGTGTTCAAGCAATGACCATGGTGGTGTTAGGTTCATGGTTGGACTGGATGATCTCAGAGGTCTTTTCTAATCAAACCCATTCTATGATCCTATGAAATACAATGTGAGAGGCATTACTGTTGAGGGTACTGCACTGATCTGCATACTACTATGGTGACTTGGTAGTTTCAGGTGGACCCATTGTCTTTTGTAGTACTAACTGGTACTGAAAACAAAAGGCTTTCAAAACCCACAAGTTATCCTAAGAGACGTTGTTGTTGCTCTCTACAACTACCTCTTGCTCTCTACAACTACCTGAAGGGAGGTTGTAGCCAGGCAGAGGTTGGCCTCTTCTCCCAGGCATCCAGCACCAGAACAAGAGGACACAGTCTCAGGCTGCGCCAGGGCAGGTTTAGGCTGGATGTTAGGAAGAAGTTCTACACGGAGAGAGTGATTGCCCATTGGAATCGGCTACCCGTGGAGGTGGTGGAGTCACCTTCACAGGAGGTGTTCAGGAGAAGACTTGATGGGGTGCTTGGCTGTATGGTCTAGTTGTTGGGTGGGTTGGATTGTTTGATGGGTTGGACGCGATGATCTTGAAGGTCTCTTCCAACCTGGTGTATTGTATTGTATTGTATTGTATTGAATCCTCATCCTTAGAGGTGTTTAAAACCCACAGAGATGTGGTACTGGGGGACTTGGTTTGGTAGAGTTAGATTATGATTGGACTCAACAACCTTAAAGGTCTTTTCCAATCAAAATGATTCTATAATTCTATGAAGGGAAGAAATTAAAAAATATCCAACCTACTTTCTTAGCACAATACTGACTCATGTATTATTGATTCCCATTAGTCATAGGTTGGCATTAATCTTGCATAAAAAAGCCAGTGTTGAAACCCATTCCTCTGGACTCAGGCTGAATCTCTGGTTCCTTTATCTCTGTGTTTATTCTTAGTTTCCACACCAATGAAACAGATTTTATGTTCTGTTTGATGAGAATTGACATGATGTTATGTACAGCTTGTACTGATACTATTAAAAATGTGGCTTATACCAGCCATACCAAGGATCAATGTTGCCCAACCACAAGCTGCTTTCCCTTATTGCAAAAATGCTTTGCCCCAGCAGCTGTTCAGTGGATGGAGCACTGGGGCAAGGGAAAAGTGGGTTTGATCAACTACCAAATAGAAATCGAAAAGTCAGCACCCAAATGCACATATTTGGCATGCAAATGCCAAAGGGAGCCTGCAGGAAATCTGGAGAGGGACTTTTCATAAGGATGTCTAGCAACAGGACAAGGAGGAATGGTTTTAAACTGGATATTAAAGGAGAATTTCTTCAGCACAAGGGTGATGAGACTCTGGGATAGGTTGTCCACAGTGGTTGTGGATGCCTCCTCTCTGGAGGTGTTTAAAGCCATGTTGGATGAGGCCTTGAGCAACGAAGTCTAGTTGAGAGGAGTCCCTGCTCATGGCAGGGGGCTGGAGTAGATGATCTCTGAGCTCCCTTCTAACCTAAGCTACTCTGTGATTCTATACAGGCAAAGGTTTGAGGAAGTCATTTCTGAAACTGTGGCATGAGAGATTTTTCACTTTCAACACTGAGGATTAAAATGCTGGTTACAATGCTGTGAGTTTTGAATTTATTTCCATAGTTTGCTGTCCATAAATATTTATAAAAAGAGAACGGAGAAAAACTTTATAGAAGATAAAGTTGCAGGACATTCCTGGATTCTTTTGACAAATCTGTGATCATCAGCTTAATTCTGCATTCAAATCTTGGCCCAGAGAAGTCAATGAGAACTACCACTTCCTTTGAAGTAGGATTTTTTATTTCTTCCCTTATTTAAGTATATTCAGCAAAGACTCATGAGTTAGTGAGGAGTGCTTAATGCAGAGAGGAACCAACAGTATTGGCACCTTGATCTGAATCAGCAAGATCTTAGGAAGGTAACACTAGGGCGAATACAGTGGTACCCTAAAAAGGTAAATGACCTTGTTTGTAAAGAATACAAATGTAAAAGTTCATTACTATGAAAGCACTCATCAACATGAGAAGTTGTTTAAGACTTTTCCAGCTGTAACTAAACCCTGACAATCAGTAACTGATGATGATGAAGCTTGCTTCACTCATAAAAGCATGAAGCTGCAGATGCCTTTTCTGAATCCGGTAATGCTGAAGGTACACAAGGGGCTCATAGAATCCTAGAATGTTTTGTGTTGGAAGTGATCTTCCACAGACACAGACACCTCCTTCTACAAGAGCTTGTTCAGGGCCCCATCCAACCTGGCTTTCAACCCTTCCACCTTGGAGCCTCCACAGCTTCTCTGGGCAACCTGTTTCAGTGCCTCACCACCCTCATGGGGAAGAATTTCCTCCTTCCTCAGTTGATCTTCTTCCAGTTTGAAACCATTACCTCTCATCCTGCCATTCCATACCTTTGTCAAATGTCCCTTTCCAGCTCTCCTGGAGGCCTCCTTCAAACACTGAAAGGCTGCATGATGCTAGATGCATCATGCAAATTATGTAATTATCTCAAAGCAATTACTGCTTGAAATTCATTAGGCTGCTCTCTTTTCTGCATTGAAGTCCAGTGGATTCAATAGACAGTTGCCCAAGCAAAGCTCAATAGCTGGGCCCTTCATTAACCATACTAAAATGTCAACACTAAAATGTCTGGGTTTAATGTGCTGCATTTAATCAACTAGATTTGTTTTGGCATTATTCTGTGTACTTTTCTGCTTCTCTGGTACAGTTCATGCTGTTCTCTCTCTCCTCTGTACTACAGGTAAATAACAAAAGGCAGTACTTTAAAATGAAAAGAAAGATGTTTTTTCCTTCTATCTTGTCTGTCATTGCAACAGACGTTATGTAAATAATCTTGTGCTAGGGATCATCCTCCTGGCTACCAAAATGAAACAGAATAAAAAGAACTTGGACATGATCAGAATACTGGAATCACTGGGGATGACAGCATCATGACCTTTTAAATAAAACAGAGGCCTATGCAAATACTATTTGAAAGCCTTCACATTTCATAAAATCAAATCTTAAACAGCAGAGGATATACATTTATCACTGTGTACCTTGATGCTATAGATGGCATTGCTGACATTTTGCATTTGCTGAAGGAAAAAGGGCCATACACTGCAGAGGAAATGCACAGACAAGAGAGTTCTCCATTTGGGATGATAACAGTGAGCATCCATAAAGCTTAACAGACAACAAAATAAGCCTTGCATTATTTTGTTTTGAGGTATTTCTCCTCTTTGTGTTTATTTGTGGTTTATGGAAATGAAGGTTGATCTTAAAAGATGACACGTGCACAGTGGTAGGAAGAGAAGGAATGAGGAAGTGTGGAGGGAAGAGAAGTCTGAGTGAATGTATGTGACACTACAAGGTGAAAACTGAGTGTAGTTTGTTATCCTTGATATCTAGTGCTCAGGAGAGCCTGAAGCTCACATCTGTACCAAGAAAGGAACACATCAGTTGAGCACCATATACGGATCTAAATGTGCTAAACCATTTAGTTTTAGAACATAAAAAGTAGACCAGAAGAAAAAAGAAGCTGCAAAGGTCATGCCAGTAACCCCACTAAGATGTGTTTTTATCTTGGGATCTGCTCAGTGAACAGCAGGCAGCATGGTGAAGAGAAGTATTCTGTAACTGGAAGAGGGTAGATTTAGATTGGATATTAGAAAGAAATTCTTTAAAATGAGGGTGGTAAGACACTGCAACAAGTTACTCAGGGAGGTTATGGATGCCCCCTCCCTGGAGGTGTTCAAGGACAGGTTGGATGGGGCCTTGAGCAACCTGATCTAGCTAGGAAGTGTCCCAGTTTCACTGGCCATTTAACTGAGGTACTGACACACAACTTTGTTTTTCTGGAGAGGACAAAAGTAGGTGATGCTGTTTTCCTAGAGCACTGCAATATCACAGGCCAGAGATGGAAGCGGGAGGCATGCTGAGGAAGTGCAGGTGTTCTCTGCTGAAAGGTTGAAGCTTGAATGCTGAGCTACATCACACAAACACATCAAGTTTCTGGGGAACAGTTCTTCACCAAAGCACACCTTCCTCCAGGTGCACTGCACATTTGCCATTAACAGTGGTAACCAATTAAAAAAAGACTAAGGAGTAGAAGCAGATGATTGTGTTCACCAGAATCTTAATAAACTGTTTCCAAGGCTATGTGGCAGCCTTAGACTGGGTGCTTTTGCACACACAAGCTGTGAAAACTACATCACCCCATCTTTAGATACAGAGGTGAGGTGCAGAAGTATCTCCTCCTAGCTGGTACCAGGGAATAGAATCACAGAAAGTTAGGAGTTGGAAGGGACCTCCGGAGATCATTGAGTCCAGCTCCCCTGCCAAAGCAGGGTCACTTAGGGCAGGCTGCATAGTAATGCATCCAGAAAGTCTTCAGATGAGGAGACTCCACAGCCTCTCTGGGCAGCTTGTTCCTTGTGTTGAGGTAGAACCTCCTATGTTCCAGCTTGTACCCATTGCTCCTAGTCCTATTACATGGCATCACTGAAAAGAGACTGGCATTTTCTTCTTGCCACCCACCCCTCAGATATGTATAGATATTGATCATATCCCCTCTCAGCCTTCTCAGGACTAAATAGCCCCAGGTCTCTCAAGTCTCTCTTCGTAGAAGAGATGTTCCAGTCCCAGAGTCATCTTTCTAGCTCTCCATTGGACTCTCTCCAGCAGATCTCTGACTATCTTGAATTGGGGAGCCCCAAACTGGACACAGTATTCCAGGTGTGGTCTCACCAAAGCAGAGTAGAATAGCTACCTCCCCTCCATTCTTTTGGTGCTGTTATGGTTATACCTGGCTGTGTGAGTGTATTCTACCAGGGTACCACAAAAACACTCCAGCCTTTAGAGACCTAAATGAGAAGCTCTGAATTGAAGTTTACTTCCAGTGGCTTTGGTGTCTAAACTGGATTCATGGCCATCAGCCTTTGGAAATATCTGCCAAGACAAATTTCTTCATAGAAAAATGCAGAAATATGAAGCAACAGAATTGACAGAAAATAGAATTTCTCACAACCTTCATGTTATTTCCTACTCAGTCTGCAAATAACAATACTGTTGTTTCAGACCTATGTGAAAAACACCCCAGTACTCAACAGTAATAACCTCCAGCTTGGATGTGTGATAACAACACTGCAACATTTTGATGATTATTATAGGAAATTATTTCTAAAGGGAACAGTAATATTTATGCTGTGTTCAGTACCAAGAGACAGCTTTATATGTAGACCTGTGAATCAAAATCTCCCACCTGATGAGTCATTTTCCTTTAATAGTAAACCAACAAATTAAAGACTCATAAGATTGAAGGTAATGGAACTGTTTAAAGCTACCAGGCTGCCAAACATGCATAAAACCCTCAGCAACCATTTATATATAACAGAACTTTATAGAATTTTAAATGGATCGAGGCTTGGGGAGGGCAGATTTAGACTGGATATTAGGAAGAAATTCTTTACAGTGAGGGTGGTGAGACACTGGAATAGGCTGCCCAGTGAGGTCATGGATACCCCCTCCCTGGAGGTGTTCAAGGCCAGGTTGGATGAGGCCCTGGAGCCACACAGTCTAGTCAAGGAGGTGTCCCTACTCTAACCATTCTATGAATCTATGAATTAAAGCAGGGCAAAAATCAGCAGTAGTCTTCTTAGCTTTGCTGAGTTCCTATTTAATGAGTATGAAATTACTGGTTAGATCCAGAATATTTCCCCCTCTGATCTTCTTGGAGTACAAAGATAGTAAAATTATAGGCACAGTCACAACAATGAGCAGGAAGAGGAAACCAGATTGGGATTTGATCCTGATATGATGGATTCATAGTGCATCTCATGTTCAGACTTCATCACTAAAATGGCCAGGACCCCTAATACCATACCTTTTATTAATTAATGCAGAACAAATTGAAATGTAATAGAATCATAGAATCACTGAATCATTTTAGTTGGCAAAGACATCTAGGATCATCAAGTCCAACCGGTATCTAACTCTACCAAGTCTGATGCTACTCTGTGTCCCTCAGCACCACACCTCTGCAGCTTTCAGGGATGGGGATTCCACAAACTCCCTGGGGAGCCTGTTCCAGTGTTTGAGAAACCAGGTGTATTTTATTCCAGCTAGGAGATTTAATGAGCATTTAAATAAAACAAGATGCCAAATATCAGCAAGTTATATTCATTACTGACTGGTTCCATTAATCTCTTTGAAAAAAGTTATGTATCAACAGCTGCAAAGCAAGTCATTTGAAACTTTAGGTTTATAATAGTTTTGAAGTGATTTCACATACTTGTCAACTTCAGACCAACAATCCTCTTGCTGTTTTATCAACAGAGAAAGCTTCAGATTCATTAAAATACAGTTTTGTAGCTGGTGAAAGACCTGATCTAATGATATTTTCCTGGGCTTCATGGGATTACTCCTCCCACTTCTACTTCTTAGTCTCTGTGAGGTTCCATACATGACACTTGGTTTCCTTCCACAACAATGCTAGTAGTATGATGGTCCACTCAGCTTTGGACTGGCATGGAACTAGTGTCCAGCTCTGGGCCCCTCAGTTTAGGAAAGATGTTGACTTGCTGGAATGTATCCAGAGAAGGGCAACAAAGTTGGGGAGGGGTTTGGAGCACAAGCTTTATGAGGAGAGGCTGAGGGAGCTGAGGTTGCTTAGCCTGGAGAAGAGTAGGCTCAGGGGAGACCTTATTGCTCTCTACAACTACCTGAAGGAGGTTGTAGCCACCTGGGGGTTGGTCTCTTCTCCCAGACAGCCAGCACCAGAACAAGAGGACACAGTCTCAAGCTGTGCCAGGGGTGGTTTAGGCTGGATGTTAGGAAGAAGTTCTTCATAGAAAGAGTGATTGCCCATTGGAATAGGCTGCTCAGGGAGGTGGTGGAGTCACCATCACTGGAGGTGTTTAGGAAGAGACTGGATGGGGTGCTTGGTGCCATGGTTTTGTTGATTAGATGGTGTTGGATGATAGGTTGGACTCGATGATTCCAAAGTTCTTTTCTAACCTGGTTAATTCTATTCTATTCTATTCTATTCTATTCTATTCTATTCTATTCTATTCTATTCCATTCGTCCCTTCTGTACGCTCTGAAATTATTTGCATGTATCTCCTATGTTTCTCATGTTTTGAGAGGAAGAATGTTTGTGGCTTTTTTCTGCTGTATTAATATATTATAAATTTGTGGGAGGCTAGACAGGGCAGTAGCATACTTACAGGATGAAATGAACTAATGCCTGTGAAAGGAACTAATAATCTAAACTTTAATAACAGCTAAGGAGAGAAAGAGAATGTGAAAGGGACCTTCAAAAAAGCTGACCTGAAGGAAAAAGACTAAAGCAAGCACTCTGATGAAAAAGATGAAAGCTTGTCTTGGCTTTATAAACCACACCCCTTACACCCTTGCCTGCAGCTGACGAAGAATAATATTACTTTGAGCATTCAGTGTCAACAGTCTTTACACTTAATTCACATCACCAAATATTACAATGAGAATGCTAAACCTTCTAATTAAATTTATATTAAATACAAATCCATCTTCTCATAAAGCCACCTCCAGAACTGCCACATTTCAAGAACTCTTGCCTTCATTTCTACCCAATATTAGTTTTCCATTTATAATACAGATGAAAAAAATCACCTTTATGTGTCCTCTGAGCTTTCACATACCATACATCTTCAAGACTGGAATAGCTTAAAACCAAACCTTGCCTGCAGTAGCTTTCTGCTGGGTTATCTTCATGCCTTTTCTAACACTAATTTTTAACTAAAAGGTAATCAGATCTAATATTAATCATAAGTGTACAAACACTAAATGCTAGACACTGCCTGCAGGGAACAGGTCAAGTCATTAGCTAAATGTTAAAAAATTCTGTAGCAAATCCCCAGGGAAAAGAAATGAAATACAGCAAAGAACATCAGGTCACGACACTTCGCTCAATTAAAACACTACCTTGCCGATGCCATGCAATGGAATGGCCAAGAGGGAGGCAGAGTCTGTGCTCTGCAAAAGTGTGTGGCCAGGCACTGAACTGCTTTGCCAGCCAGGACTGCACTATTATTCCAAATTCTTTTCAAACAGTAATTTCTATAGCATGCAAACCAGGAAAGAACATGTAGCTTATTCATCATAATTACAGGCTCCATAGCATCTCCATAGCACCTCCTCATGACAAGGTGACCTCCTTAGTGGATGAGGGAAAGGCTGTGGATGTTGTTCATCTGGACTTTAGTAGAGCCTTTGGCACTATCTCCCACAGCACTCTCCTGGAGAAACTGGCTGCTCATGCTTGGGTGAGTGGATGCTTCCCTGGACAAAAAACTGGCTGGATGGCCAGGCCCAAAGAGTGGCGGTGAATGGACTTCAATCCAGTTTGTGGTCAGTCAGAAGCAGTGTTCCCCAGGGCTCAGTACTGGGACTAGTTCTCTTTAATATCTTTATCAATAACCTGGATGAGGGGATTGTTGCATTCTCAGTAAGTCTGCACAGGACACCAAGATGGATGGGAGTGTTGTTCTGCTTGAGGGTAGAGGGACCTGCCCAGACTGGAATGATGGTCTGTGGCCACTGCATGAGATTCAACAAGGCCAAGTGCTGGGGCCTGCACTTTGGGTCCAACCACCCCATGAACACTCTAGACTTGGGGCAAAGTGGCTGGAAATTGCCCAGCAGAGAGAGACCAGAGGGTGTTGGTCAACAACTGCCTGAATATGAGCCAGCGTGTGCCCAGGTGGCCAAGAAGGCCAACAGCATCCTGGCCTGGATGAGCAAGAGTGTGGCCAGCAGGACCAGGGAAGTGGTTGCGCCCCTGTGCTCAAACACTGGTGAGGCCACACCTTTAGTACTGGGTTACTCACTACAAGAAACAAATGGAAGTGCTGGAGCATGTGCAGAGAAGGGCAATGAAGTAGGTGAAGGGTCTGGAGAACAGGTGTGGCGAAGTGCAGCTGAACAATTCCGTGATTCTATGATTCTAAGCAAAAATTCTCTGCTTTTGCTTTTGCCTTTTTTTTTTTTTTTTTTGAGTTGGAATGGAATAAAAGTTACTCTGTGAGGTTTTCCAGTTATGAAAGAAAGATAATTAGCTGCTACACAGCATGCCAACAGAACAGGAACTCCAAAAAAAGCACTTTGCACCAAACCCAAGTATTTTAAGAGAAAAGAGGCAATACCTCAAGTATGTGTACCAGAATCACTACGAAGGACACTGATACTGTCTCTTGTTTTAGTTCTGTAACTTCTTTTCTTTCATGGAAGCAAAAAAGGATCCTGTGAAGTTATACAGTCTGGTTATATAAAAAACTCACTGACCAAGTTACTGCTAGATGGATTTAGCAATAGAATAGAATAGAATAGAATAGAATAGAATAGAATAGAATAGAATAGAATAGAATAGAATAGAATAGAATTAACCAGGTTGGAAGAGACCTTTGAGGTCATTGAGTCAAACCTATCACCCAACTCTATCTAATCAACTAAACCATGGCACCAAGCGCCCCATCCAGTCTCTTCCTAAACACCTCCAGTGATGGTGACTCCACCACCTCCCCGGGCAGCCCATTCCAAAGGCCAATCACTCTTTCTGTGAAGAACTTCTTCCTAACATCCAGCCTAAACCTCCCCTGGTGCAGCTTGAGACTGTGTCCTCTTGTTCTGGTGCTGGCTGCCTGGCAGAAGAGACCAACCCCCAGGTGGCTACAACCTCCCTTCAGGTAATTGTAGAGAGCAATAAGGTCTCCCCTGAGCCTCCTCTTCTCCAGGCTAAGCAACCCCAGCTCCCTCAGCCTCTCCTCATAAAGCTTGTGCTCCAAACCCCTCCCCAACTTTGTTGCCCTTCTCTGGACACGTTCCAGCAAGTCAACATCTTTCCTAAAACTGAGGGGCCCAGACCTGGGCACAGTACTCAAGGTAATCAGACTGAAAACTGGGTAGCTGTTTCTGGGTCTGTTACTTATAGCCTCCTTACATTATATGAAGGGGGCTACAAGAAAGTTACAAAGGGACTTTTTACAAGGGCATGTTGTGATAGGATGAGGAGGAATGGATTGAAGCTTGAGGAGGGTAGATTTAGACTGGAGAAGTTCTTTACAGTGAGGGTGGTGAGACACTGGGACAGGTTGTCCAGGGAGGTCATGGATTGCCTCTCCTTGGAGGTGTTCAAGGCCAGGTTGAATGAGGCCTTGAGCAACCTGGTATAGTGGAAGGTGTCCCTGCCAATGGCAGAGGGGTTGGAACTAGGTGATCTTCAAGGTCGCTTCCAACCCAAAACTAGGACTGCAAGATTTGGGATTTCACACCCCCTCCCCTTCTTGCTTCTGCAGAATAGCCAGTGCTGGCTTTCTGATCTACAGTCTTATTTTCAGATCAGAACATTACATCTAGCTTATGGCAATACAACCTCAGAAGCAGTTTGGTAAAGCTCCTGAGAAAACAGGGGAGAAAACAAATCTCATATGTCTCATGTAGCCTGTGTTTTCTTCTACACATTATACATAGAATGATGGAAATCTGAGCTTATACTACTCTTGTTCTCACTAATATGATCATTTACATTAAACATAATACCTAACCTTTCTGGAAGGCAGCACCAAAAATTCTCTTGATGTCAAGAAAACCAAATACAGTGACTTAGCAGAAAACAGGACTGTAGGCTGAAAATGCAAACTATTTTAAGACCACATCAAAACCCATGCAGTTTCTGTGTTCCACCAAAATGCTGCCTGATGAGTCTTGTAGCACTTTTCAGTGGCACATGTTTAAAAAATGGGTAAGCATTTTTAGACTCTAGATTTGACTTTCAGAGAAGCAGAGATGATTGACAGGATAATACATTCCCAGCCCTAAAGCACACCAAGGAACTCACTTACAATAGCTCAATCACAGAACTTCACCCTGTGCTTGATTCCACTCTGTGTATGTGTGGTGTTCAGAGACAAACAAGGAGATGGGTGTACAACCTTTGCCTGTTAGTCTGGAGACTGTGAAAGAAGACCAGGTCTTGCTGAGGGGAAGGCTGCATACTCTGTCTTTAAAATGGAATCACTTTTTCTGTTCTGAAAGATTAAAAAAATACACAAAGCTCCACTTTGACATTCACAGAAAAATCTTTCCTGCTGGGCAAGTCTATCTGAAACAGGATTAGTGTCCACAGACATACACCTCACTTCAGATTAATGTCAACGAGTTCACTGGAGCCCCTCCTGACATGCTGTATGACACCAAACCAACTTACGTTACAGAGAGTTGTGATTTGGACCAGATGCAGAGTGAGAAGAAAATTCAGCCTGCTGTTTGTTTCTTGCAATATACTTTATGGGGAGTGATGTGCTGTTGTGCCATGTCTGGTTCCAGCTATTGAGGATGAGAGGAAATGGCCTCAGGTTGCACCTGGTGAGGTTTAGGTTGGATATTAGAAGAAACTTCTTGACTGAAGGGGTTCTCAAAACACTGGAACAGACTCCACAGGGAGGTGTTGGATCCACACCCCTGGAGGTGTTTCAAAGCCACAGAGATGTGGTGCTGAGGGACTTGGTTTAGCACCAGACTTGGCAGAGTTATTGATTATGGTTGGACTTAAATTATCATAAAGATCTTTTCCAACAACAACAATTCTGTGATTCTATTTCTCCCCATTCACTTAAAAACTATGTACAGAGCTGCTTCCTTGAGGAAAAATCAATTCTGAAGTGTACCAAGCATGTGTCACTTCTGCTGAATTCCCTAAGAGCACTGGTGGGTAGTCCCCATAAGATGGCTGTCTCACTACAGACACATTTGACTGACTTTAGCCTCCCATAACTTAAGCCATGGCTGTTTTACCAGAGAGCAAAAGCCAAGCATAAGTCAGGTGTTCCAGAACCTGGATATATTTGGTTTTCACTTTGGAAATAAATCCTAATGTAACACCAGAACTGCAATGGGAGTTGAGGAGATTGAACAGAGCTGGAGTAATATAATTTGGAATTTTCTCTGAGCTGGAATGTGATCAGAATTAATGATCAGCCATTTGTACTAAGCAAAGAGAGCCAACTAGTAGTGTATTTCATGGGCTGTGTGCTGTAGGAACAAAAAGATCCAGGGATGTAAAAAACATTTCAGTCCTCTATTTTCCATGTTTTGTATTCAGTTTCAGGGTGATTTAAGGACATGCCAAATATTGTAAATTGCTAATACATATTTCCTACAGGAATCTCAGTTTTATAATGACCTGTCTGTTTTTAATGGTTTATTAATGCTGAAGTTAACAACAAGCTGTCAATAGTTGGAGAGGAGTAATGTATATTACAACAGCTGTTTGGAGTAGGTAGAAAACGATTTCACTCTTCGTGGGACCAGATTATTTAAATGATGAGTGCATAGAATCTCTTAGGTTTGTACAAACCCAAACATATCAAATTAAGCAAATCATGACAGGCTACAAACGATTTCATTTCCATTTCTCCCCTTCATTTCACACTTTTTCAGGACACAGTCATGCAAGAACAGCAGTTCAGGCAGAGACTGTGTGGTGCTGCACAGATGGAAGAGAGCACACGTGTTAGAACTCGCAGGCTGTGTTTGAAGAGAAGTGCAGAGAAGCCTGCCAGTTCTCTCATCTGAACTAAGACATAAGGTTTAGATTGGGTATTAGAAGAAACTTCCTGACTGAAAGGGTTCTCAAAGACTGAAACAGGCTGCCCAGGGAGGTGGTGGAATCCCCATCCGTGGAGGTGTTTCAAAGCTGCTGAGGCATGGTGCTGAGGGACACGGTTTAGCAGCAGACTTTGTAGTTAGGTTGGACTTGATAATCTTAAAGGTCTTTTCCAATCAAAACCATTCTATGATTGTAGGATTCTACAAGCTGGAGTATAATCAGGGAGCCCTGATAAAAGGGCATTAAACTTATTCTGCAAGTAGTCACTACAGACTAAAGACACCCTAAAGAGTTTGGTGCCTTAATTGGTATTAAGCACTGTACGTGGCTTCCTAAATTATTAGTCTAACTCCTTAGTGTCTTCTTGCTGTTAATGGAGAAACGGTCATCCAGAAGGTGACTCAGATATTCATGGAGCTACCTATATCTTTCTATTAGTTATTAAAAGATCTGTAATAGATAAATCCCATTCATGATCACTATGGAGTGCAATAAGAAGAGATCGGTTGAATGAGGCTCTTCTCCTGCCCTGGTGAGACCACATCTGGAGTATTGTGTCTAGTTTTGGGCTCCTCAGTTCAAGACAGATAGGGAGATACTAGAGAGATTCCAACAGAGCTCTACAAGGATGATGAAGGGACTGGAATATCTGAGGAAAGGCTGAGAGACGTGGGGCTGTTTTGGCCTGGAGAAGACTGAGAGGGGATCTTATTAATGGTTACAAACATCTGAAAGGTGGGTGTCAAGAAGAAGGGGCCTGTCTCTTTTCAGTGATGCCCTGGGACAAGATGGGGGGCAATGGATGTAAACTAGGACAGAAGAGATTCTACCTCAACATGAGGGGACACTTCTTCATGCTGAGGGTGCCTGAGCACTGAAACAAGCTGCTCAGAGAGGTTGTTGGAGAATTTCAAAAACCTGTCTGGATGTGTTCCTGTGCAGCCTGCCCTATGTGATCCTGCTCTGGCAGGGGGATTGGACTAGATGATCTCCAGAAGTCCCTTCTAACCTCTAACATTCTGTAATTCTGTGAACAAAGCAGAAAACAAATTTCTGTTGTTTTTTATAGATTCATAGAATGGTTGGGATTGGAAGGGACCTTAAAGACAGTTCCAACCCCCCTGCTATGGGCAGGGACACCTTCTAGATAGACTGGGTGGCTCCAGGGCCTCATCTAACCTGCTCTTGAACACCTCCATGACCTCTCTGTGCAACCTGCTCCAGTGTCTCACCACCCTCACTCTAAAGAATTGCTTCCTAATCTTCAGTCTAAATCTGCCCTTCTCAAGCTTCAATTCATTCTCTCTTGTCTTATCACTACAAGCCCTAGTAAAAAGTCTCTTCCTGGCTTTGTTATAGGCCCCTTTCAGGTACAGGTTTTGCCAGTCTCTTGTCACTCTGGCCTAAAAAACCTGGAAGCAATACTGAAGTTGTTATCTGACTGCAACTTCATTAACTGTTCTGTTTCAAATTCCTGATTTGCCTTGGTTTCTTTCCTTAGTAACCATTTCAGGCATGCACTTCTTAACAGCTTCAAAATTCTGAGTTGCTAAAATATGCAGCAATGGCACATGAAGAGGTTTCCTTCACTGTCAGAGAACATCTATGCCTAAGGACACTGGGTGTTGCTACAGTGCCATGACTTGCTGCTCCAACTCTGTTTCTCCATCAAATGAAAGAGAAAAAATAGAAAACTAAACCTAGAAAACTAAATTTAGTCATGAAAGATGGAAGCTACCCAAAGTGTCTGGAGATCTGGGGCAGTGTGTCCTTGTGAAAAACACTGTCCTGACAGCATCAAACTCAGCCCAGACACAGAACTCCATGCTCTGGGCTCATCAAATGCTGAGGATGGTCTTTGTTCCCCAAGGCGCTGAAGCTAAATGACAGTGAGGCAACTAGATGAATGAAACAGAGCCAACAAAGTGGTTGTAAGGGTGTGATGAAAGTACAGAACAACACATACTATAGCTTCCTCTTTGCATATTTGGTATGGAGAGATATCATCTCCAGCCTTCACACCAGGCAGTGCTTTGTATCTCCTCCACTCCCATGGGATTCTGTGCTCTCAGTTCACTCTATCTTTCAAATTCTCCCCATAGAAAAAAAAAGCAGAATCAGTGGCCACAAGGATGATCCAAGGGCTGAAAACCTCTGCTATGAGGACAGGCTGAGGGAGCTGGGGTTGTTCAGCCTGGAGAAGAGAAGCCTGGGGAGGACTTTACATCTCCCTTCCAATACCAGAAAGGAACTTACAGGAAGACTGGAGACAGACTTTTCATAGGGGTGTCTAGAGACAGGACAAGGGGGAATGGTTTTAAGATGAGGGAGAGTAGGTTTAGACTGGATCTTACAAACAAGTCTTCAGTGTGAGGGTGGTGGAATAGTTTGCCCAGAATGGTTGTGGATTGTCTCTCCCTGGAAGTATTTAAGGCCAGACTGGATAAGGCCTTGGACACCCAAATTTAGGTGAGAGAAGCCTGCCTATGGTAGAGGATTTGGAGTAGATGATCTCTGAGGTCCCTTCCAACCTAAGCCATTCTATAATTCTTTGACTCAACAACTTTTCAGAGCCCTTCACTATCTTGCTATGACAAGTCAGATTTCACTTAGCTGCATTTAGGTACAGAGGATAAATCTACCTTTCCTAGATTATTTTCTTAGGAAATATGGGGGAAAAAATTGGAATAGCAAAGGCATGGTCTTAAAATTGTTTTCCACTGAAATCTTAACACCAAAACACAGGCTGATAAGTTGGCATTAAAGCTATCAAAGAAGAGTGGCAGGTGTTCTTTGGGTATCTGAGTGACAAGCAGTTCCACTACCCTTCCAGCTGTAACAAGTGACTATGGAGAAGACAAGCAGTAGTACATCAGCACTAAACAAAAGCAATGTTCATCTACTTTTAGAGCAATCCTTATAATAAAGACATGTAAAAGCAAAAGCCCTGTAGTTCAGTAAATCTTCTATAATTGTGTAATTGACAGATTTGTTAAGAAGGATGAGGCATCTTTACTTGAAAACATCCAGCCTGACAGATACTGAGCAAGTCTGTCTTTGCACTGTGTGCTCTGGTACATCTTCAGCACTAGAATGAAGGTCGAATTGAATTTATCTAATGAAGGCAGGATGTCTGTTTTCCTCTCTACAAGCACTTTGTCTTAAAATAATGCTGGTTGTCCTCTTAAACACAAATGAAGTGTTACAGATGTTAATTTAACTTGAGAGTTATCCTAATATAGATTCATAGAGTGGTGTGGGTTGGAAGCAACCTTGAAGATCATCTATTTCCAACCCTCTGCCATGGGCAGAGGCACCTCCTACTAGACCTGCTTGCTCAAGGCCTTGTCCAACCTGGATTTCAACACTTGGAGCCTCCACAGGTTCTCTGGGCAACCTGTTGCAGTGCCTCTCCACTCCTATGGGGAAGAATTTCTTCCTCATGTCTCAACTCAACCCAGCTTCTTCCAGTTTGAAGCCATTACCCCTCATCCTATCATTACATGTCTTTGTCAAAAGTCCTTCTCCATCTCTCCTGTAGTGCCCTTCAAATACTGGAAGGCTGCTTCAAGGTCTAACACTGAATTTTATTCTGTGCCACTGAAATTCTTGTATCTTTGAGTACTTGTTCAGTTTTGAGGCCCTCACTACAAAAAGGACATTGAGGTGCTGGAGCTAGTCCAGTGAAGGGCAATGAAGCTGATGAACGATCTGGAGAACAGATCTGGTGAGGAGGAGCTGAGGGACCTGGGGTTGTTTAGCCTAGAGAAAAGGAGTCTGAGGGGAGACCTTCTGTCTCTCTACAACTCCCTCAAAGAAGGTTGGACCCACATGGTCTCCTCTCTCGAGTAATAAGTAATAGGAGGAGAGGAAATGACCTCAAGTTGCATCAGGGGAGATTTAAGTTGGACATTAAATGAAACTTCTTGGCTGAAAGGGTTCTCAAAGACTGGAACAGGCTCCCCAGGGAGGTGTCTGAATCTCCATCCCTGGAGGTGTGTAAAAACTGCAGAGATGTGTTGCTGAGGGCCACAGTTTAGCTCCAGACTTGGTAGAGTTAGATAATGGCTGGCCTTGATCTCAAAGTCTTTTCCAATTGAAATGATTCTGTAATTCTGTGATTCAAGGCTTTCAGATTTCATCTCTGTTTAACAGATGAACTAAAGCAGAAAGAGCTGTGATGCAGCATGCCTGAAAATCATGGTAACAGCATGTCAGAAGCTGGAATTTCTTTTCACCCCAAAACCACTCTTCCTCACAGCCCTGCACAGGGCATGTAGAAGGTTTCAGAGTGCATTTTAAATCATAGAGACATCACTAGAACAGTTGCATGCTGTGAGGTTAGAAGCTAAGTATTGGGTAGTGATCTACCGGGGCTATTTGTTCGAGCGAGTTGCAGTCAGAGCAAGAATCTCTGTTTTGGTAACAGTAAGAGAAGGCAGAGAGTAGACAAAGTACCAAGATTCAGACCCTCCTCAGGTGGTCACCAACCCCCAGTCTTTTCACGGTCTCTTACCTGGATCCTATCTTATCCTGGCTTTATGACACAAACAGTATCACAGTATCACAGATCACAGAAGACAGGTTTGGGATGCTCTGCATTTGTCACTCCTCCTAGGCCAGCCAATAATGCATGTGTGACAAGTGGCAAGAATTAATTAATAGCCTCCTTAAACAGGTAGTCCATACTTCTGCAGCGATAGCAGCACAGGCATACCTTGTGGTTTCTACATCCAATTTGCAATGGGAACTGATCATTAAAGATCCTTCTTTCCACTAATACTGAATAATCACTGTTAGTCTACAGTGCTGTGCAGGGAAACATTTGGATGCAGAACAGCAAATGTAGAGTCAGGAATATCAAACAGAAAGAAGAAAAGAATGCATCTGTTACTGAATCATGCATGCTAGTTATGTTTTTATGGTAAAGTAAAACAATATTTTTATACCCACAACAAAGCATGGACCTGCAGAACTTTTCAAGCAATCTTCTAACAGCTTCATTCGAGTTTTCTGCAGCTCAGGACTGTCCCATTCATCTGCTTCAACTCCCCAGTATAAGTCTATGACCTGGAAAAGAGGATGCAACGTTGGTACTTTATCAGATGCCCTTTTTACCCATCAATTAATAATCAACTTTGTCAACATTTCATGTACTGCTAAGCATTGCCAAAGACAGTGACCTCTATATGCAGTCCTGGCACTGACTGGCATGGTTTCCTGAGGTAAATGACAACTCAGGTCTCTTACTTTCCTTCCCAGAGAGTCCCACCTGGGACAGTCTCACATTTCCTATTCATATTTTTTTGTGCAGAGATTAGCATGATAAGATATTGATTTGATGTAGTCTTTACTTTGCTGCTGGACTGCACAGAATGGATAGGTAAGGATAATAACAAATGCATTGATCAAATCCTGGCTCTATGGAAATGAATGGGAGTTTTGCTGTGGATCACAGTCGAGACCATGACTTGACACCCTGAGTCACTTGTATCCACAGGATATAAACTCATCCTGTGCAAATGGCTAGAAAGAAAGATGATGTGGAGCTCTGCAATATCCTACTTCCTTTGTCAGCTGCTCTTTGTTGCTCTGGGAGCAGAGATTAGAGATATGCAGTGGCAGACAGCTTGCTGTTCTGCCTTTCATCTCTAGCTACCGTCTCAGTTTTGTCATGCTAATTAGTTGCAAACAAACTCCTCGAAGAAACTGGAACATGGAGGTTAAAACTTCTTGGAAGAAATTAAATGATGAAGTGGGATTTCTCTACATATTTTAACTAAAAGGCTGAATTCTTACTGTGGGAAATTTGCTTTAAAAGAATAGGAATCATATGTATGCATTTCTTTTAGAACAAAAAGAATAGTTGCCTGCATCAAGAATAATGTGGCCAGCAGGAGCAGGGAAGTCATTGTGCCCCTGTACTCAGCACTGGTTAGGCCACACCTTGAGTACTGTGTCCAGTTCTGGGCCCCTCAGTTTAGGAAGGACATTGAGACACTTGAACATGCCCAGAGAAGGGCAACGAGGCTGGGGAGAGGCCTTGAGCACAGCCCTATGAGGAGAGGCTGAGGGAGCTGGGGTTGTTTAGCCTAGAGAAGAGGAGGCTCAGGGGAGACCTTATTGCTGTCTACAGCTACCTGAAGGGAGGTTGTAGCCATCTGGGGGTTGGTCTCTTCTCCCAGGCAACCAGCACCAGAACAAGAGGACACAGTCTCAAGCTGTGCCAGGGGAAGTTTAGGCTTGAGGTGAGGAGAAAGTTCTTCCCAGAGAGAGTTGTTAGCCATTGGAATGTGCTGCCCAGGGAGGTGGTGGAGTCACCATCCCTGGAGGTGTTCAAGAGGGGATTGGACGTGGCACTTGGTGCCATGGTCTAGTAGTCATGAGGTCTTGGGTGACAGGTTGGACTTGATGACCTTTGAGGTATTTTCCAACCTTATTGATTCTATTCTATTCTATTCTATTCTATTCTATTCTATTCTATTCTATTCTATTCTATTCTATTCTATTCTATTCTATTCTATTCCTATTCTATTTGATTCGATTCTACTTATTCTATTCTATTTATTCTATTCTCATTTATGCCCATGTTTAACTTTCCTACCAACAGCCCTTATTGGTTTCTTCTGCCAGAAAAGTTTGAGATGTGTGTCAGTGTTTACTGGAGTGGGAACACTGTTGCCAAACAAGAGAGGTAATATACAGTCTGACTGATGATGAATGAAACAGCCCCGTGTGTAAGATCCCATCTAGCTACACTGCCACGAAAATACACTTAATGTCTTTGTTTTATACATAAGCTCTGTTCCCAAATTTTGCTGAAACAAGCAGCTTCTGCTTTACAGAAGTGCATCTCAAACAGCCTTCTTATCTCCCTCATAGCACAGATTTTTTCTGCCCTCTTATTAGGTAGAGGGCAGGTAAAAAGCGATTAGGAAAAAAGTGTTCCTTTCTTCCTCTCTCCCTTCTGTTATTTGTCTGTATGACTTCATTACTGAACCTCACAATGCATTTAGCTGTCTGATTACTTGAATGATGTATGGCAGAGCTTAAGTATTCCAGTCATAAAATTAGAGCATCTCAGCATACAGCCAAGAATATTTGAATTACTGGTTGAATGAATTTAATGTGCTGCTCAAGTCCATCTGAAACATAAAAGCAATTTCTATTCTAATTAACTTTTCAGAAATCACACTAACTCTTGTCAATGTGAAGAGCAAATTCTCTTTGTTACAACACTGTACATTATTTTCGCTGAGTAACATGACTTTGGCTCATACTACCTTAACATGCATTAGTTTCATCATGCAAGGTGAAATATTTTAGCCATCAAATGTCTATAAGCACCAAAAATATCAAAATGAGAGGCTATTCAGTTATTCCTGCTGATAGCTGAAATAAATAGGGTTTACAAAATCAAAGAGATGGAACAGGAATACAGGAATCTGGTGTTAAAGCACATTTTTACTTCTATTTAGTAAAATTGTGACAGACACTGACTCTAAGTGAGGCTGTCAAAGTGAGATGACAACCAGTGCCCTGTGTGAGAGCTGCTCACAAACAGTGGGCTGACACTGGTCTGGTTCAGTTCCACACTAGTTACCTAAAAGAGGATTTTTGTCCCTAATTCAGTGCTTCCTTTTGCTTCTTTTAGCTTTTGTCGTACCAATCCTACAGGTTCACAGATCTTTCTAAGGAAATGAAAGAATTTTATCTTTGCCATACAATCATGGAATCATTTCGTCTGGAAAAGTCCTTTAAGATCATCGACTCCAGCCAGTATCTAACTCTACCATGTCTGGTGCTAAACCACGTCCCTCAGCACCACATCTCTGTGGCTTTTAAACATCTCCAGAGACGGGGATTCAACCATCTTCCTGGATCGTCTGTTTTGATCTTTGAGAACCCTTTCAGTCAAGAAGTTTCTTCTCCTATCCAACCTAAACCACCCCTGGTGGAACCTGAGGCCATCTTTTCTCCATCTATCACTAGCTGGAAGAAGAAACCAACCCCCTCCTGGCTCCAGACTCCTTTCAGGGAGTTGTAGAGAGCGAGGACGTCTCACCTCAGCCTCCTTTTCTCCAAGTGCTCAGAAAACCACTGAACATTTTTATTCATGCAAAGTTCCATTTTCCTTCTAGCACGTATCATATGATGAGAATGATTTGGAGCACTTTATAGTTCCCAAGAAGAAAAGTGTGTGCTGCTAATTAACTATGGTAATTATTCTCCAAAAGTTTTCTATTACAACTCCTTTTTTATCCTCTCTGTCCTCCCCTACAGAACACTGTAGAGCAGGTACAAACCACATGCACTCTGGAGTTCATTCTTTCAGCTTACTTGCTTTCTGCCTTCACCAACACCTGTTTGTCAGAACTATTTTCTGATTCAATGGAAAAGGAAGCCCACTGAGCAAATGGATTCATAGAGCAGTTGAATATATTCAGTTCTGCTTCCACACACACCATATTCTTCCACATCTCCTCTTCCAAACTTGATGACACCTGATAAATCTCATGCTTTGTGACAAGTGGAACAATTACTAGTGCAGCCAGATGAGTCAGAGGAAGCTGGAGCAATGAATGTACTCAAACGGATTTCATTTGGGTTATGATCTACGCAGAAGAGGGTGTCTTCAGGACACCCTGCATTTGTGGTAGTAGCATGCAGGGCAGTGCTTGTTTTATCAGTAGGTTATATAGCTGTTATGTGTTCTGCTCTGTGCAGAGAAATAGAAATGTATCCCTCATCTGAAAAGCACATAATGCTTTCTTGACACCACTGAACAGGAAACTCTAGTCTTGATACTAAGTTCATAGATTCACAGAACAGTTTGGGTTGGAAGGGACCTTCAAGATCATCTAGTTCCAATCCCCCTTCCATGGGGCAACCAGTTTCAGTGTCTCACCACCCTCACTGTAAGGCTGATGCTCAGTTGATGGTAATCTAAGAAACTTTGTGTATCAGGAATGCAAAAGGAAAGAAACAAACCAAAACAAACCAGTTTTGCTAAAGTCTACCTCATAGCCTCCTCCAAAATGCTTTTCTCCTTTCCCTGGGCAATGTTTTGTGCAGGCTTTCCTACTTTGCTTCCACAGAAATGTGAGAGCTTTCTAGCTGTTTTCAGAAACATATCAGTGGAGCTGTCTCTCAGACCTCATATTACATAGAGACGCTCCTGGTGTTGAAACTATGTAATAAAAGAATTTGCTCCCATGAATATCAAGTAGACTAAACTTAATTATTCCTCCCCTCAAGACTACATTACAATCCATTTGGAGAAAGACATGTTTCCCCTCACAAAGTATTTGGTGGATTATGATCTACTTTGAAGAGACATTTCCCTCCTGTCACTGAGATTCTCCTCAAAGATGACTGAGAAAGAGAGTTTATATTTTCCATTAATATCACATGGTAGTACCAGGAGAAAAATGCTTCATTATTTAAATACCTTTTGCTATTCCTTGCATGTACCACTGCAGCTGGGACTTCCCAATCAGCTGATGAGCTAGGACCTTCAGATGAAATTCTTTTATAGCCATAATCAAAAATCACTCTGGAATTTATCAGCATGCAGATTCAGCAAGTCCAAGTGACTCAGGGAATTAAACCCAAATATCCTAATTTAAGAACTTGTTATTTTGATTAAAAACCAGCTGCATGTGCATCAAGAATAATACACTGGGAGGAGCAGGATGTTGCAGAAATGGTATTAGCTGTTTCCAGGCTGCACTCTGGAGAGCTTAGTTTTTGGGGTCACTAAGATGGGAGATTACTACTAGTGCACGAGGAAGGCTTGAGGATGTGGAATCAGGATTTTTGAAAAACTGGAAAACATTTTTACATCCTCACATGAGGGGGTTGGTCTCTTCTCCCAAGTAACCAGCACCAGAACAAGAGGCCACAGTCTCAAATGGCACCAGGGGAGGTTTAGGCTCGAGCTGAGGAGAAAGTTCTTCCCAGAGAGAGTTATCAGCCATTGGAATGTGCTGCCCAGGGAGGTGGTGGAGTCACCGTCCCTGGAGGTGTTCAAGAGGAGATTGGACGTGGCACTTGAAGCCATGGTTTAGTAGTCATGAGGTGTTGGGTGACAGGTTGGACTTGACAATCTTTGAGGTCTTTTCCAACCTTAATGATTCTATGAATCTATGATTTCTACCTCTAAGCACAGCACCAGCTCCAGGCCTGGTGATATGCACAGGACTTTACTGGATGAATCCTGGACTGTTAATTAGGATATACATGACTTAAAGGTACAAATGACTTAAACTATGATCCCAAACTCGTGTGTTTTAAATCTTACAAAGTGTGTTTACCACCCATTGGCTCCTACAAAGGTGTAGGTGGGTCTATGTCTTCCATAAGACAAAGGAAAACATGAACTGACTGAAGCAATGGGGATTTTACAATGCACATGGAAGGAAGCAATGCTGAAATGTTCCACTTTCAACTGATTTTGGTAATCAGCTTCAACATTCACCTAGTTGACTTATTTTCTACATTGCAGTGAAAGACAAACCTGTAGCCAGATTTCAAGAATTATGATATACAGATGGTACCACATGTAATTAAAAATAGGTTGCATCAAGTATGGTTTGTAGAATTACAGCACATTAATTTAGATGTACCATTACTTCTTCTGAAGCACTTTCAATATTTACAATAGACCTGGTTTTGGTAAGTAAGAACCTGATCTCCTTCTATGATCAGGTGACCCGCCTGGTGGATGTGGGGAGGCCTGTGGATGTGGTCTACCTGGACCTCAGCAAGGCCTTTGACACTGTTCCCCACAGCAAACTCCTGGCCAAGCTATCAACTCATGGCTTGGACAGGATCACACTGCGTTGGGTTAGGAACTGGCTGGAGGGCCGAGCCCAGAGAGTGGTGGTGAATGGTGCCACAGCCAGCTGGCGGCCAGTCACTAGTGGTGTCCCCCAGGGATCAGTGCTGGGCCCCACGCTCTTTAATATCTTTATTAATGATCTGGATGAGGGCATTGAGTCCATCATCAGTAAATTTGCGGACGACACCAAGCTGGGGGCAGGAGTTGATCTGCTGGAGGGCAGAGAGGCTTTGCAGAGGGACCTCGACAGGCTGGACAGATGGGCAGAGTCCAATGGCATGAGATTGAACACATCCAAGTGCCGGGTTCTGCACATTGGCCACAGCAACCCCATGCAGTGCTACAGGCTGGGGTCAGAGTGGCTGGAGAGCGGCCAGGCAGAGAGGGACCTGGGGGTACTGGTTGATTGTAGGCTGAACATGAGCCTGCAGTGTGCCCAGGCAGCCAAGAGGGCCAATGGCATCCTGGCCTGCATCAGGAACAGTGTGGCCAGCAGGAGCAGGGAGGTCATTCTGCCCCTGTACACTGCACTGGTTAGGCCGCACCTTGAGTACTGTGTCCAGTTCTGGGCCCCTCAGTTTAGGAAGGATGTTGTCTTGCTGGAGTGTGTCCAGAGAAGGGCAACAAAGTTGGTGAGGCATTTGGAACACAAGCCCTATGAGGAAAGGCTGAGGGAGCTGGGGGTGCTTAGCCTGGAGAAGAGGAGACTGAGGGGTGACCTTATTGCTCTCTACAACTCCCTGAAGGGAGGTTGTAGCCAGGCAGAGGTTGGCCTCTTCTCCCAGGCAGCCAGTACCAGAACAAGAGGACACAGTCTCAGGCTGTGCCAGGGCACGTTTAGGCTTGATGTTAGGAAGAAGTTCTATACAGAGAGAGTGATTGCCCATTGGAATGGGCTGCCCGTGGAGGTGGTGGAGTCACCTTCATTGGAGGTGTTCAGGAAGAGGCTTGATGGGGTGCTTGGTGCCATGGTTTAGTTGTTTAGGTGGGTTGGATTGGTTGATGGGTTGGACACAATGATCTTGAAGGTCTCTTTCAACCTGGTGTATTGTATTGTATTGTATTGTATTGTATTGTATTGTATTGTATTGTATTAAGTGTCTAAAGTGAAACTCAGCACTTTGTTGCCACACTGTTTTCACTGTCAGTGCAATGCTGGATTGTAAAACTGTGTGGGTTTTTTTCATCTGTTCGGAATTTACCTCAAATATGACACTAAAATAATTTTGTTCCATCAGTTCAATTAACATATAAAAGGAGTTTTTTCATAGAATCACAGAATGGTTTGGGTTGGAAGGGACCTTAAAGATCACCTTGTTCCAGCCTAGGGACACCTACAGGCTGTGCAAGTCCCCAACCAGCATGGCTTTGAACACTTACAGGTTTGCAGCCTCCACAGCTTCTCTGGGCAACCCGTTGCGGTGCCTCACCACCCTCCTCATGGGGAAGAATTTCTTCCTAATGTCTAATCAAAATCAAGCTGTTCCTGGTTTGAAGCCATTACTGTTTTACCAATGATATTTTGAAATGTTATCTGTTTGAAATGGAGTTATCTTCAAGGAAAAAAAAATTTGCAAGATTCAACACACCAAAACCTACCTGAAATTCCAGGCCATAGTTTTCCCTGCAGAATTCTCTCAGCTTTGGATATACGTGTTCTCTTAGGGCACTCCTCTCAGCTATGGTATCTGTGGTGGGGAAAAAGATGTTAGTAATGATCATAGAATGGTTTGAGTTGGACAAGACCTTTAAGATCATTGGATCCAACCATTACCTAAGTCCACCAAGGCCAGTACTAAACCATATTTACATGAACTCTCTTCTTTACCACATAAAGAGCCCTTAGCATACACAAAGACAGACAAACCTAAGGAAGATCAAGTGCTGGGATTATACCTCCAAACTGTATGTTGTACAAACACATAGATATGTCTTTAAGTGCCACATTAGGCTTCATCTACACCCTAATATTGCAGCACACTTCAACAGAGTGCAGATGAATTAATTGTGTAATTCAGCAGAGAGAATTTATCAGTTTGCCTTCTACTTCATTTTCAGGAAGCTGAATTTTATGAATTAGAAATCCCATGGAACAAAGAAATATATGTGTATTGGGTTGGACTGAGCTGGAGTTAATTCTCTTCACAGCATCTTTCTAGTGCTGTGTTTTGCAGCAGTAGTGGATAACACAGCAGTGTTTTGGCTACTGTTGAATGGCTACTGTTGAATAAGTAGCCAGGCTGTGTCCTTTCAACATTTCCCTGCCCCAAGAGTACACTGAGGGGTGGGCAAGATCCTGGGAGGGGACATGGCTGAGCCAGCTGACCCAGACTGGCCAAAGAGGTATTCCCTGCCATACGATGTCAGCTCAGATATAAGCATGAAGTGAAAGAAGGAAGTGAGGGAATCATCCATGGCATCTGTCCTACCAAATAGCCACCAAGCTTAGACAGCCCTGCTTCCCAAGACCAACCATCATCCTGCTGATGGGAAGTAGAGACTAACAGCTCTCTCTCTGCTTTTTGCTTCCATGCTGTCTGTTGCTGTTTGCTTATTTTTGTTATTAAAATTGCTCCTATCCTATTCCTGGCTTCTGTTATATCTTTTCCCTTCTCCCCCTTCCACTTAAGAGGGGGAGTAATAGAGTGGCTTTGGTGGGCATCTGGCCAGAATCACAGAATCACAGAAAACGTCCAGTTGGAAGAGACCTCAAAGATCATCCAGTCCGACCTTTGACCCAGCACTGAAGGGCCAACACTAAACTGTGTCCCCAAGTGCCAGGTCCACACCTCCAGAGATGGTGACTCCACCACTGCCCTGGGTAGACCATTCCAAAGTTTGAGAAACCTTTCCAGACTGAACTTCCCATGGCACAGCTTGAAACCATTTCCTCTAGTCCTGTGGCTTACCACCAAGAAGAAGAGGCTGGCTCCCTCCTTGCTCCAACCTCCCTTTCAGGTAGCTGTAGAGAGCAATGAGGTCTCCCCTCAGCCTCCTCTTCTCCAGAATGAACAAACCCAGCTCCCTCAGATGCTCCTCATAAGCCATGTGCCCCAGGCCCTTTATGAGCCTGGTTGCCCTTCTCTGGACTCACTCCAGCATCTCAGTGTCCCTCCTGTGGTGAGAGGCCCAGAACTGAACACAGTACTTGAGGTTTGGCCTCACCAATGCTGAGTACAGGGGCACTATGACCTTCCTGCTCCTGCTCTATCATGTGAGACATGTTAGACAGTGAAGAACATGGGATTCACCTCAGAAATGTACTACAGAACTGGATGAAGAAAGACACATCCTACAAATATTTAGGAATGGAGAGCAAAACCCAATGCCTTCAGTCCAAAGCTGCATGAATTACTACACAAGGAACAGAGGGACAGATGAGTTGCTCCCTCCCTAGGAAGCATAGTCATTAATTTCCCCCATACTTTACTGCCTGAGTCAACCTTTTCTTGCAGAATGTAGTGCACAGCTCACAAGGCTAATTGGCCAGAGGCTTGTACTGTGCCAACACAGCAGTATTATTTTGGCTCCAAAGCAACTTTTCTCAGTGCTAGCTTGGAGTTACTGTACTGCTCAGTGCTGCTGCACCTTGTGGTAAAAGCTACCTGCCTACCCTGCTTCATTTGAAACACTTCACTTTTTGTTTTCATCTTCCCAGTAACTGAGCCCCTTAGATCAGAGATAGAAGACTCTCTTCTATATTCTTTGCTTCAACACAAGTCAGTTTTGGCATGCAAGTCTATGACAACACAAAGGCATCATATCTTCATGACTGAATAGAAGAAAACCTGTTGAAGACCAACTTACTACTCAGGTACTAAGACAAATAGGGTCTGGAAAACAATTTTATGAGGACCAGCTGAAGGAATTGGGATTGTTTAGTCTGGAGTAGAAGAAGCTGAGGAAGCTGTTGGATGATAGGTTGGACTCGATGATCTCAAAGGTCTTTTCCAGACTGGTTAATTCTATTTTATTCTATTCCATTCTGTTCTAAGACCTCATTGCTCTCTACAACTCCCTTAAAAGAGGCTGGGTGCTGGTCTTTTCTCCCTAGTAACAAGTGATGGGATGAGAGGAATGGCCTCAAGTTGCACCAAGTGAGCTTTAAGTTGGATATTAGAAGACACTTGACAGAAATTGTTCTCCAACATCAGAATAGGCTCCCCAGGGTGATTGAATCCCCATCCCTGGAGGTGTTTAAAAATCACAGCGATGTGGTGTTGAGGGACATGGTTTAGCACCAGACTTGGTAGAGTTAGACCATGGCTGGACTTGATGATCTCAAAGGTCTTTTCCAACTGGAATAATTCTATGAGTCTATACACCAAAATGATTCTTGCTTCTCTAAATGAAAATTTATCATGAATACAGGTTTGTTAGTGAGGAAACAACAATTCACAGTTACTGTCTGTAGTTACTGAAATGATAACATGACAAAGGACAGAATGGTCCTGCTAGGGAACTCAAATAGGCTAAGCTGCAGGAACAAAAGTATTGGAAAAGGTCAGAAGTGAAGATTAATGACGACTAAATGGTGAATGGGAAAGATATTGTCTGAGCTACACAACAGATACAGCAAATAGAATAGAATGGAATGGAATGGAATGGAATGGAATGGAATGGAATGGAATGGAATGGAATAGAATAGAATAGAATAGAATAGAATAGAATAGAATAGAATAGAATAGAATAGAATAGAATAGAATAGAATAGAATAGACCAGGTTGGAAGAGACCTTCAAGATCATCACATCCAACCCATCATCCAACACCACCTAATCAACTAAACCATGGCACCAAGCACCCTATCAAGTCTCCTCCTGAACACCTCCAGTGACGGCGACTCCACCACCTGCCCGGGCAGCCCATTCCAATGGGCTCTCTCTGTGTATTCTGCTGCTCTCCATTGATGCCCATGGGTTCTACACTGCAAACTCCACTGCCTCTCATTTTAGAACATGGTTCTTGCTCCCTTCAGTGTAGTTTGTGGAGTCTTGTTCAGAAAATGACACAAAGCATAGCCAGAGTAGTGCTATGTTTCTGTCAAATAGAAGCAGAAGCATTCTTTCAGCTAGACCTGTGTTCTGCATAACACACCTGGCATACCCATCCTGTATTTTTTCATTCTCACCTCCAGATTGAATGGGATGTGCCCATTTAATTAGCATTTTGAGTGTAGTGCTTATATTAATGAATTTAAAGAATTCTTGTATTCGTCATAGATTGTGAAACTTTAAGGAAACAGAAGTGCATGCAGTTAAGATGGACTACAATAATTAGTATGGATGGCAGATAAGCTGGTTTAATTAAATAAAGTCTAACCTGATTTACAGTGACAGCAAATCTGTGAAGCTGGCAGATCCTAACAACAATAATGTCACACAGGCAAATTCCACCTTCCAGGCTGCTGCTGCAGATGAATGGATTAACTAAATTACATTCTTTGGGCAGCCAAAAAGAGACAGTAGCTGTGAGATGAGCTTTATACACCTCCTCACACTAATTCTTATACTACAAAATCCAAATGATAGTCCACAGTAAAAGATGGGAATGAAACTACATCTGCAAAAACGTAAGACAACATAAAAAAGCCAAACAACCAAACCCTGAACTTGTCTTCACTATTTAACTGAAACCAAAACATGACGTGATCTTAAGCAAGAGACGGTGGCTTCCTGCACGCACCTTCTGTGCTAACTCTTGAAGATGGTTGATAGGCTGAGGCCGGTTGTATAAGATTCAATGAGGCCAAGTGCTGGGTCGTGCACCTGAGTCACAACACCACCATGAAAGCTCCAGGCTTGGAGCAGAGTGGTTGGAAACTGCCCAGCAAAGACCTAGAGGTGTTTCTTGGCAGCCAGCTGAACATGAGCCAGTGTGCGCCCAGGTGACCAAGAAGGCCAACAGCATCCTGGCCTGGGTCAGGAGTAGTATGACCAGCAGGACCAGCGAGGTGATTGTACCCCTACAATCAACACTGGTGAGTTGATTGTAGGGGTACACCTTGAGTATTTGGTTCAGTTTTGGGGCCCTCACTACAAGAAAGACATTAAGGTGCTGGAGCAGGTCCAGAGAAGGGCAACTAAGCTGGTGAAGGGCCTGGAGAAGCTGGTGAGGAGCAGCTGAGGGACCTGGGGTTGTTTAGCCTGGGGAAAGGGAGGCTGAGGGGAGACCTCCTGGCCGTCTACAATGCCCAAAAAGGAGACTGGAGCCAAGTGGATGTTGGTCTCTTCTCCCTAATAGCAAGTGATAGGATGAGAGGAAACAGCCTCAAGTTGTACCAATGGAGGCTGAGGTTGAATACAAGAAGAAACCTCTTGACTGAAAGGGTTCTTAAAGGCTGGAACAGGGAGGTGATTGAACCTCCATCCCTAGAGGTGTTTAAAAGCTACCCAGATGTAGTGCTGAGAGGCAGGGTTTAGCTCCAGCCTTCGTAGAGATAGAGAAAGGTTTGACTTGATGATCTTAAAGGTCTTTTCCAACCAAAACAATGATTCCATGGTTCCCTCCTAAGCCACATAGCCACGGCATCCTACCCACCCCTACACCCTGAACTGACTGGGGCTGCCACGGCAGCTCTCCTCTCCCCACACAATGGTGAGCCACACAGGCATTTACAGCCTTTTTTCCAATATCAGGCAATTGCTGTTCAAACATGATTGTTTGTATTAGGTGTGATTTCTGAAGGCTTGTGGCTCGGTCAAATCACTGCCAGTTTTCATTAGAGCACTCCACGGTTCTGCTTCTCAACGTGAACTACTTCCATGCCAAAGCCTGACCTTCAAACTCAAGCTGTTCTGCTATTACAGTTGCTTGTTTTATTTTTAATAGGAAAAGCACATTTTACATTCTTGTGTTAGTAAACTGATGATTTGAATTTACAAACAGTTGCCAAGAACTCATCTCTGGGATGAAATGGGTCATGGAAAATAGAATCATAGTATCATAGAATGGCCTGTGTTGGAAGGGACCTGCTAAGGTTATCTAGTCCAGCCCCCTGTCTACTCAACAGGGGCATCCTCAACTAGATCAGGTTGCCCAGAGCCCTGTCGAGCCTCACCTTGAATATGTCCAGAGATGGGGCCTCAACTACCTCCCTGCGCAACCTGTTCCAGTGTTGCACCACCCTCACAGAATCATATCATAGAATCATAGAATCAATAAGGTTGGAAAAGATCTCAGAGATCATCAAGTCCAACCTATTACCTAACACCTCATGACTAAGTAAACCATGGCTTCAAGTGCCATGTCCAATCCTTTTTTGAACACCTCCAGGGATGGTGACTCCACCACCTCCCTGGGCAGCACATTCCAATGGCCAATGACTCTTTCTGTGAAGAACTTTCTCCTCACCTCAAGCCTAAACTTCCCCTGGCACAGCTTAAGACTGTTCTGGTGCTGGCTGCCTGGCAGAAGAGACCAACCCCCAGATGGCTACAACCTCCCTTCAGGTAGTTGTAGACAGCAATAAGGTCTCCCCTGAGCCTCCTCTTTTCCAGACTAAACAACCCCAGCTCCCTCAGCCTCTCCTCATAGGGCTTCTCCCCAGCCTCATTGCCCTTTTCTGGACACATTCAAGTGTCTCAATGACCTTCTTAAATTGAGGGGCCCAGAACTCATGGTAAGGAACTTGTTCCTAGCATGGAAAATAGCCTAATTGAACAAAATGTCAAAACGTTTATGCAAATGAACTGAGTTAACATGGAATCCTGAAGGAAACTGCCCACCAGTTGTTGTGCCCTAAGACCAAAGAGCTTCTCTTTTTGCTGGTGGTGATACTGGTCTGAGTTCAGCCACAGTGATGGGAATGGCTGTTTCATAGATCCATAGAATGGCTTGGGTTGGAAGGACCTTAAAAGTCATCTAGTTCCTACCTCCCTGCCATGGGTGTGGACACTTCCCACTAGACCAGGTTGTTCAAGGCTTCATCCAACCTGGTTTTGAACCCATCCAGGGAAGGGGCACCCACAACGTCCCTGGGTGACCTGTTTCACTGTCTCACCACCCTCCCTGTAAAGAATTTCTTCCTAATATCCACTGCAAACCTCCCCTCTTCAAGCTTCAATCCATTGCCCCTCATCCTATCACTACAAGCCCTTGCAAAAGACACACACAGGCTGCAGTCACATGATGACACTTATTCAACCAAAGCTTGCCACAGCTGAATATGAAGGTTGCTCAGCCCCATGATGCAAGCTGAGGCCCTCAAGCAGGGGACAGCCCTAAGGAGGGAGGGTGTTTGTGCTGCCACAATTTGACTGACAGAGCAATGCTGCATGACCCAGCTTGTGGGAGCTGGCAGGAAAATTATTGACTGACACTAACAGGTTGAGGCAGGCAGCTGAACCTGGAAGAACCGAGGCAGAAAAATCAAGAAGTAAAAAAGCTGCCTTTGCAGCTGTTCAAGGCACCAAGAAATGAACGTCATACAAGGTCACAGAACTGCCTGCAGGTTTCACCTCCAGCCCACCAGTCAGGCAAGAACAGCTCCTTGTATGCACAGGAGATGCAATTTTATAGAATCACAGAACCATAGAATGGTCTGAGTTGGAAGGGAACTCCAAAGGTCATCCGGTGCAACCCCCTCTGCAGCAAGCAGGGACATCCTTAACTAGATCAGGTATCCCTCCCCTGTCCTTGGTGTTTCTGCACTTTGCAGTAGGTTGGGACAGAAGGTTGCTGGGAGTCTTGACCTCACCATTTTCACAGCCTGCTTCTCTGCTAGGTTAGACTCCTGCACAGAGGCACACAGATGTAGCAGAATCATAGAACTGTTTTGGCTGAAAAAGCCCTCTGGGATCAGCAAGTCCAACCTTCAACCCAACACCACCTTGGCCATTAAACCATGTCTTGAAGTACCATGTTTACATGTTTTTTGAACACCTCCAGGGGCAGTGACTCCACCACTTCCCTCAGCAGCCTGTTCCAAAGCCTGACCACTCTTCAGTAAATAAAATTTTCCTCATATCCACTCTAAACCTCCCCATATCTTTATTATTATGGAAGGTCAGAATCTCTCGTGCAACTATGGAAGCCTTGGATGTGCAGAGAACTTCTGATCTAGTCCTGAATGCACATCCATGAAGATACCCAGCTATTTGCTTCCTCCAAGTACTTCACATCCTTAGATCTTCTGGATGGATAGGACAGATTGGTGCCATGGGATTTCTTTTTGAATGGATTGCAATATTAAAGAATGTGGGTACTTTATAACCATTGTCTACTAACTGCAGTGAGAATTTCTGCACTTGATTTATCTAAGGATGTGATGCAAATAAGGTTAAAAATTACTCAGCAGCAATAGCAAGTAAAGAAGTGGCTGCCAAGATTCTTAATGCTAGCATGTCCTTGTCACATATGACTACACATCTGAATGATTCCTTTTAAACTGCCTTTTTACCAGCAGTAGCACACAATAGCTTTGTCTGTTACCCCTGCTACTAAATCTTTTAATACCACTAGGTAACAAATGTCCCTAAATATTATGGAAACTTTGTCTTTGAGAATAATACCATAATAACAAGTCATTTGCATTTCTATAGTGCCTTTCATCTGAGAATCTCAGAGCACTTTGCAAGCAAGGATTTTCAATCCTAGCTGGGAAGAGAGGGAAAAAAAAATTTATTTGAGCTACCTAGTACTCTTGCCCTCCTAGAAAATGAGCTCCAGAGACTGCTGTTTCATTCCCTCAAGGTTTCTGTGAGCAGAGAGAATTATATTAAGCACCAAAAGCTTCCCAAGACTCTTTTTAGATAGACTGGGAATGGGAACAGATTGGTCTTGGTCACTTCTTCCAGCGTCTCCTCCCCAGACCACACTGCCAACCTTCAAGTCTGTACAGGCTCTCTAAGAAGGCAAATGAGAAACTGGACAGACTGAAGATCATTCATGCAACTAAACCCCACGACTGACTGCAACCCTCCAAACAAATTCTGACTGCCAAAATACTGCAGCATTACTGTGATGTCTTTATCCAGAATGATGGTGGGAGCCCTCTCATGGGATGTGCAGGAAGGTTGCCCAGGGAGGTCATGGATGATCCTCCCTGGAGGTCTTCAAAGCCAGGCTGAGTGAGGCCATGAGCAACCTGGTTTAGTGGAAGGCATGGCTGCCCATGGCAGGGGTAGGTGGAACTTGAAGGTCCTTTCCAACCTAAACTATTCTATGAATCTATGAACTGTGTGTGACCCTACTAGACTAGGGAGAACCTAGATTATAGTCCTTCAGCTCAGAGTTTAGCCACCAGGCCAATGTGTAAGAACACTGGTGGCATCACCCTCTCAGTTCTTAAAAAAATAACTACAACAAGAGTGGGCTGAGCATTTGAGCCTAAAAGAATGGGTGCTTGGCATGGAAATCAGAAGAAATCAAGAAAAATAGCATGGAATTGGTAATCAGTCCTGAAATGTGTCTCTCAATTGTAAAGAAATGATAGGATTTGACTACAAATTTGTGGTCTACACCAGAACATTTAAACAAACACATTTTCCACACAAAAGCTCTAACTGTCTGAGGCAGGACTCAAAATGTAGTGCATAATTACAAGCCTATAATGTCTATGTGCAGCAATGAGCTCTTCTTTTTCAGCCCTCAAATCATACAATATCCAATTTAAAATAAGAGGTTGCTCTAAACCCTGTCTCTCTGAAGTGTTCCCTACTGTAGAGTCTGGAAGATGAGAAATTTAACCCAACATCTAGAATATGGATCTATTTTTTGTCTTTAATTATTCAATATTCAATAGCTGGCCACATTTCACAGTGACCTCTTAGTTCTGTGTCTTGACTGTCAATACAATTGACCAGTGCCACCTATTGGCTCAGCAATGACACCCAGGTGGCAATTTTGCAGAACATTAGCGGTTGGAAGGAACCTCTGGAGATCATCTAGTCCAACCCCCCTGACAGAGCAGGATCACCTAGAGTGGGTAACAAAGGAACACATCCAGGGGGGTTTTGAATGTCTCCACAGAAGGAGAATCCACAGCCACTCCGGGCAACCTTTTTATACAGATAAAATCATGAGGCAAGTGGTAAAATCAAAGGGGTCAAGGCCCAAGTTAAAATACAGATCATAGCAGAAATATATCTGTGGGACTGACATGACAGAAGGGCAACAAAGCTGGTGAAGGGCCTGGGAAAAGATCTTGTAAGGAGTGTCTGAGTGAACTGGGCTTGTTTAGTTTGGAGAAAAGAAGTCTGAGAGGAGACCTTCCCACTCTCTACCACCCTCTGAAAGGAGGTTGGACCCAGGTGAGGGTTAGTCTCTTCTCCTTAGTAACAAGCAGTAAGATGATGGGAAATGGCCACAAGTTGCAGCAGGGGAGGTTTAGGTTGGATAATAGACGAAACTCCTTGACTGAAAGGGTTCTCAAAGAATGGAACAGGTTCCCCAAGGAGGTGGGTGAATCCCCACTCCTGGAGGTGTTTAACAGCCACAGAGATGTGATGCTGATGGACATAATTTAGTTCCAGACTTAGTAGAATCAGATCATGGTTGGGCTCAATGATCTTAAAGATCTTTTCCAACCAAAACTATTTTGTGACTCTGTGTTTCTATGAGAAGCTGTTCTGAGATTCCAATCTTCACTATTCACACACAATTGTGTTCCCTATTTAAACAAATACTGGGTTCTGAGAGTTTGGTTCAGCTATGGGTACAGTATGCGTGCATGAAACAAATTTGGAGTCTGATCCAAAGGTTAGTGAAGTTAAGGAAAAGATCTGTTAACATCAGCAGATTTTAAAGAAGTTCTACACTGGTGGCACATATTGACACCCTGTACCTTCTGATGTCTTACTGCCTTCCACAGAGTTTGGATGAAACCTTCCTTCCATAAATAAATTAATAAACAAACAGTGCTCATGAAATCTAGTGGGTACAGTGTGAGTGAGGACTCTGGGTTGGTCTCTTCTCCCAGGCAACCAGCACCAGAACAGGAGGACACAGTCTCAAGCTGTGTCAGGGGAAGTTCAAGCTGAAGGTGAGGAGAAAGTTCTTCCAAGAAAGAGTTGTTGGCCATTGGAATGTGCTGCCCAGGGAGGTGGTGGAGTCACTATCCCTGGATGTGTTCAGAAAAGGATTGGACGTGGCACTTGAAGTCATGGTTTAGTAGTCATGAGGTGTTGGGTGACAGGTTGGACTTGATGATCTTTGAGGTCTTTTCCAACCTTATTGATTCTATGATTCTGAAGCAGAATTTTATCTTTTAATAACTAACCTGACATTATCCCTTAGGAGCACAGCACCTTTAAGAACATCTGCACAACATGTAGAGGTTCTTAAAGAAAAAAAAGAAGAGTTGGGTCGGCCTGGAATCCTTTCCCAAACTTGGAAATAGTCCCCAGATTGTGGCTTGGGTGCCTAGGCAGCTCTTGCCTCCCTCGACTGCCGCTTGTGGGAAGCGCTGCAAATGCATCTGCATACGAATGCCAAAGCACAGTGGGAGCTTCAGCAGCACCATGGGTCGCAGGCAGAAGCTCTCTCTACAGGGGGACAATCTCGCATTCTGCAAACTGCACGAAGCAGAAGAATTCAGCAAAATCCAATTTTTCATTTGATAAAGCAAACTAAGAAAAGGTCCTGAAAACATGGCAACTTCCAAACAATTATTGTCATACAATTAAACGATGTGGCAGGAGAAACTGAAGGCACAGCACGCTCGGAAACACCAAGAGTAAGTCTGAAAATTATCCCTGCAGATCACCAAAGCTCATCACAACGAAGCCCTGGATAACAGCAAAGCCTGCAAGGACAAGAATTTGCAACTACAATCAAAATTAATGTGGAAGCAAAACTACTTGTGAGATCTGGCTGAGGACTTTTCAATGAGTTGTGCAAAAAGGGGTAAGAGAAGACGTAAGAAGGGCCAGTACAGTAACAGAGACACAAGCAAAAACCCTACTAATTAATCTAGAGCTATCAGCTCACACTTCAAAACATGATGGAATTACCTAGAAAGCAGAAAAAATGCTATACAATGTTGGAAATTGCTTTCAAGAATGAAGTTGTGTGTACTGCAGTAGCTTTACTTTTTTTTTCCCCTGACATCACTAGACCAAGGAGAAAACAATTAGGGTACATTACTAAAGTACTTGAGGTAATGAGGCAGTGGCAATCAATAGAGCAATGCGATGTCACAGACATTTTGCCTCCCAGCTGAACTGCAGAGCCAAGCCCTGGAAGTGAATGATGCAGTAGGTTGTAGGTTTTGAGAAGGTATGAAGCAGAGGTGAGACATAAAAACTCATGAGGGAGCAAGGCTTGTAAAAGCACAGACAGATTGCACAGTGCAGGCTGGCAGAGGCCCATTAAATACACCTCACTCTGAAGAAATTCCAGCCAACCCTCCTATAGGACTTTTCATCTGGAAAGGCTATGGAAGAATTCTGGAAGCACTGCTGGCTCTCCAGTAAAGTTGTCCTTGCTTTCTCTAAACATTCCATGCAAGTTCACAAGTCACCAAGTTCTAAAACAGGTCTTATGAGGAGCAAATGAGAGAACTGAGATTGTTTAGTCTGGAGAAGCAGAGGCTGAAGAGACTGGAGTGAGATGAGTGTTGGTCTCTTCTCCCAGGTAGCTAGCAACAGGATGAGAGGAAGTGGCCTCACATTGTGCCAGGGGTGGTTTAGGTTGTATATGAGGAAAATTTTCTTTACTGAAAGAGTGGTCAGGCATTGGAACAGGCTGCCCACGGAGGTGGTGGAATCACCATCCCAGGAGGTGTTCAAGAAACATGTAGACATGGCACTTTGGGATATGGTTTAATGGCAATGGTGGTATTTGTTTGGTGGTTGAACTTGATGATCTTAGAGGTCTTTTCCAAGCTTAATGATTCTATGATTCTGCATTCTTCCTTAAGTTTGGTGAAAACAGTGGTGTCACTGTTTGCATCACAACAAACCAGCTGAAGTCAGTCAGGCCGGCTGGAAAAAGCATGACTGATAAATGTAGCTGTACTGTATGGGTTTTAAGTGAAAGATGTGAAGACTTTTACATCAGAAGATGAAAAAGACTTGAACCTGATGCTTGTGGGTGTGTAGAGACACCCACAGAAGATGTGAGAGGTGCTGCTTCCTATCAGTGCAGTAAGCCTGCATCAATAAAGAGGAGTTTTCTTTGCAACAGACTTATTTTTCTTGATGCTAAATGTAGAGGAATATTAAATGGCACTGCACAGTCAGAATAGTTCTTGGCTGCCTGTAGAAGCAGTTCCCAAAGATGAAGAAACTGAATGACAATCCCAGTACAGGAGAGCAGCTGCAAGAGGGCATTAAGCACAGAACAAGGGGACTATGTGAGGGAGGGATGCCAGAAACTCAACCACACCTTGCCTAAATAAGAGGACCTCAGTCAACCTTTACAGGACTATTTCACATAGTGACAGACAACTTCTGCCTAGCTCTAAACACCCACTTCCAGGCACTGCAGTACAGCAGATCTTAAAACTGAGAATTCCAGGTGGGGGTCTCTGCTAAGAAAGTTGTTGAACATGACCAAGTAATTCATAAAACTGGCTCATTTTGACAGATTATGTAACATCTCAGAGGGAAATAGTGACTGACATGTAGAGGAAGAGTGAGTTATCTTACCTCTGTTCTCCCTTACCCCTTTCTAATGATTCATCTAAGCCTTATTTTTAGGGAGGATTATATAATCCAGTTGAAAAGGCCATTTAAAAGAAATTCTATAATGGATCTGTTTTTATAAGTCAAATAATGCATTGAATTTACTAGACACTGTTTTCTTGTTCCAGATTTTATAAATCACTTCCACCTGCTCACCACACTGGTTGAGGACAGGCTGAGGGAGCTGGGCTTGTTCAGCCTGGAGAACAGAAGGCTCTGGGAGACCCAGTAACAACCTTCCAGTACCCAAAGTGGGCCTACAAGAAGGCTGGAGAGAGATTGTTTACAAAGGCCTGTGGTGATAGGACAAGGGGCAATAGCCCCTAGAGTAGATTTAGATTGGATGTTAGGAATAGCTTCTTTACCATGAGGGTAGTGGAACACTGGAACAAGAAGCCCAGAGAGGTAGATGAGGCCCCATCCGTGGAGATTTTCTAGGTTAGGCTCAACAAGGCTCTGGGCAACCTGATCTAGCTGAGGATGCCCTTGCTGAGTGCAGAGAGGGTTGGACTAGATGACCTTTGGAGGTCCCTTCCAACACAGACCATTCTATGATTTATGATTCTACACTAATCTCAAATACAACAAACATCCTACAGAAGAAATGACCAGGTAAATAAGAGGAATCCTGTAAACAAGTCTCCTCCTCTCATTCATAAATAAACCCCCAAAAGAAAAGCTATAGTGTGAGCAATTAGACACTTCAGAAACACCTCCCATGCAGGAAAGCTTAACCTGGAACAAACAAACCACTGCAGGACACAAACCCATGGTAAAATAATCCTTATTGGAGTTTATTGATTTATGGTTTAGTAGTCATGAGGTCTTGGGTGACAGGTTGGACTTGATGATCTTTGAGGTCTATTCCAACCTTATTGATTCTATGATTCTATGTTAGCTATCTTTTGGCTGAAAGACCTGAGGCTGTTTAGCCAGGAGGAGAGCAGCCTGAGAGGGGATCTTATCAATGCTGATCAACAACTAAAGGGTGGGGGGGTCAAGAAGATGGGGCTGAGCTCTTTTCACTGTTGCCCAGTGATAGGACAAGGGGTTACGGGCACAATGTGGTACACAGGAGGTTTCACTCTGACATGAGGAGAAACTTCTTCACTTTGAGGGTACCAGAGCACTGGACCAGGCTGCCCAGAGAGGTTGTGGAGTCTCCTACTCTGGAGACTTTCAAGACCTGGACATATTCTTCTGCAACCTGCTCTAGACTACCTTGCTTTAGAAGGGGAGGCTGGACTAGATGATCTCTAGAAGTCTCTTCCAGCCCCTACCATTCTGTGATTCTGCGAGATTTCTAAAGCATAGGTGAGGCTGCAAAGGTACCCAGTTCCCAGCAGAGTGAAATGATGATGAAATAGTTAAAACTACATAATGGCAACTGTAGTTGTAACCATTAATGTACATCAATGCATATTATGCACATTACAATATAAATATAAAAATATATATACAATGTACATTAATGTAACATTAATAGCTTTAACTAGTAACAATTAATGGACTCTAACAATTAATGGACTCAATGATCTTAAAGGTCTTTTCCAGCCTAGATGATTCTATGATTCTGTAATAAATGGACTCTAATATTAAACATTTTCAAGAGTTTAATCACACCACAGAGGCAAGCTACTGCACTGAAGACTGCAGCTGTGCCACCCCAAGCAAACGCTACAAGCAGGCTGTACAAGAGAATTGTCAGGCTGTGACAGTTTGAAATCTGCTCCGTTGAGCTATTTGATCAGCCCCAATGGCTGATACTTAGCAACAGTGTGGCTCTGGAATAAGTCCAGTGTGAAAGTCCTGCCATTTGCTAGTCCTTCCAGCTTCTGGCACCAGCCAAGTGTGTTTTGAACAGCCTGATAAATCTGGCTTGTGAAGGTGACTTTTTCTCTAGATGGATATTCTGTACAAGAATGGCTGTAGCTGGTCAGGCCTAAGGGCTGTCCACCACAGCATCTTGTCTCCAATGATGGGCAATAGCAGAAGCCTATAGGGGGAGTTTTAACAGCAAGTCAAAATATGATGGTGATGGGCTGGTTTATGAGTTGTATGTGGTACAACTCTCTCTTGCCCAGCACAGCAGCATGCACATGGTGGTACTCTGCACTGACCCAGAGCTCCCTTCTTTTACCTTGCTACACTTCTCATGTTCAGCTACCTGTGATTTAGCCCTGCTCCCCTCCTGACTAAAGATTTTACACATAAAAGCCTCTCTGATACAAAACCTAAATTAGTAAGAGTAGCATCAGGCCAGTGGAGTTATTTTAGTGTTGCACTGGCAGCACCGTGATTAAATTAGGTCTCTAATTCTATCTATTATTATCCTTCTTTAATTAAAATTCCAGTAAGGGGATAAAGCAGTTGCCTTGAACAGCACTGCTCAGATTAAAAAGTCTGCCAGATTTCTCTGCATCCCATGCACATGACTATCTGCAACCACATTAGATCTACCACCTTCAATATATTAAAAACTTCAATTACTGGTAGCTAAATATTACCCATATATTATTACTGCAGCCTGAAAGGATGTCTTATCACAAAATACTCTTTGAACAGAGGAGAATTCAAAGGAATTTCATATGTCTCAGATAAAAAAATCTTATGCTTAGACACTGCCCTCATATTGTGAGCTAGAAGTTCAGTAACTTCTTGATCTAAAGTTTGCTTTCTATAAAATTCTCCAAACAAAGCTTAAGGCCTAATGCAGGATTCTCTCTTGTGTTCACACATCTGTGGACACACACAACTGCCCTCATAGTCACGTATGCAAGTTCCTTAAAAGGACTTGTTTTGCTGCATAAGCTTAGAGGCAAGATTCCCTTTGTACTACCCTGTTCTTATGTGATTACACAAATCTCATCATGGACTGCACATGGTCTCCTTGAAACACAGCCTTGGAAATCCTCCTGAGTTTGCTGCACAGCAGACTGCTGCTCAGCTGCGAGGTCATCCCATTGCCCTTGATCAAGCTGGAAAGAAGCTTCTGTGTTGACGGGGAAAGGCACTGCGATGGTGCTACCTCTCATTTTGAGCTAGGGCTCGTGTCTTGCTCTGGGAACAATTCATTCAATCATAGAACTGTAGAATGGTTTGGGTTGGAAGGCACCTTCAAGATCATCTAGTTCCAATCCCCCTGCCATGGACACTTTCTACTACACCAGGGTGCTCAAGGCCCCATCCAGCTTGGCTTTCAACATCTCCAGGCTTGAAGCCTCCACAACTTCCCCAGACAACCTGTCCCAGTGCCTCACCACCCTGATGGGGAAGAATTTCTTCCTTATGTCTCATCTTAATCCAGCTTCTTTCAGTTTGAAGTCATCACCCCTTGTCCTGTCACTCTATACCTTTGTCAAAAGTCCCTCTTCAGCTTACCTGAGGTCCCCTTCAGATGCTGGACATCTACTCTAAGATCTCCCCAAAGCCTTCTCTTTTCCGTCTAAGAAAAACTGTCACAGAACCTAAGCTGCAGGTGGCAAACAGCCCTGAATGTTTCTACGTTTATTTGTGGACAAATAATCTAACCTCTTCTGTAAAGCATTTACTTTTACTTCTACAATAGCATTTAACACAGTCAAGGCTGTTCTTCAGTACTGCCAGAGTTACAACCTTGAGTGATGTCCTTGGAACATAAATAGTTCTCACAAGGGGTCCTAAACAACAAGTTTGAAAACAGTCTATGACGGCATGCCTTAGGTTTCATATATCCATTTATACCATTTTCACACTGTTTTATATAGTAACTTTGTGTATATGGACAAAAAAATTACAAGAAAATAAAATTTTAATACCTTTATAGTTTCAAAAAGATTAATCATGTGGATTCAAAACATAAAGTGGTCCAAATTTTCTGTAGCTGATAATGCCAGATGCTGCTTGGCGGGGAGGTGACAGGCTTCCAGGTAATTTTACTAATTTCTAAGTTATGAAGAAAGAACAAACCCAACAAACTAAATGGTTTCCTGTTTTAGAAAGAAAAAAAAATAAATAGAAGCAATCCCCCACCTTTTGATCTTAATCTTCTTCCCCAAAGGCACATTCTACCTTTTGAGGATGAGAATTATAAATTTCGTTGAAAATTGAACAAAAGTTGCCAATGTTTCCACCTGACTATTTGGCACATTTAGAGCAAATCCCTAGCCCAGTCCTTGCATAAGCAAAGAACCCACAAAAAGTAGATGAGGACATGAAGAACAGTTCTTTTTATGCAGTTTATGAAGAATTTCTTAAGTTTATCTGTCCCAACAGAATAAACTTCAATCCAACTCAGTCTCCCATCCTAGCCCAAAATGATAATTTCCTCTAAGAGGAACAAAGGCTTGGAGAATCCACCATCAAAATGTCACCTCCTACTGGTTCTGCTTGCAATCTGCCTACATGAGACTTGGTCATACAGTCTCAAGGTCTTGCTTTCTGCTTAACCACACCAACAACTGAGCTGTTCTGTGGCATAAGAGAAAAGAGAAGACTTCACATAGAGGCAGAAACAGGGAAAATTTCAGGTTTCTTTCCAACCTTTTGGGCCTCCTGAAATCAGATATATTTCATGTCAAGGCCCACACCAAACTGAGATACTTGAACCATGCTACTCTCCCAAGCTCTTGAGATACTCAACTTTAAAACTATTGAACTTCCCCCACCCCCCACAAGTGTAGCTTGGTTTGTAGCTCAGCCACTACAGTGATGTGCGTCACGTAGAGCCATAAATAGGTACAAAGTTAGGTAACCAGAACTAACACTTAGCACAAAAAAAGTCCTTGAGTTATTTGTCTCCACATCTCCGCAACACCTCCCTTGCAATTTCATACACTTGAACATCTGTGTTTTCCTTTAGCTAAGGAATAAATTCCACCCAGATTATATAAAATTGTCTTTATAAAAAGATCTTCACGCACTGCATCCAAGAGGGGACACCATATGGTATCTGGGGCTGGCCAAAATGGACCATCATTAACTAAGCACTATCCTGACTTTTGAGTATTCTCCCGCATTAACATCTCCTCAATTATATTTTTCTTAGAGACAATAAGATTTCAGGAAAAAAAATAATAATACAATGCAGCTGGAACATGCCAAGAATGCAAACTGATACCTTTGTCTTGTCCCATATGGCAGTAACTCTGCAGCTAAAGCAATCATAATTCTTCATCTGTTAGGAGCTATCCACCCTCATGTTCAGCAGCACTAAACTACAAATGCACATAACATCTTTTGGTTTTAATTTTCACATGTATATGAACATGCATAAAACCACATCCAATTCCTGCAAAGCAGCCTCCAACAATAGGTCCAAACAAAAACATGGATAAAATCCACTTCTGCAGTCATCATTTATAGGAATAATCATTTTCTGGTCTGCAGGTGAGAATTCTCCTCTCTGTATCATGAGAAAAGATAGAAATTTGGTATCAAAAATTTGTCCTTCATTAGACTTGAGTGCGTTTTACTTAATATAATGTTTGGGATGGTGCATGTCCATGGAAATGAATGAAGTTGAAAAACTCTATCATGGCTCTAGGAAACTCCAACTCATTCAATAGTGTATGGCAAGGAAACCTCTCTCAGGCAGTCTTTGGGGAAGCTGGTGAAGTTCCAGCTCTACAGGTGTGTTATACCTTGCTTGTACCATGGAGGCACTGAAGTGCTGGCAATATGAGTGATATTCCTATGAGAAGGTTACCTTTATTTACATTCCTTCCTCTATACAGAGGACTTCATACTTAAGATTATCATGCCAAATCTAGTATGAATCAGGTTTTCTGTAAGTAGTTGGCTTTATGATTTAGAAGAATGGGTCCTAGAGGCACAGAAAGCCTAAGGAACATAGCTGTAAATGGCTGTGAAAACAAACCTTGTTCATGATCTCATTCTGGTTGTTTCTGTTTGTTCCACAGAAATGTTTTGAATGGCTAGAAAGTATCAACTAGCAAGATCCAGAAGAAGCAGTGCTGTGGTGGAACTTCAGAAGCATGCACAGGTGCTGTGGAGAGGAGAGAGAGCAGCCTGCAGCTGAAGTAATGGATGAAAAGGGAGCATCCTTGCCACCTGAAGTGCTAGATGCAGCCCTGTTTACACTTTGAGGTAAGACTGGCTAACACCACCTCTGCCAGGACACACTCAGATGCTATATAAAGGTACCATCATCCTGTAGTCATCAAAGGAACCACCTGTGTGTAGGATTCGACTTCATACACATCCTTCAGCGGAACATTCAATTGTCTCTGCTGAATTACAGATGTCAAAGGCACTTTCATAATCATGCTGAAAGAGCTGAGAGTAAAAAAAAAAAAAAAAAAAAAAAAAAATTAAAAAAAAATCAATGTCTTAAAGCAATAATACCTGTAGTCAAACAAGCAAAGGGCTAACAGTCCCTCTTCCAGGAGAGCCAGGAGAATTTGAAGTTATCAAAGCTTTGACTCTGGGTTCCAGTTCACAGGATTTCACTTTCAGGACAAATTCCTAACTCCAGTTAAGGCACCAGTTTCAACTTGGGCATGTTAAGATTGCCTGAGATAACCACATCATTTCTTGAAATAGCAAACTTTGTAACTCCATTTTCTCTTTGAAGTAGTGGTGAGAATCACTGCATGGCTCTGAACCTACCCAGTGCTGATGTGGGGGCTTCATGTAATGGGACCATATGGAATTTTATACCTATTGTATTTACTATGAATTGTATGTTAATGGCAGGCATCTACACTGGCACTGCTGAGCAGCAGAGAAACTGTCATTAACTGATTGCTGCTACAGTCCACAGGTTTCTACATGAAACAGTAAAAGCATTTATTACAATCAGTTGAATCCAACTTACTTTTATTAGTCTGCAGCAATAATAACACCCTGAGAAAAATCAGTGAATTTTTACAAGCAAAATCCTCAGCCCTTGTTAGCCAAAATATAGATTGAAAAATATGGCTGATTGCTTTTATGTACTGAAATAGAACAAGTAACTATTGACAGGACAAGAGGAAATGACTTCAAGTTGCACCAGGAGAGGCTTAGGTTGGCGATCAGAAGAAACTTCTTGAGTGAAAGGGTTCTCAAGCACTGAAAAAAGCTATCCAGGAAGATGGTTGATTCTTCATCCCTGGAGGTGTTTCAAAGCCACAGAGATGTGCTGAGGGACACAGTTCAGCACCAGCCTTGGTAGAGTTAGATAATGGTTGGACTTGATGATCTTAAAGGTCTTTTCCTACCAATATGATTCCATAAATGAGAAAACAAACTTACTTATACTCAAGTAATAAAGGAACTTCAACATTCCTAAAGATCCAATATCACTGTTTAATTCACAGATTGCATTGGGTTGGAAGGGACCCTCAATGGTCCTCTTGTCCAACCACCCTGCAGTGAGGAGGGACACCTCCAGCTAGATCAGACTGCACAGTTGATTGATTAATTGGTATCAACAACCTAAGCAAAACAATACTGTTAACTACTAGGGGAAAAGAATTTCACTTATCTACAAAATTTCCCCTAGGAAACAAGAGACTGTCAAAGGAAGCAATTTTGGTCCTACATCACATGCTCACTGTCACCACTTACTGGTCTTTCTAGGGATTTCTGTTTAAGGAATTTTACAGATAATCCTCATTTTCCTGGTTGCATAATAAACCCACACCATGTATTTCAGTCCTGTGGAAGTATGTTCATAAAGTACAAACCAAACCCCGATGCACCAAACTTCTCCATTATAAAATTATCTCAAATATTACAAGTATTTCCTATACTAAATTGATAGAACTCGAGAAAACTACTTCCAAGTTGGGACACTTTAAACTGTGGATGAAGTTTTCTTGTGATTCGTAGTAGGGTTAACCTCCAAGTTTCTCTGGCATCGTGGTAGATACACACAGAGCTGTCATGGTTTAACCTCAGCTAGCAACTAAGCAACAAAACACAGCACTGTTCTCACTAGCAAGAAGGAAAGTTAGCTCCATCCCAGTCAAACCAGGACAAGAGCACAGCCAAGGGGTACTCACTTCTTACCTCTGAGAGTTTTACCTCTACAATTAAAGGATGGGTATAAACTGTGCTAAGATGCTGAAAGTACAGAAAGCCTTTAATCTTGCAAACATATGATGTGAGCTGGGGCTTAAATAGGTTAAATAGTTTACTAAATTGGAAAAGTTTAACCTTCCTCCCCACCCCAGAACTCTTGCATTGTCAACTCTTCTGGGTATCTGGAAAGAGCATTTTTATTTCTAGGTAGGTTTAACTTTATTCTTTTTTTAGGGCGACCTGCAGTTAGCAATACTTGTGTCAGTGATACCACTGATAAATAGTCATGACTGTTTCATGGTTGTTTTGATTGTGTTCACAATCGAAATCTGTAACTGCTCTGAAATTTCCATCCCCCAAATGCTCATTTCTGGAAGCATTCACGTTGCAGATAGAATTTTGGACACGAGAAGCGTTAATCGCTCTGCCTGTGTGATCCTACAATGGAGCTAATATAAATAATCCCCGACCGACCGAATTATTTTCTTCCTTCCTCTTTAAGTGTTGGGTTTGCTTTAAAGCTGAAATGTTGAAGTAACAATGCAATGGTGACATAGAGCTTCAAACCCTAACTTTTACCATGAGTTTAGTGATGTTTCTTTAAATTTGTTTTAGCAAATACCCAGCTAACCTATCAAGCTGTCCTGATGAGAAATGCCACTCACGTCAAGCACGGAGGCAGCAGTAGCTCCTTGGTTAGGGTGAGGCTGGCAGAAATCCACCTCTCATGAATAACATAACTTCTAAATATCCTTTATTTCAGAGCCAAATATACTCTTCTCCCTTCAATTATCACTCTTTATATAACTTTGCTTAGATTTCCACAATAAACCACAAACATTTGCATGCCCTCCTTAAGAAATGGCACCTTTTTAACAGGGATGTTAGATGTGAGAGCTGAGAGTTTCCTTGTGCTGAGCCCTGAAGGTGTGGGAATTGAAGGCAATGCTGTGCCCGCTTTTTTTTTTTTTTTTTTTTTTTTTTTTTTTTTTTTTTTGCTTGTGAGCACTATTTCTCATCCTCCCGTAAGTACTGGTGCCAAAGCAATTTTCACTTCAAAATTCAAACTCTTTTGTCATTTCGGGCTTGATTTTCAGCTCTCTGATGTTGGCATAAAAGGTGATTGTATTGTTGAATTAGGAGTGTTGGGGGAAGGTGGTGGGCGGTGGTGTAGAAGAGAATTGTGAATGCAGCCGACTCATTTTTTCAGACAAGAAAAGCCATAGGTGTGAAAGCTTAATTAATTATTTCCCTGCTTCGAGTGGGAATATGCTTCAGCGACTTAAATCTTCCGAGTGGGAATAACACCTCCTGAGTGAATGCAAATGCCTCGTCTCAAAGGGTGATTTTAAAAATAGGCTGTAAGTAGCAAGCTGCCTAATTAGTTCGGATACAGAGTAGCGATCTCGACTTGATGAGGCTCAGCCCGCAGGTTTCAGCGCCGGCTTCCTCGGAAGCAAGGCAGGAACGAGATCTAAGGACCACATCTGCTGTAACCTCAGCCGGCTGAGACCCGTTTTCACTGTGTCATGAAATCATCGCAAACTCTATTAACCATCCTTCCGAGGAAAGCGCTACAAAACACCCACCCTGGGAAACCTTCCCCGGGAAGGCTGCTGGAAAGCAGCTCGCTCCCGTGTCCTCAAGCCCCCGTGTGCCCCGCTGCCCCCGCTGCTCCGACACCACAAAACCGAAGCACCTTCCTCTCCCTGGTGCCTTTCAGACGTGTCGTTTATCGGGATAAAACTTCAGGAGAGGTGGCATTTCGGCTCCTCCAGCCCCGCTCCGAGCTCGCACACCCAGCAAAGCGGCGTTGCCCCACGCCTCGCCCTGCCAGCCCACATGGCCCACGGCTGCCTCGCCCCACGCGCTCCCCGCAACGCTCGGGTCGGGACGAGGAGCCGCTCTCCGCCACACCGCGGACCTCCCCGAGCTGCCCGGGAGCGGTGGGGCCGGGGCCGAGAGACAGAGCGGTGGCCGCGGGCGGCAGGGGGAGCTGCGGGGCGGGCCTGAGGGAGCGGTGGGGCCCGGCGGGCCGCGGGTTACCTTCGGGGTTGGCGCTGATGAAGACGCGGACGCTCCTGCCGCTCGGTACTAGGTGGGACGGCAGCGCCGAGAGGTTACCGGAGAAAGCTGCCCGCCTCAGGGCCGCGTCCCGCGGGCAGGGCAACCTGCCGCCCGCCCCGGCCGCCCACATCCCGCCGCGCTGCAGGGCGATCCTGGCAGGCGGCCGCCGCGCCCCGGCTCACAGCCCCAGGACGGCGGCGGCGGCAGTGACGGTAGCGGCCATGAGGACACTCCGGCTGCGCGGCGCGGCTGGGGCTGGGGCTGGGGCTGAAAGAAAGTTTGCGGAGGAGCGGTGCCAGGCGCGGTGGCAGCCGCCCCCTTCCCAGCGCCGCCCGGCCCCGGCCCCGAAGAGCCGGGCGCCGGGAGGAGAAGCCGCGGCGCGCTCGGAGCGAGTCTCTCGGCTTCCCCTCTGCCAAGGAGGGTTCGCGGTGTCCAAAGCAGGGACGTCTCCGGCGAGGCTGCCGACGCCTTCCCTCCTCCGAGTGTGTCACAGCCCCGAGACCGGGTTTTTATAGGAGAACTGCTGCCGGCTCATCCTTGGGGCTCCGAAGAGTTCAGAGCCCTGCCTGGGTTTGTGATCGCCTGCACAGGAGTCCACCTGCTCAGAGACAAAAGGGATGCTCTTGCTGGTTTTTTTTTTTTTTTTTTTTTTTTTTCTTCTTTTATTTTATTTCTTTCTTTTTAATCAGTTATTTATTTATCGGAATAAATGAAAAGCCGCCGTTGGAAGAATGCCAGAGGAAGGAAGACAGGAAGCAGCGAGAGCAGCAGCCGTGGGATGCGGTTCCCTTTGCAGCAGTCAGTGGCGGGGCGTCCCGCCGGGCAGCGCCCATCAAATATTCAGCAGGGCGGCGGGGTCGGGGCCACGGGGCTTAGAAACCTCCCCGGGAGGGGCTGGGCAGGCAGGGAGCCGGCAGCAGAGCGGAGGGGAGGGGCTGTGGAGGGGTAAAGGAGGGGTGGCAACCGGGTTTAAATTAGCCCGGTGGGGCTAGCGGCTGGGGGAATGCCTTCTAGGGGGACGGGGCAGCTATTGACAGTGGGAGCTGCAGGGGTTTCTGCAGGCTTAGGATCTTAGAATCCTAGGATCTTAGAATCATGAAATCATAGAATTGTAAAAGACCTCTAAGATCACAGAGTCAACTCTACCAAGTCTGTCTGGAAAGAAAAGTCTTTAATGCAGGTGGTATCTCTATAGGTTATTTCATATGCTATATATAGTACAAATCTGGCTTGTGTATTTATACAAATGTGTAATGCACTATAATGTGTGTTTGACAAACTTCGTGTGTGTTCGTACACAGTATCTGGAAGCCAGACTCTTCTCAGTGGTGTCCAGTGATAGGACAAGGGGCAGTGTGCGCAGACTGAAACACGGGAGGCTCCACATAAACAGAAGAACTAAATTCTTCACTTTGAGGTTGGCAGAGACCTGGAACAGGCTGCCCAGAGAGACTGTGGAGTCTCCTCTGGAGGCATTCAAACCTGGACATGTTCCTGTGTGATTTACTCTGAGTGATCCTGCTTTAGGGTGTACTAGATGATCTCTAGGGCTCCCTTCCAGCCCTCACCGTGCTGTGATTCTGATCCTGTGATTTAAGAGGTGAGGTTTTGCTCCCCCTGTCCTTTTGGTCCTTTCTTCCTGTCCCTTAGCCCCGCTGGGGTCCCAGCTGAAGCAGCAGCCTGCTGTAGCAGGCAGAGGCTGAGCTGGCTTTCACAGAAGTGATGCTGCTAGAGCAGGCAAAAGCAAACCGCTCGGCTCTGTTTCAGAAATGCCACTGACAGCCAGATGGGTTCCCTGAGTATTGCTGAACAGATTTTTTTTTAAATCCTGCCTTCTTAAAAGCATGTCATAAGCAAAATTGTTCCCCCATGTGTATTTGCCTGTGAGTACAGGGGAGTAATTTTGTTACTCTTTGCTTGCTGTTGCTTTATTAATTCTGCACCCTGTAATTGGGGGCTAATTTCAACCAGATGAAACAGAAGGGTGGATTTTAAGATACTACTTCTCCAAGAGAACATTCCTGTAAGTTTTGTGAGCACAGCTGGGCAGGGGGAGTGTGCTTACCTGCAAGAAGAAAAATCTGTAGCATGCAGTTAGACCATTAATACTGAAACATCAACGCTGGGCTGAGGAGTTGTGCTGCTGTGTTGGGAAGTGAATGCCTTGGAATTGGAAAATCCTTATTAAGATCTAAGTGTGCATCACTGGGATAGGCTGCCCAGGGAGGTGGGTGAATCCCCATCCCTGGAGGTGTTCAAAAGCTGCAGAGATGTGGTGCTGAGGGATGTGGTTCAGCACCAGACTTGGCAGAGTTAGATAATGGTTGGACTTGATGATCTTAAAGGTCTTTTCCAATGAAAAAGATTCTAGGTTTCCTGTAGGATTCAGTGGTTTCCAGTAAGGAGCAAATCTCCCCTGAAGACTTTCTTGGTAAACATGCCTGTTTCTCTTCTCTGTGGATTCTCTGATGCTCTGTTTAAGACAAGCCTGAAGCTTTGGTATATAATTCAGTTAAAAGATCTGACAGTCATGAGATGCAGTGTCCTCAGAAATGAGTCTTCATATATGTCAGTGCTTACAAAACTATTGGTCTTATCTGCACTTCCCTTCCCTTTGAGTAGTCAGTGTACATAGACCTGCCTCTTTCTGGCTCGTGTCACGAGCAGGTAAATTCTCTGGTACAGAGCTGAAAAGCAGCTCCTTGAGGCTACAGACAGATAATGAATGCACGAAGGAAATGATTTATAGTGTAGGCTGAATGACGTCTTAGGTACTTTGCTGGGACTGGCTCTGAGCTGGGCTATCTCATTTGCTTCTCCATCAGAAAGTATCCGGCAGTTCTTCAGTATGAATGTGCTTTTGGAAGCAGCTCCTGGTAAGGGTGCAGAGACACCCACTTCAGATTGCTGCTGCCTTAGTGTTGTCATTGATACATTTCTCAGGCAGCTTCTTTGGAAGATGAAGCTCATTAATCTACCCCTTTACCGTGACAGCCATAATGCAACGGATTGTTAAAGACTCTTTGGCAGGCATTTTTACTAATTGAAAACTTGAGTTTGCATAATTTCAATTCTTCTGGAATTGTGTCTTTGACAGCACTGAAAACAGCATCAGTTTTTGACTGAATATATTGTCTCAGGAACCCAGAGGCTGGATGAAACAGGACCAGGCTTGTCAGTTCCAGCTGCTCACCCTGCTTGTCCATTGCCTGGGTGTTACCTCTCCTGTGGCAGGCACAGCTGCAGGGCGTATGGAGCAGGTAGTCTGTGCAGCTTTCAGGCTCCTGCTGTGCAGTTCAGAGCCCGTGCTGATCTATCTTACTATTTTGATCTGAAACCTGGCCTTTATGCATGACTCAGCTTCTTGTCACAGTGGCTGCTACCTCTGCAGAAGCTGAACTGGACAGATGCCTCTAAGTGGTGATCACTTCAGCTGTCCAGCTTCAATCTGTCTGCATTTGGGGCTCAACATCCTCAGGTTCAGCCCCTGTGAGTATAAAATGCTGGGAATGAAGAACAATGAGGCTGAAGTGGAGAGGATAAAGAAATGATTACACTAAAACCAATTTAGTGCTTAGTAGTATGAAAGCACCCTGGGATAACTCTGTTTGGAGATTAGTTGATAGGTTTTCTTAAATAAAAAAAAAAATTGCTTTGCTAATTCAACAAGAAGAAAAAGTGTATTAAAGAATGTTATGTAAACCCAAACAGGAACTATAAAGAGGATACTGCTCTGTTCATGAGAAAACATACATCAAAAAGATCCTGTTTCTTATTGAATAACAGACTTTGTAAATTTTTCATTTAGGCAAATGCACTGCTTTAGAAGTGATATTTTAGAATCAGTGCCTGTGTTTTGAGTCCCAAACTAGTTATGTGGAAGCTGCCCGAGCAGAGATTCTCATCCTCCAGAAAAAGATTGCAGAACATAGCCTGAAGGCATGAGCCCTAAACTTTCACACTGACTTTACTGTACTTGAGGCAGATCTTTAGTGTCTGTCAACAAAGATAATGCAAAAAGTATCCTTGTGCTGAACAGGAATAAAAAGAGATCCGTAGTTCTGCTAGTGACATCATGTAAACATGGCTAGTAGCTTGATCCTGGAAAAGTAAATCAGTAAAGTAGCAGGGAATCTTTACTTGTATGCATTCAGGATATACATTTTCTCTTTTACCAGGATGGTTCTCGAGTATCCTTCTGCCCTCATTTGCTCCAAGCTCAGATCTGTTTAAATGAAGCTACAGAATGCATCCCTCGGTAAAACACATTAGTAAACCCAAGGTCTTCCTGATGGCCTGATCCTGCTGTAGTTCAGTTATTCTTTACTTCTTGAGCAATCCCACAGGAAATGATGAGGCACTGCAGGTGTGAAGGACACCTCAGAAGTCCCGATCCAAATCCATGGAGATCAATAAAAATGGCACCAAGTTGTTTGGCTTAAACTCCGCGTGGATAAAGGTTTGCAGTTCACAAATGACTTCCTGAGACATGTCATTTTGAGTCGAGCTTTGTGCAAAAATAAGCATTAAAGATCAGCTCTTACAGTCTGAAGAACTTGTGAAGTAACTCGAGTGATGGCTACAGGCAGTGTTGTGATGCAGACGTAAGTATGAGAAAAAACTTAAGCTGTCTGCAAGTTAAAGGTATGCTCTTCTTCATAAGCACTTCAACACATATTGTGGGGTGTGCAGAAGTGCTCAGCAAGGGTTCAGTCCAATCTCCCTGCAATCACTAGAGGCATGCTCACCAATTTTGTTGAAGTGGAGGCATGCCTGTAGGTAGCACTTCTGGAAACCCTACACCAAATATGCAACAGGGTCATAATAGCTGAAGAGGGTTTTTTTATGTCTTTCAAGTAAAGTGAAAGACTATGGGGAGACCTCTCAGTCTGTACATCTACCTGACCGGTTGAAGCCAGGTGGGGGATGGTGTCTTCTCTCTAGTAACAAGTGATAGGATGAGAGGAAATAGCCTCACGTTGCACCAAGGGAGGTTTGGGTTGGATATTAGAAGGAAATTATTGACTGAAAGGGTTATCAAACACTGAAACAGGCTGCCCAGGGAGGTGATTGAATCCCCATCCCTGGAGGTGTTTAAAAGCTGCCTAGATGTAGTGCTGAAAGGCAGGGTTTAGCTCCAGCCATTGTAGAGAATGGTTTGACTTTGTGATCTAAAAGGTCTTTTCCAACCGTAAGGGTTCCTTGATTTTGTTTCTATGATTCAGTAAGTGTTTTGTCCTGCATCAAAATACAGCCACTGAGCTATGACCCAGGTACTTAAAATACTCATTGGGTCTCCTCAGATGTTTCAAGTCTGCTTCTGCCAGGGGCTGCATGTTCAGCCTTCCTATTGTCTTCCTTCCGAAATGCTAACTGTTTTCAGGAGCTGCTAAGGCAAAATTTTAAGATTGGGTCAAAAAATCAAAGTTTCAGGGTCATCCAGTGACCAGCATCTCCCCTTTCATGTAGAAGCTAAAGGACTCCTGTATGGAGTGACTTCTGATGGAATACTCACTTAAAGCCAAGTGGGTTTTGCAGCTCCCTAGCAAGCTGGCCCAGTTTTAGGAGCAGGCAAAGCAGGCAGTTGCCTAGAGCGACAGGCAAGAGGAGGCAATAAAATTTCATCTTAAGCAAGACAGAGACCCTATGACTCTGCGCCTGTTCCTGTCTGTTTGATAAGGATTCCCCAGAAATCATTGTCCCCAAGCTGCTGAGGTGCTGAGGCTGAGCAAGCTCCTTGCTAGCGGAACTGTGGCCACAGCCCTGTTGTTTGAATGTCCTATCTGTTTATTCAGGTCTCTGTTTCCGCTTGCTGCTGATGTAACTGGGGGAGAAACTTTGCTGTGCTCCTTCTGTGCTCCTTTTCCTGTGTAGTGCTGTATTACTTTTGCTGGGGTGGTTGGATTGGCAGGAGAGCAGGGGCAGATGTGCTGAGACTAGAGAGCTCACAGAATTCATGCTTCACTTAAAAAAACCCCACAAAACCACCCTGTTATTATTATCTTTGCAAATTAGGAATGACAGGCTGCTGAGACTTACTGAGTTTATATTTATGTCAGAAAACTGATTGCAAGAAATAGGAGCTATCTTAGCAAATCTTACATGGGTACTGGGTTCCCATGAGGACCTTTTGCAGCCATTTCAGGGCTCAGCTAGTGCAATGTAGACTTCCATCTTCTACCCATTTTCAAGGGCTAAAAATACTTGTTTTCTTTCCTCCCCCCCCCCCCCCCCGCTTGTGCTCTGAGTCCTCTAGTTTTTTGGGGTGAAATTCTTCCACACTGTGAATAGGTAGCTGTATTAGGTTTTGCCAATGGGTAGACTGAATGGTAGCCTTTAGACTCCCTGACAGCATGGTTGCAAGCTGTACCAGAGAGCCTCTGTAGAGTGATAATCATTTTGCTCTACTGCTCTTCAGAGGAGCTACTTGGAGCCCCAGAGTTTTGTGAGGTGACTGCAGTGTCTGATGGATGACACTGTACTGGTTTGTGTTAAATTCACACTTAGGTTTATTGTGTCCTCCAAAGGCATGCATTGAAAGCAGTGATAGGTCAACCTTCATCACACATCAAGCTCCTTAATAGCAGGGTAGGAAATACTGAATCCCCATCCCTGGAGGTGTTTCAAAGCTTCAGAGATATATTGCTGAGGGCCATGGTTTAGCACTAGATAGACTTAGGTCCTGGTTGGATGCAATGATCTTAAAAGTCTCTTCCAAGCAATATGATTCCATGATTCTATAAATGAGAATTACAACACCCACCCCACCCCCCCAAACAATCCAGGTCTCATCATAAATAGTATGAACTTGGAAAGCACGTTACATCTTATTAGACTTTGCAACTTTATTGTCACATCAGGAGGAGATGTATGGGAGGCAGATTGGCCCACCAGAATGTTCTTACACTTTCTCTGAAACATCTGCAGTACTACATCCAGAAAAAGATGCTAAACTGTGGGCTCATAAAGCAAAGACAAGCTTGAGCTTCTCTGGTTTTCATTCCATGAATACATTTCTGCTGTGGGTGAGCCTGTAATAAAATTCTGGTAGCTTCTTCACGTTCTCTGCACAATTTACTAGTGGAAAAGGTGGATTTTTCCCCATTTTGCTATTGAATCTGCAGTAGTGGTATAAGTGTTAAGTTTTCCAACCACATCACTTTCACAAGTCCTAAGGAGGGACTCCAGCCTGCAATAAGATTTCCAAATAGAGAAGTGTAAGAACCATCCTGGTTTTCAGGAGCTGCCAAGCAGTGTAATTATGCACCTGCACAACGTACAAATTAGTTTATATTTCAAGGGAAACAGGGAAGATAACACCTCCAGGCTGGTTAGGTGTGTACCTTTGTAGGTACAGTGGTACTTCGTTCTCATCTCCAAGTGCCTGTCTTACTTGCCAGCTGGCGCTGGCAGAAGGAATTCTACTTCCTCCACCAGGAATTTGCCTTACCCCCTGGAATGACAGTGATCTGGAGACAGAAGAGGTCTGTGTGGCTGGGTCTGTGGGCTTTGGGGGAGTTTTTGTTCTTCTTTTTGAGCTTCTTTAGAAATTTTCTGTTTTTCTCAAGGTAAATGTAACCTTTTCTCTTAAAATGTTGTAAGTGGTTACACCACTTCTGTATTCTTATCTCATGTCACACTTGATTGAAAGGTTCTTTGCAGCTAAAATAACATGATGAAGGGATGTAGATTATTTTTTCTTAGTTTCTACTGGAAGCTTAAAAGAAATGTGTTACTTGTTTGTTGTTGTTTTTTTTCCCCCCTACAGAATTAGTGTCCTCTGGCACACAAAGCTAGGCTCATGCACACATAAACACACTCAGAGACACACCAGGATGTATGGATTGCTAAATTCACTCAAGAACTACAAAACAGCAAGATTTCCAAGTTAGTAATTCAAATTTGCCTACATGAGTTTAAATTTTACCCTGTTACACATATAGCTTGTAGCAATCTTTAATTAATTGACCCAGTACTCTATGATTTCTTGACATAAGTCAGTGCAGGCAAGGGAGGTGATCACTTCATGAGCAGTATTCATCTACTGGTCAGTGTGCATCTGGTGGCATGCTTGAGGCTCACCATTCAAACTCTGTTAGAAGACAGAATCATAGAATCATAGAATTAATAAGGTTGGAAAAGACCTCAAAGATCATCAAGTCCAACCTGTCACCCAACACCTCATGACTACTAAACCATGGCACCAAGTGCCACATCCAATCCCTTTCTGAACACCTCCAGGGATGGTGACTCCACCACCTCCCTGGGCAGCACATTCCAATGGCTAACAACTCTGTGAAGAACTTTCTCCTCACCTTCAGCTTGAACTTCCCCTGAGCTCATCCATACCATTTCTCAAGCTAGTAGATATGTTAGTGTTTCCAAATCGGAGTAACACCCAAACCAGAGAAAGTTTCATTACTGCAGCACACTTGTTCCACTGAAGCACAGGAAAACTAACATCTAAAGTATTTGTTAATTTTGGATGCCCTCTCTGAGAGACCAAGGACTGTTTTTTCAAAGTAACTGGTGCAGGACATGATTTTGATCAGCTTTGGTTGTAGGTGGGAGCGTTAAGTGTTTTTGGTGTTTTAGCCTTCCGAACTCCAAGTGAGGCGCCCAGAAAACAAAGAATTAGAATTAATGACCACCCCCAAAACATTTACATTACTTAATCAGGCATCCTGGTAGAAGCCAGGATGGAATGTAATTCCCTCCTCATCTGGAGCAACCTGCACTTTCTCAGCGAGGAAATGATCTTTTCTTTTCCTGTAATTCTTTGCCTCATTCCTGCACCTCAACTGAAAATAAATGAGCAATCTGCTTTGTTTTACAGTCTTCCCTCATCCTTAAAGGTTAGCCATAGTGACAACAAAATAGGCAAAATATGTTCCCACATGTCTTTAACTTTGTTAGGTAAGCTGTAATTTCCCTCCTTAGCCCAGCAATCGCAGTCTTCCCATGTGCTTCCCTAGGCACTTTATGCTGCTTCCCTCTCCATTTCCTTATCCCATTCAATGTATCTTACTCAGTGCTTTTATTCTTTCCCCAGATTCTTTTCCAATATGTCTATCTCGTTGCATTGCCCACCATCTATTTTTATCCTCCTTCAGCTATAGGGCCTAGTCTCCCACTACACTCTTTGTGCAATCTCAGTGTTTGCTTTTTCTCTCACCACTTGTCCTCGGTGGCCAACCACTCAGTTTCAGCTCTTCTGTTCCTGTGCTTTCTAGGGATCATGACTCTCCAGGCTGTCTTTAGTTCCCTTTCTCAGCTCAAGGTTGTGGAATTTCTTTCTCTGCAGACTTTCAGATCTCCCCTGGATGCATTCCTGTGCAACCTGATGTAGGTGATCCTGCTGTAGCAGGAGGATTGGACTTAGTGATCTCTGGATCCAACCCCTACCATGCTATGATTCTCCCCAGTTCCACATTAAATTTTGGTCCTCCCTTTCCCCTCTGCCTGCTCTGCTCCCTTCCATCCCAGGGAAGGTGTGGCCCCTGCTGCTCCCTGACACACACTTCTCCTAGAACAGTAAAAGGGAGCTTTAGTCTTTACAAACATGTACTGGTAGTGGTAAAGTTCCATACGATGAGAACATATGGTGAGGCTGCCCAGGGAGGTGGCTGAATTAACATCCCTGGATGTATTTAAAAGCTGTCTAGATGTGGTGCTTAAGGATAGGGTGTAGTAGTGTAGTAGTGGCCCTGGTAGAATTGGAGAATGGTTTCACATGATGATCTTGGAAGTCTTTTCCAACCGTGGCAATTCCATGGTTCGGTGAACATGTGAGATGAACCTGGAGGCTTTTGGGTGCAGGAGTTACTTTTGGCAGTGAAGAAAATACACATTGCACTTCCTCTGAGGAAACACAATCCACATAGGAACCAGAAAGTAAAGGAGGAGGAGGGACAGAAGGCTGAGATCTTTCTTTGCAAGTGAGTCCAAGTTTCTGCAGCCCAGCTTCTGCATAGATTGTTAAGGCAAGGCATCTTGGAATTGTACCCAAAACAGCAATTAGGGGAGGCTGAGCCTGGGGAGCACTTATGTGTCTGCAGCAGAGTTTAGATCAGGCCATCTGCTCTGCAGCATATCAGGAGAGTTTTCTTCTTCTCTCTGAGCTACACCTGCTGCACATGTGGCAAGTGAATTTGAAAGAGGCGAGTCCAAACATTTTCAGCTGCAAGGCTGCTGAATAAAGCTCGATGGTGTGGTTATGCACGTGTGTGTATGTGTGCATTTCTGTTTGTTTGTGCATAGGAGATGGGAAATAAAATCACTGTGCTCTGATGTTTCTGTGCTAATAGAAAATTAAGCCATTTGCATTCCATTGTTAATGTGATTTTATGAGATTTATTGACATGGCAAGTTTATTTTAGGCATATGAAGATCCAGGGGAATGGGACTATAATAGCAACATTAATTTGCCTTCTTAGTGCTAAGAAAGAAAAAAAAAAACAAACTATACTTGCTAGGCTTTATTTTACCTGCAGGGCTTGTGGAAAAGCAGCTGTCACTTTTTTTAGTCTTATTTAGTATGTGCCATCATTTTTCATCTGGCTCCTGAATTGATACTGCAGCACTGCTGGGGGACAAGGAAGCTCTCCACCTGCTCCAGGTCCAGAACAAAGTATTTAATAATGCTGGAGACAGGAATTTGTCTGTGTGAATCTGGTCATTCTGCCACAGAGATGATGGCAGTGGATTTCTGTCTCTAGTCTACTGTTGCTAATCCTGATTTCTGTAAGTTGATGGAGCATGGAGTACCTTATTACCAAATGCCATCACAGACATGTTTTGCAACCATTACAGTGCCACAGTTGTACAGTGCTGTGCTCTGAAGTGTTATGAAGGCCCTTAGGCAGCCGGGATGTAAAAACATTTGCTGAAGAACCATGAGGACAACTATGGTCATCCAAGGGTGAATTTTAATTTGAAATAATCTTTCTCCCCAAATAAAATCTGTCATTTGGGTCATTGCTTCTACAAAATGATGTTAATTTTTTTTAACAGACCAGTTTGGATCTACTCTTGAGAGTTAATCATATTTGATATGCCATTTAAATAATTCAGTCAGTCTCTATAGTGAGTTATGCATTGCTTATTGTAAACAATAAGCTGGAGCTGACTTGCTGGAGCGTGTCCAGAGAAGGGCAATGAAGTCGGTGAGGGGTTTGGAACACAAGCCCTATGAGGAGAGGCTGAGGGAGCTGGGGTTGCTTAGCCTGGAGAAGAGGAGACTCAGGGGAGACCTTATTGCTCTCTACAACTACCTTAAGGGAGATTGTAGACAGGCAGAGGTTGGTCTCTTCTGCCAGGCAGCCAGCACCAGAACAAGAGGACACAGTCTCAAGCTGTGCCAGGGGAGGTTTAGGCTGGAGGTTAGGAGGAAGTTCTACACAGAGAGAGTGATTGCCCATTGGAATGGACTACCTGAGGAGGTGGTGGAGTCGCCGTCACTGGAGGTGTTCAGGAGGAGACTTGATAGGGTGCTTGGTTGCGTGGTTTAGTTGATTAGGTGGTGTTGGATGATAGGTTGGACACGATGATCTTGAAGGTCTCTTCCAACCTGGTCTGGTCCTATTCTATTCTATTCTATTCTATTCTATTCTATTCTATTCTATTCTATTCTATTCTATTCTATTCTATTCTATTCTATTCTATGCATCAGAATCTGCCCTTTCAGCAGTTTAGCTATCTATGAACTGTAAGGTCCCAAAATGTTTCAAAGCTCTCAGCTATACGGTTACATCAAGGTTGCTGTCATGGTGAGATCATAGAATCATAGAATTGTTTTGGTTGGAAAAGACCTCTAAGATCATCCATCCTAAGTCCAACCATCAAGCTGGCACCACCCTCTTGTGCATTGCTTCCCTTCTGAAGAAAATCTGCATGGTTGGGCTGCAAACAGACACCAGACAGGGAGACAAATGTCCCTATACTCACTGACTGCTTACTCCAGACACCAGCCTCTGACTCAGTCTTTGCAAAGTATTCTGTGAGCAGGTAAGTGCTGAACATCTGATTTAGAATCACAGAATCATTTTGATTGGAAAAGACCTTTAAGGTCATCCAGTCCAACCATTATCTAACTCTGCCAAGTCTGGTGCTAAACCATGTCACTTCATCCCTTTGAAACACCTCCAGGGACGAGGATTCAACCACAATACAATACAATACAGTACAATACAATACAATACAATACAATACACCAGGTTGAAAGAGACCTTCAAGATCATCGCGTCCAACCCATCAACCAATCCAACCCACCTAAACAACTAAACCTAAACAACTAAACCATGGCACCAAGCACCCCATAAAGTCTCCTCCTGAACACCTCCAATGGAGGTGACTCCACCACCTCCACGAATAGCCAATTCCAATGGGCAATTGCTCTCTCTGTATAGAACTTCTTCCTAACATCCAGCCTAAACCTGCCCTGGCGCAGCCTGAGACTGTGTCCTCTTGTTCTGGTACTGGCTGCCTGGGAGAAGAGACCAACCTCTGCCTGGCTACAACCTCCCTTCAGGGAGTTGTAGAGAGCAATAAGGTCACCCCTTAGTCTCCTCCAGGCTAAGCACCCCCAGCTCCCTCAGCCTTTCCTCATAGGGCTTGTGTTCCAAACCCCTCACCAACTTTGTTGCCCTTCTCTGGACATGCTCCAGCAAGACAACATCCTTCCTAAACTGAGGGGCCCAGAACTGGACACAGTGCTCAAGGTGTGGCCTAACCAATGCAGTGTACAGGGGCAGAATGACCTCCCTGCTCCTGCTGGCCACACTGTTTCTAATGCAGGCCAGGATGCCATTGGCCCTCTTGGCTGCCTGGGCACACTGCAGGCTCATGTTCAGCCTACCATCGACCAGCACCCCCAGGTCCCTCTCTGCCTGGCCGCTCTCCAGCCACTCTGACTCCAGCCTGTAGCACTGCCTGGGGTTGTTGTGGCCAGTGTGCAGAACCTGGCACTTGGATGTGTTCAATCTCATGCCATTGGACTCTGCCCATCTGTCCAGCCTGTCGAGGTCCCTCTGCAAAGCCTCTCTGCCCTCCAGCAGATCAACTCCTGCCCCCAGCTTGGTGTCGTCCGCAAATACCACCTCCCTGGGCATCCTGTGCCAGTGTTTAAGAACCCTTTCAGTCAAGAAGTTTCTTCTAATATCCAGCCTAAACCTCCCCTGGTTCAACTTGAGTCCATTTCCTCTCCTCCTGTCACTTGTTTATAGGGAGAAGGGACTTGCTTGTTGGCTGAGCTGCCTGATGGATGCAGTTACTCTTTTTTTGAAGTTTTTCCTGTGTGAAAGAGCTGGTGCCTGGTTTTTCAAGAGACACGGTTTTCTCTTGTTTGTTTGGATGCCAACTGCAATGAGTTGGACAGCTGTAAATCTTTTCTAAAAGTTATTCTCTAATGAAAAGCTTTGCTTTAAGGTATCTTACTACCCACAAAAAAACCCCAACCAACCAAAAAAAAAAAAAAAAACCCCACCACACAAACAACCAAAAAACCCCAACCAAACCCTGAAAGTAATGAATTCCCTCTCCTGCAGAGATAGAGCTCTTCTATAAGGAATGTATGAATTTGCTTTATTGTCCTTTTTTTTTTTTTTTTTTTGGAGGTGGGGAGGAACCAGATGCTGAATTCATAGGTTTCAACTGAACTGCCTGAAACTCAGTTCAGTTCTTATTCTTTTTTTGGTTAATAAAAACACAGAAGAAAAAAGTCAACTGAAAGCATTTTATCACCTACCCTGCTCCACCCTCATGTTCATGAAAGCACATAACAGTGTGCAAGCTAAGGAGAAGTCCCTTCCTCTGGGGGTTATGAGTCCTGTTGATTTCAGTAAGAGACAGAACTCAGCTAGAGCTGGAATCATAGAATTGTTTTGACTGGAAAAGGCAGCTAAGATCATTGCATTCAACTGTCAATCTACGACAACCATGGCCGTTAAACCATGCCCCAAAGTGCCAGTTCCACACATTTGCTGTACACCTGCAGGGATGGTCACTCCACCACCTCCCTGGGCAGCCTGTTCCAATGTATGACCACTCTTGCAGGAAAGAAATTTTTACTAATATTCAACCTAAACCTCCTCTGGTGCAACTTGAGGCCATTTCCTCTCATCCTATCATTTGCTACTAGGGAGAAGAGACCAATCCCCACCTCACTCAAACCTCTGCTCCCAGCTAGGTTGTATGTGCCCACACATAGCTAGATTGCTAAATTTGAGTCAGGAAGCTGATTCCCTCCAGGCCAGGTTGGCTGGGACTGCTGGCTATTGTTCCTCCTCACTTATTTGTGGCTTGATCTGCTTCAAGCAGTCAGTGAGTATTTTCACCCCACAAATTCTCATGCCTTGAGTAATTTTGTGACTCTATAGTGTTGTAGAAAATATACAGGCTTCAGTTTGTTGCTGGGTGTTGAAAAATGTGTTATAGTGTGAAATAATACGTAACTAAGTAAAAGGGAGTTCCTTATAGGCTTGCTTTGGCCCAAATATATGTTATGTGTTCTCTTCAAGTCATTCAGAGACTTGTCTACTGAATGAGGCAAGTTCAGGGTGTCAGAAGACTTGGGTTTAACTCACAGGCCTGTCAAAGTTTCCTGTGCAATGACTAAGCAAGTGAATTACAACTAGGTCTACTGAGAAATGTAAAGATATAACTCCAGGTGATCACAATTCTTGTTTGGCTGCTGAATCCTTAGCTCCATAATGACTAATTTAAATCATTCAACCTTATGTCTTCTGAGAGCTTCTTTCATAGAATCATGGAATTGTTTTGGTTGGAAAGGACTTCAACGATCATCGAGTCCAACTGTCAACCTAACACCACCACTGCTGTTAAAGTGTCACTCAAAGACCCAGGGCTGCTTCCAGGATCAGTGCTGGGGAGGGGTCTCCACAATTTGTACAATGGGCAGCTCTTTTTCACTAAGTTTTGGGGCCCTCACTACAAGAAGGACGTTGAGTTGCTGGCATGTGTCCAGAGAAGGGCAGCAAAGCTGGTGAAGTGTCTGGGGAAGAGGTCTGGTGAGAGAACTGGGGTTGCTTAGCCTGAAGAATAATTCATCCCATGGATGTTCAGGAGCCAGGGAGTCCAAGCTAGGGCTGAGGACTGAGCAGCTTTAGCAGTGAGTTTCTATGCACCATTTCCTCATTTGTAAGCTGTCAAGAAGCTAAGATACAAGCAGTAGTATCTCCTCAACTCACAGGCATGCTGCAAGCATTAGATGCCACGAGAAAATATAAGCATGAAACCCTCCAGCTACTACTGATTTTAGTGGTTGTGATCATTAGAAAGGAAGATATTAATTTAAAAAACCCTGAAATAATCTAATTTACCAAGTCAGAGGTTGGCCAGGAGAACAAATTTAAATCTATTCCTCTTTACAAGGATGCTTTTGGTACTCTTGTAACCCAAGTGCATAACATGCCATTTAGCTTTCCACCTGGAAAACAGCATTTTGATCCACATCCTGTGCTAAATTCATCCTGTGGTATTGAATCCATGAGAGCAGATGGGTGTTGCAAGTTACCATGGTACCTCCTTGGTGATTTCCATTTCATGGTTCCCTTGAGCAGCAGAGAACTGCATTTTTCAGGACACTGCTTCCTGTTTCTGGTTTGGTGTTCAGGTGTAGCACTGAGACCAAGCTTTTCAGATCAAACAGTTTTATCTGAAAACACGACACCTGATGTGTGAAATGTTGTGAGCTCAAACCATGGGCTGAGGCTGCTTACATTGCTGGGCATGGCCACCTCTGCAGAGCTGCTTGGCAGGTATTTTGGGAAGCCAGAAGCACAGAGGCTTCTTGACATAGGGGTAGTTTGCGTTTAGGAAAGAATTTAAGTTTCATTCTTCATATTAATGGTGTCACAGAGGTTGCTCCCTGCTCTCCAGAGGAGATGGACAGCTATGCTGTTCAGAAGGTAAAAGCTCAATGGCAGATAATTTCTTGAGCAAATAACTGGCTCTGTCTTCAGAGTGTGATGATACCATGGCTGTTCAGAGAAAACAGCACTGAGAATGTCTGTCAGGGGTGAAGTCTCACAAACTCTCATCTCACTAGCTTATTACTCATAAACTTAATTAGCTATCACAGTGAAACACATAGAGCTGTTTACTTCTGTACTCTCAAGGGCTTTGATGACATTTTTCACCAGTATAGAAGTAGGTGGCACCTTCCAGCTGCTACATCTCAGTCTTGCTGTGTTTGCAGGAGGCACCAAGGTGGGCAGATATCTTTTCTCACAGAATCACAAACTCACGGAATGGTTTGAGTTGGAAGGGACCTTAAAGATCACCTAGTTCCAACCCCCTGCCATGAGCAGGGACACCTCCTACTAGACTAGCTTGCTCAGAGCCCCTTTCACGTGTATTCCAGGTAAACAGGATTACATCTAATGAACTGTAGTTTTCTTAAGTGTGAATTGATTTGCTGTCATACCCATGCCATAATGTAATTAATGTCTTAAGAGATACTTGCATTACTATTTTTTTGGTCCCATCTGCCCTGCTTTCCCTTGCAACTAAACATCCACGCTGTAGTTAATGAAATAGTGAAAGCTGAAGAGCCTTGTATTCTGTGGTGCAGATTTGATTTTGAAACCTACAAGTGACAGCAGTTAAAGGGCAGGCACCACAGGGAAGTGCATCTGTATTCAATGTGGGTTGAAGTGCACCTTGAGATGCCTCTCCCAGTTGTCCCTGCTTACTGGGTTTTGGCTGGCATCATACAGTAGACTTGGAGTGCATGGACTGGAATCTCTTCAGGTAATACTAAACTGCAAAACAAGCTGTGGCATTCCGCCCATGGGGCCAGGCTGGAGATAATCTGAAGTAAAATATCAAAACCTAAAATGTGTGTGCTGTTGATGTTGAGACCTCTGCATCAACTCTGCACTTCTTGCTAATGTAGACCTACCTGACAAAGCTGTCATGAGCTAGGGTCTTTTCCTGTTGGTAGTTTCCAGAAAATATCACAAAATGCATAAGGTTCAGAGACAACCTCCAAGCTCATCTTTTCCACCCTCCCCTGCACTGAGCAATGACATCTCCAACCAGATCAGGTTGCTCAAGGCCCCATCAAGTTTGAATTTTAATGTCTCCAGCGATGGAGCCTGAACTGCATCTCTGGTCAACCTGTTCTAGCATTAATATCCCTTCTCTGTACGAAGGCAGGCCTCAGGATTTGTATGTTTTTTTCAGCAGCCAGAAAAGAGATTAAATTTTTATGCCTTGTTACTGATTATTTGAATTGCACTATTTGAATTGCTGTGCAATTGAAAGATCAGAAATAAGGTTGCCAGGAAATGGTTTAATCTGCTGATCCAGTTTCTCTCTACTGCTAGATAATCAGTTTTAGACAGAAAATGTGGCTAATGTCTTGTCTCCCTTATAGTCAGCACCTTTGACGTCATTCTCTTCCACTGTTCATAAAAAATCACTTGTGATGAAACTTCAGATGCTTCAAACCAGCCCAGCCATGTGCATCACCTGCTGACAGCTGTGGTGTACATGCTAGGTGAGAACTTAGACATCCCTGTTTAAACACACAGAGCCCATCCAAACTGATTAGCATTCTAATTGTTGCTAATATATCTAAAGCCATCAGTGCCTGACATTTATGAGGACAATACTTCTGAATGCTGTTGCAAATATTTAATAGCATGTAATACTACAGAATCATAAAATCATAGATTTTTTTTCCTGTTGGAAAAGACCTCTAAAATCATCAAGTCCAACTGTTGAACCAATACCACCGTGGCCATTAAACCATGTCCTCCAGTGCCATGTCCACACGTGTTTTTGAACACCTGCAGGGATGGTGGCACCATCACCATCCTGGGCAGCCTGTTCCAATGCCTGACCACTCTTTCAGGACAGAAATTTGTCCTAATATCCAACCTAAACCTCCACTGGCACAACTTGAGGCCATTTCCTCTTGTCCTATCAATTGATGCTAAGGAGAAGAGGATAAGGGAGTTGTGGAGAACAAGGTCTCCCCTCAGCCTCGTCTTCTTCAGACTAAACAACCCCAGTTCCCATAGCTGCTCCTCTCCAGCCCTGTTCTCCAGACCCTCCACCAGCTTTGTTGCCCTTCTCTGGACCAGTTCTAGCACCTCAATGTCCTTCCTGTGGGAGGATATAAATATAATATTATATATATATTATTATAATACTATGGCATGATAGTAAGAGTGCAATATCATAAATATATGAATACACTGTGGTGAATGAAGTCAATATTAAGTGTTATAAACAGCAGATGTTTTTCCCTGGAGAGTGTTTCCCAAAATATTCATCAACATGGTGTCCGTAAGAGAACAAAATGCAGTGGAAGCCGATACGGAAGCATCTACACAGCATAGCCTGTGTATTTAATTCCTAATGAGACAAGGGAGAGCATGTTACTTAGGTCCAAACCAACCAACACTTCAAAGTGTTTTGGCCATAGAGATTCCACTCTTTTGAGTTCTTGCATCTGCTCCACGTCTATCAGCTGGGGCTGACTTCTGTCTCTGGCAGGATGTACTGCAACTCAAGGAGGATTTTCATTATGCTAGTCCAACGGCCATATCTTCACAGGACATATTCTTTACTTTGAAATCCTCTTTTCTGGGACCCTGCAGGAAGGCACTGGAGTGAGACTTACCATGAATTATTTATTGGAGTGACTGGGTCAGGCATGTGGCAAGAGTTTGTTCTAAGTGAAAAAGAGGGTGCAGTGAATAGAAGCAGTTCAATGTGATTTTCTGCTTGTAGTGGCTTTTCAGCCTCTAAGAACTGAAACTGAGAGTGTATTTTGAAGTGAAAGCTGGAGTGTTTTCCCCTCTTCTAAGATGTTGTGAGCTTTATGTCTCTTTAAAGCACAGGGCTTGGGAAATACTTGTGTTCTGCAATGTCTGTCTTGGCACAGACAAGCATTCAGTTGTGCCTATGGTTTCCAGAGGAGGAGCACATAACTCAGGGAGAGGAAGACCTGTTAAAAAAACAGGCTGTGGGGAGTCCAGGTGTTAGGGAGAGAGACTCTGGACCTAGAATTTCTTTGTGGACTCCACAGGGAGGCCATAGAATCATAGAGGGTAGGGGTTGGAAGGGACCTTTGAAGATCATCTAGTTCAATGCCCCTGCCAAAGCAGGATCATCTAGGGCAGGTCACACAGGAACACATCCAGATGGGTTTTGAAAGTCTCCAGAGAAAGAGACTCCACAGCCTCTCTGGGCAGCCTGGTCTAGTGCTCCATCACCCTCACAGTAAAGAAGTTTCTCCTCATGCTGAGGTGGAACCATTAATGGCTCCTTGTTCTATCGCAGCACACCACTGAAAACAGACTGGCCCCTTCTCCTTGACACCCACCCTGCAGTTATTTATAGATGCTGAGAAGATTGCCTCTCAGCCTTCTCTTCTCAAGACTAAACAGCCCCAGGTCTCAGTCTCTCTTCATAGGAGAGATGTTCCAGTCCCACAGTCAACTTCATAGCTCTCTGTTGGACTCTCTCTACTATATCCTTGTCCCTCTTGAAGTGGGAAATGCCTTTAAAATCATTGAGTCCAACCATTAACCCAGCACTGCCAGGTGAACACAAACCCGTGTCCCTCATCACCATGTAGGAGGACTTCAAGAGGAGGATCCTGGCTGTGGTCTACAAGAGGTCTGTGCAGGCAGCGACAACAGAGAAGGGCTAAGAGTAGGTACTGCTGGGAGGGTTGCTGGGCAATGGTGAAGGAGGTCAAGTTGCCCACTGGAAAAGACAGCTTCCCACTGATTTAACAAGCTAGGCCTCCAGTATTGCATGTAGAACATAATCCTGTGCCCTTGATACTTGTCTGGAGGTGGTGGCAGTGGAGGAATCTTAAGCTTTAACAGAGGCTACCAAACCTTGCTATGACAAGGGAGCCCTGAAATATGGACTTACTGGGAACAGCCAATTTGCCTTGCTTGTCTAGAATGTTAATGACTTCTTGGGAAAAAAGGGAGACATATCTGAAGACACTGCAAATCCAGATAGCACAGAGCTGTCAGGAAAAAAAAATGACAAAAACCCACCAGAAGGGTCTATTTTTGTTCTGGAGCAAATCTTTTCACTTTCCTTCTTTTAAAGCACAATGACAGTTAATGATTAATAGACATAATCCTCAGCACTCCCAGCAGGAAGCCAGCCTAAGTGTGTGGGAAGTCTAAATAATTGAAGGGAAAAGGTGACAGAGGCAGCCATTAGTTCTTCTGGATAATAAAGTCTTCATTGCCTGGCTATTTGCCCAAATAAAAGGGAAAATTTCCCATCTGAGTGGTGCAATCTCTACACTTGATGATGCATTTCCCGTGGGGGGGCAAAGAGAAATGACAGAGCTTACTGCTTCTAAATTGGTAGAAATTGATGCAAACTCCTCTCATTTTTAATTGCATTACAGCACACCAGTGGGCTTGCAACAGAACTGTCTTGTCAGGAAGAACTGGGCAGCATTCCAGAGAAAAACCTGAACACTCTGGAGCAAAAAGAATGATATTGCAATATTGCAATGGCCTTCCCAGAGTGACTGCCCTCCATGGACATCCTGGTGGTCACAGGAAACCCTGTATGCTTACAAAGAGGGTCAGTAATTTTTAGGGCTGAGCCAATTATGAAATTCCAGAATGGTGTGTGTTGGAAGGGACCTTCAAAATCACCTAGTTCTAATCCCCCTGCCATGGTCAGGGGCACCTAATTCCAACTCCTTCAAGATCACCTAGTTCCAATGCCCCTCCAGGGGCAGCAACCCCTCCTACTAGACCAGCTTGATCAAGGCCTCATCCAACCTGGTTCTGATCACTTCCAGGGTTGGACCTCCACAACTTCTCTGTGGCGTGGATGTAAGAAGAGAGTGTGGAGAGAGGAAATGGAAGGGGAGGTTTAGGTTGGATAGTAGAAGAAACTTCTTGAATGAAAGGGATTCTATGATTTCTAGAATTATTCTCCTCTTACTCTCCTCATGAAAGTACAGAGTATCCTCTTCTCAGGAGAATAAGAGGGTCCTTTCCACAGTTTTTGAGCAAACTCTGTGTCATTGTTTAGCCCCACCAGCAATAAGCACCACACAGGTGCTCACTTACTCCTGTCTCCCTGAGGAGAATTGAAAGCAAGTAAAACTCATAGGTTGAGATAAGAACAGTTCAATAATTCAAATAAGAATAAAATATTAAAAATAATAATTGCAATAATAATGGTAATGAAAAGGAAGATAAAAAGAAGAAGATGAAATAAACCCCCAGAGAGCCAAGTATGCACAACACAATTGCTCACCACTGTTTACTGATGCTCATTATCCCAGAAAGATCTGGAAACAACATAAAGAAGGGTGGTGTAGAAGAGGTTAATGCCCTTTTCAAGGAGTTTTGAAATGAAGGGGACCCACAAGTGTATTTTGGATTATCTTCCCAGAGCAGTCATGCTCCCTGGTAGTATTACCAGGAACAAAAGCTAAAGAGAGAGAAACTAGAGTTAAAGGACTTAATTTGAGAGCAGAAAATACCAATGATTCTTTGGATGTCAATGAGAAGGAAAGATGCCAATGTAGTGAAAAAGTAGAAGGACAGTAGCAAGCAAAGTCAAGCAGGAGAAGGTTGTGGCAGGATAAGGATGGTTAATTACAGGAGCAGGAAGAGTGGCACGACCTAGACTCAGAAGCGTTTAGCTAAGTTGCAGGCAGCTTGGGTATGAATGAAAGGCAATGATGTACTCTGTTGCTTATTTAAGTGTGAAACATCTATAATAGTATTTCCTGGTGGCATTTTGCCTGCACAGACTCAGGATGTAGCAGCTACCTTCCCACAGTGACAGTCATCATAGAAAACTGCAGAGGCCATGTCCTGATCGCACCACTATTTCCCATCTGGTGAGGCTGAGATGATTTTCACTTCCCTGCTTAACAATTTTGCAGCCAAAAGTGGCTGCAGCCAGGTACCAGAGCAGTGTCTTTGGGAAGGGTTTCAGAGGGGTGTCACAGGAGGATGTGAGGCAGATCATAGAATCACAGAATGGTTTGGCTTGGAAGGGGCATTAAAGGTCATCCAGCTCCAACCTCCCACTAGACCAGGTTGCTCAAGGCCCCATCCAACCTGACTTTGAAAAGTCCCAGGGAGGGGGCATCCATACTTCCCCAGGCAGCCTGTTCCAGTGTTTCACCACTCTCACTGTAAAGAATTTCTTCTTCATGTCCAGTCTAAATCTCCCCTCTTCCAGCTTAAGGCCATTGCCCATTGTCCTATCACTACCAGTCCTTGTAAAAAGGTGTGAGATGGCTCCTGCCAAGCAAAATGAGGAGAATAAAGAAGGGACTGGTGCTTGGGGGCTTAATTTGAGACCATCCAGGTATTAAAGAAGGGGCATGTCAAGTCCTGATGGAAGTTGTGCTGGAGACTTCTGTTGCAATGGGTTTTCAGAGGCAAAACTCACAGAATGCATCAGGTTGGAAGGGACCATTGAAGGTCATCTTGTCCGACCCCACTGCGGTAAGCAGGGACATTGTTAACGAGATTAGGTTGTCCAGGGCCCCATCAGTTTGACCTTGAATGTCTCCAGAGATGGGACCTCCACCACCTCCCTGGGCAATATGTACCAGTATTTCACTAGCTTCCTTGTGAAGAACTTCCTCTTGATGCCTCCTGTGTTTGCCATGATCTTTTAGAGGAAGTGGAATGTAATTATTTCTTTTGAGCAGCAATTTCTGTGTGGGCAGTTTGAGTATTGAAGCTGTGGATGGCAGTTGCAATGCTCTTCCTATCAGGGCTAAACTACAGAATGAAGGCTTCATTTTGGTTTATCAAGTAAGACATTACAACTCTGCAGTGATCCTGAGGGAGATTCAGGGAAAAAAACAAACCCACCAGAACTGTGTGTGACCTGTGTCATGGTTTCTCTTCTGGTTTTTCTTTCCACAGTTTTAATATCTTTGAGTTTGATAAATTATTTCTAAACTCAGAAAAGATGAAAGGACAAGAACTGGCTGTAAGACTGCTTAGAAATTGTGCTTTGTGGGGACAGTTTTCATTAAAACCTCACCATATTTACAAAGTACTCAGCTGTTTGGGTTTTTTTTTCACGTCTCCTGGGCACTCTGCACTGCTTAAGCTGAAGAGGAGGTCTGTGTTAGAGGTAGCTACTACCAGATTTCAAATCCCAGACTAATATTTTAAACCCACATTTTAAGCAGGTCATTGCTCAGCTCCATCATCATAGTAATTTCAAGTTGACTTCTGCACACAGAGCTGACTAAAATAATATTCTCAGTGCATTGATATCCTCAACTCTTTCTATTCTCTTGTGCTTTTTGAGGTAGGAAAGGTGCTGCCGGCTCCTTCTACTTTCATTTTTCAGCAGGCTTGCAAAGGAGTTTAATCAGATTTTATTCACTGAAGAGTATCTCCATCTAAAGAGTCAGAAAGGTCAATGAAGACAAAAGGGAACTATCAATGTTTCCATTTAAGCTGGAGGTTAGGAAGAAGTTCTACACAGAGAGAGTGATTGCCCATTGGAATGGGCTGCCGGGGGAGGTGGTGGAGTCGCCATCATTGGAGGTATTCAGGAGGAGACTTGATAGGGTGCTTGGTGCCATGGTTTAGTTGATTAGGTGGTGTTGGATGATAGGTTGGATGTGATGATCTTGAAGGTCTCTTCCAACCTGGTCTATTCTATTCTATTCTATTCTATTCTATTCTATTCTATTCTATTCTATTCTATTCTATTCTATTCTATTCTATTCTATTCTATTCTATTCTTTCCACATCCATACCATAAAAGCACTCTTAGTCTATCTGCTAGCAAGAACATCAACATTTCTCAGAAGAAAAGAGCAGTCTTTTTCTCTCTTCAGTGGATGCATCTGTCTTGCAAGCTTTCAGCTCTAGATTCAGACAAGTAGGATATGCAGGAATGGATTAGCTGTTAATAAGCAAAGACATAAGTATATGATGATGGGAGTTGTTATGATGATGATATCCACACAGCAGAAAGCCATGGCCTTTCTGAGCTCTGCACCCACCACATCTGATGTGGCTTCCCAGGCAGAGCTCCTGTGCAACCATGCAGGCACCCAGGTGCATCAGGTTGTTCCTTGCTCTTACACTGCTACAGGACAGCAGTGGTGAGCACACCTGTGGGAGTTGTGCCCATCTAGAGGAACTTCTCCTCTTAGTGACAGAGCTCCAGTAGGAGCATTGGGGGGTGCAAGAGGGAGACTGGCTACTGGAATTGTACCCTACCTTGCCTGGGTCAGGCCCAACAGGCAGACAGGACATGGTACCAGGGGTTACCTATACTCTCTGTGGCTGACGGAACACAGTGTCTCAAGGGACAAGGGGCAACAGTGACAAGCTCCTGCCTGGCTGGTTAAATCTATTCTATTCTATTCTATTCTATTCTATTCTATTCTATTCTATTCTATTCTATTCTATTCTATTCTCCTCTGGGACTATACCACCTTCCCAGGTGCCCTTGCATAAGAGGTATGAGGCTCTGCAGGTGAAACCTATCAATAGCAAGGATGATGTCTCATTTGGCTTGGAGGTATTGGTGAGGTTAAATTGTGCTGTGCTTGGCATCAAAACTGCTTCCATAAAGAAAAACAAATGGGTTGTTGTCATAGGTGACTGCCTTTTGAAGGGAACTGAAGGTCCAATATGCAGACTGGACCCACTTCTTAGGAAGTCTGCTGCCTGCCTGGGGCCTGGGTTAAAGATGTGAAGAGAAAGCTTCCTACCCTGGTACAACCCTCAGATAAGTATTTGTTTGGCTTTTCAGGAAGGCAGTGATGATGTTCCAAGGAGAAATCTGAGGGCAATCAAGAGAGACTTCAGTGCCTTGGGACAACTGGTTGAGGGATCAGGAGCACAAGTAATGTTCTCTATCCTTCCAGTGGCAGGGAATGATGAGAAAATAAACAGGAAGAGCCAGCTGATCAATACCTGGCTCCCAGCCTGGTGTCACAGGCAGAAGTTTTGGGGTTTTGACCATAGGTTGGTTTACAGAACACCAGGCTCACTGGCAACAGGGTCACAAACAAGGGCATGGCAGTAGCCAGGGCTTGTCAAAAGGGCTTTACACTAGGTTTGAAGGGAGAAAGATATAAAATGAGAATGCATGGGGCAGCACACTGGTGTTTGAAGGATGATGTGCTTGTGAGGTCCTTCAGTCTGCTGTCTCACTGGAAGCAGAAGATGGAGATCCATGCAGCAGCAAAGACACAAGGGTCGTTGATGGAACAGAAGCTCCTGAGAGCGGTCACAAAGAAATTAGGGCTTCACCTCTACGAAAGGTGCTGGGATAAATAGCCCAAATGAGTGCATCTAGACCAATGCACATAGCATGGCCAACAAATAGAAGGAGCTGGAAGCCAGGGAAACTATGACATCATGGAAGCACAGTGGGATGATTCACACAACTGAGTGCTGCAGTGGATGGCTATAAACTCTGGGGTGTTCCTCAAAATATCCACTCTGAAAATGTGGACCTGGAAAGAGCTGTACTCCTGACTTTGGGAAGATCCTGGGTACAGGCACTCCTGGACCATCAAGAGCTCTTGAGTCTACTAAGTTCCATCCCCTGGAGCACTCAGCATTCACCAGAACATTTCCAGAACAGATTTAATTCCAGGAGCCATAAGATTTCAGCAAGCAATCCTACAACAATGGGATATATTTGGGTCAAACTACAGCATGGATCTTTGGTGCTAAATTAATATCCTCTCTGCTATTGTCAGTCCAGGCAGCTCATAGCTAGTAGAAGCACAAGAGAAGCCAATATGAAAAATCCCTAAGCAGTGGCTAAAATGGCCAGGGAAATGATAATGTGTGATGGAATTATCTTGGTATTTGAGGAGGCAAGTTAGCTATTTTACATACTTGTAGAATTCCACTGTATTATGCCTTTGGATTGATTTAAATGCCTTTGTCTAGTCAGAATTAAGCACAAGTTTTATGAGTAAATTAACTCTGAAGTGTCCAACTAAAATATTCAGAGTGACCAATTATTCAAAGTAGAACATGGATGATTCTTTACTGAATTAATTATCAATGACGAGGGACCTAAAACCAGATTTTAAAAATACTTTTATAGTGGGTTTTCTAAGGAATTAAACTCAACTTCCACATTGTGTTATCTCTGCCATATGGACTATCTTTGCCTCACCCACCTAGACATCACAAATTGTTGGTGACAGCATCTACAGCTCCTGCTCTGATCCTGTGCTAGATTATTTTGCAGTGGAGATAGCAATGCTTCAGAGCTCCTGGCTACAGATGAGGTTCTGCAATGGCAGCAGAGCCTGACATAATGGCATAGCTTCTTGACTACATTACTAGGAGGATAAGATATTATGTACCTCCTCAGATACCAGTGATACATTTACTCCACTAATCTCTACACCAAAAACTCATTTTGCCCCAAAGATAAAAGTGGTTCCTCCTGCCAAATCTCTGAACATCCTCATTTCCAGCCAGCAACCTGCTGACCCCTCAGAAGCAGTCTGTGCCTCCCAAACTCAAATCAGCTGTATCCAGACGGATGTGTTTGAAGTGTTTGAAGAAGGTGGTTGGACTCCAACTGCACACATGCCGTGGCTGCCACTCATTCAAGTTGTCCCTAATATATCAAATCTTTAGGACAGGTACAGAGTAGCTGTAGCCCACCTGTGGGAGGAAAAAAGTGTCCAAGTTTTTTGTGAGAAGTATGTCAACCCTGTTAAGAGGATGCATAAAACAGGATGGAAAAGGTTTGTTTAGTACCCAGAGAGCAGGTCACAAATATGATGCAGGCCAAATCTTAGGTGAGGTGACTTGATCTCAGTTTAGTGCTTTGTATTTTTCATTGTGTGCTTGGATGACTCCAAGTCTAGCAGGTGGCAATGCTTTGTGCATATGACAACAAATCAGGTGGAAGTGTTGGTCTGCTCCAAGATAGGATGGCTCTGCAGAGTGATCTGGACAGGCTGTATCCATGGACTGAGGCTGTCCGTCAACAATGCCAAGTTCTGGGTCCTGCACTTGGGTCACAACAACCCCATGAATGCTCCAGGCTTGGGGCAGAGTGGCTGGAAGCTGCCCAGCAGAGAAAGACTTGGGGGTGCTGATGGACAGCCAGCTGAACATGAGCCAGTGTGTGCCCAGGTGGCCAAGAAAGCCAACAGCATCCTGGACTGGATCAGCAATAGTGTGGCCAGCAGGACCAGGGAAGTGGTTGTCTCTGTGTATTCAACATTGGTGAAGCCACACTCTGAGTACTAAGTTCAGTTTTGGGGCATTCACACCAAGAAGGACACTGAGATGCTGGAGTGGGTCCAGAGAAGGGCAATGAAGCTGGTGAAGGGTCCGGAGAAAAGGTCTTGTGAGGAGCAGAAGTTCTTTAGTCTGAGAAGGTGAGGTTGAGGGGAGGCCATCTCACTCTCTATAGCTCCCTGAGAGGAGGCTGGGATGAGGTGAGTGTTGGTCTCTTCTCCCTAGTAACAAGATAGGAAGTAGCCTCAAGTTGCATCAAGGAGGTTTAGATTAGATATTAGGAAAAATGTCTTTCCTGAAAGAGGCATTGGAACAGGCTGCCCAAGGAGGTGGTAGAATCACTGTCCCTGGAGATGTTAAAGAAATGTATGGCCATGGCACTTTAGGACATGGTTTAGTGGCCATGGTGGCTTTGGGTTGATGGCTGGACTCAATGGTCTTAGAAGTCTTTTCCAAATGAAACAATTCTATTATCCTCTGTTCTATGATATGAATATGGAGTTATGATGCAGATAATGGTCAGAGGCCAGCTGTGGGGAAGAGCATATGGTGGTTAGACTAATGGAAATGTAGAGTAAGCCCTGGACCTTAATAGGCCAGAATAAGTAATCTCTAAATAATATGGAAATGCCTACTAGAGAGATAGTCAGCTGTAGAAGTAGTTCATACTCAGAAGTCCAGAAAACAGAATTTAAGAGGCTACAAGGATGTTTCATGCTCCTAGGAATGTCTTTGCTGTTGTAAAATCAAACTCTTCATGCTGACACTCAAGGGTTCTTTCTTGTGATTCTCTAAGCATCTTACTCTAAGCATCATTTGGACTGAGGATTTTGTTCAGAAGTCAGAAAGCTCTGCAGAAGATAGGAAAAAAACCCCCAATCTCTGGCATGTTAGATACCATTAAGCTAAGTCATACTATACAGATCTTCTGTGAAAATTGAGTCCAGAATTTACTCTGCTGCTTAAATGAGGCCTGTACCATGAAGCAAATTTATCTGCACTATGAGATTAATTAATTTTCTATTCTGCAGGACATGCCTTTAGTGGGAGTAATTCTTCAATGTCAGTTTAGCAACAATATGTCTATTTGTCTGTACACCTCTTCTGAGATAGAGCTGGTAATCCATCCATGAAAGGCTTAAATACTTCTTTGATGCTAAAATGTTTTTATTTATTCCATAAATGTCTGGTACCTTATTCTACACTGCAGATGGATATAGTGCCTAATGAGACACAGTGAGCTGTGAACATGGAGCCAATGAGCAGCATCAAAAATGCCTTCTTCAAAGCAATTATTCTGATAAAACTTTCCTGAACATATTCAGTATAGGCTGGGTGAGGAATGGCTTGAGAGTGCTCTTGAGGAGAAGGACTTGGAGGTGTCAGCTGATGAAAAAATCAACATGAGCTGGCAAGGGTCACCGGCAGCACAGAATGCAACTGTGCCATAGAATGGCTTAGGTTGGAAGGGACCTTATAGACCACCTACTCCAACCTCCCCCACCATGGGCAGGGATGCCTCTCAACTAGACTCAGCTGCTCAAGGCCTCATACAACCTGGCACTGAACACCCCCAGGGAAGCGTCTCCTCTGAAGACATTCCAAGCCCACCTGGATGTGTTCCCGTGCAACCGCATCTAGGTGATCCCACTTTAGCAGGGAATTTTTTGAGAGGATCTTCAGAGGTCCCTTCCAACCCCTATCATTCTGTAATTCAGATTGGGTAGGTTCAGCCTGGATGTTGGGAAGAAGTTTTTCACTATGAGGGTGGTGAGACACTGGAACAGGTTGCCCAGGGAGGTGGTAGAAGCCTCATCCCTGAAGGTTTTTAAGGCCAGGCTGGATGTGGCTCTGAGCAACCTGATCTAGTGTGAGGTGTCCCTGCCTGTGACAGGGGGTTGGAACTGAATGATCCTTGAGGTCCCTTCCAACCCTAATAATTCTATGATTCTGTGATTCTGTGATCTTCTTAGTATTGGTCAGAAGAATAAATATGCCAATTCTTCATCAAGAAGAAATGCAACAGAAACAAATGGCATGTCAATGCATCAACTCTGTATTTATCTCATAGGCTTTTACCTGAATTAAAAAAGATGTGGATTATATCCCTGTCAGATCACTGTCCTGTGTCAGGCAGGAGGACAAGCTGGATCAAGGTAACAGATGTAAATACAAGAGCAAAGTTACTGCAAATGCATGCTGATATTTATTGACACCTTGCAGAGTTATTATTAGATTGAATTCAATCTAAAGGTCTTTGATAGAAACAGCAACAGCAGCAACTCTTGCACTGCTGCCGTTGCTGCTTTGGGGATTTTATGGATATTACAAAACTTTTATGAAAGCTTCAGAACTGTTGCCAAGGATGAGAAAAAAAAAAAAAGGATCATTCAAATTGTGGTGTTGAACTGCAGACAATGAATAGAAATTGGTAATTTTTCACAAAGCAATCTTAGATTTCTTGGGGGGAAAAGGAAATTGTTAGCCCATATCAGTGTGTGCTAAGCGTGCCGCATTGAAGTCACTTTGACTTCTCATCCATTAAAGGTTAGAGGTGAAGTAAAATGAAGGAGGACTTAGCAATGACTTCATCTTAGAGGTTGGGGAGGTCTGATCTCTTTGGCATGATACATATACAAAGTTTATGGGGCCTGTTTTAATGTTATTCACTGTGCATCATCTCTTTAGAATGGAAGACATCACCTCAGCTGGTGTTAAACTTGGACAGTCTAGGTATATTTCTGAATGGAAACTCAGCTCTTTTCTTTTGGAACCTCTGTGATCTTGGCCTGTGGGTGACTCTGTGTAATTTTCTGTAATTGCTTTATGGCACTGACAAACATACTGGTATGACATCAATGATGAAATGTGGCCAGCACATCAGGAGAAGTGATTCTGCCACTTTGATCTGGTGAGACCTCACCTGCAGTACTCTGTTCAGCTCCAGAGTCAGACAAGAAAAACATGGACCTGATGGAGAGGGTCCAGACTAGGGCCACAAAAATAATCAGAGGGCTGGTGCACTTCTCCTGCAAAGACAGGTGGAGAGAGTTGAGATTCTTCAGCCTGGAGAAGAGAAGGCTCCAAGGAGACCTTATAGTGGACTTCCACTACCTGAAGGGGGCTTACAAGAAAGCTGGAGAGGGACTGTTTTCAGGGGCTTGTAGCACTAGGACAAGGGGCAGTGGTTTTAAACTAGAGAAGGGTAGATTTAGACTGGACATTAGGAAGTACTTTAAATGGTGAAACACTGGAACAGGCTGCTCAGGGAGGTGGTGGAGGCCCCATTCCTGAAGACATTCAAGGTCAGGCTTGAGGAGGGTGTTCTTTGTTGCTGCAGGGGGATCCCTTCCAACCCACTGCATTCTAGGGTTCTATGTGTTGCTGACTGCATTCTTTCAAATGAAGGAAGGTGAAGTCAATACACATGGCATGTAATTTGCCAGATGATAAGACAATTTTGGTACTCTTTAAGTCACCAAGAGGTGGCAATCTTTACTCAGTTCCCTCCAGACTTCTCTGATTTTGGATGACCACATGTGCATCTGGCATTGGCATAACAACGGTCGGTGGATGTCTGGCCAGGTATCCTCAGTCTGTCTCAACACTTTTGCTGTATTATTGATTTGATAATAAAATAACTAGAAAAAGACAAAATGTGTACAAAAATGGTGACAGTTTACAGAGACACATAGTGATGGGCCAAGGGGTAATGGCTTCCAAGTGGAAGAAGCTGGATTGAGATGAGACATATGGAAGAAGTTCTTCCCCATGAGGGTGGTGAGGCACTGAAACAGGTTGCTCAGAGAAGTTGTGGAGGCTCCAGGGCTGGAATTATTGAAAGGCAGGTTGGATGGGGCCTTGAGCAAGCTGGTCTAGCAAGAGGTGTCCTTGCCTCTGGCAGCAGGGTTGGAACAAGAGGATCTTTAAGGCTACTTCCAACCCAAACCATTTTGTGATTATTTGTTAGTTATTTCTTCTCTCTGGGTAGGTAGTACAGAAAATGTAACATGAAGAGTTTAGGTAGGATTTTTGTAGGTCAGTTTTCTAAGTCTAGTTTAAAGCCATCATTTGGCTGTCATCATTCATGCCAAGAGAAAATAGGCTCTACATTGCATCCTGAGAGGCTTTGAGATACATGAATTGAATACCTGGTTAAACATTGCCATCTCTCTCTGCAGACTGTGGAGGAAACCTGGGTAGCTAGTTTAGATGAGATCTGAATTTGAAGGATTAAGATGAGATGTCCTTAATCTTTGTGTCTTTAAGCTGCAATTGAAGGTAGGCATTATTTTCACCATCATTCTAAAGTCTTGTTGACATGTGTGTGAATAAAGAACACACAAAATACTCCTCATCTTTGTTGCTTCCTGTTTATATTACCGAAAGATGGTGGGGGAAGAAAAATCACTTTTCTTTGGACATTTTACAGCTTTGAGAAGACAATGGTTAGTCATTTCACGAAGATCCTGTAAAATTAATACCTAATAGAAGTTGATTAAGGCCAAAGAGTATCTGAGGTAAGACTCAATATTTTTTCAAGTCTTGATTCCTCATGTTTTGCCTAGTGAAGCATGGAACAACTTTGATCTTAGATTCTTCTGACCTAGGAGGAAGAATACTGATAGAAACCAGGTATGATGCTCTGTTTGTGATTTAATCACTCAGATGCCTTTGGAAAGCAGATCAGTAATTTCCATCATCATTTGCATTGATAAAATTCTGGAAAAAAAAGGCATGCCAGAGAGTGATTTCTCTCTTGGTCATAACACTTCTTGACAGCTGAAAAATTCCTTTGGTAAGTGTAAGGGAAACATCAGAGATGAAGCAGTGGAGGGGCAGAGGAGTCATCACAGATAAAACAGATGCAGTAAGAAAAATGCATGCTGCCAGGGTCTCCTTAGATCGCAGCACTCACCCCCTCATTCTGTGACCTACCCTGCCACCACGCTTCTGCACATTCCTGGCTTTCATCTCATTGTGGAGGTCCTTAGAAATGTGGTGATTTAAAACACAGGGTGCAGTCTCCACTTGCTGAACTATTCCTCCAGTCCCTGACTTTAATTCTAGCATGTTTGAGGAGAGTAGGTGTAATTTATCTGTGATGGGGATGCTCCCCAGAGTTTTCTTACTTCTATGAATGGAAGAAATTCCATAGAGTAAGCATGGTGAGACACTGGAAGAGGTTGCCCAGGGATGCCCCCTTCCTGGAGGTGTTGAAAGCCAGGCTTTGAGGCCTTGAGTGACCTGGTCTAGTGGAAGGTGTTCCTGCTAATGCCAGGAGGGTTGGACCTAGATGATCTTGAAGGTCCCTTCCAACCCAATCCATTCTATGAATCTACGAATCACAGAATGATAAGGGTTGGAAGGGACCTCTGGGTATCACTGAGTCCAACCCCCAGCCAAGGCAGGTTCACCTAGAGAAGATCGCACCAGAACATGTCCAGGTGTGTTTTGAATGCCTCCAGAGATGGAGACTCCACTCTGGATGGTCTGTTCCAGGGCTCCATCACCCTTAAATTAAAGAAGTTCCTCTATCTGCAGTATATCGTAGAATCATAGAATGCACTGGTTTGGAAGGGACACTTGAAGGTCATCTTGTCCAATCCCCCCACAGTGAGCAGGGACATCTTTAACTAGATCAGATTGCTCAGGGCCCCATCAAGTTTAATTTTGAATGTCTCCAGGGATGGGGCCTATAACACCTCTCTGGGCAACTGCTCCACTATTTCACTGCCCTCATTGTGAAGAACTTCCTCCTAATGTCCAAGCTAAGTCCATGCTGCGCTAGGGCTGCACTAAGAAGCTCCAAAGGATGTTTATAACTTTCTTAATCTTATTTGTGCACTTCTGAAGCTTCTCACTGTGACTGGAGACAACATATGCATGTCTTAGGCTGTTTAAATAAATGGATGTCTGGGCCGGAATAATCTCTGCAGAATGGAAAAGAGAGGAAGGTTAAAAGCTAAATGAGACCATTCAGAAGATTTACAATCAGCTGTGAAAGATGTTTCCCTGCACTAGGGCTAATCAAGACAATGAATTTTCATGTTTGTCTTGTAGTAGAGAGGAAATTGAATCAGATGTCTCCTGGGGATTCCTTTATTATTTGGTATTCACACACTGGCACCCACACTTCCTTAGCTGCTGGCAGTCAGATAACTTCCATCACATATGGTAACTAGGCTTCCTGCAAGAAACGTTTCCCAACAATCCCAAACGTATGGCATCTGGAGAAGAGATCCAGCACTTGGATAAGGAATGTCTTCTTTGCTTAGCTGTAGCCTGCCACAGTTTTGTCAGCTGCATGGGACAGATTTGGGCTTTGCGATCCCTTGTGAGGTGTGTTTTCTTCTCACTGCTGGGAGTGGGGAAATGGCTGGTTGGTGCTGCTGGCTTGTGGACAGTGATTGTGGTGAGAGGTGAAAGCTTCACCTCAGCAGCTGCACTGGTCCCTGTGTCAAACCATGGCTTGAGGAAAAGCAGAAGGAAGCACTGTTCAGGCTGAATTCACTGAACAAGCTGCTTGCACAGAATCACAGGATGGTAGAGGTTGGAAGGGACCTCCATAGATCACCTAGTCCAAGTCCCATGGTAAAGCAGGGTCACCCAGAACAGGTTGCACAGGAACACATCCAGGCAGGTTTTGAAAGTCACCAGAGAAGAAAATTCCACAACCTCTCTGGGCAACCTGTTCCAGCTCTTCATCTTCAAAGGAAAGATTTTCCTTAAGTTCAAGTGGAACCTCCTGTGTTCTAGTTTGTGCCTGTTACCCCTTGTCCTATACTGGGTACCACTGAAAAGAGCCCAATCCCATCCTCTTGCCCCCTCCAGCTGTTGATCAGCATTGGTAAGATCCCTGCTCAGTCTTCTCTTAGGGGTAAACAGCCCCAAGTCTCAGTCTCTCCTCATAAGAGAGATGTTCCAGTCCCCTCAGCATGTGCAAACCAAGGAGAGATGAAAAAAAAAGCACAACAGCATTGTGCCTTTTTTAGACACAAGCCTGTTATTCTCTTGCTGGTTCAGCTTTTTCTACTCTGTTTTTGAGAGGGGTGCAGAATGAAAATTGACCCTCTAAGTGCCTTGTTTTGGTAAAGAGAGAGGCTACAAAGTAGTAACTCAGCTGAAACTATGATGAAGAGGTACAACTGGAGTTAAATCTGTCTCAGATCATCTGCTTCAGAAGATTAGTCTTGGTTGGGATTAATTTGCCCTGGTGCTAACACATCATGTTTTGGTAGTTAAGACTTATTCAGTCAATTCCTTTCTGGTATCTCAAGGTTCCTAAACTGTAAGTCAATTTCTTCCTTTTCAGGGTCTGTGAAAGGTTTAAGTCAGTAAAAGAAGACTATTCAGCAATCTCTGGCCTATAGAAATGTCACAGACTAACTGTCCTGTTTTGATTAGGTCCAGAAGAGATAATTAGGGCATCTTTTTCTGTCTACAGAAAAAAAAATAATAAAAGAATGCAAGGTACTATTTGATTGAAGAAAATGTGTTCCAGATTGCACAGAACTGAAGTTTTCATAAATCATTTAAGAACAGCTAAAAAAAACCCAACCCCTCAAGCTGCTGCTCCCTGAAAAATAGTGCCTCAGTACAGGCATTTTTAAACAGCAATGCTATTAGCTGTCTCTGAGTGAAAGAACTGTGGAAACCTGTGGCAAGGGGTCACTAGAATTAGTGATGTTACTGACATTCCAGTTACTGACATTCCAGCTCTTTCTAAGCTCTGAAAACTAATTGAAAGTCTTATGAACTCATTGCATATAATGAAAAAAAAAAAAAATAGAGGCCATGGAACAGGTGTTCCCCATTTGACCCTGATGAGACCAGAATGGAGACCTGGTCATGATGGATACCGAGAAGGCTGAGGTGCTCAACAACTACATTGCCTCAGTGTTCACCAGCAAGGGCTCTTTAGCTGTACTATCCAAGCTCCAGAGAACACAGGTAGGGAGTGGGAAAAGGAAGATCTGCTCACTGTAAGTGAAGGGTGGGTTCAAGATGATTTAAAGAATGTGAAGGTGCACAAGTCCACAGTGCCTGATGGGATCCATCCATGGGTCCTGAGGGCACTGGCAGATGAAGTTGCCAAACCACTGTCCATCAGACTTGGAAACTCATGGCAGTCTGGTGAAATCGCTGCTGCCTGGAAAGGGGGAAACATAACTCCCATCTTCAAACAGGGTAAAAAGGGAGGCCCTGGAAACCATAGGCCAGTCAGTGTCACCTCTGTGCCTCACAAGATCATGGAGTAGATCCTCCTGAAGTCCTTGTGAAGGGACCACTACTGCTTAACATCTTTGTCAGAGATATGACACCGAGGCACCCCCAGCAAGTTTGTGGATGACACCAAGCTGTGTGGTCTTTGTGATATGCTGGGGGAAGGGATGCCATCCAGAGGGACTTGGACAGGAGAGGCTGAGTGAGCTGGGATTGTTTAGCCTGGAGAAGAGGAGGATCAGGGGAGACCTTATTGCTGTCTACAACTACCTGTAAGGTGTTTGTAGACAGGAGGGTGTTGGTCTCTTCTCCCAGGCAACCAGCACCAAAGGACACAGTCTCAAGCTGCACCAGGGGAAGTTTAGGCTCGAGGGGAGGAGGGAGCTCTTCACAGAGAGAGTTGTTCATCATTGGAATGTGCTGCCCAGGGAGGTGGTGGAATCACCATCTCTGGTGGTGTTCAAGAGGGGATTTGACATGGCACTTGGTGCCATGGCTTAGTCATGAGGTCTGTGGTGACAGGTTGGACTTGATGATCTTTCAGGTCTTTTCAAACCTGTTCAAGTCCATTCTGGATGAGGCATTGAGCAACCTGATCTAGTGGAAGTTGTCCCTGCCCATAGTAGGAGAATTGGAACTAGATTATCTTCAAAGATAATTATTTCAACCTAAACCACCTGTGGTGTAGCAGGCCAGGTGGCAGCTGCACTTTAAATTGAGGAGAAGGAAGCCATGTTGTTGTTTGTGTGTTTTCCTGGGGATTGCTTTGTGCTTTTTGACTCTCCTGAAGTCACAAAGGTACCTGGAGGATTGGTTTGCTGGCTCTGTTTGGGATTTGTTTTTTAATGAAATACAGTGGGATGTAACTTTCTGTCTGCTTGTGGAAGGAAAAAAGGGTAAGTAGAAGCTCATTTTTCTAGGATCTAGGGAAGAAAAAAGAGGAAGGCAACAGCTTCTACGAAGAGACTGTGGGTTTCTTGTTGAGATAGGATCAGAAAAAGTAATTTAAAGGGCAAGAGTACCTTGAAGATATGTTGTGTGTGTGTGTGTCTCTGTTGTTGTAGTGTGGTTCAGCATATACTGATTTTTAGTCTCAAACCCCATGAATGTTTCTATCCCCTTGTAAATATTGAAAAGGAATGTGTGGCTCCATTAAGGGAAGCTGAGGAGAAATGTACTTATGTGTGCAAATACAGGAGAATAGAAATTGTAGCATTGCTGTGACCACAGCACTGTGATCTACTGGTTTGTGATGAGGCATTTCCACGGAAATAAAAGAGGAAAGGCTTTTAAAGGGATTTCTGGTTATGTTTCCCTGATTTCCCCCTTGAGATAAACTTGCTCCATGGTGCCTCTCTTCTTCGGGATATTGCGAGGCTGCCCGGCAAAGGGAATATGCAAAGGCTGAGGGACTTTGAGGCTGGTAGATCACGGGTGCAGGCTGCCCAGAGAGGTGATGGTGCCTTTTGTCACTGGAGTAATTCAAAACCTGCCCGGACATGTTCACCGATTCACAGATTGCGTTGGGTTGGAAGGAACTCTCAAAGGTCATTTTCTCCAACCTCCCTGCAGTAAGCAGGGACACCTCCAAATAGAGCAGGCTGCCCAGGGCCACAGCAAGCCTGAACTTGAATGTTTCCAGGGACAAGGGGCTCAAGCACATCCCTGGGCAACCAATTCCAGTATTTTATGACTCTCATTGTAAAGAACTTTCTCCTAATGTCCAGCCTGAATTTACCCTTCTCCAGACTCAGACTATTGCCCCTCATGCTATCACTACAAGCCCTTCTAAACAGTTCTGTGCCAGCCTTCCTGTAGGTCCCCTGTAGATACTAAAATGCTGCTATAAGGTCCCTTCAGAACCTTCTCTTTCAGCCTGTCTTCATAGAAGAGGTGCTCCAGCCCTCCTGTGCAACCTTCTCTGCATGATCCTACTCTGACAGAGGGGTTGGACAAGATGATCTCTTTCAGTCCTTGTCATTCCCCGAGGAAGTGCTTTCTTGTGTTGTAGGTTTTGTGAAGTGGTTGTTATTAGTCAGAGGATCACACAACTGCATATCTGATCCCCTGTCGAGTGGCAGTGCCAGAGGTATTGCTGTGATTCAGAAAGAAGTCTGCAAAAACATGCAGTTCAGTCTGAAAAATATCTGTGTTGGGGATATATTTGTTTTCTTTCTTTTTTTGTTTTCCCTTCCCCCCCTGCCCCCCATCACAGCTGGATCCCTGATGCTGCAGTTGTATTTGATCAGGCTCTCCTGTGGAGATGCTTTTTTGCTAATGCACATAAATACTCTCCTTTAATGAGGGGGATATCTGTGAGTTGTGGGGTATTGAACAATCTCCTCCTCTATGTGCACAGCCCATGCACACTGGTTTGCTGCTGGCACAGTGAGATGACTTTACATGTCACTACTCCTACCTGCAGGATGAGTTTGTGTGTGAGCGAATGTGGCTCTGTGGTGTGCTCACAGCCTCCTTGAGTATGGCAGGAAAGCAAACACCCCTCAGCAGGAGAAAAGGGTGAGAGAGAAGGGACAGGAAGACTTTGCTTGGTTTTCAATCCAGACCACTGAGTTGTGCTGATCAGGCAATCATCCTCACCTGAGTATAGAAATTCAAATGTTGTGTACTTCTTGCAGGCTGTTCTCTCAATTTATCTTATTTTACTTTGTACAGAGTCTAGTTTTCCTCTGAAGCAGGCTCGGTAAACCTTTATCTAGTGTGGCTGCTGTTCTTGTATGGTTTGCTAATCCATACATCTGTCTGAAGCCTGTATCTGGGCTCCAGATGAGTGAGCAGAGCTAGTGATAGAAATTTTGCAACAGGCACCTGCAGGAGCTTCTGAAGAACGGCCTCTGTTCTTGTAGACAATACCTCTCTATGAGGTAACTCTGAGCCTGGATGAAACAGTTGCTCAAAATCTGTGCAGAGAAATCTCTTTAAACTGCTCCTTAATTGAAGGAGAATTGGTGTCTTAGTGAAGTCTGAAATTTGTCTGTACAAGTATGGTAGAAACACTTGCATGCAGGGTAGCAATTATGAATTTCAGGAGCTGCAAGCAAAACTTCCACCTCCAGCAGAGCTACCTGCAGTTGCTTATGCTGCCTATGAATGCCCATCCCTTTCCCATACCTCTTCTTTATCTTCAAAATAGCTTTGTGAGGCCTACAGGTGTTGAGGACTATGAGGAGAGGCTGAGGGAGCTGGGATTGTTTAGCCTGGAGAGGAGGAGGCTCAGGGGCGACCTCATTGCTCTCTACAACTACCTGAAGGGTGGTTGTAGCCAGGAAGGGGTTGGCCTCTTCTCCCTAGCAACCAGCACTAGAACAAGGGGACACAGTCTCAAGCTGCACCAGGGGAAGTTTAGGCTCGAGGTGAGGAGAAAGTTCTTCACCGAGAGAGTGATTCACCATTGGAATGTGCTGCCCAGGGGAGGTGGTGGAGTCACTGTCCCTGGAGGTGCTCAAGAGGGGACTGGACGTGGCACTTGGTGCCATGGTCTAGTCATGAGGTCTGTGGTGACAGGTTGGACTTAATGATCTTTGAGGTCTCTTCCAACCTTGGTGATACTGTGATACTCAGCTTTCTTGCTGTAATGGCTTTCAGGTGTCTGACCCAAGCTCTCAGTGCAAGAGGCTGTTTAATGTTGTCAGATGGTTTGAAGTTAGCCAGGTGCTGACACGAAGAGGTGCTGTCCCCAGATGCTCTGGATGTGCTTGAGTGGAAGCTGGGACACTTTCTTAGTGAGAGGGGGAGAGATGTCATAGTTCAGATGTCCCCCTGTCTACAAGAGTTAGATTATGCTAACTTGGCCTTGCATTAAATTTCATGTTGCTAATAAAACAAATATTTCTCAACCATTACCAATCTCTGTCCCTGAGTCATGGAATCATTTTGGTTGGCAAAGACCTTTAAGACCATCGAGTACAATCATCTAACTCTACCAAGGCTGGTGCTAAAACATGTCCCTCAGCACTACATCTCTGCCTCTTTTAAACACTTCCAGGGATGGGGATTCAATCACCTCTGTGGGCAGTCTGTTCCAGTCTTTGAGAATCCTTTCAGCCAGGAAGCTTCTTCTAATATCTAACCTAAATCTCCCCTGGTACAACTTGAGGCCATTTCCTCTTGTTCCTGCAACTAAAGCAAAATTCCAAAGCACTCAAATGACATTTAGGAAAGCTTCTTATGGCATAGAGAGCATGATCATCCTTTTTAAAATGATGGGTGAACCATACTCGGGGAATAATGTAGCTTCTTTTTTTTAAGGTCTCTAGTTGTGATGTGTATTGATATTAATTACAGAGAATTTCGATCTGTGAATTTTCAGAGAAACTCTACACTTTTGGAAGGTGCTGAATAAAAGATGACACTAAGATATCATGATGTCATGTCCCCTTACTTTTATCAATTTTAAACTTGCATAACAAAGTACAAAATGTCAAGCCTGACTGGAGAGGCCCTGCCATGAATAGTTTTGTTGAGAGTTTTTTTCCTTTGATGTAGACAAATGTATGTAGCTATCCCATTTAGATTTATTAAGGTGGGTGAAGTGAAAGCTCTCTAACTTGTCTCTTGCTGCAGCTACTTGTTGTGACTTACTGTATTTTAAAGATGAGTAACTGGATGGGAACACTGCCTGGTCTAGGTACCTTCCTGAGTGGGATTTGTGCAATGGGGAAACATTAGACCTGACTTCTGTTTAATCTGTGGCTGGGGGAGGATTTGGTCATTTTGTAACAACTGAGGGAACTGGGTTATTTAGTCTGGTGAAAAGGAGGCTGAGGAGAGACCTCATGGCTGTTTAAAACTCCCTGGAAGGAGGCTGGAGTGAGGTGGGGGTTGGTCTCTTTACCCTAGTAACAAGTGACAGGACGAGAGGAAATGGCCTCAAGCTGCACCAGGGGAGGTTTAGGTTGGACATTAGAAGGAAATCCTTGCCTGAACGAGTTCTCAAAGACTGGAACAGGTTCCCCAAAGAGGTGATTGAATCCCCATCCTTAGAAGTGTTTCAGAGGTGAAGAGATGTGATGCTGAGGGATATGGTTTAGCACCAGACTTGATAGATCCTGGCTGGATTTGATGATCTTAAAGTTCTTTTCCAACCAAAACAACTGTATGATTCTATACATGCCCCCTGTCTCTTTCCATCTCTTCCTGTCTTCCCTGCAAATTATTTCAAGGGAATCAATGACTTTGGAGTGCTTTTAATGCAGTGTAAATTAGCTGAAATAAAAATAGCTTGACGACTCAACTTGAAATTTAAATTGAACTTTGCAGTTACCTACTGTATGTCCTTCATATAGTCAGTTTGTGTAATTTCTTCTGAAATGGACACAAATTGGAGTCAACCTCTAATAGTCTTCCATACCTACATATTTCATTATTCTTATGAAATGTTTTGGGTTTTTTAGTACTTTTAGTTGACATTCATGGGTCTTCTTTGTGATGCCAGTAGTCACTAGACCTGAACAGACAGGATGTGTCAGCTTTGCAGGATGCTTGAGGAAACCTCCTGGGGAAAAAGTCACTAACAGGTATCGTCTTGATTTCTTTCATGTGAGTGCTCTAATGACCAGTGGCTTGTATGCACTAGGAGGGCAAAATCCATTGGCTTAATAAAAAAAAACCCTAAATAAACCCTAAGAATCAGATTGCTTGGAATGCAAGGTGAAGCAAAAAATAATGGGGGGAACATTGACTAGGTTGTGAGATATTGGTAGAGTGGGGTTGTGTTCTTATGTTTGGTTGGAGTTTTTTGTTTGCTTGGTTTAACACAGTGAAAATCTACTCTCTTTTTTTAAGTGGTAATGCAAAGTTGCTTGATAGAAGGCTCTTTAATCACTGGCACTGACATGCTGTGGAGGCTGCTTTGAGCTGCTCATGCAGTGATAAATTCTTATTAGTTTAGAGGTTTTCCCCAAATGCTTAAAACAATAGTGTTTCAAAACATTCCTCAAGCCTTTTAATGAAGAAAATTTGAAATGGGTCACAGTGACATTGACCTTAGAAGAAAACTCAAACTTGATCTGAAGAGGAGCCTTAAGGCTTTTTTTCCCCAGCCTGTCAGATTTGACCTTTCATCAGAGTCTGTTTTGTTTTGAACACAGATTTTCACATATCTACATATTCATGTCAAACAAATGCTCCCAGTGTCAGTTACTGAGTCTTTAGAAGAGAGGAGCAAACCCTTCTGTTCTGGTTGCTAGCAAGCATTTTGCACAAGATGCAATCTCCTCATACAGAGTAAAATCTGATTTTAGAATAAGCCCTGTTGGATGTCATACAAATGCTAAGTAATGTGTATATTGGGACAAATCATAGAATCATTAAGGTTGAAAAAGACCTCTAAGGTCATCAAGTCCAACCATCAACCCAACATCACCGTGGCCACTAAACTAAATAGTGTTCAAAATAGCTTCAGGAGACAAATAAGCAGTTTTAACTTTTATTTGTACTGTAGACCTAAGCTATGGAAGTTTGCTTTATTTTTGTCTCTGTAAGGCTGCTTTCCAAGGGCCAGATGGCAGCCTATGAAATGAAGTGTAGCTAGGAGGAAACAGACCTTCAGCACAAGCAGCAAGTCATCAAAATTTAAGGGCTGTATTAGTCTTGATATAAATCTGGAGTAACCATAGTGCTGATGGGTGTAATTGTGCTGGCTCCAATATACTACTTTGTTTGCTAAAGAGTGAATTAGCTGTGGGTGAAGTTGCTACTCATCTTCAAAACCATCATTTTAGAAGGAGATTTGCAGATGATGGGTTTTGAAGGAGGAATTCAGATGATTTCTGAGAGGTTGGATCTAGGTGGGTATTGGTCTCTTCTCCCTAGTAAGAAGTCACAGGAGGAGAGGAAATGGGCTCAAGTTGTACCAGGGGAGGTCTAGGTTGGATATGAGAAGAAACTTCTTGATTGAAAGGGTTCTCAAACACTGGAAAAGGTTTCCCAGGGAGGTGATTGAATCCCCATCCCTGGAGATGTTTAAAAAGCAGCATAGTTGTGCTGCTGAGCAACATGGTTTAGGGATGGCCTTGGCTGCATTGGGTTAATGGTTGCACTTGATCATCCAATGGTTGCACTTTTCCACCCAAAATGATTCTATGATTAAGACTGAAGACAGGTGAGTGCCGAAGCATGTGTGGTTTGTCAGTTTGTCTCACCTCTATGTGAGAAATGAATTGAAAACAAGAACAGACTTGACAAAATAGAGTCTCATAGGCACAATTCTACCAGTGCCTCCAAATAAATCAAGGAAAATCTCTGTAGGCAGGGTTTGACAGGTCTTAGAGCCTTATAAATTTAATCTGAATTAGAGCTGAAGTAGTAGTCCCCTCTGACCTTGCATGGATTAGCTTGTAAGTACCTAGACTCACAATCCTGGCTGGCACCACACTGAGGGTCTATCATTTAGCACATTGGAGATGGGAGACCAGAAACAGCCTAGTTCTGTCACAACTCAAATTTGGCAAGCTACTGTATACCACCCGAGGAGGCTTTGGACTCTGTTCCTAATAGCTAGGTCAAAGCTGTCTTATCTGCCATCCTGGTTGTAGATGATTAACTCGCTGTATCCCTGTATTGTTTTGTCTGCACCCATCTGAAGAACTCTCTCTGTCTGGCTCATATCCTACATGCATATCAAATACAAGGTTAGTATGTTGTGACCTACAGAGCTCAGGAGAAGAAATGAGATCAACAGGAAGGAGAAACTGATACTTTACATACATTTTGGATAGGGATATCCTGTTTTGGACAGGGTATTGATCAGGAGGTCATTCATGTAGAATTGTTTGTAGGTAACTTTGTCCATGAATGAGAAGTAAGGAAGCAAACCTGAAGTGTTTAAAGCCAGGTTGGACGGGGCCTTGAGCAACCTGGTCTAGTGGAAGGTGTCCCTGCCCATGTCAGGGGGACTGAATCTAGATGGTCTTCAGGGTCCCTTTCAATCCAAACCATTCTAGGATTCTATGGAAGCAGTCACACAAAGAAATTCATAGCTGTGGAAATAAATGCAGAGTCTGTGAAAATAGAATAGAATTAATCAGGATGGAAAAGACTATTGAGATCAGAGAGTCCAACCTATCATCCAACACTATCTAACCAACTAAACCATGGCACCAAGCACCCCATCCAGTCTCTTCCTAAACACCTCCAGTGATGGTGACTCCACCACCTCCCTGGCCAGCCCATTCTAATGGCCAATCACTCTTTCTGGGAAGAACTTCTTCCTAGCATCCAGCCTAAACCTCCCTTGGTGCAGCTTGAGACTGTGTCCTCTTGTTCTGGTGCTGGTTGCCTGGGAAATGAATGTGATCATGTGTTTGTTTAGCTGATGATATGAAAATCCATACACTGCAGGTGAAAGCATGTCAGACTGGGAATCCTAACTCTGGAGATCAATAGGAATAGAAGTATTTAAACCCTGTTGCACCAGTCCTCATGTCCCTGACTTACTTTGTTTCAAGAGTGAAGTTAGAAGAATTACTGATGCACGCACCACCATGCTGGCTTTCTAAAAAGAAAAAAGCTCTGTATAAAGCTAATGTGGTGGCAAATTTAAATGCAACTGTGCAAAAGGGGAGCTATATTAATCCTTTTTTTTTGTTGGCAGTAAACACTTGTATGAGCTGAAACACTTGTTAAAAACGTGCTCATTAGTGTTTCAGCTCCTCTTCACAAAACTCAATCACTTACTGCTTCCAGTATATTATGATTCAACTGGTGAGAGGTACTTCTACTGTTATTTACCACACAATGCACGGGTTTGACTTGTATTTGTCCAACAGGCAGTTGCTCTGTCACTTTAGTTGTACATAATCATAGAATCAAAGAATGGCTTAGGCTGGAAGGGACTTTGTAGATCATCTACTCCAACCCCCCTGCCGTGGGCAGGGATGCCTCTCAACTACACTTGGCTGCTCAAGGCCTCATCCAGCCTGGCCTTGAACATCTTCAGGAAGGGGACACCCGCAACATTCCTGGGCATCCCATTCCAGAGTCTCACCACCCAAGTACTGAAGAACTTCTTCCTAAGATCCAGTCTAAACCTACTCTTCTCCAGCTTAAAAACATTCCCCCTTGTCCTGTCAGTAGACACTATTATGAAAACTCCCTCTCCAGCTACTAGAAGGCAGCTATAAGCTCCCTCTGGAGTCTTCTCTTCTCCAGGCTGAACAACCATGGCTCCCTAAGCCTATCCTCATGGCAGAGGTGCTCCAGTCCTTTGATCATCTTTGTGGCCCTCCTCTGAACTTGCTCCAAACGGAACACTTTTTGGGTTTTAATGAGTAAAACCCAATAGAGTGAGTGAGAAGCCCTGTATGAAGCTTAAGAGCAAATGGTTATAAAAAAAATAAATCATCTGAGAGGCAATTAATATCAAACTTAATTTGCAATATGCTTAGAAGCAGATAAAGACTCAATTGGCAGGCTCACATCTTGTCCCTATCACAGTAAAATTTCCATGTTAGTCTTGCAGTAAAAAATAACCTTGTAGATATTAAATGAGGTGTGGAAAAATGCAGTACTTCCTCTCCTGGTATTTTAAAAATCATAGTAACATTTAAATAACATGCAATTTTCATCCTCAGGTTCTATGAGGCCACACTTGCATTTCTATATTTAAAATGGCTTTTAAGTGACTTCATCTCTTCCTGGTATTTTCTGTAGTTGGAAGGATATAGGAATTAACAGTTTGAAACAGTGATGCTCTTATTCTAGGGAATTAAGCCATTTCTGGGCTAAATTCAGTGGCTACTGAACAGGCCCCCAGGAAATGCATTTAAAGAGTGAGGAGTTTGTTTCCCCTGTTGTTTCTCTCAAATAAATCCTTCTCATCGTCCTGTGAAGAACTATGCTCACGCTATACATATTTATACTCATTTAATCTCTTCAGCTGGATCAAGAGATTAATTTATTTTCTTACAGGCCTTGTTGGCAACTTTAACCTAAGAAACCATTTTTCACAAATTATGTTGTCAGCTGATGTGAGCATCTTCAAAACTGAACTGGTGAGAAAGCTGGCTGAAGATTTAGCCCTCCAAAAGAAAGATCTATCATTCTCTAGTCCTACTGAATAATTAATCTATGTCTAGAGATCAGGAGCCTGGCCTTTCATTTGTTTGTCTGGTAGTAATTTCATTAGAATTTGTAGTGGGTGGAGAGGTGCTCCACCCTCTGATCATCTTCATGACCCTCTTGTGGACCTGCTTGAACAGTTCTATCTCTTCCTTGTGTTGAGAGCTCCAGAGATGGACATGGTACTCCAGGTGGGGTCAAGAACTTAATTCTGACTTGACTACAGCAAGCTTGTGACCTAACTTTAGATGCAATTTACTCTTGTAACTTTATATTATTAATAGAACTGCAGACCTTTAGGATCATTGAGTGAGATCATTATCTAAGCCTACGCTGCCAACATTTAGGCTCTGTCTACATAACATGATGCACCACCCATAGAGAGCTTTGAATGAGGGTGCTTAGATTATTCAGCCATTAGAGATGCATCCCAAAGTCATAGCACTGGGGAAGATCGCCCTGCTGAGAAGCAGAGGGTATTCAGAGGAGTGCTCTGTTGATTTTTGCTTTCCTGTTCTGCAGATTTGTTCTAAACTCTTCTTTCTTACGAAGAGTAAACACGTAGACATGGTCCTTCGGGACATGATTTAATGGCCATGGTGGTGTTGGGTTGATTGTTGGACTCCACCTTAAAGGTCTTTTCCAACCAAATTAATTCTGTAATATTGAAAATATGTTTATTTTCCTTATGAACTATGAAGCTACACATTTGTATAGCAATTTCCTTGGATCTTTCCACAAAAGCCTGATACAACAAAAGAATGCTCAAGGATGAGTCCACCTTAGCTTCAGAGATCGCTAAGTTTAAGAGCTGCTTTGGGGTCACTTGGTAAAATCTCTGTGGCAAAGATGGTGGTTTTATTGTGGTGTTTCTTATGTTTGTTTTGGTTTTGTGATTTGTTTGTTACTCTTGGTTTTGCAATGTATTTATATATTTTTCTGGAAACAAAGGCCCTGTTGTGATTTTTTTGGAGCACAGTGCTGTTCTTTTTGACAAAAGTGATGGGATGTTCTTTCTGTTAATAATCAAATCTTCACTTGGCTTTGATTTGAGCTGTTTTAATTATCCACCCTGTAAATGTCTCTCTCTTATTCCCTGTGGAAAAGGACAGGGGTTCGTGGAGAGTCTCCGACTTGTTTAGTGGCTGCTCCAGCCCTGACAATTGACAGGAGGTCACTTTTCTTAGCTTGAGCTCACTGGTAAGCCGTTCCATCAGGCTTGTATTGTCTGTGCATTGACCTTCAGTCTGGCTTTAATGTGGATCCGACTGGCTGCCTTAGCAATACTGCACAGGAAGATCAAGTGGAGAGAACTGGTGTGCTTTCAAGCTCCATTCCCATGGCATTATGAAAGAAAGTGCCTCAAAGTGTTGGGTATGTATAGGTATTGTTGCTGATCAACCAAAAGAATTACAAGGGACTTAGAGGTGAAAGTGTGTGTAATTCACCAGCAGTGGTCTGCTTCGCCTAGTCTCTTAAATTCATCTAACTTTCAAAAGAATTCCTCACAGAACTTTGAGAAATTGCTCCTGTAACCCTCTTTCTTATTGTGGTGATTAAGTGATTACCATCCGGGATTAGAAAGCAGTGAAACCTTTTGTTTAAAAGACAATGCCACCACCCCCACCCCCTCAAAGCAACCAACCAATCAACCCACACCCCCCCCCCAAAAAAAAAACCACAATCCAACAACCAAATTCCAACAAACCCCTCAAAACAAACCAGCCAAAACTCCAAACAAATCCCACCCCACCCCCCGCCCCAGACAAAATCCCATGCCTGAACACCAAACCCTGTTAAATATTTGCAAGGTTTAGATGAAGTGAAACAAACCCAGCTGATATTTTGGAGTAACCTGTTGCTAACAGCAATTGTACTTTTGTGTTGTGCTCTGCCAATTGAATTTTCATTCTCGGCATGAGCAGAAGGCAATGATAAAATGGTCTTCCTCCTTTTTTATTTTGCTTTCAGAGATGAGAAAATGCAGATTAAATCTCTTCATACTTTGGAACTCCTCACTGCCTTACAATTGTGTCCCTGCTCTGGTAAAATATACAATCACAGCCTTGAGGAAAAAGCAATAAACATGTTGCTGAGAAAAGCATAGAAAAGCCACAGGGTGCCGAGTTGGGGTGCTCCAATGCTAATTAAGACACTCAGGCAGATCTGGAAGGAACTACAGATGAGATTGTGCCTTTTCGACACTGTCACTAAATGGAAGCAATTTTGTGCGTTGTAATCAAGTCATTGAATCTATGCATGTAGAAGAGGACTGAGATTTGTAGTCTAAGAGAAAAAAATTCTTAAGAGCTGGAATTTGTTGAAGGTGCAGCTCTCCGCTGTCAGGAGGATCTTTACAACTCCCCCAAAGAAGGTTTCAATGAGTTGGGGCTTGGTCTCTTCTCCCTAGTAACAAGTGATATGGCGAGAAAAGGCCTCAAGTTGCACCAGGGGAGTTTTAGGTCGGATATTAGAAGAAACTTCTTGACTGAAAGGGTTCTTAAGGACTGGAGCAGGGTCCCCAGAGAGGTGTCCCCAGAGGTGTCCCCAGAGAGTGTCCCCAGAATCCGCATCTCTGGAGGTGTTTAAAAGCCACAGAGATGTGGTGCTGAGGGATGTGGTTTAGCGACAGCCTTGGTAGATTTAGGTAATGATTGTACTTGATCTTAAAGGTCTTTTCAAACCAAAACGATTCTGTGATCTTCCCAGGGTTTTGAGAACATTGTGATTCCGAACAGCCTCATAATCCTCCTTTTGTGTTATCCTAGAAGACAAAAGGGAAGGCAGAACCAGAAGTAGAATCATAGAATGCATCAGATTGGAAAGGGCCCTTGAAGTTCATCTAATCCAAACTCCCTCCAGTGAGAAGAGACATCTTTAGTTAGGTTGCTCAGGGCCCCATCAAGTTTCACCTTGAATGTCTCCTAGTTATCCTAAATGTGATTGCTTGTTTACCTCTCTCTGGAGAGTATCTTAGAGTCATAAACTGGCTGAGAGGACTCAACTGCCAAGATTTTTGATGCCTTCTATGTGGCTGGAATATCAGTTAAGGACCAATATAGCACAGATGGCTTGGTTCATTGTATAAGGAATAAAGTGAGCATTCTTAAAATATTTGCTTGTTTTGACACTATTTTAGTTATGACAGCTGTTCAAAGGCTCCTTTTGAGAAAGGCAGGTCAATGAGTCACCCTGAAATTCCAGATTTAAATTTGCTCTCTCTGCTGTGATTGGCTCGTGCTGCTTTTTCTGGGCATACATGGGCTATTCTCTTCAATGTGAGAAGTGATTAGTACTTTAAACTACAACAGCAGCATCTCATTAAAATCATTAGATATCTTTGAATCTACTGGCAATGCCTTAACAAGTTCTGGCTTGCCAATTGTGATTCAGTCTCTGCTAGACTGCAGAAAGTTCAGGGCTGGGCATTTTTTGTTCTTTGTTGAACTGAATTACTGGATGATTGCAGGAAAAGTGATGTAAGAAGTCTGAGAACAGGCCAATGAGATTTTCAGCATCTGCATCTCCCTCACCACTGTCTGGATGTGCACCTGCAGGTTTGGGTCCACAGAGGACCAGCAGCTGGTTTTCTGGAGTGCAGGTGCTCACCCACTGCTCCCAGCTGTGTGTTTGGGAACTCCTCTTTTGGGAGTCGTACTTAGGCAGCTTTACTCAACTACAGGGAAAATTTTGTTATAACTGATTATTATTTTCTAGCTGGTTGCATAAACAACCTCACCGCTTGTGTAATAACCTCACCATTTGGTATCAGGAAGTGAGTGTGTAGGTGCTAAGTACTTAGGATCTTATCTTTAAGGGGGATCATCATTGCCAACTGCTGAGGAATTAGCAGTGTGTATCTTGTGGAGAGCAAACAGGAGTTAAAATAACCAACATTACCTGCAAGGCACTTTTAACTTCTGTTATTTGAAAGCTGTAGAGCACTTAAATATCTCAACATCAATAATAGGAAGAAGGATTAAAGGAAAGGTGTCTGGTAAAGAAAGCAAACCCTGTGGTCTGATTTCAGAGTATGATAATGTCTCACATGTGCTGCTCTTTAAAGGATTATCAAAAAGGTGCTGCAGATTTTCAGGAGGGTCCAACTTCAAAAGAAGTATTTGAGAAGCTGTAGCCTGTTCTTCCTATTAACAGATGATAGGATGAGAGGAAATGACCTCAAGTTGCACCAAGGGAAGTTTACGTTGGATATTAGAAGAAACTTTTTGGCTGAAAGGATTCTCAAAGACTAGAACAGGCTGCCCAGGGAGGTGGTTGAATCCCCATCCCTGGAGGTGTTTAAAAGCCACAGAGATGTGGTGCTGAGGGACATGGTTTAGCACCAGCCTTGATAGGCTTAGAAAATGGTTGGACTTCGTGATCTGAAAGGTATTTTTCCAACCGAAACAATTCTATGATTCTATTCTTTACTTAGATTGCATTAATTTGATTTGTTTATGGGCCAAAATGGCATTTGAACTTATCTGTCACAGAATGTGAGAGACTAAAGCTTATCTCTCCTGGTGACTCAACAAAGATAAAATCACTTGCTGTTTGTCCAGACAATAGCTGATGTGCGTTGGGCAGAGCCACTGGAAGGACTCTTGGAAGGTGCAAAGATAACATCGCTCACGGGACTGCAGCTGGCCTACAACAATGGCCCAAGGGCCCAGCATTCACACCTTCAGGACAAGATCATTTCCAGCCATCAGATACCCCAGGAAAGGACAATGGTTCCTGATGTGAAAAGTGTGTGTGGGTAGCTAGATGGAGCAGGAGGAGGCGGAGGCCTTCCCCCCTCCATCCAGTGGCTGCCCAAACTCACCTGAGTACACAGAAAGATTTCCTGGGGAACGATACCTGGACCTAAAGATGATTTCCCAGAACGATATCCTGGGGAACAACACTTGGACACTTGCCTAAGGGCTAAAAAACTGTATAAAAGACTGGAGCAACTACTGGCTTTAGGAGGAGAAAATTGGAGAAGCAAGATGCAGAAGAAAGAAGACGGCAGCACACAGTGCAAACACCACGGGGCCAACACAATGGATCTTGGACTCTCCGTGCCCTAAGTTCCGCCTGCTGCAACTCATGGAGCTGAAGAAGCTGTTCAGAGGACCTCATCCCTTCTACAGCCAAAGCCTCAGCACCCTTCCTCTACAGACCCAACATCTCCTGCAGCACCGTTTCTCTACAGACCCAACATCTCCTGCAGCACCTTTCCTCCATGGACTCAAACTGTCTTGTGGGGTGAGGGGTGTGGTAATATAATTCTTTCCTTCTTCTCCCTTTCTTCTCTCTCTTCCTATTCTCTCTCTCTTCCTATTCTGATCCCTCCACTTTATTTATGTAATAAATAGTCTAGCTGTTGATATTTTGGCCTCGTTTGTGCCTCTAATTTCACAGCACGGGAATATTCATTAAAAACCTCAATCTCTTTCCCTCTCCGGATCGAGACACAGAATTATAGAAGAATTTACTGTGGAAAGGAGCTCTGGAGGTTGCTTTAAACCTCATTCAAATGGGAGGCTGGGGATGCTCAAAACTTACCTGGAAAATCTGGGGTTTGTTGAGATGAATTCTGAGTGTTTCCAACTTTTCCCAAAACCTGACCCATGCCATGGTGAAGCTTCTGTACCTAAACAATTTCCTCTCTTGTGCACTTTGTGGAAGAGTCTAGACCCATTTTCTCTTTACTTTCCCATTAAGTAATTACCATCTAAGTGCGTATTAAAAACAAATCAAATTGTATACAGCAGCATAACAGGGGAAAAAAACCACACCCAAACCAAAACCCCGAACACCAACATACAAAGCAGAACATTAATACTTTACAGAAGATAGAGTTCAGCCATACCATATCTTGGGTTTCGGAACAGCCACACTTGAGCACAAACAATTACAGAATCACAGAATGTTAGGGGTTGGAAGTGACCTGGAAAGGTCATCTCGTCCAACCCCCGCTGCCAGAGCAGGATCGCTTAGGGTAGGTCTCACAGGAACGCTTCAGGCAGGCTTTGAGTATCTCCAGAGAAGGAGACTCCACAGCTTCTCTGTGCAGCCTGTTCCAAGGCTCTGTCATCCTAAAAGTGAAAAAGCTTTTCCTCATGTTCACATAGAGCCTCCTGTGCTCCAGCTTGCACCCGTTGCTCCGTGTCATATCACTGGACATCACCGAGCCTGGCTCCATCCTCCCAACATTCACCCTTCACATCTTTATAAATGTGAGCAAGGTCACCCCCAGTGTCCTCTTCTCCAAGCTAAACAGACTCAAGTCCCTCAGCCTTTCCTCATAACCAAAGTGATTTTGCAGCTAATGGTATTCACTGGCTTAAGCTGGACATAATAAAATAAACTGTTTGCAGATGGTAGGACAGTCCTCAAGTCTTACATGGGGGGAAAACAGAAATATTCCTTAATGCTTGGTAAGGGCCCCAGCAAATTCAAGATTTTAGATGTACTTAACCATTTGTCATCAGCAGTGAGGTTGATCTGCTGTGTGCTCTAGGACTGTGGTGTTGCATTGGAAGTGTAGCTCAAAGCAGAGATTCTGCCTGTGATCAGCTCTAAAGACTTGGAAAATGGATTGTAATGTTCAAACCATGGAAACGCAGGCTTTTAGCTCTCATGGAATCTACAAAGTGCTGTTGCCTCTCAGACACTGGAAGAGAGATAAAGGAGGAAGTAGATGATGTTTGAACTGTTATGAAGCCCTGAATGTAATAAACATGGGCTGTGTTTCAGCGCTGTGAACTTGATTCTAATATCCTGTCTGCACTTTGAATGCCCTCATCTCGCAGATACTGGATACCAAGACAAATTTTATCATAGCTTGGAGCCTTCAGGACCTCTGTGACTTCAGCTCTTCTAATTTTCTTTCTGTTCTCCACCACCCCCCCACCCCCCCTGCTTTGCTATTCTTGATTCATGCTATGATCCCTCCTATGTTTAGTAGGTCGAATAGTGTGATTATCATAGTATCAATCAGGGTTGGAAGGGACCACAAGGATCATCTAGTTCCAACCCCTGCCATGGGCAGGGACACCCCACACTAGATCACGCTGGCCAGAGCCTCGTCCAGCCTGGTCTTAAACACCTCCAGGGATGGGGCCTCAACCACCTCCCTGGATAACCCATTCCAGGCCTTCACCACTCTCATGGTGAAGAACTTCCTCCTCACATCTAGCCTGAATCTCCCCACCTCTAGCTTCATTCCATTCCCCCTACTCCTTTCCCTACCTGATATCCTAAGAAGTCCCTTCCCAGCCTTCTTGTAGGCCCCCTTCAGATACTGGAAGGCCCCAATGAGGTCACCTTGGAGCCTTCTTTTCTCCAGACTGAACAGCCCCAACTTCCTTAAGCCAAACTCACTTTGAGAGGTATTGTGCTTACAGGTAGATGGTTTTTCTTTCCTCTTTGTTGTTTTTGTCTCATTTATTGCTTTATAACTAATTTGAAGAATTTCCTGTTGGTTCTGTTGTATAAAGCATTTCAGATTGACTTTTTTGGCAGATTCCTCTGGCTGCTCTCTGAGTTTGTTTGTTTATTTTTTCCCACAATTACTGTCTCAACTGCAAGCAAAAATGTTTCTGAGAGTGGAGATGTATCAGGAGTTATGTGGATCACCAGGTTTACCTTGCATGTGTTCCTTTTGGAGTTTGGGAAATGATGTGAAAGGGTTTTGCTCTAATGGCCTGCCTCTTTAAATAATGTGACATATAAAATATGAGGCTCTAAGGATCCAAAATACATGAACCTGTTCTGAGTAAGCCTGCTGTTAGCGTCACTGCTGAAACTTGCAACACTAAACTATGAACCTCTTGAACCTAGTAGCACTTTGGACCTTGCTGTGCTTTACATATCTGGGTTCTTCCTACCCTTCTCCCCATGTACTTGGGGCTTCCTGCTGATTTTGGTGCAAAACATGAGCTGAGACCTAATATGGGGGTTCCAAATCCAAAAATACAGCTCTATTCTTCCTACCCTTGTCTCCTTGTCCTTCCTGTGCATTACGTATCTGGGTTCTTCCTACCCTTTTCCCCATGTACTTGGGGCTTCCTGCTGATGTTAGAATAGAATAGAATTAACCAGGTTGGAAAGGACCTTTGAAATCAGGTCTAACCTATCAACCAACACTGAAATTGTGCCAGGGGAGCATGGTTGGATACTAGGAAAAATGTCAGGCATTGGAACAGGCTGCCCAGGGAGGTGGTGGAGTCACCATCCCTGGAGGTTTTTGAGAAACATGTGGACATGGCACTTTGGGACATGGTTTAATGTCCATGGTGGTGTTAGGTGGAAGGTTGGACTCAATGATCTTAAAGCTGTCTTCCCACCAAAACAATCCTGAGATTATAGAATAGAATTAACCAGGTTGGAAAAGACCTTTGATATCAAGTCCAACCTATCATCCAACACCATCTAATCAACTGAACCATGGCACCAAGCACCTCATCCAGTCTCTTCCTAAACCCCCCCCCGTGATGGTGATTCCACCACCTCCTTGGGCAGCCCATTCCAATGGCAAATCACTCTTCACAGAAAGAACTTCTTCCTAAGATCCAGCCTAAACCTCTCCTGGTCTCTGTCCTCTTGTTCTGGTGCTGGTTGCCCAGGAGAGGAGACCAACCCCCACCTGGCTAAAACCTCCCTTCAGGTAATTGGTACAAAACATGAGCTGAGGATGAGGATACTAAAACCATTTTGTCTGATAAACCACAAATCATCCGCTTTGTAGACAGAGAATTAAAATGTGAGGAAAGGGAGAGGAAGTACTGCAGAAGAAAGAAAAACAGTTTCTTCTGAACCTAAAATCTTCCAATGGAGTTACCTCCGACTGAAAAGGAGAAAGGGAAGAGTAGTTCACAAAATACAGAAATTAATTCCTGGAACATTCCTTGCTATGACCATGAATAAATGGCAATTAATAAGGGTACTGGAAGCATCTGACATAAAGGTCAGGCTGACATATGCTATAATCAGTGTATCAGTAACTGTACTGCTTTCCCCAGTTTCTCTAGTGAGATGACTGGGTTGTGAAAATAAGGGTTTTTTTCAAAAGTTTGTTAGAATGTGCTAATATTGTTGAAAGTGAAAAGTGTTGTGAGGAAGAGTCAAAGTACTGAATGCTGATCAGGGAGAAAGACACGGATGAGGTTGCAGACTTTCATAGAGAAGCATGGAAAGACAGTTCAGGAGCTCAGGTGACTCTAGCTACCAAAATATATACAGTGCACATTCTGCCATGTGTACACTTCAGCTCATGATTTGGCTCCTGGATAGGATGTGAGAATTTGAACCTCCTGTGGGTTTACACACCTCGAGTACTGTGTCCAGTTCTGGGCCCCTCAGTTTAGGAAGGATGTTGACTTGTTGGAGTGTGCCCAGAGAAGGGCAACAAGGTTGGTGAGGGGCTTGGAACACAAGCCCTATGAGGAGAGACTGAGGGAGCTGGGGTTGCTTAGCCTGGAGAGGAGGAGACTCAGGGGTGACCTTATTGCTCTCTGCAACTACCTTAAGGGAGGTTGTAGCCAGGCAGAGGTTGGTCTCTTCTCCCAGGCAACCAGCACCAGAACAAGAGGACACAGTCTCAGGCTGCGCCAGGGGAGGTTTAGGCTGGAGGTTAGGAGGAAGTTTTACACAGAGAGAGTGATTGCCCATTGGAATGGGCTGCCTGGCGAGGTGGTGGAGTCGCCATCACTGGAGGTGTTCAGGAGGAGACTTGATAGGGTGCTTGGTGCCATGGTTTGGTTGATTAGGTGGTGTTGGATGATAGGTTGGATGCAATGATCTTGAAGGTCTCTTCCAACCTGCTCTGCTCTGCTCTACATCAGCCTGGGATCGAGACCTGTGTGCCCTCTTTCCCAGACCTACGCAACTCAATGTAAATTGCCAATGTGGGGATAGCTGTGAAATTGGAGCTGAGAACTAAACTTCCCCATTAGAAAAAAAAATACGCAAACCCTCTGAAATTGTTTGCAGATTACTCATTACAGAGTTAAGCACAAGGTGATAAAGAATAGAATTGTTTCAGTTGGAAAAGGCCTTTAAGGTCACTCTGTCAATCTGGTACTAAACCATGTCCCTCAGCACCACATCTCTGCAGCTTTGGAACACTTCCAGGGATGGGGATTCAACCACACAGAATCACAGAATATTAGGGGCTGGAAGGGACTTTGAAAGATTATATGCTGCAACTCTAGGGAGCCCGTTCCAGAGTTTGAGAACCTTGTCAGTCAAAAAGTTTTGTCTAATATCAAACCTAAACCTCCCTTGGTGCAACTTGGGGCCATTTTCTCTCTTGCCCTCTCACTGATTATTAAGGAGAAGACCAAATCCCACATGGATCCAACCTCCTCTCAGGGAGTTGTAGAGAGCCAGAAGGTCTCCCCTTAGCCTCCTCTTCCCAAACTAAACAACCCCAGTTCCCTCAGCTGCTTCTCACAAGAATTATTCTTAAGAAGTGGTACTGGTAGTGTTGATGCCAGGTGCCCTTGCTGAAATGGTATAAGGTCAGACAAAAAGTCTTGATTCTAACTCCTTTACATGTAACGAAGCTGAAGGGAGGACACTTCTTCCTTCTGGATGTGAGCCCAGTACATTGCTCTAACAGATCAAAGCCATGTAGAGTCCTGATACAAGAGATGTGCTGTGACATCAGGTGGCATTTGTGTGATGTGAGCTGTGCCAGCAGCTGTCTGACAATTTCCTGGTTTTTGTGCCTTTTCTTCTATTCCAGCAGTTACAGGATGTTGCTGGAGGCGTGTGAGAGAGATTTTTGCCTTTTCTGTTGCCATGAGCAATGCTCTACAAAACCTTTGCACAACTGTACAGCCTGTACCATCAGCAGTGTTGCCGTGGCGTGTCACTGTTGCTGAGTGCTGTCCTCCAGCATGCTCATGGCTAGCTGAGTGCTGTCCTCCAGCGTGCTCATGGCTAGCTGTCTAAAGCACTGCAGAGAAGAATGAACACAATATGAGTAAGTGTATCCAGAAATTTGAATAATTCAAGTGCCAGCTTCTGTGGAATCCTAATCTGTCTTGGACTCATCAGAGGTGCTGGAGCACTTCTGTGAAGACAGGCTGAGAGAGCTGGGGCTGTTCAGCCTGGAGAAGCTTCTGAGGAGACTTTCTAGCAGCCTCCCAGTACCTGAAGGGGGCTTACAAGAAAGCAGGGCTGGGACTTTGTACAAGGGCTTGTAGTGATAGGGTAAGGGACAATGGTTTTAAACTAGAGGAGGGTAGGTTTAGTTTGGACATTAGGGAGAAATTCTTTACAATGAGGGTGGTGGAACACTGGAACAGGCTGCCCAGGGAGGTGGTGGAGGCTAGGTGTGATGGGGCTCTGAGCAACCTCATCTAATTGGGGATGTCCCTGGTCACTTCAGGGGATTTGGACTAGATAACCTTTAGAGGTCACTACCAAGCCAATGCAATTCATGGGATTCTGTGATCTCAAGATCAAATTACTTGGCTAAACAGGTGTTCTACTAATGCCTCATAGGTATACTCTTAACTCCCCACACCAGAGCTAAGGACAATCAAACCACCTTACACAGCTCAGGCAGCATACAATAACTCCTTAGCCTGTGGTAGAAGGTCACAGATAATAGCTCCCAACAAGAGAGACTAATGATCAGTGTTTTGCCTACTTAATGCTCCTTTCTGTGTCCGAACCTACCACCCTGCCTGTAACCATTAGCTCCAAGAAGTAATGGTATAAAAGGGGCTGTAGCTCTACCTTCCTTGGTCTCTTCTGAACAGCAATGAAGTCTAAGTACCTGAGGAGCTGTAGAACCTCTCTTGTCTGGGTTCAAGTTGTCTGCTTTGATCGCAGTAACAGACCTGTTGTTCTAATGTTCAGATTTACAACATTACTGTGTGCTGGGAGGAGGGAGAAGATCAGATCATTTTGACTCCACTTCCTGCTGCTTTCAGGTCCTGTTAAGAGCCAGTCACCACATGGAAAACTCCATGCTGACTCCTAGAATAAATAACAACCAGCTGCTTGCAGTTGTTTGATTAAAAAAGGCGTAATAAAATACTGTTCACTGTAAACTGATGTGAGTAGGAATGTGCAATTCTAAAAAGGAATTGTTGAGGTTTCTTCTCACTTATTTATATCAGCATGGTGATCCTAGGCATGGAGCTGTGCTGTCTCTGTCTGCTGATCAGATCACCTATTCTACTAGAAGCAACCCATCAGGATTAAGGTCATTTCCCATGCTTTTCAGAGCTGTCTTATACCTACTCAGGGAGAGAGTCAATAGGTAAATGAATCACTTTGACAGTTTTCCTGGCATTTCTTTTTTTAACAGACATCTTGTAGCTTCACTACACTAGTGAGGAAAGGATGAGGTGGGTAACTTATAGATGGTAGACACTTTCATTTTGATGATAAAAGACCAACCTGCAAAACGTGGCTTGCATATCTCCATGAGAAATAGTATATCCTACTCAAATGCTTGGACTGTACCTAAATGGACACTATAGCTACGGAATGAAGCCAAATTGCACCTTGTAGCAGTTTTGACATAAAGTAACTCTGTTACTTCTGAGTTTTTCTGTGCAAATGGGATTAGATTTGGTGCTGAGGGACATGGTTAAAGTGGTAACTTGGTAGTGCTGGGTTAATGGCAGGACCATTTCTTCATGAAGACCTCTTAAAAATGGTTCAATGCCTGCAGAAAGCTTCCTTTGTATTGGCTCTGCTCACAGGTAGTTTCAATTTAACAGCTGCTATGAGATACTGATGATTTTCCACTACAAACAGATTTTTAGGTGCTTTGTGAGACACTGTGCAAATGACAATTTAAAAACCAAAGGAAACCACTCAGAAGCTGTTTCTGTAAGGAAAAGTGGTATGAAATGGTGGTGGAGGCACTAATGACTCAGAAGAACAGTGAAGAGGTGATTGGGAATAGTCAGCATGGCTTTGCCAAGGGCAAATCTTGCCTGACAAACCTGGTGGCCTTCTATGAGCAGGTGACAGCATTAATAGATGAGGGGCGAGCAACTGATGTCGTTTACCTGGACTTGAGCAAAGCCTTCGACACTGTCCCGCACCACCTCCTGGTCTCCAAGCTGGCGACACATGGGTTTGATGGATGGACCACTAGATGGATAAAGAATTGGCTTGATGGCCGCACCCAAAGAGTGGCTGTCAATGGGTCCATGTCCCAGTGGAGGCCAGTGACAAGCGGAGTCCCTCAGGGATCAGTCCTGGGACCTGTCTTGTTCAATATCTTTGTGGGTGACATGGACAGTGGCATCGAGTGCACCCTCAGCAAGTTTGCTGATGACACCAAGCTGTGTGGTGCAGTGGACACGCTGGAGGGAAGGGATGCCATCCAGAGGGACCTGGACAGGCTGGAGAGGTGGGCACAAGCCAACCTCATGAGCTTCAACAAGACCAAGTGCAGGGTCCTGCATCTGGATCGAGGCAATCCCAGGCACTGATATAGGCTGGGCAGTGACTGGCTGGAGAGCAGCCCTGAGGAGAGAGACTTGGGGGTGCTGGTGGACGAGAAGCTCGACATGAGCTCTCAATGTGCACTTGCAGCCCGGAAAGCCAATCAGATCCTGGGCTGCATCAGGAGAAGTGTGACCAGCAGGTCAAGGGAGGTGCTTCTCCCCCTCTACTCAGCTCTGGTGAGACCCCACCTGGAGTACTGCGTCCAGTTCTGGAGCCCATATTACAGGAGGGATGTGGACGTGCTGGAGTGTGTCCAGAGAAGGGCCACGAGGATGATCAGAGGGCTGGAGCACCTCTCCTATGAGGACAGACTGAAGGAGTTGGGACTGTTCAGTCTGGAGAAGAGAAGGCTCCGAGGTGACCTCATTGTGGCCTTCCAGTATCTGAAGGGGGCCTACAGGAAGGCTGGGGAGGGACTTCTCAGGATCTCAGGTAGTGATAGGACTAGGTGGAACGGAATGAAGCTGGAAATGGGGAGATTCAGGCTAGATGTGAGGAAGAAGTTCTTCACCATGAGAGTGGTGAAGCCCTGGAATGGGTTATCCAGGGAGGTGGTTGAGGCCCAGTCCCTGGAGGTGTTTAAGACCAGGCTGGACGAGGCTCTGGCCAGCGTGATCTAGTGTAGGGTGTCCCTGCCCATGGCAGGGGGTTGGAACTAGATGATCCATCCTTGTGGTCCCTTCCAACCCTGACTGATTCTATGATTCTATGAAATGATGTGGACTTTAAGTCCTGCTGTTACATTTGTTTTCGTTGCAAAATTTTTGTGATACATGAGAGCAATTCCTTTAAATAAGGTCTCAGCAGCTCAGCCAGAAGTACTGAACTAAAAGCATTTATTTATAGTCAGGATCAAAACGAAATAGAGACAAAACAACTTTTCTCAAGTCAACATGTGATTAAAAAATTCCCCAAATCTTCTCTTTGGAACACAATCTTTGGTCTGCATCTCTTTGGCCCATGTTAAATTCCAATGGGCTGTCCATCCAGGAAGAAGTAGCATGTGTCTATGGGCCAGCCCCTTCTGAACATGACCCAGCATGTGCCCAGGTGGCCAACAGCATCCTGGCCTGGATCAGAAATAGCATGACTAGCAGGAGTAGGGAAGTGATTATCCCCCTGTACTCAGTGCTGGTGAGGCCACACCTTGAGAACTGGTTTCTGTTTTGGGGTGCTGCAGCAGGTCCAGGGAAGGGCGGCAGAAGTGATGAAGGGTCTGGAGAACAGGTCTGGTGAGGAGCAGCTTGAGGGAACTGGAGTCACTTAGCCTGCCAAAAAAGAGCCTGTGGGGAGACCTTCTCACTCTCTGCAATTCCCTGGCAGGAGGCAGGTGTGTGTTGGTGTCTTCTCACTAGTAACAAGTGACAGGAGGAGAGGAAAGGGCCTCAAACCGCACCAGGGAAGGTTTAGGTTGGATATTAGGAAAAATTTCTTTACTGAAAGAGTAGTCAAACATTGAAACAGGCTTCTCAGGGAAGCGGCAGTGTCACCATCCCTGGAGGTGTTCAAAAACCATGTAGACATGGCACTTTGGGACATGGTTTAATGGCCATGGTGGTGTTAGGTGGGCAGTTGGAGCTGATAATCTTGGAGGCCTTTTCCAACCCAAATGCTCTCTGGAGACCTTTGTACAGGACAGAGGTAGTTCACACTAATTGTTCTTGGTGAGGTTAAAGAGAACAGTAGTTTCTAACTAGTTAAAGATATTTATAGATAAGTCAGAGAGATCTTCCAGAAACAATGGCCTTAGCTATGGGATTTCAATTGTCATATATAGTAAGACTTCCTATTTCAAAACTAGTTCTAAGTTGTCACTTGAGTAGCACTTGAGTCGGACTTCTCTGAAGTGCTGCAGTGGCAGCAGGCACTGAGTTTGCTGCAGTAAGGAAATCTGTTCTGAGTTGCTATATCAGGTTTGCTCTTGGTGCTGATTGTGGGAGTAGGCTGTGTGCATTTACAATGCAAATGAGAGGGCTTCTTCCACTTTGCTCTTAGCAGATGTAAGCAGCTTTTATATGGGAAGATTAAAAACCCATAGCAGTCTGTATATTGTAGTCCAGAGGTCTATCTCCTCATTGATCAGCTCATAGCTTTCTAAAGCATTTTAGTTCTGTGTAAAATTAAGCATACAGCTAATTAATTTAAACCCACTGTCTACCCTATATTGAGGGAATGTTTGTTACTATTAATCTTTCTGAAACTGAGGTGGTTTAGTCTGGAGAAAAGGAAGGAAGACTTCATTTTTCTCTCCAAATCCCTAAAAGGAGGTTGGAGTGAGGTGGGGGTTGATCTCTTCTCCATAGTAACAAGTGATAGAATGAGAGGGAACGGCCTCAAGTTGCACCAGAGGAGGTTTAGGTTGGGTGTTACATGAAAATCCTGACTTGTAAAATAAATGGTTCTACCTTTGCCAGCTGGGAAACGAATTTGGTTTGTTTCTCATTATTTCCTATTAGGTAATAGAGGTTTGGGTCTTCAAAACAATATTTAGTAAATTGTGCAAAAATGGAAGTGAAAAATGTAGGCATGACTGACTTGGAATGCAGTGTGTGTCTCTCTGATCCCAGCAAGAGTGGGGGATTCTCTCTGGTTATGAAAACTTTCAAGTACCAGTGTTGGGAGTGAGGGCTCTAACAGTCTAATTTGTCTGAGGGAGCTGGGATTTTTCAGCCTGAGTAAGAGAAGGCTGAAGGGAAGCCTCATTGCTCTCTACAACTTCCTGAAAGGAAGTCATAGTGTGTTGGGGGTTGGTCTCATCTCTCAATTAACTACTGCAAGGACAAGAGAAAATGGCCTCAAGTTGCACCAGGAGATTTTTAGATTAGGTATTAGGAAAAAATTCTTAATGGAAAGAGTTGTCAGGCATTGGAAGAGGCTGCCCCAAGGAGGTGGTAGAATCACTGTCCCTGGAGGTGTTCACAGTATTGCAGTACCTTAGAGGTTGAAAGGGACCTCAGGAGATCATAGTCCAACCTCCCTGCTAAAGCAGGATCACCTAGGGTAGTCTGCACAGGAATGCATCCAGGTGGGTTTTGAAAGTTTCTAGAGAAGGAGACTCCACAACCTCTCTGGGCAGCCTGCTCCAGTGCTCTGTGACCCTCACTGTACAGAAGTTTCTCCTCATGTTGAGGTGAAATCTTTTATGTTCAAGCTTGTACCCATTGTTTCTTGTCTTGTTAGTACACACCACTGAAAAGAGCTTGGCCCCCTCCACTTGACACCCACCCCTCAGATAGTTATAGATATTGATCAGATCCCCTCTCAGTCTTCTCTTCTCAAGACTAAACAGTTCCAGGGCTCTCAGTCTCTCTTTGCAGGGGGAAAAATGTGTAGACATGGCACTTCAGGACATGGTTTAACGGCCCTGGTGGCATTGGGTGACAGTTGGACTTGATGATTTTAGAGATCTTTTCCCACAATTCTATGATTCTGTAATTCACAATTCTATATATTTTTTTTTTTTTTAAGCAGAAGCATGTCTTTTAGCGAGATTTATTTACTGGCAAAGTAGTGAGTGCACAGAAGAGACGAGAACTGCATGATTTGCAGAGGACAGGAGTGATTTTCTGAGAAGCTGGCTACACGGACAAAACTCTGGCAGAATGGAAATAGGAGCATTTTCGTAGCTAAATTTTCCCCTTGAATCTTCGTCACCCTCTCAGCTAAATATTGGGGTTGAAGGAATGTGACTTGTATTTCAGATTGAGCAAAAAATAGGTCTAGGGAGGAATTTGAATGAGAATGCCTGTGTGTGGGAGGGGGACGGCATATTGGAGTGAGAAGGCTTTTTCTTTGCTGAGTGGGCAGCGTGGAGGAAGTGTGAAGAAGTAGCGGGAGGAGGAGACGAATAGGCACGTCTGACTAAGTCGTTGTGACAGGAGGCAAGGTCCAAGAAATAATTTAGGATGGTAAGCCTTTAAGACTAGACCTCATTGGCTATGGTGGTGTGGAGGAAAGTACTGTCAAGGTTTGAGGGATGCATGTGATTTGAACAAAGATCGATCGAACAGATATTCATCAGAATCACAGAATGGCTTTGATTGGAAGGGACCCTAGAGATAATTTAGTTTCAACCCCCCTGTCCCAGGCAGGGCTGCCTCTGAACTAGACTTGGTTGATCAAGGTGTCATCCAACCTGGCCTTGAATACCTCCAGGGAAGGTGGCACCCACAGCCTCTCTTCAGAGACTTCAGTACCCAAGTACTGAAGAACTTCTTCCTAATATCCAGTCTAAACCTACACTCCCTCAGTTTAAAACCATTCCCCCTTGTCCTATTGCAAGATACTCTCATGAAAAGCCCCTCTCCAGCCTTTCTGTGGGTATCCTTCAGGTATTGCAGAACAGCTACAAGGTCCCCCTGTAGTCTTCTCCAGGCTGAACAACCCCAGCTCAGAATCACAGAATTATTGAGGCTGGAAAAGACATCTGAGATCATCAGGTCCAGCCTATCCCACCTCTCTCAACCTACCCTCATAGCAGAGGTGCTATAGTCCAGAAAGCAATGTTATGAGTACTGAGATGATGTTACAGCCTTTAGAGTATGTATGAGTACTAAATGTCATTAGACAAAGGAATAGGTTACCCAGGGGGATGGTGGAGTTATCATCCTGGAAGTGTGTAGATGTGGCACTTTGGGACATGGTTTAATGGCTGTGGTGGTGTTAGGTTAATGGTTGGAATTGATCTTGGAGGCTTATTCCAACCAAAACAATTCTAAGTTGAGAGAGTGGGACAAGAGTGAAGCCACCAGACTTTGTGCTACAACAAAGTGCTTTGCCAAAAGGGGGGAACAAAATGCAGAAGGGGATGATGTGAGAGGAGAAAATTAGACCAAAGGTGGTTCCATGTAAACATATAGAAAAAACCTCTTTGCTTTGAGTCGGAGAGAGCACTGGAACAGGCTGCCCAGTATGGTTGTGGAGTCTCCATCTCTGCAGATATTCTAAACCCACCTAGATGTGTTCCTGTGTGATTTACTCTGGATGATCCTGCTCTAGCAGGTGGATTGGACTAGAGTATCTTCAGAGGTCACTTCAAACCCACATTGTCCTGCGACTCTATGAACAAGAGGTCTATTTGTCCATGTTAAACTTGAGCTCACCATCGGTCGTTCAAGATGTGTGCTAGCTAACTAAGGAGACAGCAGATGAATTAACAGGTGTGAGAACGTCAAGAATCTGAGGAGTAAAGCAGATGGGAGACTGTCATATGAGAGCAACACAATAGGTGAGAAACAGCAGACTTGCAAGTTCTTAGGACAGACGGATAGCAAAAAAAAAAAAAGAATCTCCAATATTTTGCTGCCCAGCAGCCATTGTCACCTGTCTCTTTTAATACCTCAGTTCAGGCTGTTCTGTCCTTGCCTTCTGTTGTATGTGGTGGTGTGAATCCCTCCTTCTGACATACAGGGGAGAAGAGTCTAAATCATGCTGGCCTGAAATTGTGTCAGAGGTTTACATTGGTCATTAGAAAAAAAACGGATTTACTGGAAGACCAGTCAGACATTGGAACAGGTTGTCCACAAAGGTGGTGGAGTCGTCATCCCTGGAGAAACGTGTGGACGTGGCACTCTGGTACATGGCTTTATGGCCATGGTGGTGTTAGGTTGATGGTTGGACTCAATGATCTTCGAGATCTCTGGGCAGTCTGGTCCACTGCTCTGCCCCCTTCAAAGTAAAGAAGTTTTTCCTTATGTTTAACTGAAACCTCCTATGTTTTAGTTTTTTGTGCCTGTTGCCCCTTGTCCTATCACTGGCCACCACTGAAAAGAGCCCAGCCCCATCCTCATGACTCCTGTGCTTTAAATACTGCTGAGTATTGAGAAGTTCCCTTCTCAGGCTGCTCTTCTCCAAGCTAAGGAACCCCAGGTCTCAGTCTCGGAAGAGTGATGCTCCATTCTCCTCAGTGTTCTCATGGCCCTTGGACATTGCACAGGGAACAGTGATAAACCTGAGCCTTTATATTTCTTTGAAAGCAATGAAAATTTGACATCCTCCGGCAGCATCTTTGTACACACACTTCACTCATACATACCATATCCTCTTCTAAGAGTTACTGATGGAAGAGAGAACTCTGAAATATCTCTTCTGCCTCAGTTTGGCAACAAGATGCTTTGTGAAATGGCATCTGAGAGAAGGCTGTGGTACAGACACATCAGTTTCAAATTCAACGGAGATCACTTGTGTGCTTCAGAAAGCCACTTGACAGATGGTAAATTAAAGCAACTTCTGTCCCCTAACAAGGTGGGATGGCTTGAAATCACTGACTTGTAGATTAAAAATATTTGTCAGTCATTCAGTTTGAATTAATAGTTTGGAAGAGCACAATTTGCATTTCTGGGCAGAATTTGTATTAGCTCTGAGGTGAGCAACACACCAAACACCTCCTGAACTTTTGCCTGGCCTGTGAACAGAATAAACGAATTAGTTGAAATATTTCTTGTGCATCTTAATGTGGTTTTATTTTTTGGTACTTTTTAATGGGTGTATGTGCTTTTGCATGGTTTTTGTTGTGCTGCTTAGAAGAGAGTTAAAGCAGGTGTTTCTGAAAACAACAGAAAAATAGATAAATCTTTGTGGAGATTTGAGATGGAATTACCTATTGTAAATCACAGAATCAGAGAATTGTTTCAGCTGGTAGAGACCTCTAAGGTCATTGAGCCTAAGACCACCATGGCTGTTAAACCATGTCCCAAAGTACCATGTCCACGTTTCCTGAACACCTCCAGGGACAGAGAATCCACCACTTCCCTGCACAGCCCCTTCCAATGCCTGTCCATTCTTGCAGGATAGAAATTTTCCCTAGCAACCAACCGAAATCTCGTTTTATCATTTTGGGCCATTTCCTCTTATTCTACCATGTGATACTAGGAAGAAGAGACCAACTTCCGCCTCACTACTGCCTCTGCTTCTGGCTATGAGGAGAGGCTCAGGGAGCTGGGGTTGCTTAGCCTGAAGAGGAGGCTCAGAGGAGACATTATTGCTGTCTACAACTACCTGAAGGGAGGTTGTAGTGAGGTGGGGGTGGGTCTCTTCTCCCAGGCAACCAGCACCAGAAAGAGTGATTTGCCATTGGAATGGGCTGCCCAGGGAGGTGGTGGAGTCACCATCATGGGAAGTATTTAGGAAGAGACTGGATGGGGTGCCTGGTGCCATGGTTGAGTTGATTAGATAGTGTTGGGTGATAGGTTGGACTTGATGATCTCAAAGGTCTTTTCCAACCTGGTTTATTCTATTCTATCAGTCCTTACTTTACTACAGGCTCTTTTCAGGGAGTTGTGGAGAGCAATGAGGTCTCCCCTCAGCCTCCTTTTCTCCAGATGTTTAACATCAGCCAGGAGGGAGACCATTCTTCTCTCTGCTTGCTGAATTTCTGTCTTCTTATGCCTGATTTCATTATTTTTTTTTTTTGGCATGGTTATGTATTACCATAATCAGTAGATTATTTGTGTGATCACTACTGCAAGTGAGGGCTGGCGTTCTTCATTCAGGGTGGGTTGGATTGGTTGATGGGTTGGATGCGATGATCTTGAAGTCTCTTCCAACCTGGTTTATTGTTGTATTTGTGTTTCAGCAAAGGTTTGGGAAGTCAGGTACATGCTTCCTATTCTTTCAAGAACTTGCTGTCATTGAATACACAGTGACAAATCTGAGCAGAGTATTAAGCCGGGTATGGGAATCAGCATCTATTCCTAGCTGTCCCAGGAGAAGTGACTTTTTGTTACAGATCCTGCATACTTTATGTTCTTCTTTTGAAACTTGACCCCATAGAGCCCTGGTACAAAACATTTGGACTGGATGGTGTTGGAGGCTGTCTCCAACCTTAATGATTCTATGCTTCTAAAAGCATATAGTTAAAAGCTAGAAACTGTCCATCCATTCTCCTGAGCACTGCTAGATAGTTATTGAATTATGTCTAAACACTGTAAATACACAGATAAACTTTTTTTCCCCTTCTTGAGCCAATCCCAAATCTTGAATTAAAGAGTGAATACCACTTTCAGGATGATTAGTGGCTCTTGTTTTATTTGCCCCCCCAATATTTTACATGTAAATTTTATTCCTCTGAACACTTGTTTTATTCTGCAGTGTAAAACTTCACTATTTTTGTTCAATGGAATATTTTATTCTGTAGAATAAAAGTTCAGAATTTTTATTCAGTTGAATATATTTTTTTTTTCTGTAGAATAAAAAAAATAAAATCTATTTGGCACACCTGGGACCTGTACTTTTAGAGCAAAGGGACCCCAACTTTTTTCTTTGTGAGGAAAATAGTTCCAAATAATAATACTTAAAATTCTGTAAACCTACATCTGTTTTTCTTTTGTTGTTGTGTTGTTTTGTTTTGTTTTTTCTTCCCTGAAATAGTGAACTGTGAATGTCTGGACATAAAATAAAGCAGCTGGAGGTGATAGGTGCTTAATTTATCTACATTTCTTAAAAATGATATCATAAAATGATTAAAAAATCCCCAACAAGGCACCAGCTTTTGGAAAAGCAGAAGTTTTTCCTGTCTGGAACAGCAGCTCTCTCAGGCATGGCAGAACAGCTGTCGTGAGACACTGCTGGAGGTGCTGAGTGGGCTGTGGTGCCATGCAGTGACCTATAAGGAGGGAAACATGTTGTGAATAAAAATAAACATAAATGTCAGTGCTGATGAATAGAATTAAAGTTTGTTTACAGCCCATGTAGGAATTTATATATATATATAAAATACACTGTCATGAGTTAGGGCTGAGCTGGTTACTAGATGAATAATAGATGCTCTCTATTAACCGCTTTTCCTTCTCAAAGGGGAAGAGAAAGGGGAAAAGGGAGAGTGACTGATGGACTAGAAAAGAATGGGGGACGTTGGAGCCAGGTGGATGTTGTTCTCTATCTTGTAACAAGTGATAGGAGGAGAGGAAATGGCCACAGATTGCACCAGGGGAGGGTTACTTTGGATTACATTAAAAGAAACATCTCTGAAAGGGTTCTCAAAAATTGGAACAGTCTCCCCAGTGAGGTGGTGCAATCCCCATCTCTGGAAGTATTTAAAAGCCACAGAGATGTGGCCTTGGCAGAGTTAAGCAATGGTTGGGCTCAAAGGTCTTAAAGGTCTTTTCCAACCACAATGGCACTATGATAAATTGCAAGTCAGGTGAGCATGTTGATTTTCAGCAGAATGTTTGTTCCCAAGAGGGATGAGCTGAGCTGCAGGTGAATGCAAAACTCTGGTTGGAGTTGAAGTGAGTTCACGCAGAGCTGATGACATTATTGCTTTGAAGTTACATTTACTGAGGAAAGAACCGTAAATATTTTTTTTCTTAAAATATCATGATTTGCTTTTAAACAGCTTGAGGTTGATATTCAACAGCTCTGAATTTCCAGGCAATTAGCAGAACTTTCTCAATAGGAAGGTTGTCCTTCCTGACAAAGATGTCACTCTCAGTGATATTTTCTCTTTGACTCACATCTGCTACAGCTGCCGTGTTTTTATTCTGAGAGGTCAAACAGGTGGATATCAAACAAAAGCTCTGTCTCCCAAGGTGGTATCTGTTCTGATTCTAGGAGCAAGTAAAATTGATAGCATTTCTCTGCTTCATTTCTCTTTCTAGGTATTGTGTGCAGAGCCCAGAGTGTCTTCCTGAGAACTATTATGCTTATAGTTTCAGAAGTAAGCTTTCATAGCATGTACAATCTATTCAGTGCCCATGAAAGGTGTTGGGGAAAGAAATGCTCCTTTCCTTTACCGCAGTTTGAAAGGCTGACCGCTTGTAGAGGAAGCTTTCTGTTATGGGTGCAGAGTGACAGTCCTAAAGGCTACATATAATTTGTTTCCTGAGCAGGCACAGTTTATGTAACATCATTGATTTTCCAATGTGCAGGTGGGCTTGAATCATAGAATCAATAAGGCTGGAAGAGACCTCAAAGATCATCAAGTCCCACCTGTCACCCAAGACCTTGTGACTACTAAACTATGGCACCAAGTGCCATGTCCAATCCCCTCTTGAACACCTCCAGGGATGGTGACTCCATCACCTCCCTGGGCTGCCCATTGCAATGGCTAACAACTCTCTCTGTGAAGAACTTTTTCCTCACCTTGAGCTTAAACCTTCTCTGGCACAGCTTGAGACGGTGTCCTCTTGTTCTGGTGCTGGTTGTCTGGGAGAAGAGACCAACCACCTCCTGGCTACAACCACCTCTCAGGTAGTTGTAGACAGCAATAAGGTCTCCTCTGAGCCTCCACTTCTCCAGGCTAAACAATCCCAGTTCCCTGTCCCAGGGAAGGTTCAGGATGGATAGTAAGAAAAATTTCTTCACAGAAAGGGTTCTCAGGCATTGGAAAGGACTGCCCAGGGAGGTGGTGGAGTCACCATCCCTGGAAACATTTAAAAGATGTGGACTTAGTGCTGAGGCACATGGTTCGGTGGTACTAGCTTAACAGCAGTGGTGGGATTGTGAGCTGGTGGACTTGATCTCGAAGATCTCTTCCAACATTCTGTGAAATGGACTGTGAAGATTTCTGGGGTCTCCTTGCAGACATCTCCAATTAGAATCAATCAACACAAGGTTAGCTTTAGTGATGAGCACCTAAAGAAATGCACTCAGTTCATCAGACTGTTAGAAGATGACGATTTTAATTAAAACCTGTTAAGAAGGCATCTAAATGGAAAAGGTCTTGTGTCCTCCAGAAGTTATTCTTGCTTCCAGGTCTTTGGGGCATTTCACTTCAGGACATGGTTTAATAGCCATGGTGGTGTTAGGTTGACAGTTGGGCTCAATGATCTTAAAGGTCTTTTCCAACCAAAACAATTCTGTCATTAGTAATGCTGTGGAATTATCATTAGTACTCTGAGTGCAGGTAGAAGAGAGCAACGGAGGTTTTCTAAGGACTTCACAACCTCAGGAGGTAAAATTAGGATGCTAATTTGGTAGAGGCTCTCAGGAGATTATATTAGAGAGGTTTAAAAATTCCACGTTACTGGAATAGTTCCCATTTCACTTCTAGTATGATTGGCAAAGTCTATTTCAATAATGGATACTTCTAATTTTCTGTTTCATTTAAAAAGTAACCTAAATCTTTATGTAAGGCTTTCAGCTGTGACTGTGTGAGTAATTGGACAATTAGAAAGAGTGTGTCTCAAAGAAGGACGAGCTCCTTAGGTGCATTTATAATTAGGGATATTGTATTCATTTATCTTTTTATATATATGTATGGAGCTTAAGGAAAAAAATCACATTACAGGAGGAATCTGGAGGTGCTGAAAGGTGTCCAGAGAAGGGCCACAAGGATGATCAGAGGGCTGGAGCACCTCTCCTATGAGGACAGACTGAAGGAGTTGGGGCTGTTCAGTCTGGAGAAGAGAAGGCTCCGAGGTGCCCTCATTGTGGCCTTCCAGTATCTGAAGGGGGCCTACAAGAAGGCTGGGGAGGAACTTCTCGGGCTATCAGGTAGTGGTAGGACTAGGGGGAATGGAATGAAGCTGGAGGTGGGGAGATTCAGGCTGGAGATGAGGAGGAAGTTCTTCCCCATGAGAGTGGTGAAGCCCTGGAATGGGTTGTCCAGGGAGGTGGTTGAGGCCCCATCCCTGGAGGTGTTTAAGCCCAGGCTGGATGAGGCTCTGGCCAGCCTGATCTAGTGTGGGGTGTCCCTGCCCATGGCAGGGGGGTTGGAACTAGATGATCCATCCTTGTGGTCCCTTCAAACCCTGACTGATACTATGAAAAATACTATTTGTGTAAATGTCAGTAGTTATTTTGGACATTGTAGTCAGTTCTGCAGTTATTTTTTCAGGAGTGCAATCTACATGCTGTAACAATCCCCTCTCCCCATCCCCTCCCCTCCCCTTCCCCCCCCCCCCCAACCAGACCATACAGGAAACCCCAAGTCCCAAAGACAAAATGGAGTGTATACAATCTGAAAGTAAGATTTCAATCAATTCAATTTGGATGGCTTTTTCCCCTAAAAATAAGATTGATCTTTCCTAGAACACACAGTAGTTAAAAATGTAGTGGCTTTCATTCTTTCTGATGCTGGTATCTGAACAAGAAGTATTGATTTTTAACCTTCTAATCTTAATGTACTGGGTCATTAGTCCCTCTGGATCTTAGTGTGCAAACTGTTCCCTGGATTACTTTTGTCCTTGTGTTTTTGAGTGGATTTCTTTTGAAACAGGCTTTTCTGTCTTCATTTCTCCTTGGATGATACTGCCTGGTGTCACACCTTGTGGCTGGAGATGTGTGACTGTTCTCTTTCCCAGCTGTGAGAATTCTGCCTGCTGATTGGGCCTTCACTGTTCCCCACTGTGTATCTGACCAAAATCAGTTTTTTTGGAGAAAAATATTTTAGTCTTTTTTTTTGACACTGTGGGAGTATTGCAGAATCATGATCATGGAATGGTTGAGGTTGGAAGGATCTCTGGAGGTCATCTTGTCCAATGCCCCTGTCAAGCAGAGCAATTTAGAGCCACTTGTTCAGGACCATGTCCAGATGGCTTTCACATATGTCCAAGGATGGAGACTCTACAAACTTCCCAGGCAACCTTCCAATGCTCGGCCACCCTCACAGTGAGAAAGGGTTTCCCGACGCTCAGGGGTGCACATTGACTCTGGTCCTGCCACTGGGCACCACTTCGGGCTCTGTCCTCTACATACCCTCCCTTTAGATATGTCTATACATTAATAAGATGCTCCCTGAGCCTTCTCTAGGCTAAACAGTGCAGCTATCTCAGACTTCCCATATCTCAGAGATATTCCAGAGCTCCATATCTTGGTCTCTTCAGCATTTTAATGGCTTTTTGCAAGAACCATTCCAGTATGTCCATGTCTCTCTTGCACTGGGGAACCCAGAAGTGGACACAAACTCCAGGTGTGACCTCACCAGTACCAAGCAGAGGGACAGGACAGGACCTGCTGGCAACATTCCACCTAATGCAGTCTAGGCTGCCCCAAGGGTACATTGCTGGATTATTCTCAACCTGGTTACTCTTTGCATGCTATGCTTTGTGTTGCTTTGCTTTCTCAATTTCTTGGTTGAGGAAAGTAGGTTTTTGGCATCAGTTATTTCAGCTCTGCTGGCCTGACAGCTCTCACTGGCAGGTCTTGGATGTCTGTGTCCTTGTTTTCCTTCAGGAGGTGAGTAGCTGAGCTGACAAAGCACTGTTAATCCAGTTGTTCTAGGCCAGAGAGGATGAATCTGCTTCTTCTGGTTCAACTCAAGAAGAGTAGTCCCTTGTGAACAAGACTTGTCTAAACCAAACAGTGTTTTTATTTATCCTTATTGTTGTGGCTTCTATAAAAACCCTTTTGTGGTGTATTGGTTTGTTGGGTTTTGTTGGTTGTTTGGGTTTGTTTTTTTTCACTAGAGGTTCAGGCTCAGGTAGCATGTCTCACCTACCAGCTATTGCTATTGTCTTTTGCCTCATCTATGTTTTGCTAGTTGAGAAAATGAAACTCAGGGGAAGATTCAGGTCCTCCTTCTTGTTGCTCTTCTTGGTTTTTGCATGTAATTGTATTTATCATCTCAGATTACTGGAAAGAAACACTGTTCATATCTGTATTTATTGTTCTGCAAGAACTGTTAAAGAACTGATGGCTGTTTCCAGAATGCCATTATTAGGAGTAGAGGTTGTTTATTGTTAATGCTAACTGTAGGTAGATGAACCGCATGAAGTCTTCAATTTCACTGACCTCCCTTAGGAGGTCTGCAGAAATATTGAAAATCAATATTGCTTCCTTTTTACCCAAGCTTTTAAATCCTCATGTTTTTCCTCTTCCTTCAGGGTAATTCATCTATATTTTCCAGCTCAGAGAAAAATCTTTGTGTTGTGGAGATGTCCTGTACAAGTGGGCACTGTAACTACCTCATCTACTGTGTCTTTATTAGAGACCTGATATGAATTCATGTGTGTGCTTCAGCATGTGGGGCAGAGTGGTTGGAAAGTTGCCTGGGAGAAAAGCACTGGGGGTGCTGCTTGGCAGTCAGCTAATTGTGAACCAGTGTGTGCCCAAGTAACCAAAAAGGCCACCAGCATCTTGCCCTGGATCAGCAATAGTGTGACCAGCAGGACCAGGGACATGATTGTGCACCTGTACTGGGCACTGGTGAGGCCACACCTTGAGTACTGGATTCAGTTTTGGGGCTCTTGCTGCAACAAAGACATTGAGGTGCTCAGTGAATCCAGAGTAGGGTAACAAAGCTGGTAAAGAGTCTGGAGAATAGGGCTGGGGAAGAACAGCTGACAGAACTGGAGAGATGGGCCCAGGTGAACCTCATGAGAATCAACAAGACCAGGTGCAGGGTTCTGCACCTGTGCTGGAACAATCCTCATTATTGATACAGGCTGGGGGATGAGGTCATAGAAAGCAGCCCTGAGGAAAAGGACTTGGGAGTTCTGGCGGAGGAGAAGCTGGAAATGAGCAGACAGCATGTGCTTGCAGCCCAGAAGGCAAATGGAAACCCAGACGGCATCAAAAGCAGTGTGGCCAGCAGAGCCAGAGAGCCGGTTCTGCCATTTTGCTCCGGTAAGACCTCGCCTGGAGCACTGTATCGCGCTCTGGAGCCCTCAACACAGGAAGGACAGGAACCTGACAGGGTGAGTCCAGGGGAGGGCCGCAAAAAGACCAGGGGGCTGGAACACCTCTGCTGTGAGGACAGGCTGAGGGAGCTGGAGGTGTTTGGCACGGAGGAGAGCTCTGGACAGACCTAATAGTAGCCTCCCGGTACCTGAAGGGGGCCTACAAAAAGGCTGCAGAGGCATTGTTTACAAAGGCCTGCAGTGACAGAACGAGAGGCAGTGGTGTCAAATTAGAGAATATGTTTGGAATTAGAGATTTAGGTTGGAGGAAGTTCTTTACCATGAGGGTAGTGAGTGGAACACTGGAACAGGTTGCCCAGGGAAGTAGTTGATGCCCTGTCCTTGGAAATGTTTGAGAGAGAGTGGTTGCCCATTGGAATCGGCTACCTGTGGAGGTGGTGGAGTCACCTTCATTGGAGGTGTTCAGGAGAAGACTTGATGGGGTGCTTGGCTGTATGGTCTAGTTGTTGGGTGGGTTGGATTGGTTGATGGGTTGGACGCGATGATCTTGAAGGTCTCTTCCAACCTGGTGTATTGTATTGTATTATAGATCAGGCTCAACAGGGCTCTGGGCAACCTGACCTAATGGAACATGTCCCTGATCACTGTAGGGAGGTTGGATTAGATGACCTTTGGAGGTCCCTTCTGATACAAACTACTCCATGATCATTTACTCTGGAGGAGAGGAGGCTGGGGGATAGGATTTTTTTGCTCTTTACAGCTCCCTCAAAAGGTTGTAGTGAGGTGAGTGTGGGTCTCTTCTCTCAGTTAGCCAGTAACAGGATCAGAGAAAACAGCCTCATGGTGTGCCAGGAGAGGTTTAGGCTGGATATTAGGGAAAATTTCTTTACAGAAAGAGTGGTCAGGCATGGGAACAGGCTGCCCAGGGAGGTAGTGGAGTCACCATCCCTGGAGGTGTTTAAAAAACATGTGGCCATGGCACTTGGGGACGTGGTTTAGTGGCCATGGTGGTGTTGGGTTGGTGGTTCGACTTGATCTTAGAAGTCTTGTCCAAACTTAATGATTCAATGACCATTGCTGTAGATTTAATTCCTCTAGCATAAAGAAGTTGTTAAGCAGTTACAGATTTGCAGTGTAAGTTTTACCTGTATCACTGACTCAGGGAGAATGAATGTAACAGGATAGGCAAAGGAAAGGTTGCAGCTGTTGACCAAATACTTTGATAGTCATAAATGGGAACACCTGGGATCCCTCCCTCATCACAGTGGACAGTACAAACAGTCAGAGCTATATTTAAATCTTGGGGATTTTGCTCATTCCTTTCACTAGACTGTGCTGAAGGTGTTAGAATTTATTCAGTTCACTCTTTTGCCCAGGTCTGGGCTTTCAGATGACTGTTCACGTTATTAATCTACCCATCTATGTCCTTAGGGAAGAGCTGAATGGGAAGCGCTGAGGAATCCGTACTTCTGAATTTTGAAGAGTGGTTCTGATTTAAATGTAATTAAACTTTCCAGCTACTTGCAGGTGCTGGGACAGATATTTCCTGATTTTCCTAGCAAGCATAGGTATGAAGCCTGAAAAAATAATGTAGTTAATAGTTCCTATCAAGATGACAGAAAACAACATTGCAGCACTTCAAAAAATATTGCTGTATGATTTAACTTGAAGATAAGAAACTCTGAATCATATCTGACTGTAATATTCTAATTTTTAGTGCTGCATCATGATTCTACTTCTAATTACAGAATGGTTGAGATTGGAAAGGACCTGTGAAGGTTATCTGCTTAAGAAGGGCTATGTGGATCTAGCTGCTCAGGACGCTGTCCAGATGTAGCAGCACAGTCCTCTGCTGTTATCAACACAGCTTTGTGTCATCAGTAAAATTGCTGAGGGTAACTCTTCCATGTCATCTCAATTGTTAATGAAGATGTGGAGCAGGTTTGGACTTGTCTTGGCCCCTGTGGTAGAATGCTAGTTACTGGGCTCCTAATAGACTTCATACAGTTGATCACTGGGTCTAGCTGTTCATCCAGTTTTCAGTCCACTGTCTTCTTATCTAGCCTACACTTTGTCAGCTTCTCTATGAGGACCTTACAGGAGATAGTATCAAAACCTGGTCTTTGGTAGAGGTGAAGGGACAGGAGTCCTCATCTACCAAGCCAGTCATTTAATCATAGAAGGTTATCAAGTTGGGCAAGCATGACTTTCCCTTTGAATCCATGCTGACCAGTTATAATCACTTTCTTGCCCTTTATATACTTTGAAATAATTCCTGGGTTAAAGTGCTCCCCCACCATCCCAGCTGTTGAGGTGAGGATGAATGGCATGCAGTTTGGATAAATATTTTCTAATCCGATCCTCTTCCACCAAGGGTAAGTGTTCCTTGCTCTATGCTCTTCCTGTGGTCTCTAGGGCCTGGGATTTCTGAAGCTCAGTCATGCTTTCTGAGGCTGTGGTGGCATTCAGTACCTCAGCCTTTCCTGTGTCCTGAGTGACCAGTGCCACCCCTGGTGTACTTACGCATTTATAGGAGCCCTTCTTGTTGCCTCTGATATCCCTTGCCAGAGTAAATTTAAGGCGGATTTTCATCTCATTCAGAGTGTATGAACTTCTGACCCCCTAAATGAGGGATCTGTCCTGCTTTCATTGTCTGTAAGACAACCTCTCTGCTGAAGGGTGTGTATGACTTCCTTGAACCAATGTTACAGCTAAGCCTTGCTTTATCATTCCCTGCAGACAGAAGAGGTGTGATTATGAGGGGAAAATGTATTATGGAGAGCTTTTAGCCAAATGAACCTCTTTGACAGATATTGATTTAACATAATGCACTTAGAAATTCCACATGCTAGGAGAGGGTATTTGTCTTCAAAGAGGGGAGAAAAAAAGCCCCCAAACCAAACCTCAAAAAGGTGAAACCTTGTAGGGATGTCATTTATGAAACTGCAAATAAATCCCAACAATTTGTTAGGAGCATTAAATAATGTGAAGTCGCCGATTGAAAAGTTGTGGTTGACAGCCATTTCGGTTAGTGCTCTCCTAATCTCATTCTCCAAATTTGGAAATCAATGTGCTCTTCAGTGATTTAAAGGATGTACTGATGTCCCCTGAAGGAGATGGATCTATCAGCAGCACTCAGTTTCAGGAGCTGCTGTCTGCAATAATGGAAGTCTGGTTTAGTGTCCATTAAATTCATGCTCTGAGAAGCCTGTTCTTCCACCTGGGAAGCATATGCAGGTTCCTGAATGTTTTCCTCTCCAGAAAAAAACATGTGATGGTTTCCTCAGGAAGAAAGTCAGAAGACTTATCCATCTACTCTTACTGAATCAAGAAAGGATTGGGGGGGGAAACCAATAATGCTGCAAATGAAAATATCTGAACTAATAGACAGAACTGATGATTTTATTTTTTTTTTTTTTTTTTTAATGAATAGAATTAACCAGGTTAGAAAAGATCTTTGAGCTCCAACCTATCATCCAACACTATCTAATCAACTAAACCATGGCAACAAGCACCCTGTCTAGTCTCTTCCTAAACACCTCCAGTGATGGTGACTCCACCACCTTCCTGGGCAGCTCGTTCCAATGGCCAATCTGTCTTTCTGGGAAGAACTTCTTCCTAAGAAGAAGCAAACCCTGATGCATTTTCTCTAAAGCACTATGTGCAATGTCTCCCAGACTACTTGTCAGAGAAGTGTAATTGTAGAATCATAGAATTGTTTCACTTGGAAAAGACCTCTAAGATTATTGAATCCAACAGTCAACTTAAAACCACCATGGCCACTAAACCATGGCCCAGAGTGCCTCATCCACACATTTCTTGAACACCTTCAGGGATGGGGACTCCACCACCTCTCTGGGCAAGCTGTTGCAATGTCTGACCACTCTTCCAGTAAAGAATTTTTCCTGATATCTGACCTAGATCTCCCATGACACAATTTCAGAACACTTCCTCTTGTTCTATTATCTGATACTAGGGAGAAGAGACCAAGCCCCACCTCCCTCCAACCTGATTTCAGGGAGTTTTAAAGAGCAAGGAAGTGTCCTTGCAGCCTCCTCTTCTCCAGACTAAGCAACCCCAGTTCCCTCAGCTGCTCCTCTCCATTCTCCAGACTCTTCACCGTCTTTGTTGCCCTTCTTTGGACCTGCTGCAGCACCTCCGTGTGTTATAGTGAGGGCCCCAAAACTGAACACATACAACAAAATGTTGTGTTTGAGAGGTCAGACGTACCACCTCTGCCTCTTGAGATTAAACTTTTAGGAGGCTGTTGCTCAGATGTGGAATGTGATGAAAAAGGTGGAAAACTATCTCCTCTATTTGTTACATATGCAACTTACTGCAGATTTTTACTCCTTTTGTTGAAGTGTGTTGGCTATTGCAATAAGGTTCAGAATGTGGTATCTGGATTTCATTAACTTTTGTTCCTTCTGCAAAGGAAGAGCTGTGCAGAAAATGATATTCTAGAAAAAAATCCCACAACATAGAAGGTTCAAGACAGTTAATACTTTTTTTTTTTGGTAATTAGATGTAACATTTGATGCTGCTGAACTTTCTTTGCCGCTCACACACTTTTTCACTACTCAGTCTGATATCTGGAACTTTCCTATTTTCATTTCTTTAATGTGATTTTATACAAGGAATGGACTTTGCTCCTGTGCTGAGTGATGGTGTGCACAACCTGTAATGCCAATGTTTACTCTGTGCTAAATTATATTCCTCAGATTTTTTTTATGTTAGCTGAGATGCTCAGCGATGGATCCATCCCCATGACAATGTGTGCCATGGCTATGTAATCATTCAGAGCTCTGACAGCTCTCAGATGAAGCTGGGGAGGGTTTGTTTACAGACACATAGCACTGGGACAAGGGACAAGGATTTTAAATGAGAGAAGGCTAGATTTAGGTTGGCCATTAGGAAGAATTTCTTTACCCTGAGGGTGGTGAAACACTGGAATGGGTTGTCCAGGGAGGTGGTGGAGGCTCTGTCCCTGGAGATGTTCCTCATCAGATGTGGTGGGCAACCTGATCTAGTTTTGGTTGCCCTTGCTTACTGCAGTGGGGTTGGACTAGATGACCTTTAAAGGTCTCTTCCGACCGAGTGCATTCTATGATTCTATGAGAGCTTGAGGACAAAAGACAAGGGCGAATTAGAAAAAGGTGAAATCCAAGAGGGATCAAAATTCTCTGGTTGAGCAAGTGCACTCTGGGTGGTCTAGTGCTGTTCTGAAGAGGGAGAAGATTGAAATAAAACACTTAGACAATAACCATCACAAATCCTAGACACTGATCTTGGAGTCTAAAAGGAAAAGTGGTCTTCTTTCTAGTGAAAGTGAAACTAAAGCAAATCTGGTAGTTAGCACTGTTAGTGTGACTATACCTGTACTGGTAAGAACAGCAGCAAATATAAAGATTGATACAAAATCAGAAATGATAGAGCATCAGGCCAAGTTCCACCATGTGTAACTCCTCATGTTTTCCAGAGTTAAACCGCTTCACTGGTCTCTTTCAGATACTCATAGAATCCTTGAACAGTTTGGGTTGGAAGGGACCTTCAAGATCATCTAGTTCCACCCCCCTGCCACAGGCAGAGACACCTGCTACTGCACCAGCTTGCTCGAGGTCCCATCCAACCTGGCTTTGAACAGTTCCAGGCTTGGAGCCTTCACAGCTTCTCTGGGCAACCTGTTCCAGTGTGTCACCACCCTCATGCAGAGAATTTCTTCCTAGAAATTGTAGTAATACTGAAGTGTTTGCACCCGCAGATCAGTAAATGATGTATTTTAAATCAATAGCTGGCTGACTTACTCTGGTGAAACATTAGACTTTCTTCATGGTGGAAGAGTTTGTTTGTTTTATCTGAAATAAGCTATCAATGGAAATTCCTTGCAGTGGTACGTTTGAATTTGATGGACTTCTAAACTGTGTCTGCAGCCATCTGGTGTGTCCAGATAAAGAAGGTTTTCACTGTATTTGTTGTTTGAGGTAGATTTTTATATCATTGAACACCTTAGGTTTTGTAGATATAGGTATATAGATAGTAAAGGGAGATGCATATTCTAAGACATAGAATCCACAAAATAAATAGCAGTTCCCTTCGGGCTATATCTTACTTTAGCTCAAAAATATTTTTAGTTTATGATGATTGGAAGGCTAATCAGATTCAAACAGATCCAGAACAGATACATAGTGCTACACAACTAATGGGTTTAAGGTTACTAATACTTTGAAAATCAGTAGTAGGACTTGTACAGAGTGCCTGAGGGAACTGGGACTGGAAAAGGAGGGTGAGGGGAGACCACATTGCTCTGTGCAACTCCCTGAAATCAGGTTGGAGTGAGGTGGGGCTTGGTCTCTTCTCCCTAGTATCAGGTGACCGAAAGTGAGGAAATGTTCTGAAATTGTGTCAGGGAAGGTTTAGGTTGGATATTAGGAAAAATGTCTCTTCCTGAAAGAGTGGTCAGGCATTGGAACAGGCTGTCCAGGGAGGTGGTGGAGTCCCCATCCTTGAAGGTCTTCAAGAAATGTGTGGATGTGGCACTCTGGGACATGGTTTAGTGGCCATGGTGTTCTTAGGTTGACAGCTGGCTTCAGTGATTCTATAGGTCTTTTCCAAGTGAAACAATTCTGTGATTCCCTGAGATTCCCAACACCACTCATTCATTGCTGTGTAATGAGGATTTCAGTTCCTGCAATAACAGTGTTGAGGTTCTTTAACTCTAGAATTGAATAGAATAGAATAGACCAGACCAGACCAGACCAGATTGGAAGAGACCTTCAAGATCATCGTGTCCAACCTATCATCCAACACTACCTAATCAACTAAACCATGCCACCAAGCACCTTCATTCTTGTCATTCTAATCCTAGAAGCAGCACTGATGCCCACCTATATCAGAATCTTTGTGTCTCTGTGGGAAGTTTGAAGCACTCAATGAAATGACTCCCCTGTGGACAGTCCTAGAGGCCACTGAAACTTTATGCAACACCCATGAGCAGGATCCTTTTCACAGCGTTTTGCTGACAACTTGCATTGATCCTGATGTTTGTCACCAAAAAGTACCCCAAAGGCAAATTTTTAAGAGTACTGTTAGGTACTTGCTCTGCTTCTGTGTGAGTGTAACGTGTTAACAGTATACACACGTATGCATTTACACACTCTCAGAGCAAGCATGACAAAGTATTCTTCTGAGGAGCCATTCTGGAGTGATGTAAAAGCAGTAAGCTTTTAATTCTTAAATAACAGGACTGCCTGGAGTCAAATGAAAACAAGTACTAGCAGCTCTGTTCAAGGCAGGCAACGTCAGATTATAGTGGATGTGACATCCACAGCCCCCAGGATATCACTGTTAGTCACAAGTGCTATTTCTGTTTCCAATAGACTATAGAAGCAATACAAATGTGAACTTTCTTAAATGTTTCCTCTTACTGCTAGAACAAGTCTTATGACAAGCAGCTGAGTGAACTGGGATTGTTTAGTCTGGAGAAAAGGAGTCTGAGGGAAGACCTCTGCAACTGCCTGGAAAGAGATTGGAGTGAGGTGGGCATTGCTCTCTTCTGTCTAGGAACAAGTAGTAGGATGAGAGGAAATACCCCAGGTTGCTTTGGGGGAGGTTTAGGTTGGATACTAGGAGAAACTTCTTGACTGACAGGGATCTCAAGGACTGGACCAGGCTTCCCAGGGAGGTGGTTGTATCTCTGTCCCTTGAGGTGTTTAAAAGAGGGGGAGATGTGCTGGGGGACGTGGTTTAACCCCAGACTTTGTGGAGTTAGATAATGGTTGGAGTCAATGATCCTGATGGTCTTTTCCAGTCAAAACTATTATTTCTATGACATTACTAAATGTTTTCATGGTGCAATAAGGTGATGTGTCTTGCTTGTGTTTTGACATGTCTTCACAAGAGGGTGGAGTGCTTGGGTCAGAGCTCTCAAACTGACTTGGTCTACAGTCTATAATGCTTTATGTTTTGTGTTTTGGAGATTCAAGTTTGATCATATTTTCATATTTTGTTTAAATACGAGTTCCAAACTCAGTCTTTAATGAAGAACACTGCTAGCAATATGGAGTGACCTTACTTTGAGGCTAGGAAAGTCTGAGCTGAAATAATGAATTATTTTCCATAGTGGAAGTCTAATGGATGTCTATGAATTCAAAACATTATATTAGTGACCTTGGAAAAAAAAACATAGATCACTTAACTCTAAGGTGTCTTTTGGAGACAAGATACATGCAAAGTTTATTTAGTTGAACCAACTTAAGTAAATAGGGTACAATTATTCTGAGGCCCATGAACCCATCAGAATACAGTGCAGGAATAAATGTATCCACAAATTTATGTAGAGAGATATTTTTAATGTGAGTTGAGACCTTCAAAAATCTTATTGCTGATAGCCAGCAAACTAACTGTGAGCCAAAGGAATTACTGGCACTACTCTTGGAGTAAGCCACTACTGATTATGACAACATCTAGATTAAAAATGGGACAATCACAGAGAGACACTTGTATCCCAAAGCACTTGGAGAATTACTCTTACTGTAAAAGAAGTATTCACAGTCTTTCATATAGTTATTTTTCTGTGTGCTTTGGAAATGGGTGAATTAAGAAATAAAAGAAGTAAAAAAAGGGGGGGAAGTGGAGTACGAACAATTCTAATAGAAAAAGAATGCAGAGTTCTGGGTTCCTTTTGTGCTGAGCTCCTTTTATTCTGATTGTTAGGCCTATGGCAATATCCTAATTACTCTTTGGATTGATATCAAGAATGTCCTGCCACTGAATATTTGAAAATATCCACTTCAACTTGGCCATATGGATGGCTTTCAACATCTTTGAGTAATGATGCGTACAGTGTGAAGTGATACTTGCTGAACCTGCACTAACACCTCCAGAAGAGCTTATTCTGCCCATGCCCTGAACCATCTAGAAACAAGTCTGGAAGCTGAAGGGAAGTTTGCTGTATCAGGGATTCTCACTTAGAAAGTACTCTTTTGCATCAGCAACACCTTGGTAACACAGAAACAGTTCCCATATGTAAAATGCATCCAGTCAGTTGAAACTGGAGGAGCACAGACATGAGAACCCACGCATGTACACACCTTCCTGTTGTTCTGTCAAGATTGCCCTCCTATGGTGAAGGCTCAAGCACTGCCAGGGCCTTATTACCTGGTGAGAGCTCGCCTGAAGTATTGTGTCCGGCTCTTGGGGCCACCAACACAAGAGACACATGGACCTGCTGGAGCTGGTCTGAAGGAGGGCCACCAAGATGATCAGAGGGCTGGAGCACTTCTATGAAGACAGGCTGAGAGAATTGGGGCTGTTAAGTTTGAAGAAGAGAAGGCTCTGGAAAGACCTTATAGCTACATATCAATTACTGAAGAGAACCTACAGGAAGGTTGGGGAGGAACTTTAGAAAGACTTGTAGTGATAGGATGTGCGGCAGTGGTTTTAAACTGGAGCAGGGTAGATTTAGATTGGACATAAGGAGGATGTTCTGGAGCTGATTGCCCAGGGATGTGGATGAGGCCCTGACCCTGAAGACATTCAAGATCAGACTGAATGTGGCACCAGGCAGCCTGATCTAGTTGGAGGTGACCTTTGGCAAGGTGACCTTTGAGGGTCCCTTCCAACCTGATGCAATCTGTGAATTATAACTAAACCCAGAATTTATTTCCGGATTGATTCAAGCAAGATCTCCTAAAGAATCAAAGGACAGCTCTTAGTCTTGCGGCTAAAGTTTGTGATGTAGGATCATTTATACAAGAGTTTATTTGTACAACAAAGTTGTTTGTTAATTGTATTGTGTCCTGGAAACCTTAATCACCTCATTTCAGAAGGCTGGTTTTGAAAGCTAGAAGAGGAATGACTGAGCTTAATGCAGCTTTTTGTGTTGGTAGAGTAAATCTGTCACTCTGCATATTGTTTACAATACAATGGCTGCTTCTTTCATAATCTCTTCTACTGTCATTTCCTCCACCTCTTTGTCTTAACATACTGAGAGACAATAATCTCTTAACATTATTCATATTAAAGAGTGCAATCTGTTTTGTTGCTTCGAAAGGACTTCAAACTCAACAAAAGTGGATGAAAGCTAAAGGAAAAAACAACACTAAGCCACAAAATGATGATGATCATATTACTGTTACCATCTATATCCCAATGAAAATAATGGTATTGCCATAGCAACTGTGTTGGCTTTGAGGAATTGGACAGTAGTTAGAACTGAACAGAGTGAACAGGTGGATTGATTTTTTTTTTTATTTTTTAAAGTATTTTCTACACATATTGAAAAAGAATGTTTAAGAAAGTCAAAATATTTAGTACTTAAGCAATTCTCTATTGGCCTTGAGCCCAAGAAGGCAGGCCCTTGCCTATAATTCTGGTTGTATTGATTTCTACTAATGGCTTATCATCTTATTGTATAGTTGTGTACTTTTGTGCCCCCAAACCACTCTCTGGAGTTGTTTTTGGAAGCAGTGACAGTGAGACACACAGGTAGAATAACGGGTGATAAGACATTCAAAATGTGAGAGTGAGCATTTTGTGTCATCATCTGTGGCACACTACAACGTTGCCTCTTCTTCTAGTGGACGACCAGACCAACTTATTTGTTTCTCTTATCTCTTCAGCATATTAATAATTTCTCTTGAGCAGTATGACTCTTGCTGTCTAGTTCGGCTGTAAGTAAGCCCAGTGCAGTATGTAACTGCCAGATGGGCAGCTCAGCATTTGTCTTTTTCTGTTGGTAATTTTATGAAACATGGCCAGTAAATGCCCAGGGTTCTGCAGGATCACTGTAGGTACTGTAAACTGGCAGTTTCTCTGCAGAAAGAATGCTGGGAACTTCATCTTGTCCTGGGTCAAATGAACAGTCTGATTTCTTAAAATCCTGGACAGCCTTGGATTTTTCTGGATCAGAAATGTATTTTGTCTTTAACCTCCAACATTACTTTCCTGAACAGACATTTCTATTTAATTTTATTATCTTCCAATTCAGCCTCTGACAACTGCATTAAAAATTAGTATTCATTTAATTCTTCAGGACTGCACAAGGAAACTAAATCTGACTATTTTTTTTTTTTTTAAATGTAATTTTAAAGGTATGAGTGATCAGCTACTGATAAACAGGATTTTGAAGGCAGTGTTTATCTGCAAGTAATTTTGAGCTCTGGAAAGCATTCACGCTCAATCATCCTGCGCAATGTTTGACAGACAGTCTTTCTTGCGTCATCACAACCTAATCTAAGTTATAATACAGACATGAGAGAAGACTGAGGAAATTTGTAGATCTTCCTGTATTCATTGTTGCTCCTTATCTTCCTGTGGTTCCCTTTCTTTCCTTGACAAATTTCCCTTTGGCAGGGCTGAGTGGTAGGGATGCTGCAGAGATACGATTATTCCCCATCAAGGTTGTACATCTTCAGCTTGGGTAACTGGAAACTTTTTGCCTAGCTACTCCTCCTCTGTGTGGCAGACAGCATGGGCAGGAGTTGATCTGCTGGAGGGCAGAGAGGCTTTGCAAAGGGACCTCGACAGGCTGGACAGATGGGCAGAGTCCAATGGCATGAGATTGAACACATCCAAGTGCTGGGTTCTGCACATTGGCCACAGCAACCCCATGCAGTGCTACAGGCTGGGGTCAGAGTGGCTGGAGAGAGGCCAGGCAGAGAGGGACCTGGGGGTACTGGTTGATTGTAGGCTGAACATGAGCCTGCAGTGTGCCCAGGCAGCCAAGAAGGCCAATGGCATCCTGGCCTGCATCAGGAACAGTGTGGCCAGCAGGAGCAGGGAGGTCATTCTTCAACCTCATAGAATCATAGAATCAAGAAGGTTGGAAAAGACCTCAGAGATCATCAAACCCAACCTGTCACCCAACAACTCCTGACTAACTAAACCATGGCTTGAAGTGCCACGTCCAATCCCCTTTTAAACACCTCCAGGGACGGTGACTCCACCACCTCCCTGGGCAGCACATTCCAATGGCCAATTACTCTTTCTGGGAAGAACTTTTTTCTCACCTCCAGCCTAAACTTCCCCTGGTGCAGCTTGAGACTGTGTCCTCTTGTTCTGGTGCTGGTTGCCTGGGAGAAGAGACCAACCCCCACCTGGCTACAACCTCCCTTCAGGTAGTTGTAGAGAGCAATAAGGTCTCCCCTGAGCCTCCTCTTCTCCAGGTTAAGCAACCCCAGCTCCCTCAGCCTCTCCTCACAGGGCTGTGCTTGAGACCTCTTCCCAGCCTCCTTGCCCTTCTCTGGACACATTCAGGAGTCTCAATATCCTTCTTAAATTGAGGGGCCCAGAATCAAGAGCTCTTCAAAGTGCTTGGCAGAGCATTTGAGCACTATCCCAAATTATCAGATGACAAAATAAGGCACAGAGGTCAGCTACCCTACCCATGGTCACACAGAAAGTGAGCAGCAGAACTAACAGAGAAGAATTTAGGCTTTTCAGATGTCCAGTGTTAACCACCACACCTCACTGCCATTACTGGAGTGCAGTGGCTTAAGCATTTCTGAGGAGCAAAACTCATACAGCAGGCAGGAAAGAGAAAGGATGACCAGGGCCAGAGAGAAGCTGCAACAATTTCAACCCAAACCAATTTGGTAATCAACACATCCAACTGCACTTCAGGGGCTGATCACATACAAAATGGCACTCTGCAGAGAGAGCAAGCTCACTGAACATAAGACACATGATAGCTTTGCAAGAAGTACTGCTTGTCCCAAGCTTGGCAGCAGTTCAGGTAATGCAGCCTCACAGAAGTTGTACTTTGGGATCAGCAGACACCTCAAACACTTCTCCCACCAGCAAGGTACACTTCTCTGGAGAGTCACTCAGAAATAAGAGATACAGGGACAAGTATCTTCTCAGTAGGTATGGATGTGTATGAGGCACAAACCCCAAGGCGAATCACTCGTGAGGTATGGACCAAGTGGTCCAGAGAGACCTCTACCAAGTGGGTAGAGAAAGAGTCATCTGGAAAACTGAAAAAGTCTAAAATAAATAAGGTTAGGAAAGTGAAATTCTGCCCCTGTGCACTGCACTGTACAGGGGGACCTTGAGTCCTGTGTCCAGTTCTGGGCCCCCAGTTTAGGAAGGATGTTGACTTGCTGGAACGTGTCCAGAGAAGGGCAACGAAGTTACTGAGGGGTTTGGAACACAACCCCTATGAAGAGAGGCTGAGGGAGTTGGGGTTGCTTAGCCTGGAGAAGAGGAGACTCACGGGTGACCTTATTGCTCTCTACAACTACCTGAAGGGAGGTTGTAGCCAGGCAGGGGTTGGTCTCTTCTCCCAGGCAGGCAGCACCAGAACAAGAGGACACAGTCTCAAGCTGCGCCAGGGCAGGTTTAGACTGGACAATAGGAGGAAGTTCTCTACAGAGAGAGTGATTGCCCATTGGAATGGGCTGCCTGGCGAGGTGGTAGAGGGACTGTCATTGAACGTGTTCAGGAGGAGACTTGATAGGGTGCTTGGTGACATGATCTAGTTGTTTGATGGGTTGGACACGATGGTTTATTGTATTATTATTGTATTATTGTATTGCTGTGGGTACAAGATGCACCCACCTGGATGCATTCCTCCCCCCCCCTCCTCGGGGGTTGGACCCGATGATCTCTTGTGGTCCCTTTCAACCTCTGTGATACTGTGAAGATAATAGGAGAATCATGCTGTGCAGTTTGTAAGGTGCTAGAAAATATTACTAAGAAATTACAAGTGAAGAACTACTGAGAAATTATATTTGCCCTGAAAAAGCCACAACTACAAGTCCCCGGGTTCTGAGTTCTCAGTCACTAAGATAAAAAAAGTAAAACCAATGCTTTAGTTTATCTTCACTTCACGGTACAAAATATTGGAAGGGCAGAACAAAAATTCTAACGTGAATTCTACTTTGAGTTACAAAATAGTAAAAGGCACTTTTTTCAAGTCACTATTTTCAAATATTTTTTTCCTCAAGTGTTGTGGCACACTTCTGATGGAATGCTTTCAAAGTTGCTTGTTTCAAAGTTGCTTAAGAATCTCTGTCTTGGGGGCATGAGGATGGAAGAAAATGAATGAATTTTGTAGCTTGAGCATGGGGCAAAAGGTTTGTAACAGTAAATTTATTTATTCCCACCTCCTCCGGGGTTTTCTGAGATGTGAGCAGATGGGGCTTTGATTTCCAGCATAAGGCCAATGATAAAGGATTGGAAATCACACCATTAAAAAATTATGAGCAGTAGGCTATAAATTTTTATCACTCAGTATTGTTAATTAACCTTTAAAAGCTGATGATGTAGAGAAAGCCTGGGGTTTGGTTTCTGTGGGAACACTTTTTAGTAGTAATGAGCACCTGAGGATTCTTTTCTCTCCCAGAGTGAACATGACATTTCAATTCTCAAAGATGAGTGTGTGATGCCAGCACCTTTCAATGCTTCAAGCATAGCAAGAAAGCTTGGTATTTTCCATATGGCTGCAGAGAGGGCAGTGATTTTCTTCTCCTTAGGCTGGATGTGATTCCAGATTTTCCACTTTCCCATTCAGGAATTAGTTGCATGAATAGCACTCAATTTTAGAAGTGTTGCTGGGGAACCTTTTACTGACATTTTGCCATCAGCAGGAGCAAAACTGAAGGCTTGTAAGGACTTCTTCACCCTTGCCTATATTTATCCAGCTGGATCTTGTAGCAGTTTTGAAGCCATTTTAACTTTTTTTTTCTTCCCCCCCCCCCCTTTTTTTTTTTCTTTCAAATGAATTGCACAGAAGTAAGCATTAAAAATAATAGCAAAAGAATATTATTTGAGGATTGTGAATCCAGTTGACTCACAGCCGGTGCCACAAGAGCTGAGCTAATGACAGGGCTATCAATATTGGCAGCAGCCCACGTGAAATTAGTAGAGAATCAAATTAAGTTTAGCCATCCCAAGAAATGCTGCCTTCTGCTCTACTGATCCTGTAATAGTACTCACACTTATTTTTAGATCATGAAAAATCCTTGTGATAACCACTCTGGAACATTTTATCAAGCGAGTAGAAAGAGGAAGTTTGAAGAGAGAAATCCTCCATCTTTTCCTAACTTTTCTCAGGTTTATTGTGCTTTGTACTTTGAAAGCTTTGCTCTTCACAGGATATGTACGATTCCTTTAGTCTGAAGATACCTGCAGGAGGCCCCTTTGGTCATGAAGGCTGCTTTTTGTGCAGCATCTCTCAGTGAAAAGTGTCTGTAGAGCAGCTTATTGAGTACGTTGGCAGGAATGACTTTTTGCATTTGGGGAGTCACATCAAATGATACAGATGACATTTCTGAAGTTACTTAACACCAAGTGTATACGTTTTCAGGTCTGGACTTGCACTTTCTGCGCACTGAATCACTTCCTACAGGTTTCCAAGGGAATTGCTAATTACAAGGCTATTGTCTCAGGTACATAAAAGCAGAAGATGATAAACTTATCTGACAAACTTTTTGGACAGGTCTGAAGTAAAAAATGTCAGAAAAGCAACGCACTAGACAAGGCACAAATAACTTTATTTTTTTTCTTCTTCAGAAGCCCTTCAAGATATTTACAGCACCAAGGAGCATCATAATGTGTCACCTTTCTGGTCTTGATTGTTTCAGTTGCTGGGTGACACATGACAGGAGGCCGGTAAGAACATTCATTAGTTTCCCATCTGTATTGTCTGTGCATCCATCCATGACCTGCAGAGTGGGCATTTTCTCTACTTACTGTTCCCATGTCAGAATTTGTTTTATACTGGGTTTCAGATCTTGCTTGAGTAAGAAGCTATTGCCTGAAGTTACCTTGTGCATGTTATAGGAAAAGGTGATGGTGATGAAGTGATGTGCTCCTTCCCTCGTGCTCTATTGTCATAGAATCACAGAATGGTAGGGTTTGGCAGGGAACCTCTGGAGATTATCTAGTTCAACCCCCTTTGCTAAAGCAGGGTCACCTACATCAGGTTGCACAGGAACAGGTCCAGGCACGTTTTGAATGCCTCCAGGGAAGGAAATTCCACATCATCTCTAGGCAGTTCTTTCCACTGCTCTGCCACCCTCAAGGTAAAGAAATCCTTCAAGTTCAAGTGATACTTCTAGTAGTCTATTTTGTGCCTGTTATTCCTTGTCCTACTACTGAAAATAGGTCATGAGGATGGCCTCATAGCCTCCACCCTTTAGATATTCACAAGCACTCACTCTGCCCTTCTCTAGGCTTTAGCTCTTTAGAGCCACAGGTCTCTCAGCCTGTCCTCCTTACAGAGATGCTTCAGTTGCCTGAAGCACCCTCATAGCCCTGTGTCGGACTTTCTCCAGTAGTTCCCTATTGTTCTGGGAAGCCAAGAACTGGTCACAATTCTTCATCTATTGCCTCACCAGGGCAGAGTCAAAGGGTGAGGAGAACCTTTCTTGACCTGCTGGCCACATACTTCTTAAGACACTCTAGAGTAGCTTGGCCACTAAACCATGCCCCAAAGGGCCATATCTATACGTGCTTTTTTAACACCTCTGGAGATGGTGTCTCCACCACCTCCCTGAGCAGCCTGTTCCAATGCCTGACAACCCTTTCAGTAAAGAAATCCCCCCACCCCAACCCCAACACAGCTTGAGGCCATCCCTGGGACTATTTTGTTCATCCAATTCTGCTCAAAGTGGTGTGTACTTCTGGGACATAGTTTAGTGGGTTTGGTGATGTTAGTTTGATGGTTGCACCGGATGATCTTAGAGGTTTTTTTCCAACCTGAATGATTCTGTGATTCTGGAAGCATCAAAGGTGAATGACCTAAAGCTTTGTTGCAGGATATCTAGGTAGTACTTGTTCTGATGTATGTATAAAGCTGTATAAGCAATGATGGAAGAAGGTGATTTCCTACCCCCACCTTCTTTCCTCTTCCAAGTGAAATACAGGGACAGGGATTCTTTTTGTGGGCTGTTAATATTTGTTTCCCTAATTGTGAAGGGAAGGATCTGTTTTACTCTCTTCCCCCTGCTCTGTCTGGAAACAAAAGTAAAAAGGAAAAGGACAGCTGGGTTCATTCTTTGAATTAGAGAAGGGAAAAAAATCTCATGTTCTCACCTCACACTGAGAAAAGAGGTTGCGTTTTCTTCTAAGGATGCCTCTCCTTTGTCAAAGAGTGTTTTTTCAAGCTGCTACAACATTTATTGGTTTTGAGCTGCTTCTCCAAGGTCTTGTGTGATTGTGGTGCTTTCCTTATTTTCAGATCTTAGCTCTTTACCAGTAGAATTGTTAATTGAAAAACAAAACATTTTGGTGAAAAATAGACTTTATGTTCCCAAAAACCCCCCAACAAAACCGCACAAAAACAAACCTTCTTTTTCCATAGCTCAAGGCATCTGTAAGAGGTTCATTAAGAGTTTTAAAACAGTCAGATGAGGCTGCCTTTGTTTCTTGAAGTTTCATCCTGGTGTATCTGTAGAGGTACACTTGCTTCACACTAATGTTTGTTTTCATTCAACTGGAAAACAGAACTGTGTTTAACTACAGTTTTAGTGAAATCCCCTTTTCCTTCTTTCATTAGAGACTGCAGACATCTGAGTTTGGCTTTTATTGTTCTGCCAGCTGCAGGAACATTAACAGTCTTCAGCTTCATGATGAATATTTTTGCAGTGGTCTGACCTCAGCACAGGAAGGACATGGGCATGCTGGAGAAGGTCCAGAGGAGGCCACAACAATGATCGGAGGGCTGTGAGAGTGTTTGGGTAGTTCACCCTGGAGCAGAGAAGGTTTCAGGGAGACCTTCCAGAGGCCTTCCAGTATCTGATGGGGGGGCTTACAAGAAAGCTGGGCAGTGACTATGTAAAATGGCTTATAGAACTGGGCAGGGGGTAATAGTTAAAGCTAGAGAAGGGCACTTTTAGACTGGACATTAGGAAGAAGCTCTTTACTATGAGGGTGGTGGAACACTGAATCAGGTTACCCATGAAGGTGGTGGAGGCCCCATCCCTGGAGACATTCAAGGTCAGGACTGATGTGGCTCTGAGCAACGTGCTCTAGTTGGGAATGTCCCTGCCTACTTCAGGAGGGTTAGACTAGATGACCTCTAGAGGTCTCTTCCAACGCAGGGCATTCTATGATTCCACAGGGGAGAAGGAGGGGGATGGGGGGAACCCACACCAACAAAAGATCCACCCCCCCCCAAAGCTGTGCACTCTGTAGCTGGATAGGTGTAAGATGACAAATATCTACATGGCTGCCGGTAGGAACAGGTAGCGTTTACGTTTGTACTCCAGAAAACCAACTCACGTAGGTACAAAGCATAAGCGCAAAAAACTCCAGGAATGTAATCTTTGGGTTTGCTATTATTTAGTAAGTTAGCTGGAAGCACTTCTAGTGAAACTTTTATTTTTTCCTCTGAGAGTTGCTACTAAGGGCTGCTCAGGTTCTGTCTTAGAAGTACAGAATTCTATTTCACCGAATTGTTCAGGCAATTCACCCATACTGTAATACTGAGTAATATCTTCCTGAAGAGATCTGACAGCTGCTGAAAGACCTGAGGTTTAGTTGCTCTGTAATATTTCAAGACCATTTTTAGAACAAATTTCCACACAACTTGGGATTCCGCTCGGTTACATCAAAGAAGTGCAGTTCATGTCAACAGAATTGTAACAGTGATGCAAAACGAATGAGACAGAACTGAGCTGTGTGTTCCTAAATCCATATTCTGGATTTTTAGGGTTGAATTCCTTGAAATGTGTGGAGCTAGCCATTTGTACTGTAAACACACCCACTGATGGCAGTGATTTAATCAGCTTAATAGCAGAAATATTCTGACATTCAATCTGAAAGAAATTGAAGGTGATCAACTTCTCACTAGGCTGATTACAGTTATAAAATGGATTTAGATACTGAACAGTTTTGATTGGCTTGCAATAGTTCCAAACAGTGACATTAATCTAATGTAACTACCGGTTCTCATTCTTTACAATTTGTTAGTCTCATCCAATTAATGTAGCAAGGAGAAGGTGGGAAAGCATGATTTGTTTCTTCATCATTTCGATGCTGTTGAACAGTAGTGTCAGGGAATTTATCATAGAATCAGTCAGGGTTGGAAGGGACCACAAGGATCATCTAGTTCCAACCCCCTGCCATGGGCAGGGACACCCTACACTAGATCAGGCTGGCCAGAGCCTCAGCCAGCCTGGGCTTAAACACCTCCAGGGACGGGGCCTCAACCACCTCCCTGGACAACCCATTCCAGGGCTTCACCACTCTCATGGTGAAGAACTTCCTCCTCATGTCCAGCCTGAATCTCCCCACCTCCAGCTTCATTCCATTGCCCCTAGTCCTATCACTACCTGATGTCCTGAGAAGTCCCTCCCCAGCCTTCCTGTAGGCCCCCTTCAGATACTGGAAGGCCACAATAAGGTCACCTTGGAGCCTTCTCTTCTCAAGACTGAACAGCCCCAACTCCTTCAGTCTGTCCTTGTAGGAGAGGTGCTCCAGCCTTCTGATCAATTTATAGTATTTCAGTAAGCTACGAGTCACCTCTGAACGCAGCCTAGGATGTACTGACCCTTGATATATTTTGTTCTCTGTTTTTTTCATAAAACAATGAACAAGAAAGATTATTGAAGGACAGTAGAAGTCAAATTACCTCAAAATCAGGATGACACAAAGGCTTCCCTCTCTTCTCTCTCAAATAAACACATCTAGCAGCTTGGCTGAGGTTTTTGTCTCTGAAGTTACACCTTGGATTTCTGGAATTCTGAGGATCCAGTTAGCTTTCATGAACCATCTGGCTTTAGGTGTAGATCCTCTTTGTCAAGGAGAGTGTCAGCCTGCCTGACCACAATAAAGAAAGACAGAGCAAGTGCTGAAAGAGCCATCTAGAACTGTTTTGTTCAAGGTAGTTAAAACCGAGAATGGTGAAATTATTGATGTATAACAAGGGACACCAAAGACAGAAGCCTGTTTGGTTTTTCTTAGTTTTCCTCAGAACACCCAAACAACTGAGGTTCATTAACTGTACAGTGGCTCTGTTTAATGCTGAAAAAAACAGATGTGCTCAGCACAGATGTGCTCAGATAGGCTGTGTCAGAAAGACAGCCCAGTGCAGTAGTTTAGGTTGCCTGGTATTCTTCCTAGTGTACATTGGTACTACACAATTAAAACTGATTTCTGAAAGGCTTCATTTTACAGAATTGCAGAACTGTTTTGGCTGGGGAAAAAAAAAAAAATCTTTAAAGGTCATTGAGTCCAACCATCAAACCACCACCACCACCATGCCCACCAAAGCATGTCCCAAAGTGCCATGCCTATGCATTTTTTTGACGCCTACAGGGATGGTGACTCCACTGCTCCCCTGGGCAGGCCGTTCCAATGCTCAGCCACTCTTTCAGTGAAGAAATTTTTCCTTATATGCAACCTCAAGCTCCCCTGGCATGACTTGAGGCCCTTTCCTCTCACCTGTCGCTTGATACTGGGGAAAAGAGAACACCATCCACCTCATTGCAACCTCTTTTTGTAGAGAGCAAAAAGGTTTTGAAGTTTCATAGATTCACGGAATAGTTTAAGGTGGAAGGGACCTTGAAGATCATCTAGTTCCAAACCCCCTGCCATGGGTGGGGATATCTTCTGCTAGGGCAAGTTTCTCAAGGCCTCATCCAACCTGGCCTTCAACACCCCCAGGGAGGAGGCATCCACAGCCTACCTTGGCAATCTATTCCAGACTCCTCACTGTAAATGATCCTCATTGTAGAAAATTTCTTCTTAATATCCAGTCTAAATTTCCTCGCTTGTAAGTTTTGTTTGATCACTTTTGGAAGTATATGGGGGGAGGTCTGAGAATTTGTACCCTTTTAATTATGCTAAAGGTGGCAATAAACAGAAAGGTATGTTTTCTGTGTATTCACTTAGCCTCTTTCAGTACGACAGCCTCTTTATTAGCCAAGTCCATTAAATACTCTTTTTCCCAATGGCAATAAGCAGACCTTCCAATAAACCTGTGTAACCTAGTTTACTTCATGGCTCAGAGTGTGATGCTGAGATCTCATGAGGAGAGATGTGCCACTTTCTTACTATTTTGGGAAGCAGTAACTGGAGCATTTACCAGTTTGTAACACAAACACGCTAACATTTCTGCTGCTCCTTGAAATTATTCACTTATCCACATTAACAGTGTGGGTGGCCTACTTACATGGGCTTTTGCCTTTGGTTTTCTGATTTTAATACATCTTCTTCCATTGTCCTCCTTCACTTTCTTCATCTGTTATGCTTACTTTTAATTTTGTCTCTTAGGATATGCATTTATATTGCTTTGTCTGTTGTATGTCTCTGCTCATGTAGGGAATCAAATGAACAACAGAGAAAGACCATGTGGGTGAAAAGCTGCTCTAATAGTCCCCAAAAGATTACTAGGATTTATGACTGCTATTAACACTGGAATAAGTATTAAACATTGAGCAGTCAAGTAAATGAGAATTCTGTGGCTTATCTAGGATGACTTATTGTTTGACTGTAGTCTAAATCTTGTTTTTTCTGAGGATAAGTAAAAATTTTCTCACCCTTCAGACAAAGCCTTTGCGCATGTGTCTACAGAGGGTTTTCAGATCCATGGCACTGGCTGTACAGCAAAAGCATTGACAGTTTTGGGTGCTCTTTTTGTTATAAATAGAACACCACAAGAGGCTTACTTGTTCAACTTGCTGGAGCTGCAAAATTACTTCAATTTGTTGATAGATGATTCAAGTATGAGTGTTATAAATCTCCTAAATGAGCTGGGAAGATTGCAACTGAGTGCAAAAGGGGCTGCTGGTAGAGTATCTAAGGATGTTGTTAGTCCTGAATTAGCCTGATGTCAAGTGAGGTTTAGGTTGGATGTCGGAAGAAACTTCATGACTGAAAGGGTTCTCAATGACTGGAACAGTCTGCCCAGGAAGGTGGTTGAATTCCCATCCCTGGAGGTGTTTAAAAGGAACAGAGACTTGGTGCTGGGACAGGTGATTTAGCACCAGACTTGGTAGAATTAAGTAATGATTGGCTCAATGATGGGAGGCTGAACATGAGCCTGCAGTGTGCCCAGGCAGCCAAGAGGGCCAATGGCATCCTGGCCTGCATCTGGAACAGTGTGGCCAGCAGGAGCAGGGAGGTCATTCTGCCCCTGTACACTGCACTGGTTAGGCTGCACCTCGAGTATTGTGTCCAGTTTTGGGCCCCTCAGTTTAGGAAGGCTGTTGACTTGCTGGAGTGTGTCAGAGAAGGGCAACAAAGTTGGTGAGGGGTTTGGAACACAAGCCCTATGAAGAGAGGCTAAGGGAGCTGGGGTTGCTTAGCCTGGAGAAGAGGAGACTCACGGGTGACCTTCTTGCTCTCTACAACTACCTGAAGGGAGGTTGCAGCCAGGCAGAGGTTGGTCTCTTCTCCCAGGCAGCCAGCACCAGAACAAGAGGACACAGTCTCAAGCTGCACCAGGGCAGGTTTAGACTGGACGTTAGGATGAAGCTCTATACAGAGAGAGTGATTGCTCATTGGAATCGTCTGCCTGGGGAGGTGGTGGGGTCACCTTCATTGGAGGTGTTCAGGAGGAGATTTGATGGGGTGCTTGGTGACATGATCTAGTTGTTTGATGGGTTGGACGCGACGATCTTGAAGGTCTCTTCCAACCTGATTTAATGTATTGTATTATCTGAAAGGTCTTTCCATCCAAAATGATTCAATGACTTTTCAGTAATGTATTTCTTAGTGTTTGAAGTTGGGCACATCATGATGTTGATGTAGTCAGATTATTGCATGGTGTTGCTCTAACAGATCCTTTCCATTTGAGCGTAATGTGGGGGTCAGAGCCAAGAACACAAAGTTGGAATATAAACAATAATCAGCCAGTTAAACTATTAAAAGGTGTTTCCCTAGCTTAATCATAATAATTTAATAAGTATTGGAACATTGCCTTTTTTACCCCCCACAACAGGGATGCAAGTCAACCCTTTCAGGAGATCTGAATTCCAGACATGGGGTCAGTTTGCCTGTCCCTAATTAAAACAAACCAAAAAATACCTAAAACTTTGTCTGGGATTTATCCCAGCCTATTTAAGCTGCTTAAAGCTGGGTGTCTAGTGTAGCTAGCTTAGAGAGAAATATTTCCTTTGGAAGAAAGGGCAGGAAGCCATAGTTTTCTATTGATTATTTAGGCTAGATGCTAGACTCCAGCAACCCAACTTTTAGGTAACAAAATTTAGGTGAGGAGGGTTCTACTATCATTAATTATTTTCATTTGTTTCTCAAGAACAATCCTTTGGGTAACTCTGGGGAAATAATTTCCAGAAACTGAATTGCTGGGGAAAATTTTATGCTGTTAATTAAGAAATGTGCTTGCTTTTACACTCTATCCTGTTAGTTTGTCTTGGTGTGAGATGAAGCTTGTCTATTGTCTTTCCAGAGATGCTGAAAGGGAGGACAGAAAAAATTACTAGAGGTAAAATATGATGGAATTTTAATACACATTTTGCAGTCTAGAGCCTGTGTGTATTTTGGGCAGTCACACCAGATGATGGTATCACTGCTGGCTCTCTCCCACTTCACACTTGTCTCTGTCTCGCCCTCCCTGCGGGAGCAGAGTATGCTTCTTTTCTTCAGTCTGCAACAGCTCTCTTTGTTTTGGGGACAAAACAAGGGCGGGGCTGAAATTTGTGAGGCAAGGGGAAAAGCTTTATGGCTATCACATAGGAAATGTTGAGAAAGGTTTGTTCTTCTGTTCTACTCAGAAGCTCCATCCTTTCTTAAGCTCTAAGACGCCATGAACATGTAAACAAGGCTTTACTTCTTTCAGGACCGAGACATGCACAAATTAATAGCTACAACAAGCTAATATTGAGCTCTTTTCAAAGCCACAGCAAAAGTTGATGAGTTGCAGTACAATCATTATTGTAGTTCATAATGTTGTGTCCGTTTTCCTCCAGACCTATCACTTTTACACCACACAGCAGTGAGCTGATAATGCCTTTACTGACACTCTTCTCCATAAGATTCTTACTGTACTGCTGAGTTGTGATAACAGCCTGCTTGAGATTATTAGTTGGACTTTGTTGTTGTTCTTTTTCTTGTTTCTTTCAAACACATGCCCTGAAAATATTGAATGCTGATGGAAGAGTCTGAGGCTTCTTCAAAAACTGACACAAAGTGGTTAGGGTGATTAGTCTTTCAAGCATAAACATCTTCAAGGGAATGCATATTAAAGGGGGGTAAGAGACAAAACAGTGAGTCAAGGAAAGAATTTGAGAAGTAGAATACTACTTGAGTGTACTGGGATTGAGGTGGGGGAAGGGGCTCGTCATTGGAATGGGCTGCCCAGGGAGGTGGTGGAGTCACTCTCTCTGGAGGTGTTCAAAAGGGGACTGGACGTGGCACTTGGCGCCATGGTCTAGTCATGAGGTCTGTGGTGACAAGTTGGACTCGATGATCTTTGAGGTCTCTTCCAGCCTTGGTGATACTGTGATACTGGCTGGGCAGGGGTGGATGGAGAAGAAAAGAAATTAAGAGATGATCTAGTTATGCTCAAATGCAGCAGGACTAAGACAGAAATACAACATGTTACTCCCTGTAGCCAGACTTTTAAATAGCTTGGATGCCCTCCAATAATTTAAATGAATCTTTAGCATGACTCATGACCAGACTGAGCTCTGCCAGTTTCACTGCAGGGAATTCCTCCTATGTGAAGGTGACACTTCGTGGCCTGCATATTCTTTTTGACGTTTATATATCTTCTTGCCAGCTAATTGTTGTGATAGGTGTTAGTAATTTAATCTCACTTCTCATGCTTTATGTAAGATTAGAGGGATAAAACAGCAAAGTACTGAAGTTGCAAAGTTTTTCTATTGTTACTATTAAAGTGCATATGCAGTGGGAAAAGTGAAATGTGAGCTTCTGCCACTGAGAAGAAAATCCTCCAATTGCAGTTATTGCAGCTATTGCTATGATTTATTCCTATTGTGCATTCACCTTAATTAACAAGGAAAAAAAAATGGAGACAAGAATTGTATTGCTGTCTTGATTGCAAATTGTATCTTAGTCTGGAATGCCATGTTTTGTAGTTCCATAAAAACAAACAGATTATTAATTTTGGGGCCAACTCTGAGGAAAAATGTTGAACTACTTTGCTCAATTTTAAATGTGTTTATCTTTCAAATAACTGTTCCAAAAGTAAGAGTCTAAAAAAACCCAACTGACCAAACCAAACCAAAAACACCAGAAAACCCATCCAAGACCAAAACAACAAAAGTCCCCCAAATAAGTCAAAACCTGAATAGCTTCCTGAACATGCTTCTCCTTTACTTATGTGCTAAATATGTGCTAGTTACCAGGGTGAATGAGGTTTTGTCTGGTGAGATAAAGCACAGTTTCAGGTCTTAAATATTGCCTAGCTTGCAAGATGGTGACACACTTACAAAGGCATCGTCCCTGGGTTAAGAGTTTAGGTCCATCTTTCAGGCCAAACTCAGGTGAATTCACCATGGCACTAGAAATCCTGAGACTACAAGGCCCAACAGAGAAAACCATAGAATCATGGGAAGGTATTGGGTGGAAGGTGCCTTAGAGTTCCAACCCTCCTGCCATCAACTGGGACACCTCCTGCTAGACCAGCTTGCTCAAAGTCCCATCCAACCTGCCACTGAGCGCATCCAGGCTTGGAGCCTCCACACCATCTCTGGACAACTTGTTCCAGTTGAAATGTCTATTTCCTGTCTGTTTGAATTAGGTCAAATAAACCTGCAAGCAATAAGGGACTGTAACTTTAATTTGATTTTTTTTTTTGGGATAAATCTAAACTTGTGTAGTTCCTTAATTTCTGATATTACTAAAAAAGAAACAATTGATATACAAGCCCAATCGGAAACTCTTTCCACAACCTAATCCAATGGGAAAGACCAGCTAAAATCCAGGAGTTATGCTATATAATAAAGTCTTTTCTTTTCCTTAACTAATAAGATTCTCAAATAGCTTCTATAGCCTTTTTTGCTGGCTGTATTTGGGCAGGTCATCTCAAAGACACAGAGATGTGGTGCTGAGGGACATGGCTTAGCACCAGACTTGGTAGAGTTAGATAATGGTTGGACTCAATGACCTTAAATGTATTTTCCAACTGAAACCATTCAATGATCTCAAATCACCTCTTACTTTTGGTAAGGAATGTTGTAGCTATGTTGCAATAATATTTTGGCTGAACCAATCAACACTTTTGACAATGAGCTCATTCAGTCAAGCAAAATACCACAACCACGTGGTTACACCACTTCTATCCTGGAAGTGGTTGCCAATGACAACACAGTTTGCAGCCAGGATGAGAGTAGATGTATCTAGAAAATGCTGTCAAGACAACTTCAGACTGAAAAGTGGTGGCCTTTCTTGGTCTGTGATCACCTCAGCTGATTCAGTTCCATTTGCCATAGGTCACTATGCTTGATGGCCATTTTTCCATTCTGCACATTCAAGTAGGTTTGAGTTGCTTGATGTTCACAGAATCACAGAATGTTAGGGGCTGGAAGGAACCTTGAGAGATCATCTAGTCCAACATCCCTGCCAGAGCAGGATCACCTATAACAAGTTACACAGGGTCTTGAATGTCTCCTGAGAGGGAGATTCCATAACCCCCCTGGGCAGCCTGTTCCAGTGTTTTGTCACCCTCACAGGGAAATAATTCTTCCTCCTGTTTCCATGGCACTTCCTATGCCTCAGCTTCCACCCATTGCCCCTTGTCCTGTCATTGAGCATCACTGATCAGAGCCTGGCTCCATCCTCTTGGCACTCACCCTTTTCTTATTTATAAGCATGAATGAGGTCACATCTCAGTCTCCTCCAAGTTGAAGAGCCCCAGCTCCCTCTGCCTCTCCTCATAAGGAAGGTGTTCCACTCCCTCAATTTGAAAATGGCTCTGTGCTGGACTCTTTCAAGCAGTTCCCTGTTACATCACCAGAATATGTTCTCTGCAGAGTTATGCCTCCTTGTCATTCAGAAATTAATATAGTATGGAATTTTGTCATCTTCCTAACTTTAATCCTATAAAGTAGATTTTTAGGGTCATTTTTTCTGCAACTAGATGTTCATTTCTAATTGAACTTTAGAGTCTCTAGAAACAAGGAGTCTGGTCACTTACAGATATACATGAAGATATATATATATATATATATATGAACACGCACTGTTATATCAACTGTCAAGGTAGATCTTTGGTTCAGAAACTAACTGAAATTTCTAAATCTGGTATTTAATGGCATAAAAGTCTTACCTGAAATTGTGGAATTTTGGGTTGCAGCAGAGGTTTTCATGGAGGTTACCTGAAATATCATGAAGCTTTTGGGTTGAGCAGAGGTTTTCATGATGGTCACCTGAAATTTTAGGGAGCTTTTGGGTCAGGTAGAGGCTTCCATCGTGGTCACCTGTAATTTTAGGGAGCTTTTGGGTCAGGTAGAGGCTTCCATCGTGGTCACCTGTAATTTTAGGGAGCTTTTGGGTCAGGTAGAGGCTTCCATCGTGGTCACCTGTAATTTTAGGGAGCTTTTGGGTCAGGTAGAGGCTTCCATCGTGGTCACCTGTAATTTTAGGGAGCTTTTGGGTCAGGTAGAGGCTTTCATCGTGGCCACCTGTAATTTTAGGGAGCTTTTGGACTGAACAGTTTTCTTTGTTTGTTTGGGGTTTTTTGTTGTTTTTCTAATGGATATGCTTTCTTTACACTGTGAAGTTCATAAAACATCTGCTCTTTTCAGAGCATTCTTGTCTGTTATGTCCACCAAACTTTTGATAAAGCCCATTTAAATAGGGAGGAAAATGCATAATAAGAATTTTAAAGAGAAATGTAACAAGGGCCAAAAGCTATTTTAACATCTGGATGATTATCCTTTGGCTCACTTCACTAAACTCTGTTCATCTTAGACAGCAGTAGGAAGCAAAATAAAAGGAGCTGTAAGTGAGATTCTTTTGAGTTAAGCCAATATTCTAATAATAGAAGATTGCCCAAAGTAAGCTTGCCAAAGAATGGGAGAACAGACCACACTCCTCTAGCATCTATGGCTCTAATGTGGCAAGATTTTTGTATTAGGCTGTTTTAAATCTGGTGACTATTCAGCTATATTCCTTTGTAGTAAATACACACCAATCATGCTTTGCTTAAACTTTATGTATCAAACCAATGATTGCAAATCAATTAAATAAAACCCCAAACAACAGACAGGCTTCTGCTTTTGGCAGAATTCTGTAGATTTACATGAGTACAATTTAATACTGGATTACCGGATACTGGGCTTGAATCATAGATTCAATAAGGTTGGAAAAGACCTCAAAGATCAAGTCCAACCTGTCACCCAAGGCCTCATGACTACTAAACCATGGCAACAAGTTGATTAGGATGGAAGAGCCTTGGATTTGTCATTTCACATAGCTGATATTGTCTTTCCTTTTAGCCAGTTTCTAGGTATTTAGAGCTCAGGAAAACAGCCAGAGGAAATAATTACACATACATCTTTTAGTAAAGATGAGAAGAAGAAAAGACTCTGGGGATACCTAGTGGCAACTTTCCAGTACCTGAAGGGGGCTTACAAGAAGGATGGAGGCCTTGTTTACGAAGGCCTGTAGTGATAGGATGAGGGGCAACAGCTTCAAACTAGAGAAGATTAGATTGGATGTTAGGAACAAGTTCTTTACCATGAGGATAGTGGAACACTAGAAAAGATTGCCCAAGGAGGTGGTTGAGGCCCCATCCCTTGAGATATTTAAGGTGATGCTCAATAGGGCTATGTGCAACCTGATTTAGTGAAGGGTGTCCCTGATCACTAAAAGGGGTTGGACTGGATAAGCTTTGGAGGTCCCCTCCAACCCAAACCACTTTATGATTCTGTGGTACTATGGAGATCTCGCTATGCTTAACATAGATCAGGGGGAAAAAAGTTTCTATAGCAGTAACTTTTATGAGAGTTTTGTAATAAAAAATTTGATCTCTACAATTAAAATTTCAGATTTGTGTCCTGGGGTGGCTGACTGTATTTCATGTTTCACAGTCAGTTTTATATTCATTGCCATACAGTATTTTACATACTGGGTTTTTTTGTGTGAAATCAAGGAAACATGCTTTAAGCTCTTCTGGGCAGCTGAGGATGGAAGTTGTGTCCTGATCTTGGACTCTGGAAATCAGACTGGAGTCATAATATTAAACCTCAAATGGTATTAGTCTGTATCCCATAAAGGAAAAACAACACTGTCAGCATCATTAAAGCTAAGCACTCTTTTAGTCCTGAGCAGAAAAGTCACAGAATCACAGAACTCTCAGGGTTGGAAGGGACCTCAAAGAGCATTTAGTTCCAACCCCCTGCCATGGGCAGGGATCCCTCACACAAGATCATGTTTAACTGAAATAAAAATATATACTTTATGGTGATGATGATTTATTTTTATACGCCTTAGACAGTGCTCTGCTTTAAGATAAAATTATAGTTTATCAGTTTATCCTCTTCAGGTTAAAGTGTCTTTAACATTCAATGTCTCATTAAATCTGAGGGTCATACAATCATAGGCTGGAAAATACTTTCAAGATCAAGTCCAATAGTCAAGCCAACACCATCCTTCCAAATAAATCATACTCAAGTGCTATGTTTTGATCACCTCCAAGAATGGTGACTCCACCAGTTCCCTGGGCAACCTCTTCCACTACTTGCTCACTCTTTCAGTAGAGAAATTTTTCCTAACTATCCAGAGAAGAGCAAGCAAATTCAGCTAGCAAACTTTTAAAAGCAGCTTATTCAAGATGTAATCATTACCTGCTGAAGCTAGAGCATGCTTTTACACTTGACTATAATTTCTCAGCACTAAACTAATCATTCTGTTTTTAAATGTGTCTGACCTGACATAATGTTACTATCTGAGAATGTTTAACATTAGAGGAGATGCCAAAAGAATGGGTTTGGCATATGTACAGTACACTTATATCTATGAACTCAAGTGTTCATGCCAAAGGAAACAGATTGGTATAGAAAGGTTAAATGATGCACTTGCAGGAAAATGTAGAGGTTTCTAACAAGGTATTTATATTTGCCCATACATTCAGGCTCAGTACAATCTCCTTAAAGGCCTTTCCAAATTTTCCCTGAGACCTTATTTAGAGCCATACACAGGTCTGTTGCTATTACTCAACGTGTTAACAAAATACATATGCTCTTAATGAACATGCAGGAAGTATACCATGTCTCATACTTGGACCTTAATTCTTTCTACTGGGGTGTGTGTTTCTTCCCATTGGTTTGTCCCACAAAATCTTTCAGTGACCATCCCCAAGCACTTATCAAGTCATCTTGAGAGAACAACTTTCTCTATGTATGTCCTGATGCAGGGAAGCCAAACTATTATGTAAATAACTATCCCTGGAGGTGTTCACGAGGTGATTTGATGTGGCACTTGGTGCCATGGTTTAGTAGTCATGAAGTCTTGGGTGACAGGTTGGACTTGATGATCTTTGAGGTCTCTTCCAACCTTATCAGTTCCATGATTCCCTTCAGCTGCCATGAGAGGAAGTTTTAAAAGCTGGGAGATGTCCTATCCTGAGGCATTTTGATATGTCACAGTAACATCCAACAGATGGAAAGGGTAAATTATAGGGAAATAAAGTACTAAGATTAAATTCCTGATTAACAAGTCTGTAATTAAACTCCCACTGTCTTCCTTTGGGGTTATAATTTTTAATATGCTCCTAAAAATATATTCTAGTTACTCATTAAAAACTATTTGGTATATTTATTTATATTTTCGATTAGACTTTACACTAAGCATCTGTTTTGGAGACAAGCTGCTCAGAAGTTATATCATGTTGCCACAAAACCCCAACAATATCCCTCTTTAGGTGGAAAATGATATTGAAAACAATTTAAACCCCTCTTTTTCTCACAGACTATTGCATAAAAATCAGGTTTTCACTTTTGACAATTCACAATGTCTGTTTTTATCTATTATGAGAAGACTTTAGAGGTCTTGTCCAAGCAAAGCAATTCTATGGCTCTGCTCAGGATGTGGTTTAATGGCCACGGTGGTGTTAGCTCAGCGATTGGACTTGATGATCTTAGAGGTCTTTTCCAAGCAAAGCAATTCTATGATTCTGTAATGACTGAATTAATTTTAGATACACATTCAAAATCCATAAGAAATCATTTGGAAGTGTCATTCACCATAAGCAAACAAAGTTTTGTGGGGCACTAAAAGGTAGGACAACACACATTATACTATAGGTGTTCCAAGCAAAAGTGCAGATCAAGGTGGTGGCTTTAAATAGTGAGGGAAACAAAGTTAACTGCTTTAAATCTGTGTTTTAGAACTATTCTCTTGAAGAAATATTTATAGAAATGTGAAGAGCAAATGTCAGCTGGATGGAGCCAGGCTCTTTTAGTGATGTCCAATGATAGGACAAAGTGCAACGGGTACAAGCTGGAGCATAGGAGGGTCCATGTGAACATAAGGAAAAACTTTTACACTGTGAGAGTGACAGAGCCCTGGAACAGGCTGCCCAGAGAGGTACAGATACAGAATTATCCAGATCATCAAGTCCAACTTATCACCCAACACCATCTCATCAACTAAACCATGGCTGTGGAATCTCCTTCTCTGGAGATATTCAAAACCCTCCTGGATTCGTTCCTGTGTGACCTGCTCTGGGTGATGCTGCTCCTGCAGGGGGGTTAGACTAGATGACCTTTCAACCCCTCCAACCCCTAACATTGTATAATTCTGTGAAAATCATGCCTAAAAAATTAAAAATACAGTGATGCATTCAAGCTGTTTTAATAGGGATTTGTCTGCCCAGTTTTTAGGGTCCAAAGTTCATGGCTATATTTGCCTTTAGACTGTGGGAAGTGCAGATCTTGATGGCTTGAGGGAAGCTCTTCTCATCATTCTGTTCAAGACATCTGTATTTTTCTTCTCAGTTTGCTGTAATATTTTTCTTGGTTTTTCAAACTGTTCTGTATAAATGTCTACTATAAAACAGATGGCTGCACTTCAGTGGTGGATGAAGTGCTGCCTTATATATCCAATTTGTAACCTTAAATGAACAGAAGCTATTTTTAAGTTGCTGATTTTCATGAAAGCAGCCCAAATCTTTTCAGTAACAGACTTTACGTAATGGTGTCATGGCTTGAACTAGAATGGAAAGCCCTCTCTTCTCTAGGCTGAATAACCCCAACTCTTTCAGCCAAGCTTCACAGAAGAGGTGCTTCAGCCCTCTGATAATTTTTGAGGAGATGTCTTGGAGAAGAGATAGAAAATTCAAATAAAGATAGTTGAGAATAGTCAAGGAAAATAAATATGCCTTCAGAATGGTAGATCCTGGGCCATCTGGTTATGTCAACAAGCAACTGAATTTCAAGTATGGATGTTGATGACAAGAAAATGGATCACAAGAACTCCTCAGATATGCTCCTAATGAATTCAAACCTAGATACCTGTCGCTGGAGTTAGGTGAACCTGAAGAACCTGTGTCTAAAAGGCTTGTGCAGTTCTCTGTTTTCTTCCTTGCTTTCTCATCCCATCCATATGTCAAGGATAATTCATTCACCTTAGTTTGAGGGAGAGGAACTGGTTTGCTTGTTGGACCTCTAAGTCTCCTATGTTTTGCATAAAGGCTTAGTCAAAGTGGATACTACTTGAAGTTTTGGAGTGTGCTACAACTTGTGTAGAATTTTAGACTGTGCAAAGCCTTTTGTAAAGTGTTAAGAATACCCTCAGGAAGTCTATGTTGGGGGCGTGGTGGGTTGAAGTTCCCCGCCCCAGCGCTAACTTTGCCAGACCAACTTATATAGAAGCAAATCAAGTGGGGGGAAACAGGCTTAAGATCAGATTTTTAAGAACAAAGCCACCAAAAGTTTGGGATATGGTGAGGGTCTTGCCTCTTGTCTTTTCTGTTAAGTGAACTCTTGGCTTCATAGAGCAAAGTTTCCAACAGCCCCAAGGGTGAATTATAACTAGGTAATAGCTATACCATGGAAGACAGAAAAGCGAGTGCTTGCAATGCCCTGATAAGTCACTGGTTTTCTATGATGAAAAAGAGATGTTTATAGCTGATTGCTTCATTTGCCCCTGAGGAAAAGGTATTTCTGTTATTGCAGTTAGAGACTGAGGTTACAAAAGGTGGTTACCACAGAACACTTGTCACGTTAATAACATCCTGAGTTATTTACTTTGTGCTCTGAAGAAAACAGTGTTGCTTTATAAATAATACCTTGGATCAGGTTTAGCATTGCTTCTAACAGTGCATTTCAAAATCACCTGAGACTTCTGCAATCTCCACAGAGCAGTGAGTAGGTAGGCTGAAATCTTGGGAGCGGAAGATCAGTCTTAAATGTTTTGCATGTTTTGAGCTGATAGCTTTCTGTCTACTGCTCCTAAGGAAGCATGGACTGAAAAGAAAAGAATTACATATTTTTTTTTTTTTTTTTTTTTTTTTGGACATAGGTTATTGAATGTGTTCCTTGAATTTTAAATCTTTGTTTCATAGAGTCATAGAAGGGTTTCAGTTGTAAGAGGTCTTTAAAGTCATTGAGTCCGACCTTCAGCCTGAGACCATCATGTCCCAAAGTGCCACATCCACGGATTTCATAAACACCTCCGGAGATTGTGACTCCCCCACCGTCCTGGGCAGCCTGTTCCCACTGACCACTCATGCAGGAAATAATTTTTCCTAATTTCCAACCTAAACTTCTTTGGCACATTTTCATGTGTTTCCTCTCATTCTGTCACCTGATGTTAGGGAGAATAGACCAACCCCCTCTCACTCCAACCTCCTTTCAAGTTGTGGTAGAGAGCAATGACGTCTCCCCTCAGCCTTCTCCTCTCCATATTAAACAGCCCCCATCGCCAGCTTTGCTGCCTTTTTCTGGACATGCTCCAGCAACTCAGTTACTTTTTTGTAGTGAGGGTCCTTACCTCCATGCTAAAAACCTAAAGGATTTTAAAAAGGCTGATTTAGCACCATGAAAGTGAACTTGTTTGTTTTTAAGAATAGTTTCAGTTGAAAAAGGCTTCTAAGATCATCAAGTCCAACCATCAATACCTAATGTTCCCAAGGTGTTTCTGCATTATAGAGCTTCATATTCATTCTCTGCCCTGTTGAAGCCACATCTAGAATATTGTGTCTGGTTTTGGGCCCCTCAGTTCAGGAAGGACCTCAGGAAACTGCTTGAAAGAGTCCCATGCAGAGCCACATAAATGATTGAGGGTGTGGAACATCTTCCTTATGAGGAGCGACTGAGGAAGATTAAGGGGTGACCTCATTCATGCTTATAAATATGTAAAGGGTGAGTGGCAAGAGGATGGAGTTAGGCTCTTGTTGGTGATGCCCAATGAGAGGACAAGGGGCAAAAGGTGCAAGTTGAGGCATAGGAAGTTCCATGGAAACAAGGAAAAGTTTTTCACTGTGAGTTTGACAGAACACTGGAACAGGCTGCCCAGGAGGATTGTGGAGTCTCTCTCTCTGGAGATATTCAAAACCCGCTGGGATGCATTCCTGTGTGATCTGGTATAGGTGATCCTGCTCTGCAGGGGGGTTGGACTGGATGATCTTTCGATGTCCCTTCCAGCCCCTAACGCTCTGTGATTCTGTGATATGCCACACAATTAACTTTTAGGAAGCCTTTTCCCTGGAGTGGGCTAAAATGGTCCTCAATTACCATAGATCCTTGCATGTTGGACTGTCCCATATTTCTTCTTATCTAATTGCTAATCTGTTCTGCATTCTTCTTGATAGAGGGTGGAATACATTGCCATTAATTGCCTATGCTAATATACATAATATCAGAAGGTACAGCTTCTAAAAGTCAAGATCTAATAATAATTAAGCTTGAAAAAGATAATTCTGCTTGGATAAATATTAGCTTTGTACTGTTATGTAAGCTCATTAGAATGTTGGAAAATACACATTATTGATACAGGGATCATTCCTTTTTGCTGAACGAAAATTTGTTTCTTGATCTCTTCTAATATTCCATGAGCAGTTAGTTTGGACAGTGTCAAAATGTACTGGTAAAGGAAAGATTGTTTTGTCCCCTCAAATGACCTCTTTTATGGTCATTAAGTAGACAAAGGGCTCAGTGAAAGGAAAAATATGTTTTCAAGTCATCAAGGAAAATGCAGACAGCAAATGTTCTGAAAACTAAGGTTCTGTAGGACATCCATGGAGACAAAGGTTCCCTGAAAATGCAACAAAACTTGATACTGAATGCAAAACTCTGAGAGATATGGTGAAGAATAATTAGAACAGAGTTGGTCTAATAACCCAAGAACATTTGATGCCATTTCCACTGCGAGACTGCATTGCGTTTATTGGAGTCACCATCACTGGAGGTGTTTAGGAAGAGACTGGATGGGGGGCTTGGTGCCATGGTTTAGTTGATTAGATAGTGTTGGATGATAGGTTGGACTTGATGAGCTCAAAGGTCTTTTCCAACCTGGTTAATTCTATTTCTATTCTGTACTTCCAAGAATAACCCAAGAATATTTGGGTTGTTCTTGGAAGTCCAGACTAAACGTAGCACAGTGTTGGTGTGGAAATGGCATCAATGCAGATGTGGAGGGAACAGTTTTCCTGGAAATCTGGGTTTTGATCTGTCAGGTGTGTAGGCATGGCAATCCGGGACATGGTTTAATAGTCATGGTGGTTTTAGGTTGATGGTTGGACTTGATGAGCTTTTCCAGCCAAAACAATTCTGTGATCCTTTAGTGTAGCTCTATCAGAAGGCAGCAACTTAGGCTGATGGTTTGTATTAAAATAATGTTGAAGGTTTACAGAGATTTTATGGAATTTTATTTTGTTCCCAACAGAAAAGCTGATTTGTGCCTTTGTGCTGGAAGACAGGGATTTCAGTGTCCCTAAAGGCTGAGTAAGAGAAAGGAGTGGAAGAAGGTGGACACCTTAAGGTGAGCCCATACAGGCAGAATATTTTACACCCACTTTTTGTTCATATATGGGTTGTGTGTTATTCTGTCTTTGCTAACGTGCCCTGTATGTGTTTTTTTTTTCTCCCAAGGCTGGCTGAGCTCTCTGGCCCACAGGGAGACATAAATGTTTCCTAACAAAAATCCAATACATTATTTCTATAAATAATTCATGGCTAAATGACAGATTTAATCATTTTACCATAATGCTTGAGGTTATTTACATGTAAGATGTTGTAGGCTTGTGTTTATATCAAACTCAACAGTCTCAGAAGCTATTTTGGCAAGAAAAGTATCCTCACTGTTAGTGTCCAACCATAAAAATTGGTGAATGTTTTTCAGTAATCAATACTCATTCTAGAGGTTATTTTAAGAGAACTATGGGGGAAATCTAGGCTCACAAATATAAACTTCTGTCATTGCTAACTCAAAACTAATTTTGCCAGTTGTGTTTTCTAAGGGTTTCCTGTCCTTCACAGAATGTCTATCTGAAAAGGCTTTATTCCTTCCATATATAAATATTATTCTACAGTATCTGAATTAAGGGAGCTGCCAGTTAGCCCCAGATACAGACCCAAAACTGTGATTGAAATTGGAGTTATTTTGTTTGTTTGGGTTTTTTTTCCCTTCCCCTCCCCCCCCCCCCCCTTTTTTATTTAATGCCTTACAGGTCATGGCAAATTTGCCTTAAAAGAGAGAGCAAATATACACTATGCTAACCGTATTAGGGCTTTGGATGCCCAAGGGGTATTTGGATATGATTCGTAGTACCTTTCTTTCCTTTTCCTCTTAAGCTGATGCAGGAGGCAAAGTAGGAACAGGAATATAGATGCAGCCAGAAACAAACAGAAAGAAAAGAGAGAGGGGGTGGTAATTTTACTTGCTGTGATTATTTTGTAGGCTCATGATAGCAGAGATGGAATGTAGGCTTTTAAACATGGGTGTGTGTTTTTTTTTTTTCCCTTCACTTGAAAGGATTATTGGTGGGCTGTTTTCTCTTTAATATATTGGAAAGCATTTGAATGTGTATGACTGTGTGAAAAAGATTGCACTGATTTCATTTTCTTCTTGTAGATATCATGCATTTATCATTACTTCCTAGTGGATCATCCCTTGCAAATGAGTTGTCCTTGTTACATAGCAATGCCAAACCCAGCAGTGGCCAAGTCTCAAAAGTGTATTTTATCTTTATAGCTCTGATCTTTTTATGCAACAGGAAAAGAGTCTGAAAGGATGTAAAACTGCACCAGAGAAAAGAATGGGCCTTGCACTGATTATCATGATTTGATAATCAAGGAACAAACCTGCCTTGAAGTCAAGTGGCACATGATGTGCACAGGGCAATTTCAATTATTCATGCTATTGTGGGAGGCATATTACCATGTCTGCTGTTGCTGCTTGTAGAGTGTCAAGTCTCTGCTCCTGGCTTGAGGTTATGCTTTGTTTCTGGGCAGTAACTTTGAAGAGGAAAATCAAGGTATAGCATACAAAACTGAAATATCATGTAACTAGATGGGTATGTTCGTTCTGAGATAAACACAACAGTCTTTTACAGAATCACAGAATCATTTCAGATGGAAAAGACCTTCAAGATTGAGACCCAATTGTTAACTCTACCAAGTCTGGTGTTAAGCTGTGTCCCACAGCACCACATCTCTGCAGCTTTTAAATCCCTCCAGGGATGGGGATTCAACCTTCCTGGGGAGCCTGGTCTAGTATTTCAGAACCCTTTCAGTGAGGAAGTTTTTGCTAATATCCAATTCTGGTGCAACCTGAGGCCAGTTCTTCTAACCCTATCAGTACCTTGAGGTACTGCTGAAGGACTCTGAAATGACAACTAATCACACCAGGTTGTCTCAGAAACCCATGCACATTGATCCAGTGAACAGGATCACTTACATTGTGCTGCAGCCCTCTACTTTGAGCCTGCTGATGCATGACTGGGCGTCTCAACTCTTCCGTTCCCAAGACCAGTCTCTGTAAGCCATGCATAACATCTAAGTGGTCAGTCTGTCTTTATAATAGCTCCATACTCTGTCCTACTCCTTGTTAATGTTAGTGAAAATTAGTAAACAGGGATGGCAGGAAATAAAAACATGGATCAGGAAAAATATAAGGACTTGTAGAAGTTTGTTAATTGGAGTGGGAAAAAGGCTGGTGGTTTGCACGTGAGGCAGAGAATAACCACAAGCAGGAATTAAGTTTGGGTTTTGGATTTTCCAAATACAAGATACAGACTTATTTTCAAGTATACTATGAAGTGGTGCAAAAAACCCAAATAATCCAAAATGATTCAAGTGATGCAAATCCAATGAGATTAACCACGGAGAACTGCACTTTTATCCTCCCAGAGTAAAACAGCTTCTCTCTCTTCTCAGCTTATGAAGGGGATTTACTGCTTTAACAACTTTTTAGGGCTTGGTTTTCCAGGGAATATTATGAGGAAAAGGCAGGGGTATCCATACATAACATCCCTCCTCCTTCTCTTCTTTATTCGTACTATTGTGTTCTTCTGTCTTGATCTGTTTCATCCTTATGCTGTGTTGAAACTGTTGGAAGTGTTTGATTTTAGAGCAGCTGAAATCAATCCTGAACGTAGAGGAGATGCAATTTTTGTGAGACTTCTGGGAAAATGAAGGTTTTATGGATATTAATAGAAGGGAAATGTGTTAGCACTCTTTAAATGACAATTACCACAGTAGCTGGTAATTACCTTTTAAAGAGTTGTGATTTTCCCTGTTTGAATCCAACTTTTCTTTGGCACAAAGCCTCTTGGCCATCAAAATCATTCCTATCTGAGTAGAGAAATGATTAATTGACTTAAATTTGGAGGAGCATTTGGAATAATTTTCTATGGATTATACAAACATCTGGAAGGATTGCAGTAGGTGGACCTGGTTTGTGAATTTTGTTGTCTTTCTCAGCTTCTGTGTTACGGGCTGCTGGCTGTTGTGTATCCATGGGAATGATGATATGTGGCATATTGCTGTCCACTGAAGGAAGGTTATTAATCAATAGAGGAGTAATAAGAGGATGCATTTCTAAACCCAGATACTTTCTGGTACCATGTGAAAATTATTGGAATGCAAATTACAATTCAAAATAATTGTTCAGCTAAGGCAGAGGCAGAGTAGCAGTAGATTAGACACCAAACACTGGAACAGGTGGTTCAGGGATGGCAGTTGAATCTCCGTCCCTGGAGGTGTTTAAAAGACACAGAGATGTGGTGCTGAGGTACTTGGTTTAGCACCAGACTTGGCAGAGGTAGATAATGATTAGATTTCATGACCTTAAGGGTCTTTTCTAATTAAAATCATAGAATCATAGAGTTGTCAGGGTTGGAAGGGACGTCAAGGATCATCTAGTTCCATCCTCCCTGCCATGGGCAGGGACACCTCACACTAGATCAGGTTGCCCAGAGCCACGTGTAGCTGGGTCTTAAAATCCTCCAGGGATGAGTTTTCTACCACCTCTCTGGGCAGCCTGTTCATGTCTCACCACCCTCATGATGAAGAACTTCTTCCTAACATCCAATCTGAATCTACTCACTTCTAGTTTTGCTTCATTGCCCCTAGTCCTATCACTCCCTGACACCCTAAAAAGTCCCTCCCCAGCTTTCTTGTAGCCCCCTTCTGATACTGGAAGTTCACAATAAGGTCTTTTCAGAGCTTTCTCTTTTCCAGACTAAACAGCCCCAACTCTTTCAGTCTGTCCTCATAGGAAAGGTGCTGCAGGACTCTGATCATCCTCATGGCCCTTCTCTGGACACATTCCAGCACCTCCAGATCCCTCCTGTAATAGGGGCTCCAGGACTGGATGCAGTACTACAGGTGGGGTCTCACCAGCGTGGAGTAGAGGGGGAGAATCACCTCCCTTGACCTGCTGGCCACAATTCTCTTGATGCAGCCTAGGATCTGATTGGCATTTTGGGCTGCAGGTGCACACTGAGGCTCATGTTGAGCTTCTTATCCACCAGCACTCCCAAGTCTTTTTCTTCAGGGCTGCTCTCCAGCCATTCACTGCCCAGCCTATATCAGTGCCTGGGATTGCCCTGACCCAGATGCAGGACCCTGCACCTGATCTTGTTGAAGCTTATGAGGTTGACTTGTGCCCACCTCTCCAGCCTGTCAAGGTCCCTCTGGATGGCATCCCTTACCTCGAGCCTGCCCACTGCACCACACAGCTTGGTGTCATCAGCAAATCTGCTGAGGGTGCACTCGATGCCACTGTCCATGTCACCCACAAAGATGTTGAACAAGACTGATCCCGGGACTGAGCCCTGAGGGACTCCGCTTGTCACTGGCCTCCACTGGGACATGGACCCGTTGACAGCCACTCTTTGGGTGCGGCCATCAAGCCAGTTCTGTATCCACTGAATGGTCCATCCATCAAACCCATCCTGCACCAGCTAGGAGACCAGGAGGTGGTGCAGGAGAGTGTCTAAGGTTTTGCTCAGATCCAGGTAAATGACGTCAGTTGCTCGGTCTTCATCTATTAATGTTGTGTCCTTGTTATAGAAGGCCACCAGGTTTGTCAGGCAAGATTTGCTCTTGGTGAAGCCCTGCCGATTGTGCCAAATCACCTCTTCATTATTCTTCTGCCTCAGCAGTGCCTCCAGGAGGATCTGCTCCATGATCTTACCAGGCACAGAGGTAAGACTGCCTGGCCTATAGTTCCCTGGGCCATTCCTCTTTGCTTTCTTCAAAATGGGAGTTATGTTTCCCCTTTTCCAGTCAGTGGGGACTTCCCCAAACTGCCAGGACTTCTGGAATATGATGGAGAGAGGCCTAGCAAACTCCTCTGCAAGTTCCCTTAGCACCCATGGGTGTATCCCATCAGGTCCCATGGACTTGAACACTTTCAGGTTCTTCATGAAACTTGATCTTCACTCACCATGGGCAGTTCCTTCTTCCAGTCCCTGCCATTATCTTCCGTTGTTCTGGGGGTGTGGCTGGAGCCCTTGCCAGTGAAGACTGAGGTAATGATTCTATGATTAAGAATGGGGGTATTTCTGCTCCCAGATTCTGCTGGGGTGGTTGTAGGGCTGATAGGGAACATTTTTATCTCATCCTTAGTGAATGGAGAAATGAATTTTTACTTTATATATATGGTTTTTTGCTTCACTGCTGTGAAGTAGTTTCTGGTTGGAACTTCTGAAATAATTTTAACTCTCTATGTGTCAATAGCTCTTCTGTGCTCGTTGCAGAAAGCACTTTAACTCTGGCAAACCACCTGCATTGTCTTGTGAAGGCAGACAGGTATTGATTTCCACAGTCAGTAATTCCTCTCAGCTACAGGTCATGGTAGGAGTGCTCTATGTCTCTCTTATTTCTTTAATTAAAACATGATGCTGGGCAAGCAAATCTTTTCAAATGCATTTTGTTCTCTTGTGTTTTTCCTTTGTGATGAATTGGCTCTGAGATCCTTTTTCCCAGAGGTACTGGTTTCTGTGAATAATTGACATACATGGCAGTAAGCTAGGCAACAATTCCCTTTTTCTTACTTTTCCAGTTCTTTTGTTTGGTCCCAAAGCAAATGCTGCCTTTGAGGTAGGCTGAGCTCTACCTGTTTCTGTTGGCTCTATTTGCAGCTACTGTAAGAGAAGCAGCAGGACACTGAGCTTCCTTTGTGCCTACTTTTCAGTAATTTGCAATTTCTCCTTGCTGAGAGATTCCTCCCATAGGTAACACATTACCTTCCTGGCATTTAAAGATTTGCTTCCACCATTTCTTTCTGTAAACAGAGATAACCTATTTTCCATCCCTGATCTGATTTAAACCTTAGTAAATCCATATCCTAACTGAAGTTAGCAGGTTGTGCTTAATGGGATTAGTACAGCTAGCTGAGATTGGAGCATTGTACAGCGAACACTGAGCAGGTTCATCACCCTTCCAAGAAGACATACAAACTAAAATCCAGTAATTCACCCCATAACTCAAATACCTTCCTTAATAGACTACATTTTTGTGGAAATGGTGTTGAAATGTGAATTAAATTCTTACCTTCATTTAGTTGCAGTAGATACTTGCAATATTGTCTTATTCTGGCTGCATAACACAAACTCCCTCAGACCATAGAATCATGCAATCATAGAACGGTTTGGATTGGAAGTGACCTTAAAGATCACCCAGTTCCAACCCCTCTGACATGGCCAGGGACACCTTCACTAGACCAAGTTGCTCAAGGCCCTGTCCAACCTGGCCTTGAACACCTCCAGGGAGGGGGGCATCCACAACTTCCCTGGGCAACCTGTCCCAGTGCCCCGTCACCCTCACTGTAAAGAATTTCTTCCTAATATCCAGTCTAAATAGGCCCTTTTCCATCTTAAATCCATTGCCCCTCACCCTGTTGCTACAAGCCCTTGAAAAGAGTCAATCTCCAGCTTTCTTCTAGGCCCCATTCAGGTACTGGAAAGCTGCCTATAAGGTCTCCTTGAGCTTTGTCTCCTTCATGCTGAAGAATGGAATGGAATGGAATGGAATGGAATGGAATGGAATGGAATGGAATGGAATGGAATGGAATGGAATGGACCAGGTTGGAAAAGACCTTTGAGATCATCAAGTCCAACCCGTCATCCAACACTATCTAACTGACTAAACCATGGCACCAAGCACCCCATCCAGCCCCAACTCTTGCAGCCTCTATGTGTCAGAAAACACACGAGTGAAATATCAAAGCAGCCTTTGCCCAGCACATTTAGAAGTTTCTTTTTCTGGTTTTTCTCTTTCAGTGTATGTTGTGCCTTCTTGTGTAGGTTTGGGTTCCTAACCAAACTCTGGATAAGTTTATAATTGTTGCATTTATACTTTTTGAAAGGACAGTCTCTTTGTTGTCACCAGAGCTTTGGCCATTCCTGAAGCTCAAGATAAAGATACTTTTCAAAATTCATAGCAGGTATAGGATGAAGCTCTTGGCTCTCAGTCCTGTCAAGGTTTGCCTGAGTTTAAGATCTCAAACTTCTCACATTAAAGTAGCTACAGATATTGTAGTGTGATCAGCAATCACATTTAGCTGAGTGGAAATTTATACAGCACTGCAATAATAGTGCTGCAATAATAATCTATGTTTATTATGAAATTACCTCTGGCTGTACTAGACTACTTCACCTGCAACCCTATAACCTGAGTTTTTAATATGAGAGCAGAAGACTCTCCACCGCTGGCAGTTATTAATATTTCCACAAAAGCAGTTCATAGGGCAAGAGAAAAATTAATCCTACTGATTACCAAATTGATTAGAAGGTCTAATCATCCTCTGAGCAATAAAATGAAATAATTTGTGTCAAGGGGTGGCCTGATTCTGATCAGCCAGCATTAATGAAGTGCTGGCCTCCAAAGTTCCTCAGAAGTTTTCTGATGAGAGTTTTATTGTTGTTGTTTACAGTAGTTGTTCTTTCGGTCTCTCCTGGATGAAAATACAAGAGACAGATACCTCATGGCTGAGTTCAGAGTAATTAAAATCCTCCCCTCTAGAACGTTATCTTTGTGTCTTTACTGAGTGATTGTAATGCTGGTTGCAGCATTACCTACCACAGCTCTTCACAGAGCAAAATGCTTCTCATACAGTGAGTGAACTCCTTCTCTAAAAGCCATCTTTGGATGAGCTACCTAGGTTGTCAATTGCTGTCTGTTCAAACTCTCACATTAACCACATCCCAAGCAGTTAATTTAACCAAAATTAGAATATGTTGCCCAAATGAGCCAAAGCTGCTTTTAGAAGTAAAAACACCAACATTAAGTACTGAGTGTACAATACATTACCTTGTACTACTTGATGGGTTATGATTATAGACCTGGGGCAGCAGCTTAACAGCAGCTGCTAGCAGTGTGATCTCAAGGATTTTCCCCACAGTTCAGCTATAATAGATGTGGCCATGTGGGAAACATCAGAATTAAGATTTGAGAAGTATCCCCTCAGTTTCACCCACAGTTTTATAACTATTTTTGGTTTATGTCTGAACAGTTAACTCTTCACTATTAGCTATCCAACTTCTGGTTTTCTTCTCTCAAGGTCACCTGCACTGTGTCTTTGATGCCCTTGAGTGCTCACCAGGCTGAAATACATGCCAAACTTCCTGGCTTTTTTCTAATGTTTGGTGTGAGCTCTGATATTTGATAGTGATGGGCTGCAGCCCTCCACAAGTAACTTTTTTTGGAAGGCTCTCTGAATTGTTTTCCCTTAAGTTTTATTCTTGTTGCTATTGCCTGAGGCAGTGTGAGCAGAGTGACAAAGCAGGCAGTGCCACTCCATTAATGAGCTACCTGGGCTGTTCATGCAGGAGAGCAGCCTTCTCTTATTCCCCTAGGACATTAAATTAAGGTTGACAATGCATTGGGTAACTGCTGCTGAGGTCTGATGGCTAGGCTTAGTCCACAGTCTCCTTAATCTCTAACCTGTAAGCTTGGAAAATTGCCTGCTTACACCTACTGAAGGCACAGCCAGACTGATTTGGAAGCACACAGGTATAAAAGGAATGCTTCTGTGCCTTGCAGAACATCAGTACACAATCTGACACTAAGCTGACCATTGCTGTTTGTAGGCCAGAGGGGTAGGGTGCCACGCAGAGGGACTTTGACAGGTTGAAGTGGGCCCATGTGAAAAACTCATGAAGTTCAAAAAGGCCAAGTGCAAGGTCTTGGACCTGAATTGGGACAGTCTCTAGCATGAGCACAGACTGAGTGATGAATGGGTTGAAAGAAGCCCTGCAGAGAAGGGCTTGTGGATGCTAGGCAAAATATGTTATAACAGCACAGTAAGCAGGTTGTGTCTTTGGGAATTTGAGTGATAGGCATTGCTAGCAGGTGCCAGACTTGTTGGGAGGTGAACATCCATCAAGAGAGTACTTGGCTTTGTAAAGCTGCCAGTATAACAGTGGTTGTAAATGTGATTGATCATCTGATCTCAGTGTTTTCTGTTTGTTTCATTTGATTCAGAGTTAAATTAATATAAATAACTGACCTACCTAATTACAGCTGTAAGGGTTGTCAGGGTTGGAAGGGACGTCAAGGATCGTCTAGTTCCAACACCCCTGCCATGGGCAGGGACACCTCACACTAGATCAGATTGCCCAAAGCCACATCCAGCCTGGCCTTAAAAACCTCCAGGGATGAGGTTCTACCACCTCTCTGGGCAGCTTATTTCAGTGTCTCACCAACCTCATGATGAAGAACTTCTTCCTAACATCCAATCTGAATCTACTCACTTCTAGTTTTGCCCCATTGCCCCTAGTCCTATCACTCCCTGACACCCTAGAAAGTCCCTCCCCAGCTTTCTTGTAGCCCTTCAGATACTGGAAGTTCACAATAAGGTCTTTTTGGAGCCTTCTCTTCTCCAGACTGAACAGCCCCAACTCCCTCAGTCTGTCCTCATAGGAGAGGTGCTCCAGCCCTCTGATCGTCCTCATGACCCTTCTCTGGACACATTCCAGCATGTCCAGATCCTTCCTGTAATAGGGGCTCCAGAACTGGACACAGTACTCCAGGTGGGGTCTCACCTCAGTCTGTCCTTGGGAGTTTCACAGCTGTTCGTGCCAGCGTCATTCTTCTTTGATCTTCTTCCAGCATGCCTCTGGAGCAGACAAAGAAGTTCTGTGTAGTGAGCAATCTGCTTATTTCCTCACTGCCCCTCTGCAGAAAGCTTTTGCTTTGCTTTTTACATTGATACTGTGGCACAAAACAGTACTGAATTGAAAAACAAACAAACCAACCCCCCAAAACAAACAAATGAAACCAACTAACCGACCAAAAACCAAAACAAAAAACCCAACCCAAACCAAAACCAACAACAAAACAACCCACCAAAACCCCCACAAACAAACAAATAATGCCCAAGAAAATTTGTTACAATAATCTGTGCATGTCTGTAGATAAAAGGTAGAGTCATAGCATCATTGTGATTGGAAAAGATCTTTAAGATCAATGAGATCATTTAAGACCATTCTCTAACTCTAATAAGCCTGGTGCTGAACCATGTCTCACAGCACCACGCCTCTGCAGCTTTTAAACACTTCCAGGGATGGGGATTCAACCAGCTCTCTGGGGAGACTGTTCCAGTATTTGAGAACCCTTTCAGTGAAGAAGTTATCTGAATGACTTGAGAAAAATGTGAGTGAAGGGTAGGTAGACTTTATACTGTCTGGCTATAACCTTATACTTGTTTGCTTATTTTTAGCCTAGTTACATTGATCCTATACTGGCAGAATTATTCACTACCTCTTGTGTGAAGTGTGTTATTATCTTGTACCTAGGATTTACAACCTGACTTTGTACTCAGATAAGAACATAGGAAGTGATTGGGTCCTGGGTATAACTGAGCAGTTCTGGAAGCTTCAGTTTTAATCAGCATATTCCTTGTCTCTGCTTTCAATGGAGAATATTTTTAGCTGCACATACCCACAGAATGACTCCTTGCAGTTGTGGCTTTAGAAAGTCCAAATCAAAGTTTGCAGATCCTTTCTTACTCACAGAATTGCACAGTGCCTTAGTTTCATTTTGCACTTATGTCCATACACTGATAGAAGACTTGCAAGTTGTCTACTGAATAATTAAGTCTCCTGTCCATCTTCTTTGCTGATTGTGGTAAAAAGAAGGGCTTCTCTAATGTAAGAATATTTCATGGATAATTGCAAGTCCTTCCACATTATTTTCGTGTTCTTAAGAGTTACTGCATCTTTTTTTTTTTTTTTTTTTCTTCTGTGGAAATTAGTACAGGAACAGCATTCAAAAGGGTTGACTTATTTTTACATAGGAGTTGGAATAGGCTGGGGTCAGAGTGGCTGGAAAGCTGCCAAACAGAAAGGGACCTGGGGGTACTGATTGACAAGAATTTTTCCTAACATGCAACTTAAACCTCCCCTGCTGCAACTTGAGGCCATTTCCTCTCATTTTATCACTTGTTCCTTGAGAAAACAGACCAGCCTCCCTCCTGGCTCCTAACTCCTTTAATAGAGGTTCCTCAGAAAGTACAATACAATACAATACAATACACCAGGTTGGAAGAGACCTTCAAGATCATCACGTCCAACCCATCAAACAATCCAACCCACCCAACAACTAGACCATACAGCCAAGCACCCCATCAAGTCTTCTCCTGAACACCTCCAGTGAAGGTGACTCCACCACCTCCACGGGTAGCCGATTCCAATGGGCAATCACTCTCTCCGTGTAGAACTTCTTCCTAACATCCAGCCTAAACCTGCCCTGGTGCAGCCTGAGGCTGTGTCCTCTTGTTCTGGTGCTGGCTGCCTGGGAGAAGAGGCCAACCTCTGCCTGGCTACAACCTCCCTTCAGGTAGTTGTAGAGAGCAATAAGGTCACCCCTCAGTCTCCTCTTCTCCAGGCTAAGCAACCCCAGCTCCCTCAGCCTTTCCTCATAGGGCTTGTGTTCCAAACCCCTCACCAGCTTTGTTGCCCTTCTCTGGACACGTTCCAGCAAGTCAACATCCTTCCTAAACTGAGGGGCCCAGAACTGGACACAGGACTCAAGGTGTGGCCTAACCAGTGCAGTGTACAGGGGCAGAATGACCTCCCTGCTCCTGCTGGCCACACTGTTCCTGATGCAAGCCAGGATGCCATTGGCCTTCTTGGCTGCCTGGGCACGCTGCAGGCTCATATTCAGCCTACAATCAACCAGTACCCCCAGGTCCCTCTGTGCCTGGCCACTCTCCAGCCACTCTGACCCCAGCCTGTAGCACTGCCTGGGGTTGTTGTGGCCAATGTGCAGAATCCGGCACTTGGATGTGTTCAATCTCATGCCATTGGAGTCTGCCCATCTGTCCAGCCTGTCAAGGTCCCTCTGCAAAGCCTCTCTGCCCTCCAGCAAATCAACTGCTGCCCCCAGCTTGGTGTCATCTGCAAATTTACTGATGATGGACTCAATGCCCTCATCCAGATCATCAATAAAGATGTTGAAGAGCATGGGGCCCAGTACTGATCCCTGGGGCACACCACTAGTGACAGGCCGCCAGCTGGATGTGGTGCCATTCACCATTACTCTCTGGGCTCGGCCCTCCAGCCAGTTCCTAACCCAACGCAGTGTGCTCCTGTCCAAGCCATGGGCTGCCAGCTTGGCCAGGAGTACTCAGGAGAGAATTGCTTCTGTCAACTGGAGTGAGCTCTGAGGTATATGAGTAATGTGATAATCTGCTTGCTCTTCTCACAATTTTATTTGATGTGCCACCCAACTAAATCTGATTTAAACACCTCTCATTGATTAGTAATTGTTGTTGTCAGGATTTTGGCCATGGTACGCTTTCATGAAATAAAGGTAGAACAGAAAAATATGGTCAGACAGTACCCATTTACACCAAAATGGTGTTTCAGAAGTATCTGCAATCCTGTGTGGGAGATCCCTCTTCAGTCCTTCAGTAGCCTAATTTTTAAGGTGACCTTCAGAAAGATTTAACTGAGGACTTAGTGCAAAGAAAGAATGAACTTGCAAGGAAACTAGAGAAGTGACTGAAAAGTGCAGCATGGCCCATCATCTGCAAGAAATACCCTGCTCTGCTTGTCACAATTGTGCTCTGAGCACTTCTGCAGGAGCCTGATGAGATATGACAAGTGTAATTCTGGTAGAAGACTAGAATTTTAGCTTTTATATTTAGGCTGCAAAACATTTTGGATGTTTCAGAAAGTATTTATGAAATCCAGTAGCTAATTTAGGTCATTATGGTCGTGTGAACAACAACAGAACTGTGTTAACTTAAGCCAGATAAAAGGCAGGACCTGAAATGATCTAACATTTTTATTGTGCACTAGATTATTCTCTCGACTTTCCTCTTACAGTGCAGTGAAATGCAGATATTTGTTTACACTGTACATCTAAAGGAATATATTGAGAAAGGTATCACAATGCAGGTCTAATGCAGCAGAAAAGTCACTGAAAAAGAATAATGATGTTATCTGATGGATTGTGTTGTAAAAGAAAACAAAACCCAGTTAATAGAGGAAATAAAGGTAGCAATTTAATGAAATGTTTGGCAACAAAGAGCTTTGGTTCCAAACATAAACTGCAAGCATGTAATACTTTCAAATCTGAATCGATTGGAAACAATGCAAATCGCACTCCAGACACATTCTGTGAAGTTCCTTGTGTTGCACACTTAAAATGGTCTAAAAGCACCAAAGGTATAAGATAACAGTGACAGCCCAGACTCTGAAGTTTAACTTTTTCTTCAATATTGCCAGTGGAAGCATTTTCAATAACCTTTACGGAGCTGAAGCTTTAGTGCAATTTCCAATATAAGGGAGTTGTAGAGAGCAGGAAGGTCTCCCCTCAGCCTCCTTTTCTCCAGGCTAAACAACCCCAGTTCCCTCAGCTGCCTCTCACCAGCCCGGTTCTCCAGACCCTTCACCAGCTTTGTTGGCTTTCTCTGGACATGCTCCAGTACTTCAATGTCCTCCTTGTAGTGAGGGCCCCAAAACTGAAACCAGTGCTCAAGGTGTGGCCTTACCAGTGCCAAGTAAAGGGGGACAATCACCTTGCTGGTCCTGCTGGTCACACAGATATTAAGAATTCTGTCATTTAATGGTTACTAAGATCAAGTCAGTTCTTGCAGCTCGGTTCAGACTGTTCCAGTGCTCTGCCCCACTCAAAGTAAAGAAGTTCCTCCTCTTAGGAACATAGGAAGATGAAACTTCCTATGTTCTGTGCTCATGACTTCTTATCCTGTCACTGGGCACCACTGAAAAAAAATTGGCCTTATCCTCCTGGCATCCACCCTCTAAATATTGCTAAGCATTGAGAAGATGCCCCCTTCAGTCTTCTCTTCTGCAGTCTAAAAAGCCCCAAGTCCCTCAGTCTCTTTTCATAAGAGAAACATTATAGTCCCTTAATCGTATTCATATCCTTTTGCTGTTCCCTCTTAACCAGTTCCCTGTCCTTCTTGAACTGAGGAGTCCAGGTGTGGACCCAGTACTCCAGCTGAGGCCTGACTAGGGCAGAGTAGAGGGGCAGGAGAATCTCGCTCCATCTGCTGGCCACCTCATCTTGATGTACCCCAGAGTGCCACTGGAGGATGGAGAAGATCATAATGAAGTTTCATCTCCTTTCTATGCCCTAAAAATTGTTTAGGCCACCCTGTGCAAAGGGAATGGAGTTTCAGAGCTTGAGGAGAAACTCAGAGCCTGAGTACAGCCTTTGCTGGAGGTTAGCCCTACTTTGAGCAGAAATCTAACCCCAGAGCTCTTTTCCACTGAAACTTTTCAGATGATGGTGCAATGTGCAACCTGTTCTACAGCTACTTTACAATTTTCCTGCAACTTCCAGCAGGAGCTTTAAAATAGTAAACTATATAAAATCTTCCAACTTGTAAACCTCATGAAGATAATATTACAGTTTTAACAACTCATACAAGAAGAATCATTATGGGCCACAGATGTTGGTTTCTTCAAATTAGTTCTCTATATAAAAGACTAAAGATTTTCCTGCCTAAAAATTCTCCTGTCCTCAGGGCCTATCATTAACAAAAGGTGGAATTAGGACAAATATTCTATCTCTAAGTTCTGGTAGAGACTCAAAGTGGTTTCCAGTAGCCCGTGAAGAAATGAAATGAGTGCTGTCTCTGTTTCAGTATTTACCTGGTGCACAGTCCACTGGGAGCTACAAGATGAAGCATTGTGTGAGAAGACAGCCTGTAGATGAAACATCTGAAAGCTTACTCTTTTCTGTACTAGTTTAAAGGAACACTGCTGTGAAGTAAATGTCAAGAAGATGGGAGCAGTCTTGCCTCACTGGTGCCCAGTGATAGGGCAAGAGGCAACAGGTACAATCTGGAACACAGGAAGTTCCACCTCAATATGAGGAGAATCTTTTTTGATGGGTGATGAAGCACTGGAACAGGCTGCCCAGAGAGGTGGTAGAATCTCCTTTTCCAGAGACTTTCAAAACCTGCCTGGATATGTTCCTATGTGACCTGCTCTAGGTGACCCTGCTTTGCCAGGGCAGCTGGAAAAGAGGGTCTCCAGAGTTCCCTTCCAAGCCCTACCATTCTGTGATTCTGTGACAAAAGCAGAACTTTGGCTAATGTATGATTCCCTTTGAGGCAGTGTGCAAAAATAAGGACAGTAAATTCAGTCTTCCTATATTCAGCTTGTCTGTTTGTGTTGCCTTGATCCCATTGCTTCTTTAACCTGAACTGCAAAGTTCTAAATATATTCCAAGAAGGTCAGAGATTTATCCCAAGGCAGAACATGACCCTACTGAGAACACCACAAGAGAATCATTGCAACAGACTTGCTGCCTCGTCAGGAAATTGCTATCTGTCCTTGATGAAGCCTTTTAAACGTGCCTACAGGTTGCTAAAAGAGATTCTGTTCAGCTTGGGTCATGGGTCTGAGGGACCCATATGCCCTCATCTTACAGCATTATATATTATGATAGCTCTGCCTCTGACATAAATCAGAGCAGAATCAGCTTCTCTTGCCTTTTCATACACCTTTTCACTAAAACTTTCAGCTACCCTGCTTGTCAGGAACAGCTAGAGCTTTTGTAGTGGTGTATGCTAGGTAGGTAGCTACTAGCAACTGGGTCATAACTATTCTTTTCCTTTTTCAATTTTCCATAAAGAGCAGTGTAGCAAACTTGAAATGGTAATAAATAGAGTAAATGATTTATTTTCCTTGCAGATAAAGCTCCCACCATCAAATTGTGACTTTGATGTATTTGTATAAGGAAGATAAGAAAAGAATGTTTGAATCATTCATTGTGAAACATTCTAAAGCTGAGAGGGCAAAGGATTCTCACATCTGTCAGAAAAGAGTTTGCAAACCCAGAAGACTACTGCAGGAAACCCATTCAGACAGACTTGATTCTGACCATTGGGAAGTGTTGAAAATGAAGCAAATAACGTAGAAGAAAGCAGCCTTCAAAGTTAAATGTTGAAAGCTCTTTTGTGTTGGATGCCTCTTAGGAAAGAGTTGTTAGATGCTGACCCTCCAACAGCCCTGAAAAAAATATGATTGATTCCCAGGAAATAACCTCAGTTATAATTTAAATCTATATTCTGAATACTTTGTCTGGGAAACCCAAAAAATAGCTTGATTGTTTTTTTGAAGGGCGGTAGTGCAGCCCCATGCAGTGCTGCAGGCTGGGGTCAGAGTGCCTGGAGAGTGGCCAGGCAGAGAGGGACCTGGGGGTGCTGGTTGATGGTAGGCTGAATATGAGCCTGCAGTGTGCCCAGGCAGCCAAGAGGGCCAATGGCATCCTGGCCTGCATCAGGAACAGTGTGGCCAGAAGGAGCAGGGAGGCCATTCTACCCCTGTACACTGCACTGGTTAGGCCACACCTTGAGTCCTGTGTCCAGTTCTGGGCCCCTCAGTTTAGGAAGGATGTTGACTTGCTGGAACATGTCCAGAGAAGGGCAACAAGGTTGGTGAGGGGTTTGGAACACAAGCCCTATGAAGAGAGGCTGAGGGAGCTGGGGTTGCTTATCTTGGAGAAGAGGAGACTGAGGGGTGACCTTATTGCTCTCTACAACTACCTGAAGGGAGGTTGTAGCCAGGCAGAGGTTGGTCTCTTCTCCCAGGCAGCCAGCACCAGAACAAGAGGACACAGCCTCAGGCTGCACCAGGGCAGGTTTAGGCTGGATGTTAGGAGGAAGTTCTATACAGAGAGAGTGATTGCCCATTGGAATGGGCTGCCCAGGGAGGTGGTGGAGTCACCATCATTGGAGGTGTTCGGGCGGAGACTTGATGGGGTGCTTGGTGCCATGATCTAGTTGTTTGGGTGGGTTGGATTGGTTGATAGGTTGGATGCATTGATCTTGAAGGTCTCTTCCAACCTGGTTTATTGTATTGTATTATTGTATAGAGAGGGATCATACATGCTGAAATCATGGCTCTGAAGCCCTAAATGAGACCCTCCCAAATTACCAGTTTCATTTTAAAGTGTTAGTTGCTGGAAACCAATATCAATAAATTTACCAAAACAACATGTTTCAATCTGCTCATACAGTGATATGTATCCAAAATAAATCTTTTCCTCCTGTCAAGCTAACAGAAGGGCTTTATGTGCACCTATTTATCTCTGCTCTGCTGTAATGAATTAATCATGCAGGTGAAATATAAAGTCAAATGGTTTGTAACACAAACCTGAATTGGGTAAGGAAAATAATAGGAGGCATGAAAAGTGTGAAAAGATTTTTACCTATAAAGAAGTGAGGGAGGCAAATTAGGACTGTTTATTTTTGTTTGTTTCTTTGTAGAGACAGGTTGGATATAGACGAAATAAGATAGGAGATAGCCACATTTTGTTTAATATGAGCTTTAGACAAAGTAATTAATTGAGCAATGTAGGTGAGCAGTCCGTGAGACATTCTGCAGTGCTTTGAAGATGTCATGAAGCAGCCAGGAACGTTTTCATCTTTATTTGAGTTTGGGTATTTGGAATGCAGACCATGTCAGACTCCCTTTTAGGGGTATTTGTACTTTTAGGGCATGGCCCTCTTAATCTGTTTCATGAGCCAGCAGAGTGCCCAGGTGGCCAAGAAGGCCAATGGCATCCTGGCCTGCATCAGGAATAGTGTGTCCAGCAGGAGCAGGGCTATTCTCTTCTCCCAGGCAACCAGCACCAGAACAAGAGGACACAGTCTCAAGCTGTGCCAGGGGAGGTTTGGACTGGATGTTAGGAAGAAATTCTTCATAGAGAGAGTGATTGCCCATTGGAATGGGTTGCCCAGGGAGGTGGTGGAGTCACCATTATTGGAGGTGTTTAGGAGGAGACTGGATGGGGTGCTTGGTGCCATGGTTTAGTTGATTAGATGGTGTTGGGTGATGGGTTGGATGTGATGATCTTGAAGGTCTCTTCCAACCTGGTCTGGTCTGGTCTGGTCTGGTCTATTCTATTCTATTCTATTCTATTCTATTCTATTCTATTCTATTCTATTCTATTCTATTCTATTTCCTGTCTTTTCTTCTGGATTTCTTCTCATTTTTTCCCACGTTTTTCTTATTTTACTCACAACTTCTGCATTTCTTTGCCATATTTCCTACACTGATAAATCCCAGCATGGGGAAGACACTCAGCTCTGACCTCTTACGTCACCTTACAAACCCTCCAGGGATTTGCCATGCTGTCTCCAGTTTTGACATCTACTTGCAAATCTGTCATGAGTGCTCTTTAGTTCTGGCCAAATTCCTTTCATTTCCAGTAGAGCTTTTGCTGCTCTCTTTATATATAAACTATATATATCTGGGTATCTTTAGATATGTGTTTAGTCTTCTGTTGCCTAAGCTTTCTGATTTCATGCTTATTTAATTTTTTCACTCTGTCATTCTTTCCCCTGTTAGCTTATTATCTGTTTGGTGTTTTTTTCCCCCTCTTTGAGCTTCTTTCTCACACTTATGCATAGAAGACATATCCATTGCAACATTTCTATTTCTACTGTTCATTTTGGTCATGGCAAAACAGGACATTAGCAATGCCATCCTCTGCCTCCTGCCTGTGCCATACCTTTAAGACTCCTAATTATGTACCACTGAGTGATGGCCTTTACCTTTGGCTGAAAATACTCTGTAAATCAGCAGTCTTTCACCCCATCAGAAAATTGCAGCATTATGCCCTGAAATACCCTGCACATGAGCTTTTGGGGACCCTTGACTTGGAGCCTGTAAATCAGATTTGTAGCAGAATCAAATATCTAGCAGAAGTGTCTCTCTAGGGTTCGAAGACCAATGGCTAATTCAAACTGGAATACTTAAAATCCCCTTTATTAACTTGGAGGTGTCACACATGAAGGAAACAATGCCCAGATTGTTCACCTGAATCCCTTTCATTCACTCATGTCTTAAATGTGTGCTCCACTCCCAAATGTATCCCTCGGGGCCTTAGGCTGTCTTTTGTGAAAGGTACATTGAGGTCTGAATCACTAGCTTCTCAGAAAATGTTTAACTGTTTCAAATCTTTTTAATCTAAGCTGTAAGGTTTAGGAAATCATCCACAGTCTTTCTCTGCAGTAATTACTGTTTTAGCTGTCAGCATCTTGACAGCCCAGTGGAGTGGAGTCACCATCCCTAGAGGTGTTCAAAACCCATGTAGTCATGGCACTTCAGGACTTGGTTTAGTGGGCATGGTGGTGATGGTTTGGTGGTTGGACTGGATGATCTCAGAGGTCCTTTCCAACCTTAATAATTCTATGATTTTTATCTTTGCCTACTCTTGTGCTTCCTCATTCCCTTTCTCCATAGCCTCAGGCAGAGAGTCCTAAAAATACTGATCACTCCTCTTGACTGCATAGGAAAGAGGAGCTTTACATGCCTAGTTCTTGGCAACAGTAGCTCTCAGTAAATGTGATGAGGTGGCTTGAGAAGGTTTTTCACAGCAAGAGTAAAATCTTTTGGAGTGCTCTAAATAGAAACTGAGTTCCAGAATAATTAGGAAATGGTTGTTCTAACTCAAATTATGGTGAGGAAGGATTACAGAGCACAGGGAGTGCTGTAATTCCTTTGCTGTGCATGTTCTCATAAATGCAAGGTCTTTTCAGAAATGTCAGCGGATGCTGAATTCTGGCTGGCAAGTGATAAATGCTCAGAGTGTTTTTCCTACTGCTGATGTCCTTTTTTCCTCCCCTACCAGTTTGAAAGTAACCTTATGCAACAAGTAAAATTTTAGCATGTTCTTAAGACCTTGTTTGGGGATTTAGGCTTAACTCATAGTGTGTGCTTCCTTGCAGGGGATAAGAATATTCTATATCATGTTCCCCATGGAAGTGACTGAATCCTCATCCATGGAGGTGTTTAAAAGCCGCAGAGATGTGGTGCTGAGAGACATGATTTAGCACCAGATGTGGTAGAGTTAGATAATGGTTGGACTTGATGATCTTCAAGGTCTTTTCCAACCAAAATGATTCCATGAGTTGTATGAATTTTATGCTTTTGAGTTGGTGTGGAAATTCTGGAGGGAAGAAACAAACATAATTTTTTTATTGATTTTTGTTGAGCCATTAAAATTCTGCACAAATTACAATGTATATTCTTCCAAGATGAAGAAGCAATTTCTGCTAGTGGGAAAAATTCTGAAAAACATCAAGCCTGCAATAAAATCAGCATTTAGACTGGCTCAGACCATCTGCAGGAATATGAGAAAAGCAGGCTCCAGTGAGACCTTACAGTAGCCTTCCAGTACCTGAAGGGGGTTGACAAGAAAGATGGGACACTCTCCAGCAGTGCTAGGACTAGAGGGAATGGATTGAATCTTGAGGAAGCCAGATTTAGACTGGAGAGTAGGAAGAAATTCTTCACGGTGAGGGTGGTGAGACACCGGTACAGGGTGCTCAGGGAGGTCGTGGGTGTCCCCTCCCTATAGGTGCTGAAGGCCAGACTGGACGAGGCCATGAACAGGCTGATCTAGGGGAAGGTATCCCTGCCGATGGCAGCGCAGTTGGAACTAAATGATCTTGCAGGTCCTTTGCAACCCAAACCATCCTAGGAATTTATGAATCCATTTCCCTCGTGTCAAAAACTGTCCCTCAAAAGCATTTGATATTCTGACACGTGTACCAATACCAGTTTTATTTAATTTTCCTCCCTGAATTGGCAGAGGAAGCATCCCAATCAGATGCTTGTGGTCAGATCAACACACCTCTAACACATTCACCTGTAAATGCAGTAGAATCTAAACACATATTTCTGCTTGGGATCCTTAACAGATACTGCTACCTTTTTGAATCCCCCATCCAGGAGAGATTTACTGGGTTAAATGAAGGCAGATACTGTAAGGTCACACCTGATACTTGACATATCAACTGAGCAGATACATCTACTCATGTTTACTCATATGTCTACTGATGTCTACCTATGCTACTGGGTAGCAAAAAGGTTGTCTGTGAGGCATATTTTGGTAATTATCAGTGAATACTCAGATACTCTGAGGAATAAATACAGAATATTTAGAGACTGTCAGAGCTAGGGTACTTTGGTTGTCCTAGCTGTAGGGAGAGAATTGGAAGGGCGGAAGCAAGAAATACTCATGGGTTTAGACTAAGATTGTTTAATAAGTGAAGAAAAAAAAAGCCTTTCACTTTCCATCTCCCACCAGCACACAGCTTTATCACCTGTTACATGGGGGAAACACCTCCAGGTGATATCCTCACTCTACTCTTGGATCCTGACAGAAGAAAGCCAGTGGTTAACTGCCAAGCTATGTGCAAGATGGAGGTGATTCTGGACTTTCTCACCAGCAACCTGTAAGCACTGGATGAGGCCTTGGGCAACCAAATGTAACTGAGAGGTGTCCCTGCCCATGGTGTTGGAGTAGATGATCTCTGAAATCCTTTCCAACCTAGGCCATTCTATGGCTATGGGGATGAGATGCTTTGGTGTTAGGAAGCAGCTAAGGTAGCGAAGGACTGTAGTTTTGATTTCAAGAGTGAGTTCAGTGAGATTTGGACTCCCAAATATTCTTGCTCTATCCCTGAGTCCTAAACCCCATTATATAGTCTGTCTGGCTCTGAGAAATGAAACTGTAATGAATAGCTGTTATGCTGTGAGAAGAGAAATGAAAATCCTAAATTATTCACTAAGGAATCGTAGAGCCTCACTAATTCACAGGTTAAAATCCATTTCTGATCAGGCATGTTATTAAGTGTCCATTGTGGAGTGCTGATAAGGCACAAAAGATTACCTTTTAAATTACTGCATTTTAACCTATGAATGGAGTTAACACCTGGGGATGACTTTGCTTTCTGTGAGAATGTAAAAGCCTGCCAGTGAAATGCTTGGTGCTCTGAACTAGATTGTGCTAAATTTCAATTTAATGAGGATGCACATATTAAACAAACCAAAACATTTAAATTGTGGAATCACAGAATTATTAAGTTTGGAAAGATCATTGAGTCCAAATATCAGTCCAACACCACCATGGCCACTGAACCATGTCCCAGAATGGAATGTCTGCATGTTTTTTGAACACCTCCAGGAGCGGTGACTCCACCACCCCCCTGGGCAGCCTGTGCAATGCTTGACCACTCTTTCAGTAAAGAAATTTTTCATAATATCCAACCTAAACCTCCCTTGGTGCATCTTGAGGCCATTTCCTCTCCTGCCACTTGTTGCCAGGGAGAAGAGACCAATCAACCTCCACCTCACCCCAACCTCCTTTCAGGGAGTTGTAGACAGCAAGAAGATCTCCCCTCAGTCTCCTTTTCTCCCATGTAAACAACCCCAGTTCCCTCAGCTGCCTCTCACCAGCCCGGTTCTCCAGACCCTTCACCAACTTTGCCTTTCTCTGGACATGCTTCAGCACCTCAATGTCCTCCTTGTAGTGAGGGCCCCAAAACTAAAACCAGTGCTCAAGGTGTGGCTTTACCAGTGCTGAGTAAAGGGGGACAATCACCTTGCTGGTCCTGCTGGTCACACAGTTCCTGATACAAGATATTAAGAATTCTGTGATTTAATGGTTACTAAGACCAAGTCAGTTTGTGCAGCTTGGTTCAGACTGAAGCAATGCCCTTGGACTTGTGGAAGATTTTCTGTTTCTCCTTTTTCCATGGAATAGAATGGAATAGAATTAACCAGGTTGGAAGAGACCTTTGAGATCATGGAGTCCAACCTATCATCCAACACCATCTAATCAACTCAACCATAGAATCAGTCAGGATTGGAAGGGACCACAAGGATCATCTAGTTCCAACCCCTGCCATGGGCAGGGACACCCTACACTAGATCACGCTGGCCAGAGCCTCGTCCAGCCTGGTCTTAAACACCTCCAGGGACTGGGCCTCAACCACCTCCCTGGATAACCCATTCCAGGCCTTCACCACTCTCATGGTGAAGAACTTCTTCCTCACATCTAGCCTGAATCTCCCCATTTCCAGCTTCATTCCATTCCCCCTAGTCCTATCACTACCTGAGATCCTGAGAAGTCCCTCCCCAGCCTTCCTGTAGGCCCCCTTCAGATACTGGAAGGCCACAATGAGGTCACCTCAGAGCCTTCTCTTCTCCAGACTGAACAGCCCCAACTCCTTCAGTCTGTCCTCATAGGAGAGGTGCTCCAGCCCTCGGATCATCCTCGTGGCCCTTCTCTGGACACGCTCCAGCACGTCCACATCCCTCCTGTAATAGGGGCTCCAGAACTGGATGCAGTACTCCAGGTGGGGTCTCACCAGAGCTGAGTAGAGGGGGAGAAGCACCTCCCTTGACCTGCTGGTCACACTTCTCCTGATGCAGCCCAGGATCTGATTGGCTTTCCGGGCTGCAAGCGCACATTGAGAGCTCATGTTGAGCTTCTCGTCCACCAGCACCCCCAAGTCTCTCTCCTCAGGGCTGCTCTCCAGCCAGTCCCTGCCCAGCCTGGATTTGTGCCTGGGATTGCCTCGACCCAGATGCAGGACCCTGCACTTGGTCTTGTTGAAGCTCATGAGGTTGGCTTGTGCCCACCTCTCCAGCCTGTCCAGGTCCCTCTGGATGGCATCCCTTCCCTCCAGTGTGTCCACTGCACCACACAGCTTGGTGTCATCAGCAAACTTGCTGAGGGTGCACTCGATGCCACTGTCCATGTCACCCACATAGATGTTGAACAAGACAGGTCCCAGGACTGATCCCTGAGGGACTCCGCTTGTCACTGGCCTCCACTGGGACATGGACCCGTTGACAGCCACTCTTTGGGTGCGGCCATCAAGCCAATTCTTTATCCATCTAGTGGTCCATCCATCAAACCCATGTGTCGCCAGCTTGGAGACCAGGAGGTGGTGCGGGACAGTGTTGAAGGCTTTGCTCAAGTCCAGGTAAACGACATCAGTTGCATGGCACCAAGCACCCCATCCAGTCTCTTCCTAAACACCTCCAGTGATGGTGACTTCACCACCTCCCTGTGCAGCCCATTCCAATGGCCAATCACTCTTTCTGGGAAGAACTTCTTCCCAACATCCAGCCTAAACCTCCCCTGGTGCAGCTTGAGACTGTGTCTTCTTTTTCTGGTGCTGGTTGCCTGGGAGAAGAGACCAACCCCCACCTATCTACAACCTTCCTTCAGGTAGTTGTAGAAAGCAATAAGGTCTCCTCTGAGCCTCCTCTTCTCCAGGGTAAGCAACCCCATCTCCCTCAGCCTCTCCTTCTAGCGCTTGTGCCCCAAACCCCTCACTAGCTTTGTTACCAGGGCTTGTATATTTGGCAGTTTCCCAGACAAGCTCTGAACTAGTAGGAAAATATTCTCTGTTCCTAATGAAGTCAACACAGTAGTGGTTTGCCTCCTTCACACTATACAAAACAGCTGTTAAGGCTGCATAAGTCATCAGCTGCTTCTTAAAGAAAGAGAGTTTTTCCAAGGTCAGATACAATCTCAGATATTTTTGCTTAATCTGATTTAAAAGAAATAGATGTAAGAACTGTGAAGCTGATCATCCTTGAAAATTAAGCTTGAGTCTTCGTTGGGAGAAGTTTCTAGACCACTGACCATCACAGAACCATAGAATGGTTTGAGTTGGAAGGGACCTTAAAGATCATCTAGATCCAAACGCCTGCCAGGGGCAGGAACACCTCCTAGTAGACCAGATTGCCAACCTGGCCTTGAACACTTTCAGAAAGTCTGCATCCACAACTTCCTCAGGCAGTCTGTTGCAGTGTCTCCTCATGCCTGCTGTAAAGAATTTATTATTAATATCCAGTCTAAATCTCCCTTCTTCCAGCATCAATTCATTCCCCCTCGTCTCATCACTGCAAGCCCTTGTGAAAAGTCCCTTCCCATCTTTTTTGTAGGCCCCCTTCAGGTACTGGAAGGTCTCACCAGAGCCTTCTCTTCTCCAGGTTGAACAGATCCAATGCTCATAGCCTGTCCCCACAGGGGACATGCTGCAGCCTTATGACTATGGTCACACCTTGTCAGAACAGATCAGATTTGACTAGTGAATAAATGGAGCCCTGACAGAGGGCAAATTGAGCCAGTCCTCCCTGCAGCGGTGGGTCTGCAGTTGGTGACTCTCCCCTTGGGTGACTACCCAAGTTAACTCCTTGAGGTGGAGTCCTCACCTCACCAGCTGAGTGATCATGCATTTTGGGCCATTATCCCTAAAACTTGAGTATAAGTTGGCTGTGTGGTATTAGTTCTGTTGGCCAGGTGTCAGAATCTGTGGGTTGCTGATATTTGTTAGAGTGCTAAACATTTGTGATAAGAGTCTGTGTGACAGCTCTGAAAGGGTGGATGAATCTCTGCTTGCATTAGAGTGTCTCTACAATTTAATCTCGTTGCCTCCATCAGCTGAATCTTTTCTTTCTAACTTGTCTCAGGAAAGCACATTTTGACCTTTTGTATCTGTCAACAGTTTGTTTATAGGTTTTGAATGATGGGTTCTGAAGAAAGTTGTTTTTCTGGAAGTCTCTGATGCTTCTTGAGACATCAACAGAAACATCCAATCTGTCACTGAGATTTTTGATTTTTGTTGCTGTTTAAGGAAAAAATGTTCTTCTTCTTTAAAAAAAAAGATGTTTGTTTATGCTCATTGCTACATTATGAATACTTATAACTTCACAACTTAAATGATGTTTCTTTCTCATCACCTTTAAGACCTGATTTCCATTTGCCACGTAAATGCCTAGACAACGGAGCAGCGCACTAGATCTCGGTGCCTGGTGACCAAAGACACAGCCAGCTAAGAGTTTGTCACGGCTCCTCACGGTGCAGGATAGTTAGTATCTCTAAAGCTCAGTTTAAGAAATATATTCCTGTTCTCTACAATTCCCTCAAAGGAGGATGTAGTGAGGTGGGAGATTGCTCTCCTCTCCCCAGTGTCAGGTGAGAGAATGAGAAGAAATGGCCTGAAACTGTGCCAGGGAGGTTTAGATTGGGTACTAGGAAAAATGTCAGGCATTGGAACAGGCTGCCCAGGGAGGTGGTGGAGTCACCAGCCCTGGAGGTGTTTGAGAAACATGTGGACATGGCACTTAGGCACATGGTTTAATGCCCATGATGGTGTTAGTGGAAGGTTGGACTCGATGATCTTAAAGCTGTCTTCCAACCTAAACAACTCTGTGATTATAGAATAGAATAGAATAGAATAGAATAGAATAGAATAGAATAGAATAGAATAGAATAGACCAGACCAGGTTGGAAAAGACCTTTGAGATCATGGAGTCCAACCTATCATCCAACACCATCTAATCAACTCAACCATGGCACCAAGCACCCAATCAAGTCTCTTCCTAAACACCTCCAGTGATGGTGACTCCATCACCTCCCCGGGCAGCCCATTCCAATGGCCAATCACACTTTCTGGGAAGAACTTCTTCCTAACATCCCGCCTAAACCTCCCCTGGTACAGCTTGAGACTGTCTCCTCTTGTTCTGGTGCTGGTTGCCTGGGAGAAGAGACCAACCCCAACCTCTCTTCAGGTAATTGTAGACATCAATAAGGTCACCCCTGAGCCTCCTCTTCTCCAGGCTAATCAACCCCATCTCCCTCAGCCTCTCCTCATAGGCCTTGTGCTCCAAACCCCTCCCCAGCTTTGTTGCCCTCCTCTGGACACGTTCCAGCAACTCAACATCTTTCCTAAACTGAGGGGCCCAGAACTGGACACAGGACTCAAGGTGTGACCTAACCAGTGTTGAGTACAGGGGCAGAATGTCCTCCCTGCTCCTGCTGGCCACACTGTTCCTGATCCAGGCCAGGATGCCATTCTATGATTATGTAAGTTCTTCTCCCAAAACGTTGCTGCTGTTTTAGAAATGAGCTGCCAAATTATTCATCCTTTTATCCCTATTTCATTCAGCAGTTTATGACAGAAGCTTTATCCACTGCTTATTCTGCATTTTTTCATTCTCATTTTGAATGATTAGCTGTCACACTGGAATTTTTAGTTGTGGATGTGATGATTGTTTTGATGGCTAGTAGAAGGTTGCTTGGTTTTCTGAGGTGTGGTGGGTTGAAATTATCCCCCAACTAATTTGGAGAGCTATCCTCTAAAATAAGGGTGCCAGACCAACCCAGTTTGGGATGGAAGAAAATGAATCTGTATTTACAAGCAAACTAAAATCTAGAAATATGAAATGCAATCAATATGTACAAAATATGCAGTGTTTATATAGATATTCAATTTATAAGCAACACAAGGATCCCCCTGGACAAAACCACAGAGTTACCAATAGCTTCTCCCTCTCCATCCCCTTCCCCTGTGCACAAGGGAAAAGAGAAAAGAGAAGAGCTTCTGGATTTAGCTTTCTACAGGATGAAACATGTCATTGACTGCTGAATTCAGACTTTCCCCCACAAGCTTTACAGGACAGTTAGGCTCTGTAATGCTCTGATTACTTCCTGAGTGTTTGACTTGCTGCTATGTTTGTAGTTATCTAAAGATGGAGCACATCCACTGGCATTAACAGGGCTCTCAGTAATAATTAGACTTAACCAGCACCATTATTGGTTCTCCACATCTGAGTCATCATTGGTAAATTCTCTCCTTTGGCACTTTGAGGAATCATAATCACAGAATATTTGAGGTTGGAAAAGACCTCTAAGATCATCAAGTCCAACCAAAAACCCGACACCACTATGCCTGTTAAACCATGTCCCAAAGTGCCATGTCTACATGTTTTTTGAACACCTCCAGGAATGGTGACTCCACCACCTCCCTGAGCAGCCTGTTCCCATGTCTGACCACTCTTTCATTAAAGAAATGAGTGAAAGAATGGCACCTTGTAGATTAGTATTATCCAGGCATGTTGAGCAAATCCTGTTACAAGCAGGGAGCAAAAGAGCTTTGTTCTTAGTTGCTCCTGAACACAGCTAGCAACTATGGTTGCCCCATGGTACCAGAAAGAGCAGGAGCCTGAAGAGCACTCCTTGAGAGATATTCTACAAGGAGTTTAAAGTTCCCATTGCCAGTTTGAGTGTGAATTTTACATACATACAAATTTGATTATGGCAGCTACTTCTTTGTCTCCAGTTGCAATATTTTTTCTTTCATTTTGCAGCATATTCTGTAACATTTGTTCTGTGTGCCAGTCACAACTTGCTCTGTTCTGATGACTTTAGCTATTTGACTTCCTGCTTTTTCTTTCTCTTTATTTTATTTTTTTTAATTTTTTTTATTAGTGAGTATATTTAGAACATGTAATTTCAGTGATTTCTTTCTGGCTACCTTTTAGATTGGCATGTTATTACCAGTTATGGCATGTTATTACCAGTTATTCAGACAATTCAGTGACATGCAATTCATCTACAAATAGCTTTGGAAGATGCTCTGCAGGTCAGCTGGGAGGCTGATAAATATACCTTGTTATTGGTTAAATTATTGTTTTAAGAGAATGCATGGAACATATGGAACAAAATAAAGGTTACTATAAAAAAAAGGAAAGGAAAAAAAAAAAAAACAAAGAGATCAGCAGCCTCAAAAGGCACTGATTTAAAGCTAGAAGCTCAGCCAGCTCTTGCATGGCAGCTGAAGTTGCCTTCCATAAACAAATCACTGCCTGTACCTATTATCTCTCTCTTCAGGTTGACTAGGTGCTGTGGAAATGGCTATTACAGAATCACAGAATTGTCAGGGTTGGAAGGGACCCCAAGGATCATCCAGTTCCACCTCCCCCCCCCCATGGGCAGGGACACCCTCCACTAGATCAGGTTGCCCAGAGCCACACCCACACATCCATTCTGGCCTTGAAAACATCCAGGGATGGGGTTTCCACCACCTCCCTGGTGAACCTACTCCAATGTCTCAGCACCCTTATTGTGAAGAACTTTTTCCTGATGTCTAATCTAAATGTCCCCTCCTCTAGCATGGATCCATTCCCCCCAGTCCTATCACTACCCAACACCCTAAAAAGTCCCTCACCAGCTTTCTTGTAGCCCCTTCAGATATTGGAAGGCCACAAGAAGGTCTCCTCAAAGCCTTCTCTTCTCCGGGCTGAACAGCCCCAACTCCCTCAGTCTGTCCTCATAGGAGAGGAGCTCCAGCTCTCTGATCATCCTCATGGCTCTTCCCTGGACATGTTCCAGCATGTCCAGATCTTTGTCCTAAACAGGAGTTCCAGAACTGGATACAGTACTCCAGGTGGGGTCTCATGAGACTGGTGTAGAGGGGCAGAACCACCTTTCTCCACCTGCTGGCTACACTTCTCTTGATGCACACCAGATTTTCCTGCCTAGAAACCGTAAGATTGTGATAGAGAGTTGGAAGTCAATTTAAACCACCATTGGCCTATTAAGCTCAAGTGGCCTTCTGTTCCTTTGATTTTATTTATATTTGTTTCTGGTTATCCTCAGTGCTATGCTTAATTATCTGTTTCAGTCACATGAGTAAACAAATCTGTTTGAGTGGCCAGGCATGGGAACAGGCTGCCCAGGGAAGTGATGGAGTCACTGTCTCTGGAGATGTTCAGAAAACTTGTAGCTGTGGCATTTCAGGACATGGCTTAATGGCTATGTTGGTGCTAGGTTGAACTTAATGATTTTAGATGTCTTTTCCAGCCTTAATGATTTTGTGATCCCCAGGACATCTTCCCTAACTTCCATAAGATTTTTGATCCTGTGTGCAGTGCTCACCATATTTCTTTGGGAGTTCTGTGTATTTTATCAAAGAGAGAAAATGCTGGGACTTCATAGTATCATAGTATCAGTCGGGGTTGGAAGGGACCACAAGGATCATCCAGTTCCAACCCCCCTGCCATGGGCAGGGACACCCCACACTAGATCAGGCTGGCCAGAGCCTCATCCAGCCTGGTCTTAAACACCTCCAGTATGGACCTGTGGAAGAAAAAGCACATGGTCATCAGCTTCACCCTCCATTCTGTCTTCCACTTGGGAAATGAGCAGTTTCACCCCTCATTTGGCAATAAATATCTCCTAGGGCCAGCTCTGATTTTGCTGCAGCACAACAGAGTGTATGTAGCGTCTACCCTGCCAGGGACTAGCAGTGATCACTACCACCCTATTTCTTTTTTGCTATCATTTTGTTCTTGGGATTAATAACCCTGTTTCACTCTTTTAGCAAGGTGAATTTGGTAGTTTTTTCATCATTCCTTCCTTCTTCATAAAATAATTTACTTAAGTGTTGGCCACATTTCAAGGTCTGGAATGGTAGCGGAGGAAGAAAGAGGAGCATGAAAGTAGAGTAGGAATATTGATCCACTGAACAGTAAAAATATACGAGATTTGGTCTGAGGGTCAGCTCCAAATCCTCTATACACTCAGAGAATAAAACAAGCTTAAAAAAAGAGTAGCACTTCTATTTTTCTCTTTTCTCTGTGTGTGTGTAGAAATATCTAAGTGTAAATACAAGGTGAGGATTTAATCTGCATCACGAATGGCTTTTTCTAATCTGCAGCATAGCCTGAGTATTGCAATGATTCCATTCTACTGCTTCTCTGTAAGGTTTCATTAGTTGTGGGTTTTTGTTTTGTTTTGGGTTTTTTTTAAAAGAAACTGAGGGAGAAGGCCAAATTAGATTTGAGAAATTGAATTTGGATGAACACAGATTTCAGAAAGCTGGGGATTTAATGCAATTTCCAGGCTGCCCCTTTGTCTGTGAGCCAGAGACATTGTGCTCCGTGGACGCTAAACAGAAAGTTGAGCAGGAATCTGTGGCCAAATCTCTTAGTTCACCTTCATAGTCTGAGAAATGACATATGCAGGTTGTTAAGATGAGAAAACCTAAGCAGCTAAACTTGGGAACATGACAGGAGAAGATTTGCAAACTTCTTTTGGTCTGGTTGCTAAGGTGGGCAGAGGAGAATTCATTGCCATATCTTTACAAAAACGACTAAATAACGTGGTCTTTTTCCTGCCAGATACAGGTTTTAGGATTTCATCCCTAAGCTGCTTTAAAACTTGCATATGAGGTGGTAGAATAAAAGTAGAGAGGGTTAAAAGGAGAGAGATTTCCACAGGATGATAAAATGCATAACAAATGCAGGTATTTAGGTCCATGGCACATAGATGTTACTTTCATTTAGTGAAGAAACAAAACAAGTAAGTCACTAGGGCAGGCGTAATGTGTTCTTGTGCTCTTTGCTAGCAGCTGACAAATAGACTTTCCCAGGGGTTTTGCATGCAAACTCTGTTAGAAGCTGCACTGGGTATCTAGCTAGAGATGAGATTACTAATGTGCACTCATCTCATCTTCCTTCCACTCTTTTGAACATGACACCTTTTATCTCTTTTCCTTCTTTACCTAATTCCTATTCTGCAGGTTTAGACTGGATCTTAGGAAGAAGTTCTTCAGTACAGGGGTGGTGAGATCCTGAAACTGGTTTCTCTGGAGGTTGTGGATGCTGTCTCCCTGGGGACATTCAGGGCCAGGGTGGATGAGGTCTTCAGCAGCCAAGCCTAGTTGAGAGGTGTCCCTGCTCATGACAGGAAGCTTGGAGTAGGTGATCTCTAAGGTCCCTTCTAACCTAAGTCATTCTATGATTCTATGGTCTCCACAAACCTGGACTGTAGCATTCATAAGATGAGGTGGAATTATTCTAGTAATATACATGGGAGCTGGATCATACTCTGTAGGAGTAAAATCAGAGGTGTGTGCTGTGTCTATGAGTGCAAGTCCTTTTCCTTGTAAGTTGCTGATGTTTTCAAGTATAAATCACAAATGCTTCTCCATTCTCTCCTTGCAAAATATTTGGGTTTTGTCTGCTTTGTAAAAGGCTCAAATCTTTATAGCAAAGCATTTAACAGCCTCTCTCTTATTTAGAACCTAATTCCAAGCCTATTGCTGAATGCAATAAGGCTCAAACTGTTACATTGTCTTTCTACTATTGTTCTGGTAGTGAACAGGAAGAGAGAAACCTAGTGAAAGCATGTTCAGCCGAAGAGTAAAAGTTGCCAGAGGTATAAGAGACTGCAAACCCAGTCTCAGAATGGAAGCAGCCAGATATGGTGCAAGCATTCTGCCTGACAGACAACATACAAGCTGAGAGGTTTTTTGTGCTGCTCTGCACTGTCCTTCTGTTTTGCTGCCTCCTTTATCTGATACTGCACCTAGGGAGGAATAACTTCATGTGTCAGTACAGGTTAGGGGCTCACCTCCTGGAAAGCAGTTCTGTGGAAAATGACCTGGGAGTCCTGGTGGGCAACAGGATGACCACAAGCCAGCAATGTGCCCTTGTGGGCAAGAAGGTCAAGGGCATCCTGAGATACGTCAAGAACGGTGTGGCCAGCAGGATGAGGAAGATTCTCCTCCCACTCTACTTTGCCATAGTCAGGCCTTATATGGAGCACTGTGTCTACTTTTGTGCTTCCCAGTTCAAGAGATACAGGGAACTGCTTGAGAGGGTGCAGCAAAGGGCTATGTGATGATTAGGGGACTAGAACCTCTCTCTTATGAAGAAAGGCTGAGGGACTCAGGGCTTTTTAGACTGGAGAAGACTGAGGGGGAAACTTCTCAATGCTTAAAGGGTAAGTGTCAGGAGGATGGGGCCAATCTCTTTTTAGTGATGCCCAGTGACAGGACAAGAGGTAATGGGCACAAACTTGAATGTAGGAAGTTCCATCTAAACATGAGGAGGAACTTTTCACTGAGGGTGGTAGAGCACTGGTACAGGCTGCCCAGAGAGGTGGTGGATTCTCCATCTGTAGAGTAATTCAAAACCCAACTGGACACCATCCTGTGCAACCTGTGCTGGATGAACCTGCTCTGGCAAGTGGGTTGGAGTAGATGATCTCCAGATTTCCCTTGCAGCCACCACCATCTGTGTTTCTGTGATATTCTGACTTTCTCTAAAGATTATTTTAATGCTTTATTTTCTTTATATAACTTTCTTGCTGGTTTTCTCCTCTCTACACACTTTTCCTCCTCTCTGTCATCTTCTTTCAGGATGCATCAACTTTGGCACTGTTCCAGTCAGTCTGCTCAAAGGAGAATGGATGTTTCTGAAAACCCATTTGCTGAGAGGGGAGGAGTTTGCCAAAGTGTCTATTCATCTTAAGGCACAAATAGTGGCTTGCTGCCAGTCCTAAATGCATATTCAAGCTATTGTCCTAAACAAAGCTAGGATATTGAGAAACTTCATGATGAGCTGAAAGCGCTCTCTCTCTCCTCTTTTTATTATGCCTTTAGTGTCCTAATGATCTCAAGTTAGTTTAATTAGAAGCATAAAGCCTAAGGTAGATAGTTATGAAGATATTGTTTGATGTAGGACACTTCCTACAACCCTGTGAAATGAAGAGAAAGGGCAGTTCTTTTTTTGTCCTTGAGCATGCTTTTTGGCTCTATGCAGGAGTGAATTAGTGACAAATAGTCATGGAGTTTTCCTTGAATGGAATTATCTGAATGTCTCCAGGCGTTATCATGAAATGCACTATGCCTTGAGTTACCATCATGGGTACTGGGTTCACTTTTGGGCCTTTCAAAACAAGAAAGACAGTGAGGTGCTGGAGCAGGTCTGGAGCAGGGCAAGAAAGCTGATGAAGGGTCTGGAGACCAGGTCTGGTGAGGAGCAGCTGAGGGTACTGGGATTGTTTAGTCTGGAGAAAAAGAGGCTGAAGGGAGACATCATTGCTCTCTGCAGCTCCATGAAAGGAGGTTGGGGTGAGGTGGGGGTTGGTCTCTTCTCTCTAGTATCAAGTATTAGGAAGAAAGGAAATGGCCTAAAGTTTCACCAAAGGAGGTTTAAATTGGATATTAGGAACAATTTCATTCCAAAAGAGTGGTCAGGCATTGGACAGGCTGCCCAGGGAGGTGGTGGAGTCATCATCCCTAGAGGTGTTCAAGAAGCATGTGGACAGGGCACCTGGGGACATGGTTTAAAGGTCATAGTGGTATTGGGTTGGTGGTTGGACTTGATGGTCTTAGAGGCCTTCTGCAACCAAAACAATTCTATGATTCTAACAATACTGTGGTTCTATGGGTAATAAACCCAAGCAAATAAAATGCTATCACTACACATAACACAGAACATAAACTCCCCACATACACCTTGCTGATAAAGGTTACAAGTTATCATTTCTTTCTTGCGGTCCATCAGCTGGGGTTTGAACTTGTAGTAGTGTCACATCTCTTTATGCAATGTGGTTGTGGCCAGGGAGAGCAGGACAAAGGAAAAATAACATTGACATGTTTAACTTCAGCTCAGGAGTGTGTTGTGACAATGACCACATACGTATGGTGAGGGGTCTGATAGACATCGGATTTGTGGGAGGGGTTCACCTGACATGAGCATGTAAATAGCACACACACTTTGAGTCTCTATAGCTTAAGAAATGATGGCAGAATTATTAGGTCAAGAAAGCCCAGACTAGAAAAATCTTTCAAATAACCAAAGTTATTTAGAACATCTCAAAAAAAAACCCCAAAACCAAGCAGAAGAAATCAATTATTCAGAAAAAGGAATAAAAGAAAGTCGGTTCTGCTGCTCAGTAAGACTCTGAAATTCAGCATTTAACACAGGGCCAGTCAAAATGCAAGCAGCTTTCAAGGAAATAGCTTTAGAAATTAATTAATTAATTAATTAATTAATTAGCATTTCAGAGTCTCTGGTAACTTGACTAAGCACACTGAAAGCTAGCTCTGAAGTCAGTTACGGCTTCTGTGTGCCCTAGCCAGTACAATGAGTTTGTTCTTGCTTGCTTTCCATTTGACCACAAGATTCTCTGTCTGGCAGCACTCTAGTTTGATTCCAGGAAAAGTATTCCACCTGTTGGCTTGCCTGTTACATAGTACTTGTGACTTCAATCTTTCTTCTTGCAGGTTTCAGCTTGGACATAACATTTTTGTTATTGGAGGAAAAGGTTCTTGTCCTTCAGATGATCAGGCAAAAGACCAATCTTTTCCATGCAGTGAAAATACCTACCTTATTTTCTCAAAGAAATAGGATGATGATGGATAATTTAGTGTTGTTAGAGACCAAAAGAGAGAGGGAACCATGTCTTGCTTGTGTCTCCATGTGAAGATTCCTAGAAACACTGATAACCACAGCTGGTTGTAGAGGGAATGTTGAGGTTCAAGGTTTCACTCAATGCCCTTTGTCAGTGCCACAACGTCCACCTTGTAGTGAGGGCCCCCAAACTGAACCCAGTAATCAAAATGTGGCCTCACCAGTGCTGAGTACAGGGGCACAGCCACTCCCTTCCTTGGTCCTTCTGGTCACACTCTTCCTGATGCAGGCCAGGATGCTGTTGGCCTTCTTGGCTACCTGAGCACACCCTGGCTGCTGTTCAGCTAGCAGTCAGTAAACACCCCCAGGTCCTTTTCTGCTTCTTAAGGTGCAATTTACAATTAACAGCTAGATTCTACAAAACTGTCAAGCTGCTGTTGGAGACTTTGCAAATAGTTATTAAATGTATAATTATCAAGTGCTCCCTGCACACCACTGATTTGCCTTCCCATAATTTTGTGTTATTGCGACCGTGTGTTAGTTAATACATAAAAGAATGCCTCATTAATGAAACACTCATTAGGTTCTCTAATGGAGCCTTCTTTAAAGGCACAGTTGCTTTTTTCTGATTCTAAAGATACTGATTCTAAAGAGACATTTGTTTTTTTAGCCTGGAGAACAGGAGGCTCTGAGGAGACCTTATGGCTCTCTACAACTACCTGAAGGGAGGCTGTAGCCAGGTGGAGGTTGGTCTCTTCTCCCAGGCAATCAGCACCAGAACAAGTGGGGACAGTCTTAAGCTGCACCAGGAGAGGTTTAAGCTGGATGTTAGGAAGTTCTCCACAGAAAGAGAGATTGGCCATTGGAATGTGCTGCCCAGGGAGGTGGTGGAGTCACCATCACTGGAGGTGTTTAGGAAGAGACTGGATGGGGCACTTGGTGCCACGGTTTAGTTGATTAGATGGTGTTGCATGGTAGATTGGACTCCATGATCTCAAAGGTCTTTTCCAACCTGGTCTGGTCTATCCTATCCTATCCTATCCTATCCTATCCTATCCTATCCTATCCTATCCTATCCTATCCTATCCTATCCTATCCTATTCTATGTTTATATATCAATTGCATACAAATATTGTTCTTCAAAAGATAGGAACCAATATGTAAGAAGCTGCAAAACTATACAATGAGTTTATAGGAGAATAAATCTTATGAAGAGCGACTGAAGGAGCTGGGGCTGAAAAAGAAGAGGCAGACAGGCGACCTCATTGATCTCTACAGCTACCTAAAAGGAAGAGGCTAGTGCTGGTCTCTTCTCCTGGGTAATTAATTAGGGAATGGCCTCAAGCTACAACTGGGTAGGTTTAGCCTGGACATTAGGAAACATTTTTTCACAGAAAGAGTGATCAGGCATTGAAATGTGCTGCCCAGGGAGGTGGTTGAGTCACCAACCTGGATGTGTTTGAAGGTCTTTTGGATGTGGTGTCTGGGGATATGGTTTAGGGGTGAACCTTGTAGACTAGGGTGACTGGTTGGACTTGGTGATCCTGAGGGTCTTTTCCAACCCGAGTGTTTCTGTAATCCTGTGAAATGCTAAAATTCTACAGAATCCCACAATAAAACACATTGTCTTTGAAAAATAAAAAGTAAAAAACATAGGAAAGAGAAATGTCATTAAAACTGAGTGAAGATACTTCTCATCTTAGCTTCCATAATGCATCCTAATTCAACAACTAGCACTGCCTCCTGTGCATGGTGTGACCAAGTGGCTGTGGCCAAGACAAATGAACAGAAGCTGGCAGAGTGTGATTTGGAGTAACTTGTGGACCACTTCTTCTTAAGTTTAACTTTTTAGAATCCTCAGTGTCCCTTCAGCTACCCATCACAAGAGCAAGCTGTGTAAATTAATTCCATGGAGCTTGTTTAGGAGTCATACAGGCTTTCTGTTGAACCTTCTATCTTCAGTGAGGTGGTGACCTTGTAAAGGTGTGAACTGAGGATTTTGTTGTTTCTTTCCTTAAATTAGTTGTTTGACTCAAATATTTTAGCTTTCAACTAAAAGTATTTTGCCTAGAAATGTAAGTTTAGTTCCCTTTTTTTTTTTTCTTCCTGAAGAGAAGACTCCAAAATTGTATTGAGAAAAACATAATGTATGTAGTAACTACAGTTTGTAAAGCCAGAATTACTAAAGCAATTCTGCAAACCTGTGTTTTTCAGTTGATAACCTCAGTTTTCAGTGGAAAACTTTGGTTTAGGGCTTACAATGAAACACCAGAATTTCAAATTTGAAGTTTCATTGAAAAAAAAATTCAAATGGAAAGGCTTCTAACATTTATACCAAGTGATGTTTGCATGTTATTATAGAATATCATAGTATCATAGTACCAGTCAGGGTTGGAAGGGACCACAAGGATCATCTAGTTCCAACCTCCCTGCCATGGGCAGGGACATCCCACACTAGATCAGGCTGGCCAGAGCCTCATCCAGCCTGGTCTTAAACACCTCCATATTCTTTACTGGTCTCCAAGGCTTGAAATTTTCTTCTAATCAATTCTTTTCACAGAATCACAGAATGGTATGAATTGGAAGGGAAATCTGGAGATCATCTAGTCCCAATGTCCCTGCCAGAGCAGGCTCACTTAGAGCAGGTTGCACAGGATGGTGTCAGTTGGGTTTTGAATGACTACAGGGATGGAGAGTCCACCATCCCACCATTTGTCTGGGCAGCTTGTGCTGAAACACAAACCAGTCCAAAGGAGAGGCATTAGGACGTTATTTGATTTAAACAGGACTTGTTCTTGTGCTCAGTGAGAGAAAGATTTCTTAAGCGAGGAGTAACTGTAGCTGCTGTATTATGTGAAATGAATGCGACTGCAGAAACCTTCCTCACTAGATCAGTCTTGGGATAACACTTTTCAGAGAAGTGAAACACCCCTAAGCTTCTTTTAAACTTTGGGAGTGCAATTGCGCTTTCACCTCTTGTCTATAATAGTCATTCCTTTTATGTCTGCCTTGTGAGAGAGAAGGTTAAAGAAATTGTGAAATGCCAGGTTAGATTTATAAGGTCTTACTCCACACCATCCACAGTCCACCTTTAATATCAATTGAGCAGCTAGCCTCAGTGCTGACAGATGCATTTTCAAATGCTGAGAGCATCAAGAAATTCTTGGTGCTTCAGGAAATTAGCAAAGTTACCAGAAAAGATTTGAGAGCTCAAGTTCTCCATTGAAGGAAATGGAAGCTTCTGTGCTAATAAGGCAGAAACCACGTAGTTCTGAAAAGTCAACAGGCACATGTTGGTGCTAGACATGCAGATCTCAATGCTGAAAACAAAACTGCCTCCTTGAATTACAAGGTTGGGCTTGGAAACTTAATTTTGAGAGGTTTTGAATTTGTTTTAGTTTTTGTTACTTGTTTTATTTCAAGGGCAGCCTGTCCCAGTGCATGACCACTCTGGCAGGAAAGAATTTTTTCCTGATATCCAACCTAAACCTCCCCTGGTACAACTTGAGGCTGTTTCCTCTCATCCTATCACTTGTTACTATGGAGGAGAGACCAACACCTACCTCACTACAACCATCTGAGTTCCTGCAGTATTGAAGTGAAGGTAGCCATAGCAATATTGAGCTCAGTTTAACTTGCATTTTAGCTTTTGCACTTTTTTCCTTTAACTTCTTCCCCCACCTTGAGATTTCCCATCTATTTTGTATCTTAAGCATCTGGGAGCCAGCAATGTCCTTTACCACAGCTTGTGATCCCTGTGTTAAGACAGGGCTGCCTTGCACTGCTAAGGCTTTTTAGTATTACTATAACACTTGTCTTTTCTAGTGTCAAGCAGCATATTTGAGGGGTTTCCAGCACTGAGATGGCTACTTGAGCTTTCAGATTTTGTGTGCTTATCTGAACTAATTCTCAGTTCCTTTGAAGTGTGCCCATTTCTAATATTAGTCCAAATTATGAATGATTTCAGTGTCAAGAATTACAAGCAAGAGCTATTGAATTAATTTGAACTCTTTCTAAGCTTCTTAACTAGAGGAGGCCTGAAGAATCCTTCTGCACCAACTTTTCACACCTCTCCATTAGAATTTGGTCATGGAAGCAGAGCAAGAAATTAGATTGTCTCTCTACATCATCAGTGAAAACCATGGAAAGAACAGGATGACTTCTTGCTGTTGTTTCTAAAGGAAGCTTCAAATTCAGTCTTATTCTGCAGATAAAAAGTAGCAGCAAATCATTCTAGGCAGAAAGCATTCCAGTTCTGTTTCTCACTTGCACACAGATAAAATCCATGATGTACTCCTGTGCGTCATTCAATTTTGAAGGCACTTACTCAAAAATTAATATTAATAAATCCAGACTCTGAAGAGGCAGCAGCTACTCTGAAATGAAAATATTAGAGACTGAATGGCCCTAAAATGGTGCAGCTCTTGTGTCACAACATGCTATTAAATTCCCTTCCTCCTTCTAGAGAAGCTGGAAAACAAACTGGTAACAACTGCAATGTCTCCTTTCTTATTAACACAGACTTTATTGCTGTTCAACACACAGCTTCAGGAGCGTTTAAAATAAGTAGGAAAGTAGCACTTGCTGCGTTCATTTGCATTAGTGTGCATTGATCACTGTTATAACAACTGCAGTAGAGTGAATGCAGCACAACACTGAGGCAACATGGAAAATTAATTAATCATGAAGTCAAAGAATGGCTTGATTTTGAAGGGACCTTAAAGGTCATCTATTTCCAGCCCTCCTGCCTTGGACAGGGATACCTCCTACAAGACCAGGCTGCTCAAAGCTTCCTCTAGCCTGGACTTAAACACTTCCAGGGATGAGGTGTCTATAGCTTCTCTGGGCAACCTGTTACAGTGTCTCACCACCCTCATAGTAACAAACTTCCTCCTAATGTCCAATCTAAATCTACCCTTGACCTAGTTTAAAACTGCTACCCCTTTTCCTATCACCACAGGCCCTTGTAAAAGTCCCTCTTCAGCTTTCTTGTAGGCTCCCTTCAGGTACTGGAAGGCCACTGCAAGGTCTCTCTGGAGCTTTCTCTTCTCCAGTCTGAACAGACCCAACTTCGTGAGATTGGCTTGGGCACAGCTCTCCAGCCTGTCAAGGTCAATCAGCTCTGTCTAATACATGAAATGTGCAAAAACCTAAGGTAGGAAAGCAGTGTTTCAAAGTCAGTTATACACACTCTAGTTCATATCATTAACAGATATCTACTCTGCATTTTGAAAGGACTAACTTAGCAATTAGAAAGCAATTATAGGCCCATTCATGTGGAATACAATTTAAACAGGAGTAGAGCGTTATTAATTGGGAGCAGTTTAAGAACATTTAATTGGATGGCCCCAAAGCCCTAGTTCCATAACCAGAAGAGAAAGCCATGCTGTTTAAAAAATAAACTTGCTTATATAAGGAATGGACTTTATTTATGAAACCCCTCCCTGAGAAGATGAAGAAGTGAAAGAGTGAGTAACTTGATAAAAACAGTGTTATCAGAGACTGTTAATTGCATTTAGAATTCACAAACTGGAGGAAGAATAGCAGGAACAATCTGGAAAAAAACACTTTGTGACCAGTGAAGCAAAGGCTGACATCTTACTTTCTGAAGTATATAAGCAATCTTGTCTATCCATTTCATTCCTCTGGTAGATGCAAGTTTGGGGAATCTCCATAGTAACATCAATAGCTGCTACTGTTCTCTACTTGTTGGTGGGAACCAGACAGTCCTTTAAACTAAGAAGAATCACAGAACACCAGGTCAGAAGGGACTCCAAGGATCATCTCTTCCAACCTCTCTAGGTGATAGTGTAGCTGAAAAGAGATGGCTCAGCACCCTGTCAAGCTGAGTCTTAAAAGTGTCCAGTGTAGGGGAACTCACTGCTTCCCCTGAGAGATTATTCCAATGTCTAACTATTCTCATGGCAAAACATTTTCTTCTGGAGTTCAATGAGAATCTCCCCAGCAGTAACTTATATCCATTACCCCTTGTCTTTCCCATGCGACTCCTTGTAAGAACGGAGCCTCCATCTTCCTGGCAGCCACCCTTTGTGTTTTATCCTCAGCTGTAACTTAGAATAGAATAGAATAGAATAGGACTTAACCAGGTTGGAAAAGACCTTTGAGATCATCAAGTCCAATCTATCACCCACCACCACCTTATCAACTAAAGCATGGTACCAAGCACCCCATCCAGTCTCTTCCTAAACACCCCCAGTGATGGTGACTCCACCACCTCCCTGGGCAGTACATTCCAATAGCCAATCTCTCTTTCTGTGAAGAACTTTTCCTAACATCCAGCCTAAACCTCCCGTGGTGCAGCTTGAGACTGTGTCCTCTTGTTCTGGTGCTGGTTGCCTGAGAGAAGAGACCAGCCCCTGCTTGTCTACAACCTCCCTTCAGGTAGTTGTAGAGAGCCATAAGGTCTCCTCAGAGCCTCCTCTTCTCCAGGCCAAGCAACCCCAGCTCCATCAGCCTCTCCTCCTAGGGCTTGTGCTCCAAACACCTCATCAGCTTGATTAAGAAATGACACCTAGGTACTTTTTAATTAGAAAAACTAATTTTGCCTTTATTTATTTATTTATTTATTTACTCTCAGAAGAATAACAAAATTTCTATATAACCTGAGCATTTTGGCTAGCTAAATTAGGGTAAGGCAAATGATAACACTTTGAGAGTAGTTTCTTGGTGTAACTCTTTCCAAATTCCAGAATGTGTCTCTGTACCTTAAGGACACAAGGGGCTGCAGTAGAGCATGACATGTTTTTTTGATGTTTTGATAATGGTGGAACAGCAAAAGAATTCCCTTTTATTTCCAAGAAGTTTTCCTGAGAATCTTTAGTCTAGTTTTACTTGTATTTTTATGGAAACTCTTGAGAAACAGAAAGGGTTGTGAAGCTGGTAAATGCTTTAGAAAAGGTAAACAGAAGAGGGGAATATTTAAGCTAGAAAAGGTCAAGTTTGAACATGTTGGATTTGAGACGGCAAGACTCCTGAAATGTAGTGACTGACAGGAGCAAGGGGAGAGCTCAAAGGCAAAGATACATCCCTGACAATCATTCTTGCAAGTCTAAATCTGAACCACAGAACAGGTGATGATGAAAGGAAGCTGTCTTCATACCCATATTATAGTTTATGTAGCAGATAGAGGAATTGTTCTGCAGCTTAAAAACCAGAACTGTCTTGTAGCCCTGATGATCCTTTTAAAGGACACAGAAATGTGGTGCTGAGAGACATGCTTTAGCACCAGACTTTGGTAGAGTTAGATAATGGTTGGACTCACTGATCTTAAAGGTCTTTTCCAACCCAAATGATTCTATTCTGAGTTGGAGGAGCTGTGTTAAAACAGCTCCCACATTCCCTTCTAGCCAAATCCAAAGCCTTTTCCTTATTACAGTAAAATGTTTTAATGATCCACTGCAAAGATACATGAACTTTAGGTCACATTGAAATTCCAACCATTCTGATTCAGATTCTACTCCAAGTTGTCCCAATTCCTGTTCTGTTCTCTGAGAAAGCAGTGGGACGTACTGAATTATCCTAGTTACCATCATTAGTTCTCAAGCTTTCTGTAAAGGGTATTCTATGCCAACAAATACTGGAGGATAATCCTGTCATGATACTCAATCTAGGGATATGAATGGCTTCCTCTCTCTTATAGTGGGAATTAAACATGATAATTTCTGGGGGTTGAGTCCAAAGCCTTTATCAACATCTGACTGATTAAAGCAATGACTGATAGATGTAATTGATTGCTTTATATACATTGTGCCTGATTACCCAGCATTACTTACCTAAAATTTCTGAGCTGGCTTAGCAGGACTATCTAAAGTGAAGAAGATGAAAGTATTAAGAGGCAGGTATTTAAAAAACACTCAGCAATGCCTAACCAGAAATCTTCTTTGGGAAAGCTGTGGCTGATGGCTTTACTAAGGAAAGTAATATGACAATTAACATAAGTTTGAATAAAAGCCTCTTAGCTTCAATTTAAGGTTCTGGCATCATCTGTGTTTGATTCAGTTTATGATATATCAAAATTAGAGAAATTAATATTGAATTAGAAGCATTTATTTTCTTCTTCTTTTTTAATATCCCCCCACACACTACTGAATCAAATGTTACTGCTTTCATTTGCTAGACTTTCTGCATATCAAAGCAGATTTGAGGATGGTGTTGGTCTTTTCTCCCTAGTAACGAGTGATAGGACAAGAGGAAACGGCTTCAAGTTGCACCAGAGGAGGTTAGGTTGGAATAAGCTTCCCAGGGAGGTGGTTGAATCCCCATCCCTGGAGCTATTTAAAAGCTGCAGAGGTATGGTGCTGAGGGACATGGTTTAGCATCAGCCTTGGTAGAGTTAGAGTTGTAGAGTTAGAGTTGTATAGTCATTGACATAAAATTTAAAATAGTATCTTCTAACTAAAAAAGGAAAGAGGCAAGGAAACGTTTGGAGAGGAGAGGTTCAGAGAGGAGAGAAGAGGTTCAGTTTGGAGAGGAGAGGATATGTTACACTTTCTGTGTTTTGGTTTCCTGGTGAGGTAACAAGTACAAGGCTGTGGGTGTCGAAGTTCAGGAATTTACAACATCCAGCTGAAGCATGTAGCTTGAGATATTGGAAGTAGTCCACTGCTTAGAGTCTAAGAGATGTTGCTGGAAATGTTTAACTGGAGCCTCTGCTTTAAGCTGGCTGAGTCGGAGAGTATTGGAGAGCCCTTGCTACTTATCAAGTAGTAGGCACATCAGTAGGCAAGTGCTCTTGCTGAGGAGGAATAGATGGGACTGTGACTGTTGCCAGCATCAGCTCTCTTGTCTCAGCAGCCTTTAGCCTAGCAGAAGCAAACATCATTTTCCAAAGCCTTCCAGATCCCTCTCTGACTTTCTAGACAACTTCTATTCTCATCCCTGGTCCCAAACAGGTTTATTTGCACCCAATGTGGGGTACAAGATTTAGCAGTGACCTTGGTTTCTGTAGGAGCAAATATAAGCAAGAGCCTTTCTGCAGCTCAACCCTTGGCATTAAATCTCCCTATCAGGTTCTCACTGCTAGAAGCAGTCCTCGTTTGTACAAAACTGCCCTGGGCTGCAAAAATAATCACAGGATTTTAGGGTTGGAAGGGACCTCAAGCATCATCTAGTTCCATCCAACCTACCATGGGGGTTGGAAGGGACCTCAAGGATCTAGTTCCAACTCCTCTAAGAAGAGACTGAGATAGGAAGTAAAACCACTGAACAGAATTGGTTCCATTCTGGATCAAACCAGGCCAGGTTGTTCTTTCTCCCTCATTCAGAAGTCAGCAGCTGTAGCATAAAAGGAGCTGTAAAACTGGTGCAAGGGAAAGAAAAACCCCTCAAGTGTGGGGAGAGGGAGGAGAAGGCTGGAGCTGCAAAATGATGGTAGAGGTAAGGATGGAATTAACAAGACAAATGGGTAGGAAGGCAGATAGGAAAGTCCCAGGGTGGGACCCTTGTTTACTTATGTTTTGGTTTCTAAAGGCTGTTGTGTATCTGTCCTTGTCCTTGATGTTTTTGTAGTTTGTTTGGGTTTGTTTGCATTTTGTTTGTTTGTTTATTCTGTCATTTTACAACTTAATTGCTTCTATTTGTTGTTTGTATCACATTCTGACTGCTTTTCTCTGGGGAAAAGCCCTCACCATACATCAAGTAGGTTGTTTTTAAAAGCTGTATTGTTTCCAGGCTGTGTCTGACTAACTTCTTGACACATTTACCTTGATAAACAAGCTTGTTTGAGTCCTGCAGAATATTTCCCAGCAGAGCAGTCAAGAGCTCAGGATATTCCCTGAAGATTGCTTTGTTTAATGTCAGCTTCTCTTCAGTTATCAACCTTTATTTATGAATTAATCAAGGAGCATATTTTTTTTATGTCCTTATCTACCCCCAAAAAAGGAAAAAGAGGCTGAGGGAAGACCTTCTCCCTTTCTGCAACTCCCTGAAAGGAGGTTGGAAACAGGTGGGGGTCGGTCTATTCTCCCTACTAACAAGTAGGACTAGGGGGAATGGAATGAAGCTGGAGGTGGGGAGATTCAGGCTGGACGTGAGGAAGGAGTTCTTCCCCATGAGAGTGGTGAAGCCCTGGAATGGGTTGTCCAGGGAGGTGGCTGGGGCCCCATCCCTGGAGGTGTTTAAGCCCAGGCTGGTTGAGGCTCTGGCCAGCCTGATCTAGTGTGGGGTGTCCCTGCCCATGACAGGGCAGTTGGAATGAGATGATCCTTGTGGTCCCTTCCATCCCTGACTGATTCTATGATAATATACTATGATACTATACTGTGACTACAAAAAGGACATTGAAAAGTTTTCCAATTTTTTTTTCATCCATTACCCCTAATCATAGGGGAAAAAAAACCAGGTATAAATGGGTGAATTCAGACTGGATGTTAGGAAGAAGTTCTTCCTCATGAGGGTGATGAGGGACTGGAACAAGTTGCCCAGGGAGGTGGTGGAAGCCTCATCCCTAGAGGATTTTGCAACGAGGCTGGATGTGACTCTCAATAACCTGATGTAGTGTGAGGTGCCCCTGCCCATAGCCTGTGGGGAGCCAGGCTGGATGTGGCTGTGAGCTCCCTGAAGCCACAAGCAAAGGCTGGCAAACCTCTGTCCATGTTCTACATGCTACAAAATGGACTTTGAAAAGGTTTCTAATTTTTTCCCCCATTCCCCTATGATTAGGGGGAAAGGGGAAAAAAAACCATCTATAAATGGGTGGATTCAGATTGGATGTTAGGAAGAAGTTCTTCCCCATGAGGGTGATGAGAGTCTGGAACAAGTTGCCCAGGGAGGTGGTGCCTCATCCTTAGAGGTTTTTGCAGCCAGGCCAGATGTGACTCTCAGTAACCTGATGTAGTGTGAGGTGTCCCTGCCCATAGCCTGAATGTGGCTGTGAGCTCCCTGAAGCCCCAAACAAAGCCTGACAAACCTCTGTCCATGCTTTATATGCTAAAAAATGGACTTTGAAAAGGTTTCCAAATTTTTTCCCCATTTCCCCTATGATTAGGGGGAATGGAAAAAAAAAACAGCTATAAATGGGTGGATTCAGATTGGATCTTAGGAAGAAGTTCTTCCCCATGATGGTGATGAGAGTCCTGAACAAGTTGCCCAGGGAGGTGGTCGAAGCCTCATCCCTAGAGGTTTTTGCAGGCAGGCCGGATGAGGCTCTGAGCAACCTGACAGTCTCAAGCTGCAGCAGGGAAGGTTTAGACTGTATGTTAGAAAGAAGTCCTATACTGAGAGAGTGATTGTCCATTGGAATGGACTGCCAGGGAGGTGGTGGAGTCGCCATAATTGGAGGAGTTCAGGAGGAGACTGGTCTAGTTGTTTAGGTGGGTTGGATTGGTTGATAGCTTGGACGCGATGATCTTGAAGGTGTCTTCCAACCTGGTTTATTGTACTGTATTGTGTCCCTGCCATTAGCTTGTATTGTGTCCCTTCCCATAGCCTGAATGTGGCTGTGAGGTCCCTGAAGCCCCAAGCAAAGCCTGACAAACCTCTGTCCATGCTCTACATGCTACAAAATGGACTTTGAAAAGGTTTCCAATTTCCCCCACACTCCCCCTATGATTGGGAGGAATGGGAAAACAAAACATCTATAAATGGGTAGATAATTCCCTGCCCATGGCAAGGGGGTTGTACCTAGATGATCCTTGTGGTCCCTTCCAACTCTGATTGATACTGTGATACTATGATAAGTGAAGAGGAAATGGCCTGAAAGTGTACCAGGAGAGGTTTCAGTTGCCTATTAGGAATAACTTCTTGCCTGCAAGAGTGGTTAGGCATTGGAACAGCCTGTCCAGGGAGGTGCTTTAGTCCCCATCCCTGGAGGTCTTTAAAACATGAGTAGACATGGCACTTTGGGGCATGGTGGTGCTGGGCTGAAGGTTGGACTTATGATCTTAGATGTCTTTTCCAACCTTAATGATTCTACAGTTCTATGATTCTATAATATTTCCTTTATGGTTAGACCAGGGTAAGTAGAATTATTTTCCTGTAATAGATTAGGAACTGCATCCAAGCACAAGTTTTGTACCAACAGTGCTGAAGAGATGAATTTCAAAGGGCTATGCTGTCAGCTAATGGGCTCAAAACTGTAAGCTTATGAACAAAAAGAGGAAGCAGGTGAACTGTAAGGAAATAAAGGTGTTCTCCATCTGTTGCCTGCACAAAACCCATTTGCCACATGTTCCTTGACATGTGTTGAGCACATAAATGGATACTTCTGCACTTGGCTTGGCATAATGGCCATTATGGAATTAGATGCTGTCGTTGCAGCAAAAGAATAGTCTCTGTTTCTGCTTCATTCATAATCACTGAAGAGAGCAGAAGCATCAGTGAAAACAAAAGCAGTTCCATACTTAATTTATAAGACTTAAATAGCTTCTCCATTTCATAGCAGCCTCCTGCTGACTGCTAAGGTCCTAGCTCAACAGGTTCTGATATTCAGAACACTTTCTATGTGATCAAATTGCCTTGCTGAAAGAAGAAATACAAATGCTCAGTCAGACAAATTATTTTGACCTTGTATTTGTCTTTTGTCTTTGCAATTTTTTTCCCCAAGCTTAAAAGCTTCCCCATATGTGCTATGGTAGTTTGAAGAGCAATCAGATTCCTTACACTCCCCTAGGAAAGTTGCTGCTGCTGTTGGGTTCACAGCTGAGCACTCAAGCTCTTTGATAATGACTGGACCAAAATCATTCACAGAAGAACAGTTGCCTATCTGTGGTTTGAAGCCTTCTCATGTCTTTGTTTAATTTCCTGGTGCTTCCTGGAAATGCAGATGAACAGACCTTACAGGGGACTTGGGGAAACTCTAGACCAGCTGAGACCCTGCATCCACTTTCCCATACCAGTTACACAGAAACTGAAAAATTCAAAGCTGTTTGAGAAAATCCCTGCTGGGAAAGTGGCCTTCAGCTCCTCCATTTCCAAAAGGGCATCTGGCAATCTGCTGCATCCGTGTGCTTACCTGTAGAAGCAGAGAATGCAAGGTGAAAGATGGCTCTGTGGCACTGGATCAGCCCATGAGGGTCCAGAGATGCATCTGCTGCATCTAAGATACATTTGCAGTCTGAAGAAGCATGGCCAGCAGGTCAAAAAAGAGGACTCTCTTTTTTACTCTCTTGAGACTCCACTTATAATGCTGCATCCAGTTTGATGAACTCCAGTATAAGACAGACATGAACCTGTTGCAGCAGGTCCAGAGGAGTGCCACAAAAATGATAAAAGGCTCCTATGAAGGAAGGCTGACAGAGTTGGGGTTGTTCAGCCTGGAGAAGAGAAGTTTCCAGGCAGACCTTATTGCAGACTTATAGTACTTGAAGGGGTCTCTGTGGTTGGGTCTCTTTCATCCTGGTCTGAAAGACCCTGGTGCCTCCTAATACAAAATGAAATGCATTTGGTAAATACTGCACTTTATTTATGAGTGCCAGCAAGACATAGTACAGTTGACAGCAAGCAAAATAGCTACTTAAATATCAGGCTGTGCAAGTCAACTCTCTTTGCCTCGAGACCAACCTGTGCAGGCTAGTCCGGGAATAATTAAGGAAAATGATGTTCTCCAGTATGTTCTCTGGGATGCCTGTTTTCTGTAACTATCTGCTAATGAACCCCAAGAGAATTCCAGCAGAGCAGAGAAACCAAATGTGATCCAATTTATTCTCAGCAATTCTTGTTCCTTTCATAGCAATATATCACCTAATTGGCAAACGTGCTGTCCTGGGGTTTCATAACATTTTGACTGGAAAACTCCAAAGTGGTTTTACAGGGGCCTGGAGGAGACTTTGATGTAAGACATTGCAAAAAATATTTGATTTCTGTGAAACACACCAGAGAGCTACTGTTGGAGAAGGACTACTGCACTAGTTCTGGGACAAATGAGAGATGATGGCAGTATGAAAATAACACACCTATGAATTCCTTCAGTCTCTTGGACAGTCTTGAACACAGCCTTAATAAATACCCAGAGCTGTTATGCCAGAGAGGACCTCAGGGCACATAGTCTCAAAATTACATTAAGAGATCATAGAATCATTTTGGTTGGGAAAGAACTTTAGGACCATCAAGTCCTATTATCTAATTTTACCAAGCCTGGTGCTAAAACACGTTCCTCAGCACCACATCTCTGCAACTTTTAAACACAAGCAGGGATGGCTGTTCGACCACTTCCCTGGGGAGCTTATTCCAGTATTTGAGAACCCTTTCAGTCAAGTAGTTTCTGCTAACCTAAACCTCCCTTGGTGAAACTAAAGAACATTTCCTTTTCTCCTGTCCCTTGTTACAAGGGAAAAGAGACCAAAACTCATCTCAGTCCAACACCCATTCAAGGAGTTGTAAAGAGCCATAAGGTCTCTCCTCAGCCTCCTTTTCTCCAGGCAAAACAACCCAGTTCCTTCCTATGTGTCTAGGGATGTATTGAGGACTGTTGTTTCTTGTTATCATGGATTTTATCCAGACAACTGGAATTTTATCCAGACAACTGGAATTTCCTAAGAGTTCTAAGGCAGAATAGGCAAGAATGTTCAACAGTTGGTAGCTGCCTAAATGAAAGTAATCAGTCTGCCTACAATTTAAGACTTCAGTTGTTACACCCAGAGAATTTTCTGTATTGATCTCTTTGGGTGTGAAGGGATTTTCCTGCATGGTTTTCTGACAGATGCTCTGCTACTAGCCAAATTGTGAAGATACTTCTTGCTGGCAACATTCCTGCAAAAAACTTCCTCTGGGCAGGACATTTTCAGGGGTGAAATAAAGAAAGAAATAGTGACAGTAGGACTTTGGGAGGAAGTCACTTCACTGGTAGTGAAAGTAAACCAGATCTACAGATAGGAAAGACCAAAACAGATTGATTTTTCATTTTCATGGAGGGGGTTTTGGTAGCTATTGTAGGTGCCTAAGTTGAAGTTTAGATTGTCTCATTTCCCCATGCTGCCTTGAAGAGAAAGAGGCTCTTTGAGGCAGCGTATTGGAGCAGCAGCCACACTTACAAGCCCTGAATATGTCTCTGGGGAACCCCTTCCACTTTCCGCTGACAATAAATAAGTTATGGAGGCAGAATATCTAAATTAATAGCCAAGATCAAATACTGGGGTGGTAGATGTCCTTCTCCTTGTCTCAGCTGTGTTGTCTGCTGTTTACTGGAGACTTTTTGTGCCAGATCATTCAGTCAGCTAATGGCCTTTCTCGATAGCCACTTTAAATGCAGTCATTTGATCAAGAGGAGCTGATCAAGACTTGTGTGTTCAGAGTTGGGTAATGGACCTACTGATTCAGGAGGAACTCTCTCTGATCTTCTTTATCATAAATGACTTGGCCTGGAGAGGCATTGGAGATTCAAGGTGTTGCATTCAAAGCACAGCAGCTGCATTATAAAAGCGAATGTAAACCAACTCTACTTTCCCCTTCCCTGTTACTGAAATGCTTAAAAAACCCAATTTCCTTTAATCAGAGCATGCCTGTTAAAATATACACCTCATAAATGACATGATATATATAGTTCTAGCACCAACAATCACATAGGATTAGGATAGATTGCTTATACACTCTGGTTCTTTGCACCTTCACATTTTTATTACCACTGAGATTGTACACTGAAAGAGTTCAGTATTTCCTTGACTTATGAAGCCCATGTTGACATAATTATTACATGCATTCTCCTTTGGCTTTAGCTCACTATTTAATATATCATTGTCTTACGTGGAAAGATGGACATTTCCATTAGAAATTAGATAAACTTTGGAAAGGTGGGATCAGACTTTGGAAAGGCAGAGTTGGACTTCAGAAATCACTGGCGATAGAAACAACAAGGTCCTGCTGTGCTAAGATGGGAGGGCAAGGAGGGTAGATTTAGACTGCAGGAGGGTAGATTTAGACTGGATATTAGGAAGAAATTTTGAAGAGTGAGTGTGATGAGACACAGGAACAGGTTGCTCAGGCAGGCTGTGGATGCTCCCTCCCTAGGCAGGATGATGCCTTGAGCAACCTGGTCTAGTGGAAGTTGTCCCTGCCCATAGGAGCGGGGCTGGAACTAGATGATCTTCAAGATCCCTTCCAACCTAAATCATTCTATGAGTCTGTGAATTCTGTATTATTTTCTCACTACTTTTGTCTTGAATTTCGGTGGAATTTTGGTATTATTGTTGTTAATTAACTTTTCAGGATGCTGCACTAGTTAAACATGTTAACATTGCTTGATTTCTCTTGTCTTCTGGTCATACGGGCTTCCTAAAAATGATTTCCTGTGAAGAGATATCAGTAAAAGACATTCCTAAGGAAAATCAGGAGTGTTATATTCCAAATTTATAAAAAGGTAAATAAAAAATGCATGAATCTCATGAAGCATTCAGATGATTAGCCAGAGGTACATGTGCCTGAACACAATTACAGAAATATGTAGCCATTTATCCTAAAAGGGTGTAGGTAATTACCGAGAAGTCTTAGATTAGGGGAGCCCTTATTCCTTTCTACAACTACCTGAAGGGAGGTTGTAGCCAAGTGAGGTTGGTCTCTTCTGCCAGGCACCCACCAACAGGCCCTGGGCAGCCTGTTCCAATACCTGACCACTCTTTCAGGAAAGACATTTTTCCTGATATTCAACATAAACCTCTCCTGGTGCAACTCGAGGCCAGTTCCTCTTGTCCTATCACTTGTTACATGGGGGAAAAGACCAACATCCAGCTGACTACAACCTCCTTTAAGGTAGTTGTAGAGAGCAGATACCAGTACCCAAGCCAGCTAGGGAACAAGTGTACTGAGAGATGGGCCCATTAATCTTTCAATAAAGTCTTCAGATACTGTTGTCACCTGCACTTTGCTTGATGGAAGGGACAAAGTGTTGAAAAACAGGATAAAAGATGTGCTAATCTCTCTGCTTTTCTAGCTACAATAAGACCCATTAAAATAATACTATAAAAAAAAAGAGAGAGCTGAATTCATATCTTTTGGTTGAAATGTCTAAGGATTTGCAAGAGTGTATTTACAGGCAGTGACATGAGAATGATCTGCAAGGGTGAGAAGAGACATTCCTATATAAGAAGAAAGACCACTGCCCTGGCAACTCACACAGTTAAAAAACTTATCGAGCATACTGTCTGAGTGGGGTTTTTTATTGTTGGTTTTGTTTGGTTGGTTGGTTGGATTTTTGCTGTGAGGTTTTCCCCCTCCTTTACTCCAGAACAAGAGGACACAGTCTCAAGCTGTGCCAGGGGAAGTTTAGGCTCGAGGTGAGGAGAAAGTTCTTCACTGAGAGAGTCATTTGTCATTGGAATGGGCTGCGCAGGGAGGTGGTGGAGTCACCATTCCTGGAGGTGTTCAAGAGGGGATTGGATGTGGCACTTGGTGCCATGGTCTAGTCATGAGGTCTGTGGTGACAGGTTGGACTTGATGATCTTTGAGGTCTCTTCCAACCTTGGTGATACTGTGATAGTCTGCCCTGGTGAGGCTACACCTGGAGTATTGTGTCCACTTCTGGGCTTCCCATTTCAACAGAGAAAGGGAACCACTGGAGAGAGTCCAACATAGTGCTACAAAGATACTGAAGAGACTGGAGCATCTCTCTGATGCAGGGAGACTGAGAGACCTGGGGCTGTTTAGCCTGGAGAAGATGAGACTGGGAGGAGATCTTATCAATGATGATCATAGTTAAAGGGTGGAGGTCATGAGGCTGAGGCTGAGCTCTTTGTAGTGGTGCCTAGTGATAGGACAAGGGGCAATGGGCACAAACTAGAACAGAAGGCTTCACTTAAAGAGAAACTTCTTTACTTTGACATTGGTAGAGCACTGGACTGCACAGACAGGTTGTGGGGTCTCCTTCCCTGGAGACTTTCCAATTTTGCCCAGGTATGTTCCTTTGTAATCTGAACTAAGTGACCTTGCTTTATCAGGGGCCTTGTACTAGATCTCCAGAGGTCCTTCCCATGTCTCACCAATCTGTGATTCTTTAGTGTAATGTTAAAGACCCAGAACAAAGCTATGATTTCAACCAGAGAACATGCAGAGAACAAAGTTCAGTGTGTCCAGGTGTTGAACAGGTAGATGATGGTCAGTCTTTACATGGAAGCACTGTTTTTCTAGACTTACTGAAATCATTCTCAGAGCATGTAAGAAGTGCTTCTCTTAGTTATTTCCTTCAAAGAAGCTAGTCTGATAGCATGAGTTCACCTGACAAAAGGAACACAGAATATGTATTAGAAGCAACTTTCCATACACTAATCCTGATCAAAGCAGAAACAGCCCTCAAAACAACCTGATGTTTTGTGATTTCCTCTGGAGCAGCTGCTTTGCAAATTCACACACTTTGGAGAACTTTATTTACCATTTCCTAATGTGATCTAAAATAAACTTTCCCAAGCTTTTTGTGGATTATCTATATTCCTTCCAGAGGAGGAAACCCAGTGTTGTTCCATAGGATGAGTTTTCCTTGTTCTCAATAAAACTGTTTTAAAAGGTGAGGATTAGAATATATGGTAGGTCTAAAACTACTGACAAAACTCTACTTATTAGTAAATACAAGCTAATATTTTTTTAACCAAGTGTAAACAAATAATTGCAGTAATTAAAAATGTATTCTATGTTCTCCCAGGACCCAGTTATCAAACAGAAAATGGAAGGTGTTTATATGCACAAAACATCCAGTAAAGGCAGAACAGAGTAGAGCAGAGTAGAGTAGAGCAGAGTAGAGTAGAGCAGAGTAGAGTAGAGCAGAGTACAATACAATACAATACAATACAATACAATACAATACACCAGGTTGGAGTAGAGTAGAGTAGAGTAGAGTAGAGTAGAATAGAATAGAATAGAATAGAATAGAATAGAATAGAATAGAATAGAATAGAATAGAATAGAATTAACCAGGTTGGAAAAGACCTTCGAGATCATCAAGTCCAACCTATCACCTAGCACCATCTAATCAACTAAACCATGGCACCAAGTGCCCCCATCCAGTCTTCTAAACACCTCCAGCGATGGTGACTCCGCCATCCCCCTGGGCAGCCCATTCCAATGGCCAATCACTCTTTCTGGGAAGAACTTCTTCCTAACACCCAGCCTAAACCTCCCCTGGCACAGCTAGAGACTGTGTCCTCTTGTTCTGGTGCTGGTTGCCTGGGAGAAGAGGCTGACCCACACCTGGCTAGAACCTCCCTTCAGGTAGTTGTAGAGAGCAATAAGGTCTCCCCTGAGCCTCCTCTTCTCCAGGCTAAGCAACCCCATCTCCCTCAGTCTCTCCTCACAGGGCTGTGCTCCAAACCCCTCACCAGCTTTGTTGCCCTTCTCTGGTACAGGTTCATAAATCATAGAAGCCCGCATATGGACTCTGGGGACACAGCAGTCCAGTGTGCATGTTTTGTAATGTTCTCCTTGGTATGACTATTTGTTCTTCTTCCCTGTGGAAGCCGGGTGCACACAGTCAATTACTCTTGTCTATATTTCCCCAAGGGATGTTTGCTGTCTTATTAAGACTAATTGGTGGGTTGCTGCAAGGCTTTCAAACAATGAGCTCAGATAGTTAACCTTCTGTTTTCTAGACATTTTCATCCATCCCCATGACTTCTTACATACTTGTGAGCCCCACGGTCTGTACAAAACATGGTGTTGTATAGAAACCTCTTTCATAGAATCATAGAATCCTTAAGGGTGGAAAAGAGCTCTAAGATCAAGCCAACCTTCTACCCAACATTCCATGACCACTAGACCATGTCCTAAAGTGCTACATCTACTCTTGAAATGACCTTCCTGTCATTCAGTCTTTCTGAAGGGGTGAAAGAAAATTCAGCAGAATGAAATTTTTTTTTGGTGTCAGCGCTCTCCTTTAAAAAGTTCCCTGAAGGTGATCTTGCTTTTGACTGTATTGTCTCTCACTAACTAATAAAGTTTGTCTGAGTAAATTTAAACTGGATTAACAATTCATGCAGTGCTACAAATACAAATGCATTGATTTTCAATAACATGGGAGCTCTCCATTTCAGAAAGAATAAGCTAATTTTTGTTTGTTTGTTTTGGTTTGTATTTCTTGCCTAGAAGGTACAAAGATGCTTACAAAAATATTTCCTTGAAGGTGTAATATTCTAAAGGTTTTTTTTTTTTCAACCTGGTCTATCTAACACATAAGTACAGGCACAAATCTTTGAGTTAAAAAGAGCTTAGCTTTCTTTCTCATGTTCTCCCTAGTGATAGAGGATTCCTGCCCAGGAGGTTAACGGCAAAATTCTGACTGAGCTTCTCTTCTCCTGGTGGTGTATCATCTTCATATGTAGCCTGTATATATCTGACATTAATTTATTTTCTCCATGTCTGAGATTCAATATTTCTCTTCATCCAGCCCTCCTTGTGACAAATCTGAAAGATTATTTGGACTGTGTTTTGATGGCAGAGAAGAAAAAGGATCTCAAGGGCAGTTTTCTTCTTTTTCCTGTAAGCTAGGTGATAGGAATTACTGCGAGGAACATGGACAGAAACAGTCTTTGTGTGATACTGTCCTTGAATCCAGTTAAAGTGTAGGCAGGATGAAATATCTGCTCAGCACCACTCTCCTTTCCTTTGCTATTAAGCTGGTGTAGACAATAACAAGAGTACATTTAGTGTCTTTGGTTTCTTTTAGATAATTGGGTCTCACTTAGGAGAAATGATACCTTCTGTAAGGGATGCCATTTTCATTTTCTCTTGGTATTTAGGACTTTCTTCCTAAGTGCATTATGGATTTTGTTTAATGATTTTCTTAGACATGACAAAAGGTTGCCAAGAGAAGTTGCAAAATCCCTGCTCTTGGAGACACTCAAAACTCAAAAGGAGGAGACCCCAGGCAGCCTGTTGGAGTTGGTGCTGTTTGAAGGGAAGGCTGGACAGGATGATCCCCAGAGGTCCCTTCCAACCCAAATTACTCAGTGATTCTGTTAGCCACACATAGTCTATAGCACTATATGTTAACAACATTTTAGCTGGTATTTTCATATACAGAAGTAGGAATATTTTTTCATAGCTGTAGGTTCAGGGGAGTCTCTTCAACTACCTGTAGTACCTGTAGGAGATTGTAGTGATTAGGTGTCAATCTCTTCTCCCAAGTAACAAGTGATAAGATGAGAGGAAATGGCCTCAGGTTGTGCCATGGGAGACTTAGATTAGATGTAAGGAAAAAAATTCATTATCAAAACAGTTATCAAGCACTGGAACAGGATGCCCAGGGAAGTGGTTGTGCAGTGGATGTGGTGTAGTGGTGGACTTGGCAGTGTTTAGTTTATGATTTGGCACTATCTTAAAGGTCCTTTCCAACCTAAATGATTCTGTGACGTAGAAAGGAAACTTAAAGGCATGAAAAGTGCAGAAATTATTCTCAGTGTCATCCAGTCTTGAAGGGTTTTAGTTTTTCTTATTTTCTTGGGTTTGTTTGATTAAAGCAGAAGCAAACCAAGAGACTATTACCGTTGCTCTAGTGCCATTGAAAGGAGGTGAATGTGTTACTGTTTTGCACTCAGGCTCATCATACTGGACTCCAATATGATAACAGATGTGCATCCACCCAGGAAATTACCATTTTCAATAAGAAGCAGAGCAGCAAATGGATTTTCATGCATGGAAAAATAATGTAATAAACAGAGCAAGGCCCTGGCTTGATGAATTATGTGGTCATAGAAAGGAAAAAATACAATTTGTTTAAATTTCTGAACCTTCAATAGAGCTATAAAACAGAAACACTTTCTACTCCCAGTAATAAAATAACAAGCAGAGGTTTACTTGGGAAATATACTTAGAAGGCTGAAGCTCCACACTGTTTTTATTAATTTCCCTATAGACAGTTTTAGATTTAGTGTCAAGCATTGAAAAGAGTTAGGAAATATTAGGTGTGCTTCTTTATTCATTTATTTCTGTAGCACAGTGCTCTTTCTCAGGAGACTTAATATAGTGGGAAGAAGGAAAATCACTTTCACACCTTGATAAATCTTTCTGTTCCCCAATTCCTTACTGAAGTAAATTAAAACCTCTTCACTGAAGCCTAAGGTTGTCAAACAGACCTTGAGGATGGAAAGAAAGAAGACCATTTTGAGTGGAAAAGTGATCTAAGTCTGGACAAAGAAGACACCAGAAAGAATTTTCACCCAACCTAAAAATGAATGTAAATGTTTTAAAATGCATGTAAAGGCAAAAACTATTACTCACAGAAGGATATGATTTAGAATCTTATTAGAGTTTAATAGAATATTCTTAGAATACAAATATTATAATTACAGTAATATTAATTAGGAAAAGAAACTTTATTCTATAATAAAGCATATATAATATATTCATAATTTTCTTCTAAAACATTAGGTTCTAGCCTACTTGTGCAGTCTATGCTGCCACATTTGTTATGGCAGTAACCTGTTCTTTATTGGTCCCTTGCCAGATTCTGTTAAAAACATGCTAGTGACTCTATGTTGCTCCAGCTTAAATCCTGAGCTTCCATTGACTTGATTGCCTTCATTTGAGTCTCATTAGTGACTCACCGAGAGCCTAAGTACAGTACAGTATTACCAAGGTTGGAAGAGACCTTGAAGATCATCGAGTCCAACCTGTAACCACAAACCTCACAACTAGACCATGGCACCAAGTGCCACATCCAGTCCCCTCTCGAACGCCTCCAGGGACGGCGACTCAACCACCTCCCTGGGCAGCCCATTCCCATGACGAATCACTCTCTCTGTGAAGAACTTTCTCCTCACCTCGAGCCTAAACTTCCCTGGTGCAGCTTGAGACTGTGTCCCAAATGACTCCTAAATAAATCTGTTTGTTTCTTTGATTGCTTTAAGAGTGCATAAAGCACCCTTGACCTTTCTGCCAGCTCTGTTGATATCTTTCCTCCCAAAACCTTTACACACAACTGAGAGGATATCTCTTCCTATATCCATCTCAAAACTTGCTGTCCTTTGGCATGGATCTTCTTTCCTGGTTCTCTTCTCTACCTGCTTTTGAAAGACAGTAAAAGTTTTACAGAGGTGGAGCATTCAATAAAAAGCTTTAGAAAATGCTTTAAAATCTTCTTCTGAATCCAGCATTTTTTTTTTTTTTGGATCTCCCTTGCTGAGATTTCCTCTTGTTTATTTAAGTTCCATCATTACATTGGTAGTGTATGGAATCCCATCCTCTCTTGTGCCACAGTGCCATGCACATCTGTGTTTCTGCACTGGTGAATGCCAACAATCACATGAATCCTTTGAAAGTGTTTCCACCCTCAGAACCACAGGTTTCAATGCTGGGGCAGGATTGAGCCCACAGTGTCAGGGCTGCTGTCCTCACCTAACATGAAAACACCCCTTCATGCTTTTGCTTTGATCAAGAAAGTTTAGGTAATGAAACACAGGCAGTTACCTTTGTATCAATCTAAGCAGTGAGACACTTTAAACTGATGTCATAACAGTGTAATAATTACACTGCCTTCAAATACTACTGGTACTTTCACACACTTGAGGTCATAGAATCATAGAATGAATTGGGTTGAAGGGACCCTCAAAAGTCATCTTGTCCAACTCTCTGCAGTGATCAGGGATGTCATTACCCAGATCAGGTTTCTCAGGGTCCCATCAAGCCTGACCTTGAATGTCTTGGGGGCTGGTGCCTCCACCACCACCCTGGGCAACCTGTTTCAATGGTACACCACCATCATGGTAAAGAACTTCCTGTCCTCTATTTGTCATATCTTTTGTGGCAAATAAGGGCATTTTTAAAAGTCAGATTTGATGTAGACTCAGGTCAGATATAAGTAGGATATCCTGAAAGTCTAACTTAAATCAGATTCATATTTTATATCATTTAAAACTGATTTTCAATACCATTTCCATACTTAAGCTTGCACTTTGAATTGCATGAACTATTGCAGCCTGAACTTTGCCTCAGTTTGTTTGGTCTCATGTTAATATTCTGCCCATTGTATTTTTTAGGATCTAATGTCAAATGCCATCACTGAGCAGCCAGAATGCTATAAGCTCACTACTAAAATACAGCTATTTGAATTTTACCTGCAAAATATCTGACATGATTGCTGTTACTCAGTTACAGCTGAGAATCAATTGAGTATACATGACATTCTTATGCCCACAGAAAAAAAAAAGCCCCAACAACTGATTGGGCTATTGTGTTACTTCAGGCTTTTCTGAGGTATTCTTATTTTTATGGACTAATCCTGATCTTTCTTTTCCGTGAGGAATGACTAAGTAGCAGATGTTTTCAAAGAGTAGTATCTGTAAGTAAATGAAGTTTCCTGTGGTGGCACCTAGCTTGGACCTTGTCACAGCCTTAAGACTTTAGTTCACCTCATTGCCTAGAAACTTTCTTTTTTTCCCAAACCTTCTACTCTTCCAGAGCCAAGCATTGGTAAATTGGTGTCTTGCTTTTGCTTTTATTTTCTACCTGTGAATAAAATGAGGATGGACACAATCCTGGTGATAGAATGAGATAGAGTAGAATAGAATTAATCAGGTCAGAAGAAACCTGTGAGATCATTGAGTCCAACCTATCATCCAACACTATCTAATCAACTAAACCATGGCACCAAGCACCCCATCCAGTCTCTTCCCAAACAACTCCAGTGATGGTGACTCCACCACCTCCTTGGGCAGCCCATTCCAATGGCAAATCTCTGTTTCTGGGAAGAACTTCTTCCTAACATCCAGCCTAAACCTCCACTGACACAGTTTGAGACTGTGTCCTCTTGTTCTGGTGCTGGTTGCCTGGGAGAAGAGACCAAGCCCCACCTGGCTCCAATCTCCCTTCAGGTAGCTGTAGAGAGCAATGAGGTCTCCCCTGAGCCTCCTCTTCTCCAGGCTAAGCAACCCCAGCTCCCTCAGCCTCTCCTCAGAGGGCTTCTGACCAGTTCTTCAAGTTTGTCATGTTTGCATAGCACAGGCAGCAACTCTGTGGCCACCCTGGGCATGCTCAGCAATTTCTAAGCATCACTGATGAAGACAACATTCAAAAGAGACTGAATTTCAAGCATCAAGGTATTTTCCAGAGACAGTGGACAACCTAAAAATGGGTTGAATTAATTTTTTCACCGGCGGCCTTGGTTAATTAGGTCTTGTGGGGCAAGACTTACCAATAAAGTATGTTGAATGTACAGCAAAGATCTCTTCTGGATATTTCTAAGTGAGAAACATTTTCATCAGATGGATAAATAAATGGGTTTCTTGTAGTGTACTTTCTTTCTGACTCCCCTATATTCCAGGGTCAGCCATTTCCCAATTTTTCCAAACCTATGTCCAGCTCATGGCACAACTTACAGCAACTGTGGCCACGAGCTGGGTCACAATTTCTATTTATCAGGGATGCCCTGATGCAGATGTGCTAGCTGCTTCACAGTCTGTAAAGCAGAGCTCCTCCTTCAGGGATTTTATAGTTCTAGATTCGGCCTTTTGCAGGGGAGCTCAGGAAAGGCACTGCAAAATGTGTTTCACCCTGTGTTTCTAACCAAATTACACTATCATTCTTTTGTTGATTGGTACATGACTCAACACATTGTCTGATGCTGGTCCTCAGAGTCATTGCTTGGGAGGTGGTAGGACTCCAGTAAGGGCAAAATGGCAGGATCAGGCTCTGCCTTCTAGTCACTGAGCTGACCTACATATGCATCCCAGCCAAGCAGGGGACAGCCCAGTAAGATATAAACTTCACAAAGAAACAAAATAAGTAACTATTTTGAAAAGCCCTTGCTTTGCTGGTTTATCATCTTCTAATCAATAGCATTCCTGAATTAGCTGAGTCAGGCAGACAATCCATTATGCTGAGTGTATTTATGACAACCTGCCACACCTCAGCTGATCACTCTGATGCCTTTGCAATCAGTTAAAACCACATATTTAAACCAAAATGCATTTAAAACCATCTGTCATGCTGCCTAATCAGTTACCTTTTGAAGCTGTCTACAGAACATCAATTCATGCATTTGGGGCACTCCTGAAAATGAATGGCAAGACAGAGCACACATTATGTGTACACAGCCTTTAATGTGTTTGCCAAAGTAATAACTGTAATGGAAGTCAGAAGCCTGGACATTGCTTTAAAAGTTATTAGTATTATTTTAATTTCCATTAACTTAATTTGAATGAGACACTGAAAGGAGGTGGTTGTGAGGCCAGTGTTGGTCTCTTCTCTCTAGTACAAAGTGATAGGATGAGAGAAGATGGCCTCGAGTTGTACCCAGGGTGGTTCAGGCCAGATATTAGGCAAAATTTCTTGACTGAAACAGGCTGCCTAGGGAGGTGGTGGAGTCACTATCCCTGGAGGTGGTCAAAAAACATGTAGATGTGGCACATGGAGTAGTGGTTTAGTTGCCAAGGTATTCTGGAGTGTCTTAAGAAGTGTGTAGGCAGTGGGTCAAGGGAACACCTCCTCCCCCTTTGATTCTGCCTTTCCTGAGCTCCCCCTGCAAAAGGCCGAATCTAGAACTATAAAATCCCTGAAGGAGGAGCTCTGCTTTACAGACTGTGAAGCAGCTAGCACATCTGCATCAGGGCATCCCTGATAAATAGAAATTGTGACCCAACTCGTGGCCACAGTTGCTGTAAGTTGTGCCATGAGCTGGAAACAGGTTTGGAAAAATTGGGAAATGGCTGCCCTTGGAATATAGGGGAATCAGAAAGAAAGTACACTACAAGAAACCCATTTATTTTCCATCTGATGAAAATGTTTCTCACTCAGAAATATCCAGAAGAGATCTCGTGGTGTATCGGCAGTTTTGTCTTGGGTAAAGAGAGGAAAAAAGGAAAACAAATTTAATAGCAAAAAATATTGAAACTAATGAAAATCAAATTAATTCATTAAAACAAACAAACAAATATAAGTAGGATAGGATAGGATAGGATAGGATAGGATAGGATAGGATAGGATAGGATAGGGATAGGATAGATAGGATAGGATAGGATTAACCAGGTTGGAAAAGACCTTCGAGATCATCAAGTCCAACCTATCATCCAACACTAATCAACTAAACCATGGCACCAAGTGCCTCATCCAGTCTCTTAAACACTTCCAGTGATGGTGGCTCCACCACCTCATTGGGCAGCCCATTCCAATGGGCAATCACTCTTTCTGGGAAGAACTTTTTCCTAATGTCCAGCCTAAACCTCCCCTGGTGCAGCTTGAGACTGTGTCCTCTTGTTCTCGTGCTGGTTGCCTGGGAGAAGAGACCAGCCCCCACCTGGCTCCAATCTCCCTTCAGGTAGTTGTAGAGAGCAATGAGGTCTCCCCTGAGCCTCCTCTTCTCCAGGCTTAGCAACGCCAGCTCCCTCAGCCTCTCCTCACAGGGCTGTGCTCCAAACCCCTCCCCAGCTTTGTTGCCCTTCTCCAGCAACTCAACATCTTTCTTAAACTGAAGGGCCCAGAACTGGACTCTCATTACTTTTCAAAAGTTTGGCACAGATTAAGAATCTTACATCAGTATCTTGAAAAGAGTTGTACCTGAGTCCTCTTGACTGAATTAGAGGAAACTGAAGATGAAAAAATTTTGAAGAAAATTTCATTGAAGAAAAGTGAGGAATTGAATTAAAAAAAAAACCACCTCTGAGCCATTCTAAAGCAGTTATTCATGAAACTTAGCCAGAGGGAAAAAAAGTGGTAGCATGAAATCTTAATGCATGGTGCTTCAGAGCAGGCAGAAATGAATGAATCATTGACAGAGCAATCTGTGTGTGCTAAAGCTGCTAAAAAATGAAGAACTGTCATACCAACATTTCACTTGAAACAAAAAAGGAAGCCATTGCATTGGGTAATTTAAAGGCAGCAGTCCTCTGCTGAAAATCCTGATGAGATAATGTCTGTGCTGCATCCTGCCTCAGAAAAGCAAGATTATACAATACAATAATACAATACACCAGGTTGGAAGAGACCTTCAAGATCATCGCGTCCAACCCATCAAACAATCCAACCCACCCAACAACTAGACCATACAGCCAAGCACCCCATCAAGTCTTCTCCTGAACACCTCCTGTGAAGGTGACTCCACCACCTCCACGGGTAGCCGATTCCAATGGGCAATCACTCTCTCCGTGTAGAACTTCTTCCTAACATCCAGCCTAAACCTGCCCTGGCGCAGCCTGAGACTGTGTCCTCTTGTTCTGGTGCTGGATGCCTGGGAGAAGAGGCCAACCTCTGCCTGGCTACAAACTCCCTTCAGGTAGTTGTAAGATTCAAAAAGGAAACTCAAGTTGAGCGTCTCCAAAGTGTCATCTTTCCAATAGTATCTTATTTTCAACCGTGTGAATGTTTCCAAAGAGGAATTTTAAACTCAGATCAAAATCATAGAATCATTAAGGCTGGAAAAGACCTCTAAGATCATCAAGTTCAAATGTCAGTCCAACACCATCACGGCCATTAAACCATCTCCCAGATTTCCATGTCTACACATGTTTTAAACACCTCCAGGGATGGTGACTCCACCACCTCCCTGGGCAGCCTTTTCCAAAGCCTCAACACTCTTTCAGTAAGGAAATTTTTCCTAGCATCCAATCTAAATAAAGCAAAGAAAGAGCAGATGCCTGCTCATCACATCTGTATCTCTTTAGATCTTTACTGGATGTTTTAGAGCACTTCCATGAAAAGCAGTGGAACCCCGGAGGTGTCCAAAAAAGTGTAGATATGGCACTTTTGGACATGGTTTAATGGGCATGGTGGTGCTGAGTTGACAGTGGGACTTGATCTTAGGGGTCTTTTCCAACCTTAATTATTCTATGATTCCAGGGATCAACAGGCAACAGAGGAAGGTTGAACACAAGAGAAACTTCAAACTGTGATGTTTCTCCTGCATGAAGGGTCTTGTGGGCACACCCGCAGCACTTCCCTTCACGTCCAAAAAAGAGAAAGTGAGTCCAACCACTTTTCAACTGCCTTCCCACACAGGCTGCTTTAGAGTGATGTGTTTCATCAGCATCAGTTCTGGGCAGGAGGACCCCAGGCAAGTGTTGTTGAGCCTGCTTTATCATGCGCTTTCTACAACTAGCTAAGAGAAGTAGTTTCAGGCTGCAAAACATTTCTAACTACAGTTTTTGTATGTTTGGTGAGTCAGTCTTTCTGTTACCACCAGGGACCAATTCAAACCCTGGGGTTTTGTGTGTCTTGCCAGCTAGCCTACATTGTGCACAGATTGCTAGGTGACTCCCGGCAGCATCTCTTATTCCAGCGCCTAGTTCTTGTTCCACACAGGCTGGATGAATTCCATTTTGCAGATCAGAGCTGTTTGGCTTTTTCTTTTCCCCAGACTTAATTTCACATGCTAGCATATTAATAATAAGGTGGTGCAAGAATGACAACAGATCTTGCCAATAAACGATGGCACTTGGGTTGATGTTGTTTCTGTCCCCAAATCTGTTAATCTGTACTTGTATTAGCTCTCAGAATTCATGCCAGCTTAACGTGCTTGACTTTAGGTACAATCAGTTTCTATTGCCCTTGATCTGTTTGGAGGAATACGCTAATTTTACCTTGAATTCCTCATAGGAAAGAGCTTTACATAAACCCTTAACAACAAATGAGAAGAGTACAGTATGTCCATTTCATCTGAACTCTCTTTTTTTGTCTTGATGGTAGGCTGAACATGAGCCTGAAGTGTGCCCAGGCAGCCAAGAGGGCCAACGGCATCCTGGCCTGCATCAGGAACAGTGTGGCCAGCAGGAGCAGGGAGGTCATTCTGCCCCTGTACACTGCACTGGTTAGGCCACACCTTGAGTCCTGTGTCCAGTTCTGGGCCCCTCAGTTTAGGAAGGATGTTGACTTGCTGGAACGTGTCCAGAGAAGGGCAACAAAGTTGGTGAGGGTTTGGAACACAAGCCCTATGAGGAAAGGCTGAGGGAGCTGGGGTTGCTTAGCCTGGAGAAGAGGAGACTGAGGGGTGACCTTATTGCTCTTTACAACTACCTGAAGGGGAGGTTGTAGCCAGGCAGAGGTTGGTCTCTTCTCCCAGGCAGCCACTACCAGAACAAGAGGACACAGTCTCAGGCTGCACCAGGGGAGGTTTAGGCTGGATGTTAGGAAGAAGTTCTATACAGAGTGATTGCCCATTGGAACGGGCTACCCGTGGAGGTGGTGGAGTCACCATCATTGGAGTCTCCATCATTTTCCTCCAGTCCTGGCTCACTGGAGAGGTCCCAGATGACTGGAAACTGGCCAATGTGGTCCCCATCCACAAGAAGGGACGGATGGAGGAACCCGGAAACTACAGGCCAGTCAGCCTGACCTCAGTGCCAGGGAAAGTGATGGAACAGATTATCCTGGCGGCAATAACTGCACACCTGCAGGATGGCCAAGGGCTCAGGTCCAGCCAACATGGATTTAGGAAGGGCAGGTCCTGCCTCTCCAACCTGATCTCCTTCTATGATCAGGTGACCCGTCTGGTGGACGTGGGGAGGCCTGTGGATGTGGTCTACCTGGACTTCACCAAGGCCTTTGACACCGTCCCCCACAGCAAACTGCTGGCTAAGTTGTCAGCTCATGGTTTGGACAGTAACACTCTGCGCTGGGTTAGGAACTGGCTGGAGGGCCGAGCCCAGAGAGTGGTGGTGAATGGTGCCACATCCAGCTGGCGGCCAGTCACCAGTGGTGTCCCCCAGGGATCAGTGTTGGGCCCCATCCTCTTTAACATCTTCATTGATGATATGGATGAGGGGAATTGAGTCAGTCATCAGCAAGTTTGCAGATGACACCAAGTTGGGAATAGATGTTAGTCAGTTAGAGGGTAGAAAGGCTCTGCAGAGGGACCTCGACCGACTGGACAGATGGGCGGAGTCCAATGGGATGACATTCAACAAGTCCAAGTGCCGGGTGCTGCACTTTGGCCACAGCAACCCCATGCAGAGCTACAGGCTGGGGTCAGAGTGGCTGGAGAGCTGCCAAACAGAGAGGGATCTGGGGGTGCTGATCGACACCCGCCTAAACATGAGCCAGCAGTGTGCCCAGGTGGCCAAGAGGGCCAATGGCATCCTGGCCTGTATTAAGAATAGTGTGGCCAGCAGGAGCAGGGAGGTCATTGTGCCCCTGTACTCTGCATTGGTTAGGCCACACCTTGAGTACTGTGTCCAGTTCTGGGCCCCTCAGTTTAAGAAGGACATCGAGACACTTGAACGTGTCCAGAGGAGGGCAACAAGGCTGGTGAGAGGCCTTGAGCACAAGCCCTATGAGGAGAGACTGAGGGAGCTGGGGTTGTTTAGCCTGGAGAAGAGAAGGACCAGGGGTGACCTCATTGCCCTCTACAACTACCTGAAGGGTGGTTGTGGACAGGAGGGGGTTGGTCTCTTCTCCCAGGCAACCAGTACCAGAACAAGGGGACACAGTCTCAAGCTGTGCCAGGGGAGGTTTAGACTTGAGGTGAGGAGGAAGTTCTTCACTGAGCGAGTCATTCGTCATTGGAATGGGCTGCCCGGGGAGGTGGTGGAGTCGCCGTCCCTGGAGGTGTTCAAGAGGAGACTGGACATGGCACTTGGTGCCATGGTCTAGTTGTGAGGTCTGTTGGGACGGGTTGGACTTGATGATCCTTGGGGTCTCTTCCAACCTTGGTTATACTGTGATACTGTGATGCTGTGATACTGAGGTGTTCAGGAGGAGACTTGATGGGGTGCTTGGTGGCATGGTTTAATTGTTTAGGTGGGTTGCAATGGTTAATGGGTTGGATGCGATGATCTTGAGGTCTCTTCCAACCTGGTTTATTCTATTGTATTGTACTGTATTGACCTTTTCTTGGTGTTAAAAGGGCGAGTGGAAGCCTTTTGCTCTGAGGTGCCTATTGCTGTGCTACCCCTTGTGTAGCTCTGAGCTTGATTAGGGAGACACTTTGACCTGGAAGTTGTAGGTGAGGTTTGTTGAATTTTGTAAACTAATTTGGTCATTAACACCAGCTCAATTTTCTGCTCAGGAGACTGAATTTGAGAAAGGTCTCATTGCCATCCTATCCTCCCTAGTCCTCATTTTTCATGGTAGAGAAGAAACTTTTTTCCATCACTCTGAACTTCTCTGTGTGTACAGAGATGCCTTTCAGCAATCTTTTATCCAATCAATATTTTGGATAAAGATTAATGGGAATGCACACTGGAGAGCAGGTTCATTTTTGTAGTCTAAGTAGGAACACATGCATGGAACTGGTGCATGTCAATTTGCTCCACCTGAGCCCAGGCACAGGGCCACAAACAGAGTCAAAAGGGTGAAATATTTGAATGTAAAAGGCCCATGAAATAAAGGACACCATATTTTAAAAGTGGAAGTAATTATTTTGGTGGTATGGAAATTCGGCCCTGAATGCAGATTGATTTGTTGTTTCTTTTCACAGTTCACAAAATATCTTCTCTATGGGTATAAGGATTGCTAGAACATTTATTTGACTCAGGAAGATCCAACCAAGACTTAAATTTAAGTCCTGAGACAGAGTTTTGCAAAGGAAACAATTTATTTACTGACATGAATGACCAGGGACATTGAATATTGAGACCACCAAATGTCAGTGGTAAGAAGACTTTAGTGGATGGGATGTGGTTGGCTTCTCAAATCAGCCCAAATGCAGATTAAATAAAGAGATTTCTGGAACACAGCTGAAAACTACTCAGTAGCATTTTGTTTCACTCTAACTGAATCAAACTGGCAGAACCCTGCAGGCCTCAGGTTGTTAGTTGGGTTTCTTTGTGAGTGGTTTTTGGGTTTTGATTGTAAGTACACGGAGGACCTGAAGAACAGGTGTGGTGAGGAGCATCTGAGGGAACTGGGGGTGTTTATTCTGGAGAAAAGGAGGCTGGCTCTCTACAACTCCCTGAAAGCAGGTTTGAGCCAGCTGTGAGTCAGTCTTATCTCTCTAGGAACAAGTGATAGAATGAGAGGAAAAATCTTCAAGTTGCATCAGGCTTCTTTCTACTCAGCACTGGTGAGGCCATGACTGGACTGATGGATCCAGTTCTGGGCTCCCCAGCGCAAGAGACTCATGGGCAGAGCGGGGACAGTGTCCAAAGAAGTACTATTAAAATGATGGAGGACTTGGAGAATCTCTTACATATGAGGAAAAGCTGAGAAAAGAGAACCTAGAAGAGAAGACTCTGGAGAAATATTGTCAATATCTACAGATAACTGAAGGGAGAGTGAAAAGAAGACAGAGCCAGGCTCTTTTCAGTGGTGCCCAGTGATGAGACCAGAGGCAACAGGCACAAGCTGAAACTCAAGAGGTTCCATTTGAACATCAGGAAACACTTTTTCCCTGTGAGGGTGACTGAGCACAGCCACAGGTTGCCCAGGGAGGTTGTGGAGTCTCCATCCTTCGAGACATTCAGTAACTGTCTGGACATGGTTTTGGGCAACTGGCTGTAGGTGGCCTTGGAGCACTGGACCAGATGACCTCCAGGGGTGCCTTCCAACCTTCAGCCATTCTGCAGTACTGTGATGATTATAATTGTGAAAATGAATATCATACTAAAGAAAATGAGACAGAATATCCAGCAGCAGCAATGCACCTAGATTAGCTCTTTCTCTTGGGTAATTTTTCTTGTGAATTTCTATAAGCAAGCAAAATATCTTATGTTTTGGTTTCTGGTGGACACTTCTAATAATTCACATTTCTGGAAAATGAAATAAAGTTCATTCAAAGGCATTGTGTTGGTATATTGCCAGTGTGGCCATTAGAAGAATAGCTGTCCAAGGCTACTTCTGAAGATGCTCATTAAATTGTTAGAAGGCTTTCTATAAAATAGAAAATATAATCACCACAGTGCCTTTTGAATGGAATGGAATGGAATGGAATGGAATGGAATGGAATGGAATGGAATGGAATGGAATGGAATAGAATAGAATAGAATAGAATAGAATAGAATAGAATAGAATAGAATAGAATAGAATAGAATAGAATAGAATAGAATTAACCAGGTTGGAAAAGACCTTTGAGATCATCGAGTCCAACCTATCACCCAACACTATCTAATCAACTAAACCATGGCATCAAGCACCCCATCCAGTCTCTTCCTAAACACTTCCGGTGATGGTGACTCCACCACCTCCCTGGGCAGCCCATTCCAATGGCCAATCTCTCTTTCTATGAAGAACTTCTTCCTAACATCCAGCCTAAACCTTCCCTAGTGCAGCTTGTTCTGTTTCTTCTTGTTCTGGTGCTGGTTGCCTGGGAGAAGAGACCAACCCCCACCTGTCTACAACCTCCCTTCAGGTAGTTGTAGAGAGCAATAAGGTCTCCTCTGAGCCTCCCCTTCTCCAGGCCAAAAAAAAAAAAAAGTATCTTTAGAATGAGTATCTTTAGAGTCAGAAAAAGACAACTGTGCCTTTAAAGAAGGATCCATTAGAAAACCTAGCAAGTATTAAGTGGTTAAGATGGCACATTTTGGTGGTGCTCCCTGCATTTAAAATGGACCACCACAGCTGCAACAAACGCTCTAGGACTTCTGTGGTCTTTCTGGAAAAGCTGACTGAGCTATTCCTCTAAGTTTGGAAAAACACCTGATCTAGGTGTACCTGTGTTAGCAGGGGTGTTGGACTCAATGATCTGCAGAGGTCCCTTCTAACCCTTACACTTGTATGATTCTAAGGCCAGAGCATATCTGGAATCGAACCTGAGAGCTGATTTTGATGGAAAATACCCACATAGAGAGTGGATTTTCTGTCACTAACAATCGAGCAGTTGGGAATCTTGATTACTGTAGCATAGCTTAATACATTTCTTAAGGGCAAAAATGACCTCTCTTCTGCTTCCTTGAGCAAGCTGCCATTTTAATTGCCTCTTTCAGCCCTCCAACTTTTTCCTTGCTTAATCTGTGGCCGTGACTTTAATCAACCATCTGTCATCTGTGGTGCTTTACCCCATGAGTTAGCTATGAACCTTATCATAGTTGAAGAGGAGACAAGAGGGGAAAAAAGGGAAAAAAGAGAGTATTTGAAGTAAAATGAAGTAGTGAAATAACAGTGAAATAAATAAACCAATAAATACAGTTATGTGGAATACCAGAATAAGATGATTTTGTCGTAACTGTGGTTGTTTATTGAGGATTAAACTTAACTGCTGAAATCCTTCACCATCAACATTCACTTCTGCTGCTATAAAACGCTGAGGAAGACTTAATGGAGGGAAACAACCCCATTTTAAGTGGCTAGGGATTTGTGCAGTCAGGATGGTATCCTTTGCAATCCAGTGTCTGAGAAGAGTTTAGCAGAAGGTTTAGAGCCAGAGCATGTTTGTACTAATTAGTGCACTTAGAGCAATCATAGTATCATAGTATCAGTCAGGGTTGGAGGGTTGGAAGGGACCACAAGGATCATCTAGTTCCAACCCCCTGCCATGGGCAGGGACACCCCACACTAGATCAGGCTGGCCAGAGCCCCAGCCAGCCTGGTCTTGAACACCTCCAGGGACGGGGTCTCAACCACCTCCTGGACAACCCATTCCAGGGCTTCACCACTCTCATGGGGAAGAACTTCTTCCACACGTCCAGTCTGAATCTCCCCACCTCCAGCTTCATTCCATTCCCCCTAGTCCTATCACTACCTGATGGAAGAAAATGTTTTCTAAGCCTTGCTAAGAGTGGCGCTCAGCATCTCACACTCTTTAGTTTATACAAAGGAAGTTCTTGTGTCTCATAGTTTGGATATTATGAAAAAATTCCTTACTGCAAGAGTGGTCAGACATGGGAACAGGCTGCCCAGGCAGGTGGTGGAGTCACCATTTCTGGAGGTGTTCAAGAAGTGTGTAGACATGACACTTTGGAATATGGCTTATTTAGCATGGTGGTCTTGGGTTAACTGTTGGACTTGATGATCTGAGAGGTCTTTTCCAGCTTTAATGATTCTATGACTCTGTGATTCATATACTGCTGTGTGCTATAATGTCTGGCCAGAGCTGACACTAGCTAGAAGGGCTGTTGCATCTAGTTCTGTTCCAATTACAGCACAAGTCTTAGTGCTTCCAGGCACTACTGTTTTCTAAGCCTACAAATGTGTTTTATCATGTGAACAAGAGACTCATAGAATGCACTGGGTTGGAAAGGACCTCAAGAGATCATATAGTCCAACTCCCATGGAATAGTGTCTGATAAGATTACAGTAATGCTAGAGGTTCGGGTTCAAAATGTGTTGTGGGGTTTTTTGTCAATGGACCTATACAAAGGGGAAAACTTAAAATAGCTTTTTCATCCTATTTAAAAAAAAATATTAGTATTTCTTTTAACTTTGAACCTTCTGAAAATGTATAAAGACAGGATAGCCTAAGTACTGACAGTTTGTTCCTTGTTCAGGAAGCCAAAGACTAAGGACTGCTCTGATAGCAGTCATGCTTACTGATTGACTAAAACATTTACTACAGACACTGGGAAAAAACAGAAACCAACCCAAATGGTAAAATCTAAGCATAATCACAAATAGTTGGATATGAGACATGTAAATCCAAACTTTACTTAACAGAGCTACCCTCTTTACTTAACAGAGCTAGCCTTATGAGGAGAGGCTGAGGGAGCTGGAGTTGCTTAGCCTGGAGAAGAGGAGGCTCAGAGGAGACATTATTGCTGTCTACAACTACCTGAGGGGAGGTTGTAGCCAGGTGGGGGTTGGTCTCTTCTCCCAGGCAACCACCAACAGAACAAGAAAACACAGTCTCAAGTTGCACCAGGGGAGGTTTAGGCTGGATGTTAGGAAGTAGTTCTTCACAGAAAGAGTGATTGGCCATTGGAATGTGCGGCCCAGGGAGGTGGTGGAGTCACCATCAGTGGAGGAGTTTAGGAGGAGACTTGATGGGGTGCTTGGTGCCATGGTTTAGTTGATTAGATGTTGTTCGGTGATAGGTTGGACTTGACGATCTCAAAGATCTTTTCTAACCTGGTCAGTTCAATTCAATTCAATTCAATTCAATTCAATTCAATTCAATTCAATTCAATTCAATTCAATTCAATTCAATTCAATTCTATTCTATTCTATTCTATTCTATTCTATTCTATTCTATTCTATTCCATTCTATTCACAAACAGAAAAAAAGAATAATACAGAATCACATAATACTAGCATTGTTTTGGTTGGAAAGGCCTCTAAGATCATTCAGTCCAACCACCAACATAAGTGGCTTGGTCTGGAGGTAAACTGATCGGTTGCAATAGCACAGGAGTAAATTACTCTGAAATGTGCACTAATGAGTTTTATGTAATTGATATTTGTTACAGAAATCACAAAATGCTTTTTTTGTTTGTTTTGTTTTTCTGTTTCAGGTAAAAGACAGATTCATTTGAGTTTTCCAGGTCTGAAGTGACTGATCAATGTAATTAATCTCTATGATGACTGCCTCAGAGGATAGAACCTGAAAATATCTCTGCATCCAACAGGTAAAGATAATGAAGAGTGTCTGGGAAATGGCCAACTGCAGCATCAGTAAATTCTGAGCTGAGAAACCACAGAATAGCTGAGAGGCAGAGCACTGTACATCTGCCAAGTGATGGACTGATACGAGAGCAGACTTAACTAATTAGCAAAGCCTCCCTCCTTCCCATCTGGAGATTTAACTCTGGGGTGTGTGCACAGGCTGAACATTATTAATCAGGAATTGAACGAGGATGCCTACGAGTCCTAGACAGCATTTCTATGAGGTGAGCCAAAGCAGTTTCCTTTTGGCTAGACAGAGAGTAACAATGCTGTAGAGTGACTCAGGGTTGTTTTTGTCTATTCTGCATATGTTGAATTAAGAAACAAATGAGAAAATGCAAACTTGTAAGTCATCGTTTTCATAGCTGTAGAGATCTATATGCCTTTTGTTGTAATATATAGCTATGCTTTACAGCTGCTTTTAAAAGCAGAATGCTTCTTGGGTGGTTCCAACTGGCTCCTTCACCAGTGATCATCCTAGTGTCTGTATCCAAAACTGTGACTCCCAGGGCCACCCTTAACAGTTAGTTGATAGCTCCTAAATGTGTCCCAGGTCTTGTCTAGAGTAACACAAATCTTTCCCAAGAACACCACCCAGAGATCTGTCCTGAAGCTGGAAGTGGCAGGGTGTGTGGAGAAAGTATGGGCCTAGGGCAGTGGTCAACTCTGACATTGTGGAATTTCACACCTGAACAAGTGCAGAATCCTGACAAACTAGTAAAGTATTTGGTGAAAATGTATCATGTGGATGTCCATGTATCCAAGAGTTGGACCACTGAAGAGCATCAACCAGCAGGTGGATCAGGCTGCTGAGATTGAATTGGACTGGCAGTGTGAGGGTGAATTATTTATAGCTCAGTGGAGCCATGACATCTAGGGTCATCAAGGAAGGGATGCAAGGAGCTTGAGATCAAGGGATGGAGTTAACCATGGACACAGTTCTGCAAGTGAGCCATGAATGTGCAACCTGCTGCAAAGAAGCAAGCCAAGTGTCAGTGGTAGGGGAGGGTGATGGCTGAACTTGTGGGAATGCCTGGCAGATTGTCTCTATCACACTCCAGCAATCCCAGCAAGGTGAACACCGTGTGCTCACAATGGTGAAGGCAACCACTGAGTCGCTGGAAATATATCCAGTGCCCCATGCCACCACCTAGAACACCATCCTGGGTCTTGAAAAGCAAGTTTTATGGTGACATGGCAGGGGAAAGAACTGAGTCAGGGAATGGGACTCATTTTTTAAACAGTGTAGAGTAGTCATAGTAGTTTCAAGGTAGGGTTCCTCAGGAAATGAGGGAGATGGTTTTCTAAACACCAAGAAACAACTCCCTTTTGACAGGGTTAAACATCTGTTTCACACCTCACCTCTCTTGGGATCCAAAGCAAAACATTTACTGCTTGGAGCACAGTAGATCAGGGTCCCAGGAAACATAGTACAGGAGGGATGGTGTCTTATTTCTTATCAAGCAATTCAGAGGGAGGTGTAGAAGACTAAACCCATTTCCCTGAGGATTCACACCCACATCTTTAATCTTCAAGGTGACATTTGCTATCAAATGCTGAAACAGTCATCATGCTGAGGACAAAGAGTAAGGCAAAGTTCTGACAATATCCTCCTGACTGAAATAGAAGCTTAGGCCTCAGGCTTTGCAAAGTATTTCCATAATTTATGGGTGGGTTGTTTTTTTTTTTGGTAATTGATATTAGCAAACCATTCATTAAAATATGAGCGATTATTTGGAGAGGGAATGACACTCACTACTCCTCCAGCATTAATTTTCCCCCATTTATTAATAAAACACTTTGACACACGCCTTTAAACTAGCCTCAGGCTTCTTAATTAGAGCAGTCCCGGTCAAGATGAGACATACCTGAATCCATAAAGCAGGAAATTAAGTATTATTTCCCCAGTTTTTATAGGCAAGACATTAATTTGCCCATGGGTTGTATTGCAGCTTCTAAGTCTACTCCAAACTTCTTGGACTCGCAGTGGCGAGGATCAGCAACCAGCAGAGTCCTATCAGACTGAATTAAAATATCCTTGGTCTCCTTTTTGGAAGCTTCATCAACATATCTCTGATAGTAAGCCACCAAGGCTTTGGAAATAGCTTGATGGATAGCATAGATTTGTGCTATGTGGCCACCACCCTTTACGCAGACTCTGATGTCAACCCCAGCAAACCGTTCCTTCCGCAGGACCAGGACAGGTTCAAGCAGTTTATGTTGCAGAGTTCTGGGCTTGATCATTTCCAGAGGTCTTCCATTCACTTTAATGAGGCCATTTCTTCTCTTGCAGCGGGCAACAGCATTTGCAGGAACATCAGGAACAGCGTGGCCAGCAGGAGCAGGGAGGTCATTCTGCCCCTGTATGCTGCACTAGTTAGGCCACACCCTGAGTACTGTGTCCAGTTCTGGGCCCCTCAGTTTAGGAAGGATGTTGATTTGCTGGAACATGTCCAGAGAAGGGCAACAAAGTTGGTGAGGGGTTTGGAACACAAGCCCTATGAGGGGTGACGTTATTGCTCTCTACAACTACCTGAAGGGAGGTTGTAGCCAGGTGGAGGTTGGTCTTTTCTCCCAGGCAACCAGCACCAGAACAAGAGGACACAGTCTCAAGCTGCACCAGGGGAGGTTTAGGCTGGATGTTAGGAAGAAGTTCTACAAAGAGAGAGTGATTGCCCATTGGAATGGGCTGCCTGTGAAGGTGGTGGAGTCACCATCATTGGAGGTGTTCAGGAGGAGACTTGATGGGGTGTTTGGTGCCATGGTTTAGTTGTTTATGTGGTGTTGGATGATAGGTTGGATGCGATGATCTTGAAAGTCTCTTCCAACCTGGTCTGGTCTATTCTATTCTATTCTATTCTATTCTATTCTATTCTATTCTATTCTATTCTATTCTATTTCTTATTCTTATTCTTATTCTTATTCTTATTCTTATTCTTATTCTTATTCTTATTCTTATTCTTATTCTTATTCTTATTCTTATTCTTATTCTTATTCTTATTCACATTCTTCTATTCTAATATATTTCACAGCCTTGCAGAAGTCTTCTTGAACTAAGTTTTCCAGTGATAAAAAAAGGGTTAGAGATGACAAAGGATGTAGGATATTGGGAGGGGACAAAGTAAAAGACTGTTATTGCTAAGGGATAAATCTGGAAGCTAAAGGTGATATTTCAGGTCTTTGTTTTCCAATTTGAAGTGACAAAAATTGCAGAGAAAATAACGTTTCTATATCAAAGGCTAAAATAGTAAAAGCAGGGTCTAATTGAGAAACTACTAGACTCTTTAAATCTTTCATATCAAGAAAAGTGTGTGTTACAGTTTGAAAACTGAATTTTTATTTCCCCTACTTTCCCCATTTTTTGGCTGTTGAACTTTCAAAACCAGAAAGACTGTTATTGCTAAGGGATAAATCTGGAAGCTAAAGGTGATATTTCAGGTCTTTGTTTTCCAGAGATGGAATAAATATAAATTCAACATCTCACTAATGGGTTTCCTTTTAAGTGCTCGGTCAGAACAATTTGAGTGCTCCATTTTGATAGGCCAGCAATAAAAGTGACAAAAATGAAATTGGAGCAGAGAAAATAACGTTTCTATATCAAAGGCTAAAATAGTAAAAGCAGGGTCTAAAAGCTCAATGTGATAGAAGCCAATGAAAGATGTAATTACCATAGAGGTTGCACTAATGAAGCCTTGCATTGTAAAGTCACAGAACACTGCTCCTCACTCTGACCCTGTGCTTTCTGTTTGGTGAAGGTAAACTTTGGAATTTGATGAGGGCAGTCACAGGCTTACAGGATGTTAGGGGTTGGAAAGGACCTTCGAAGATCATTGAGTCCAACCCCCTACCAGAGCAGGACCATAGAATCCAGCACAGGCCACACAGGGACACATCCAGATGGGTCTTAAAAGTCTCCAGAGAAGGAGACTCCAAAACCTCTCTGAGGAGCCTGTTCCAGTGCAAGCCTGTTCCAGTGCTCTGTGACCCTCACAGTGAAGAAGTTCCTCCTCATGTTGAGGTGGAGCCTCCTGTGCTGGAGTTTATATGCATTACCCCTTGTCCCATCACAGGGTGCAAGTGAACAGAGCCTGTCCCCTCCCTCTTGACCCCCAGCTCTGAGATATTTATAATTATTTATTAAATCCCCTCTCAGTCTTCTCTTCTCCAGACTAAGTCTTTGACTTGGATACTGCAGTCTGGTCTTCAAAAGTGGCTTGTGATTGCCTCACCTCTTTTTAGTACCCTATGGAGGAAAATATATTCACTCTGGAGTCTTTAATTTATGCTCTTACCTCACAACTTATAAACCTTTATAAAATTGTTTATATAATCTTATCTTTATAAAACAGAACTCCCTATTTTCCTCTTCAACCTTTGCCATGCCTTAATTCCAGAACAGGCTTCACAAGAAGAACTTATCATTCACCTGAGTCTGTGACTTGCATATCAAGTGTCTACCTTCTCTACTTCTGTGATACTTGTGTTTTACTTGCTTCTGCTGATCACTGGGTTCTTGCCCTTGCTACAAGAAAGACATTGAGGTGCTGGGGTGGGTCCAGAGAAGACAATGAAGCTGGTGAAGGGTCTGGAGAGCCAATCTGGTGAGGAGTGGCTGAGAGAAGTGGGGTTTTTTAGTCAGGAGAAGAGGAAGCTGAGGAGACCTCATTGCTTTCTCCAATTCCCTGAAAGTAGGTTGGAGTGAGGTGGGTGTTGGTCTCTTTACCCTAGTAGCAAGAGACAAGGGCAACAGGAAAGGGTCTCAAGTTGCACCAGGGGAGGTTCAGGTTGGATATGAGGAGAAATTTCTCGACTAAAAGGGTTCTCAAATTACTGGAACAGGATACTCAGGGAGGTGGCTGAATCTCCATCACTGGAGGTGTTTCAAAGCTTCATAGCTGTGGTGCTGAGGGACCTGGTTTAGCACCAGACTTGGTAGAGTTAGATAATGGCGGGACTCTATGATCTTAGATCAAAATGATCCTATGATTACTGCCAATGCTTACTTCTGCCTGAGTTCAGTTCTTTCTCTCTGAGTTTGTTTCCCTTCAGATTACAAAGTCAAACCTTTCTGATTCCAGGTGAATTCTCCTAATGCACCAAACAGAACCACAATTCTCTCCTTACTTTAAATCATCTTAGAATAACCTTTGTCCTGGGTAGCAGGACATAGTCCTTGGGGTGAAAGGAGAGTTGCATCTTTCATGGGATTGTGTTTGTTGTGTTTTTGCAGAGTGTGTTCAAGCTGATGGGCATTTATTCACACAAAGAGTCATGGATCATCCTCCTGGCTGTATTTATTTTTTCTTGCCCCTGCCCTTTTCCTTTCTTATGCTGCAGAAAATGCCATCCTTTGGTAATCTGTCTTCCCAGGAGCCACACAGAACTTTGCACCTCCAATTTTCTACTTAGTGCTTTTCCTTCATATTGCTCCTGTACATCATCTGCAAAAGACAACTTTCTCATCAGTTTGTTGCTCCTTCCTGGTGCAGCCATCTCCATGCATTCTTCTGTCTTCATGTTTCAAAACCTTTTCCTGAGTTGGTTCATAAGGCCACTCCCCCTTCAGAAATTTTACCTCACATCTATGACTCTTGTGCTCTGTTCCTCAGCTCTCTTAGTCAGCATAGGTGCTGTTTTAGAGACAGAAGCTGGCCTTACTTTCATCTTCAGAAAGCACACTCTAAACACTTGTAGCATAACCTTAAACAATCTTTACATTCTGTCCTATGGAAAGCAGCATTTTAGTCATCATATGTAATTCACAGAATCACAGAATTGTTGTGGTTGAAAAGACCTCTAAGATCATGGAGTACAACCGTCATCCCAACACCACCATGCCCATTAAACCATATCCCAAAGTGCCAGGGCTTGTAGTTGCTTCCTTGCAGAAAGGTCCTTTGAGCTTTTAACCATTTACTTAGGGGCTAGGAAGTGATTGACCTTCTTAAGGAATGATGGTTTCAAGTCAGGCAAATTACTCCTCTGAGTCTCTTTGTCAGTGCCACCTTTTATCTGTCTTGTTCATGCCTTTCTCAGGTCATTTGTCCTGCAGTATGTGCACGTGCAAGGTTCTGCCAGTGCTGCTTCTAACTCAGCTGTGATTTTGTTGTAGGAGCTGTAGAACTACATGTAACAATGTCACTCATGCTCTCTAGACCCTGAAACCTCTTGACATATGCAGACTTAAAAAAATCTCTGATTTGTATGGTTTAGAGGATGTTTCCTGTCCTCTTTCTTTCTCTGTTCAGTTTAAAAGCCATGGCAAATCATATGTTAACTGATTTTCAAATCTGTGTGGCCAGCAGGTTGAGGTCCTTCTCCAATCTATTCTGCCTTGATGAGGCCACAGATGGAGTATTGTGTCCAGCTCTGGGCTCCCCTGTTCAAGAGGGTCAGGGAACAACTGGAAAGAATCCAAGTGAGGGCCATAAAGATGATGAGGAGACTGGAGCATATCTCTAATGGGGAGAGGCCGAGAGAGCTAGGGCTGTTTGGCCTGGAGAAGAGAAGACTGAGAGGGGATCTTGTCAATGCTTATAAATATCTAAAGGCTGGAGGTTACGATTATGGGGCTGGGCTTGTCTCAGTGGTGCCCAGTGATAAGACAAGGGACAGTGAGTACAAACTAGCACACAGGAGGTTTCACTTAAATTTAAGGAGAAATTTCTATACTTTGAGAGTGTTAGATTACTGGACCAGGCTGCCCAGAAAGGTTGTGGAGTCTCCTTCTCCAGGGACTTTCAAAACCTGCCTGGACACATTCCTTTGCAACCTGCCCTACGTGACCCTGCTTTAGTTGGGAGGTTAGGCTAGAGGATCTCCACATATTCCTTCCAACCCCTACCATTCTATATTCAAATGATGAGAGTTAGAGTGAAATCCAAGAATGGTATATGCTTACAGTTGTCACTTTGGCCATGGTTGGTACTAAAGTATTAGAAATAATAAGGTGTATTAAAAAGCTAGTGCTGGTTGTCAGCTTGAAAGCAAACTCATAGTGTTGTTTTATCCATGTTATGTAAGCTGTTACTTTATCAGTCTTGGGAGAGATCCTAGGATATTAGCTTATTTTTTTATTTATCATTTGCTACAAATCTGATGCAGATCTGGTGTGAGTAATTTATTTCTGGAAACATTTCTTCAATGCACACAGGTGGTGTTTATAGATCCAACATGTAGGGTGAGGTACTCAAGACCAGGAGATCTGCAGGGTCAGTCTTATAGATAATGTTTTCTGAACAGAACAACTATCCTCTCTAGTGTGTTTCTACAACGTTTGTATTCATGAAGCTCAGAAGACAGGGGCCATTTACTACTCTTTTTTTCTGTGCTAACACATAACTCATCCTTTATGTGGAGTGTGAAATTCACTTCTGACAATACCTCTTGCTTCAGCTGTTGTCATGGCAACAAGTGGCATCTTGGCTGAAATACAGCTGAGGTTTAATTTGGACATGGAGTGAAGCAAAACATTGCTGAAATTTTTACTGGCCCTACCATCCCTTTTAGTCAAGTTTTCTCTTAAGAACAAGTGTGGTTTATTTTTCAGCCCCTGGAAACTATTGAAGTTTACATTGCTTGTAGAAGCAGCAGAGGTCATCACTGGTGTTAAAGGAGACAAACGATTCTAAGCGCACAGCTGAAACATGATCTCCACATTTTCCTGCATTCAGTGCATGTGATTCAGTGCATAAAAGCTTGTGAGACTTTCTTTGCCATGCATTATTCTGCTTTTTTTAGCCATAGAACCATTGGGTTATTCTTTTCTCATATATATATATATATATATATAGTATCATAGTATCAGTCAGGGTTGGAAGGGACCACAAGGATCATCTAGTTCCAACCCCTCTGCCCTCTGACACCTCACACTAGATCAGGCTGGCCAGAGCCTCAGCCAGCCTGGGCTTAAACACCTCCAGGGGTGGGGTCACAACCGTCTTCCTGGATAACCCACTCCAGGGCTTCACCACTCTCATGGTGAAGAACCTCCTCCTCGCGTCCAGTCTGAATCTCCCCACTTCCAGCTTCATTCCATTCCCCCTAGTCCTATCACTACCTGATAGCCTGAGAAGTCCCTCCCCAGCCTTCTTGTAGGCCCCCTTCAGATACTGGAAGGCCACAATTAGGTCACCTGGGAGCCTTCTCTTCTCCAGACAGAACAGCCCCAACTCTTTCAGTCTGCCCTCATAGGAGAGGTGCTCCAGCCCTCTGATCATCCTCGTGGCCATTCTCTGGACATGTTCCAGCATGTCCATATCCCTCTTGTAATAGGGGCTCCAAAACTGGATGCAGTACTCCAGGTGGGGTCTCACCAGAGCAGAGTAGAGGGGGAGAATCACCACCCTTGGTCTGCTGGCCACACTTCTCTTGATGCAGCCCAGGATCTGATATATATAGTGCTGATATACTTAGCATCCAGGCTACCAGAAAAATTGCATAAAGTTTACAGACATAGAAAGTGTGCAGCAGACTTTAGGAATGAAAATACAGTGTTTGAGTCATGATTCTTTGCTGCTTTTGTATTTTTTTCCCCTCTGAAGGCTTTCTGACAGCGTATTGTTTACAAGCAGAAATAAATTCCAGCTAAACATTTATTGCTCTGAAAATCAATCTTGGGAGAACAGTAATAGTGTCACTGGTGAATTTGGGGGTGAGTTGTTTAGGTTCTTTGAGAGATTACAAAAACTATTCTGCTGTTTCAAGGTTACCTCCATCTGATTTAGAATTGTGGAAGTGCAGTTGTAGTTTGCAATATACATTGGCTCAATCTCTGCAAATATAAATTGAAACTTTAAAGTGAAATGGAAAGAGAAAGTTGCATGTTTATGGAGTTTGTTCTGAGACCCCCTCCTGGAGTCTTGTGTCAGAGTCCACAGCACAAGAAAAAGATGAAACTGTTGGAGCAGGATCAGAGGAGGCCACAAAGATGATCAGAGGGATGGAGCACCTCTGATACGATGTCAGGCTGAGACAGTTGGGGTTGTTCAGTGTGGAGAAGAGAAGATTCCAGGGAGACCTTCTAGCAGCCTTGCAGTATTTGAACTGGGCTACAAGAGAGCTGGAGTGGAACTTTTGACAAAGGCATGGAGTGACAGGGTGAGGGAGAATGGCTTTAAACTGGAAGAAGCTGGATTGAGATGAGACACGAGGAAGAAATTCTTCCCCATGAGAGTGGTGGGGCACTGGAACAGGTTACCCAGAGAAGTTGTAGATCTCCAAGGCTGGTAGTGTTGAAAGCCAGGCTGAATGAGGGTGTTAAGAAAGCTGGTCTAGTAGGAGGTGTCCCTGCCCATGTCAAGGGCTTGTGGATCTAGACGATGTTTAAGGTCATTTCCAACCCCAACCATTCTGTGATTCTGTGAACTGTAAATTGATCAGACTGTGAGTTCATGCCTTGTCTTCTCTATTGCCATTCTAAATGGGGTGATATAAAATCTTGGACAGATTAATACAGAATTTCAGGGAAAAGAGCAGCAGCAGCACCACCACACACACCCCCACACTGTGCCTCACACAGCATGGGCCAAAGAAACTAACTTTTGCTTTTGCTTTGTTAGGACGAAGTTACACAACATAACTTCATGACATAGGCTGGAGTTAAGAGCTCAAGAGAATTTTCAGTTTTCTTTCCCCTGTGGTCTCCTCTTCTCCTCCTACCAGGAACAAATTCCTTGGCACTTCTTCCCCGGTTGCATGGTGAATCAGCCAAGCTATTCAGTTTCTGCTTAGTTCCTCTACTGTTTTCTTGAAACTGATCTAGAAGCAAGAGTTTGTGCGGAGTGGGACAGAAGAGGAGCAGATTTTTCCCTTTCAAAGGCAGCAGGCTCTTACCTTGCCTAATGGAAATGTCTGATGTCATCTCTAATAAGCCCAGAAAACTCTTAGCACTTAGGAAGTGAAATAAGCATGTTTAGAAGATGCCTTGGAGGAGTATTTCATTGCTGCTCAGAAGGACATATTGATTTAGAGATTCTTCCTGGAGTGTAAGATAATAAAACTCAGCTAATCCTCAAATGCAGAGAGCTACTGTCTTTATGGACCAAACTGTGGAGAACTTCCTGCTGTAGCCTATGCAGCTCAGGCCAGTATCTGATATTGCTAAATCCATTACTGACATTTATTTTTGAAGAGCAGCCAAAGAGGGAGATATCCAAGATATTATTAAGATGCAGACAGAGCTGGATGTGACCCTGAGCAGGTTTATTAAGAAATATGCAGAGGGAGCAGTGAAACAGAATGTATGGAGAAATGGATCAGACTGGGAGACAGCAACCAAGGGAATAAGGGAATGGTTAAACTCTGCATTGTCTAATTATTGTTTTGGTGAGACCATGGTCAAATCCCCACAACGTTCAGATCATTTGTGCAAATGTGATGTCAAACAGCTCCCTGCTGAAGACAGTTTCCTTGAGAACATGGAGGACATTCAGCTCTAATGGATGAGATGATAGAAGCTGTTGCCCAGCTGGAAAAAAAAATTGATCAGATATCCTCAACCTATAGAGTGTTAGTGGGAGTGTGAAATCACTTTCATTTTTCAGGTTTTTTTTCTTAAATAGGGATAATTTTATACTTGACCATAAACAGCCCTTGAAACATGACAGCTCTGGTGGTTATCACTGAGCCAGCAATTATTTCCCAGTTCTGACTGGGGATGTTTCACAGCCCATTCTGAGCAGCTGTAAATATTCCGTGAGGTGGCAGTAAAAGTGATCATTTTCTCTAACACTATTGTAATTGCCCATTTCCAACCACAGAGGCAATGCTCGACGTGATCGTCTCTGCCAGCAAGCAAATGCTTATCTTCTTAGTTTCATCTTCTCCCCACCCCCAGTTCCTGTTCCGAAGTTCTTAATTGCAATTAAACAACTTGAGTTCTCATGATAAAACCCAGTTTTTCACTCCAAACATAATTATGTTCTTGAAGTTCTTTACAGCACACTCAGTCTCCTCTTCTCCAGGCTGAATGGACCCATCTCTCTGTCTTTTTTCATAAGAGATGCTCCAGTCCCCTCAGCATCTTAGTGACTCTCCACAGGAGAGTCTCCAGTAGTTCCTTGTTCGTCTTGTACTGGGGAGTCCAGAACTTGACTCAGTACTCCAGAAGTGGCCTCACCATGTCAGAGTAGAGTGTGAGGAGAACCTCCCCTGACTTGCTGGCCATGTTCTTACTGCACCTGAGGAGACCATTGGCCTTCTTGAGAGGGCACATTTCTGGCTTATGGTCCCTCTGTGAGTATTCCCACTTGCTTATGCATACGAATAGAGATGAAATAGAAACCTTTAAGACGATAGAAACCCTTAAGAAGGTAGTGGAAAAAAATAAAGAGAATATTTTAGTTGTTTCTGAAGTGGCAGCCATGGTAACATTCTAGTGCCTACTTTCAACAAAGAATTCTTTTTCTTCTTGATTAAAATGATTATATTTGCTTCATCAATTAACTTAGAAGCTATGTAGAAAGCAAGGCTATTACTGTTGTTAAGATGTGGGACTTCAGCCAAGGTATTTTTACAGTGACTGATCAGTAAGCCTGGTTGCAACACACCCTTCCATTCCTTTAATTAAATGGAAAGGTAACAGCCTCTAATGGAATATGGGATAGTGGTGCCTGCTACTAGATGGTCTGATTGTGTCTTGAGCTTGCACGCAATGGTAAGAGGTGAAGAAAGGACATGCTGGCTTTGAGTCCAGTCCTGCTGAAACTTTTCAGTGATTGACCTGTGTCCTGGTTTAGCCTCAGTAATGTGGACACAGCACTGGAATAATGCAGCTTTACTGAATGGAGCAATGTCTGAGGAGATCAGGGTGCTACCAAAGCTCTCTTCCATCTACCTACAAAAGCAGATTCTGAAGCTTCTCAAAAGAGGACCCAGTGGAGTTAGTACTGGGATCGAGTGAGCTTACTTTCTGCTTTTAGCCCATAATTGCCACAAGGTGTAGAAGATGAATAGTAAGTGTTGTCTTTGACTGAGAACATTTTCAGAAGAATAACCTAATCTGGAAAAGTTGAGCTATCCTGGCTGGAATGAGGCTTTTGCAACAAATTATTTGGCTGTTTCAGAGGCAGGGAACACAGTGCTGGAACCTAGGGATTGGCCCAATTTCCAATAGAGAAAGACAGACCTAGGTTCTAGTCCTTTCTCCAAGTCACTTAAGTGTCTGATCACAGCGCTGTTTCCATGCTAAGTGGTGGTGATGTTCCTGAGCAGGGGCTTTCAGACCACAGCTTCCATTTAAGAGCCTTCTGCCTGAAATACTGATAGACTGAGAGGAAATGGCCTGCAATTGTGCCAGGGGAGGTTTAGAGTAGATATTAGGAAAAACTTTTGCACTGAAAGAGTGGTCAGGCACTGGAACGGGTTGCCCAGGGAGGTGGTGGAGTCACCATGCCTGGAGGTGTTCAAAAACACGTAGACATGACACTTTGGGATGTGGTTTAATGGGCGTAGTGGTGTTGGGTTGATGGTTGGACCTGATGATTTTAGAAATCTTTTCCAACCTTAATGATTCTGTGATTAAGTTTCCTCGAAGTGCCAAAAGAGAGAATTTACCAATGATGACTCAGATGTGGAGAACCAATAATGGTGCTGGTTAAATCTAATTATTACTGAGAGCCCTGCTAATGCCAGTGAATGTGCTCCATCTTTAGATAACAACAAACATAGCACCAAGTGAAATACTTACTAAGTAATCAGAGCATTTAAGAGCCTAAGGGCCTAACTGTACTGTAAAGCTTGTGGGGAAAGTGACATGTTTCATCCTGTAGAAAGCTAAATCCAGAAGCAGTGAGTTTAAACTGATCCTAGAGGTCTTTTCCAATCTTAATGATTCTATGATCTCCCCATGATCTCCCACCTATGATCTAGGTGACCCTGCTTTGACAGGGAGCTTGGACTCGGTAACCTCCAGAAGTCCTTTCCAAACCCCACAATTCAGTGACTGTATTTTATGTTTCCATACCTGTTTCCAGTTATGAAGCACTTGGCATAACTGATGTCCCCTTCTATCTGCCTCTTTCTTCCCACCTGTATAACGAGGGCAACAATGATGAGATTCAGTGATGATATTCTCAATTGTAGTGAAGGATCCTGAGATCGATGGATACTGTGAAAGAATAATAACAAGAGGGAGTTACTACCACAGCTGTAAATCTTGATGAGAAGTGTCAAACTGAACAATTTTGACAAAACTGCATTTTTCAAAAGAAAATGGAACCACCTCAAGGAGCTCATCGACTCTAACATCCTTCTTGACAGGCATGTGTCAAAATGAAGTGGTTTACCTTTTCATTTCATTTTAGTGGTGTCAAAATATTTCACATCAAATGACTCATTTCTCCCTTTTCCCCTTCCCCCCCCCCCCCAACCCTTTTTTTCCCTTTCTTTTCTTTTCTTTTGGCTGCTAATACACCTGTGGACTCTGTCCTGGTCTCTGTCCTGGGGATTTTCTTATGAGGCTTACCTTTCTAACCCAGGTAGATGACTTGATGATGACACTGCTTGTCCTCACAGTGTGATTAGGGGTGAAAGGGGCTTTGCATGCTTTCTTTGCAGTTTGATTAACAGAAATAAAATTCTGTAGATATGAATCCTTAATATATTCAAATCTTTCTGTGCAGATTTTTATAGGGCCGTGCTTACAAGACACAGGTGCTGGGGCAGGCCCAGAGAAGGGCAACAAAGCTGATGAAAGGTCTGGAGAACAGGTCTGATGAGGAGCAGCTGAGGGAACTGGAATTGTTTAGTATGGAGAAGAGGGAGCTGAGGGGAGACCTTCTTGCTCTTTACAAATCCCTGAAAGGAGGTTGGATTAAGGCAGATGTTGGTCTCTTCTCCCCACTAACAAGTGACAGAGTGAGAGGGAATAGCCTCAAGTCGTGCAAGGGAGGTTTAGGTTGCACATTAGAAGGAACTTCTTTCCTGAAAAGGTTCTGAAAGACTGGGACAGGCTGCTCAAGGAGGTGGTTGAATCCATCTCTGGAGGTATTGTAAAGCTGCAGAGATGTGATGATGAGGGACATGGTTTAGCTCCAGACTTGGTAGAGGTAGATAATGGTTGGCCCAACCAAAATGATCCTATGAATTTTTGATTCTGTGGATCAGTCAGTCCCAATGTGGAGCTATTGGATGTGATTGAAATGCTCTGACTGCAAGAAAGTGTAATTAATGTTAGAAGTCACTTTTCATCAGGAGCCCTGGGCATGTGACTAATTACAGAGACACTGAATAACGTCTTTTGAATTGGTGTGCTGTTTATTCATCCAGAAGTGCATAGGATGTCTACAGCCTGAGGCTCACCTATTGCAATATTTAATTGAGATCTGAAGGCTAGAGAAATGACCTTAGCTCCATATCACAGCATTGCAACAGCTTCTGTCTTACTTGGCGTAGAGGGACAGACTTTCCTGCTCTTGATGACTCTTTCAGCTGCACATTATCCTCTTTTCCTCCAGGCTGAGGTCCTTAACAGTTCAGTGGGCTTTCTAACCTTGAGAAATGGGCTGGTGAAACGTATTTTTATTGACTGGTTTACCAATTATTTCCCCTGAGGATTTGTGGTATTCTGACTGAAGAGATCCTAGCAATGACATTACTTTGTTTACTGCCTGTTGTGGCTTAGCAGCCCACTTTGACTGAATTTCACACATCCAACCACAATAATGTCAGATGGGTAAATGGAGGTACACAAAAACCTCAGATATAAAACAAGAAGAAAACCACAGTTCCAAGAAACTAACTGCCTATCATGTTGATGAGGGTTGTCACACTTGAAATATATTCATGAAATCACATTTCAGCTAGGCTAGATCAAATGAGAATTTGGAATGCCAGGAAGCATCTTGGTTAGATCTCTATTTTTGCTTTTATGCTATCTTTGCCTAGTTCGTATTATCTGCCCTCTGGTTTTGTTTCTAATGCAGTGAAGTTCTTCAAGGCTGGATCACAGGTAGGAATTGTACAATGGGCAAAAGTAAAGGTCTGCTCTGTTGGAATAGTCAAGAACCATACTTATATTTCCAGTTATTCATCAGTGTCCACACTCTGCTATGGCTATAGCTGTAAGTGGGAATGCAAGATAATATAGAAAACACAAGGATGAGTTTTAAAACAATCACTTCTTTCTCTGGTTCAATGATCTGTTGTGCTGGAAGGAGCTATTCACAAGTATTTATTTGGGAGGTTGAAAAGCCAGCTTACTAGGTGGTGTAACTAGCTACTGAAAGGAAACTACTTAAGAAATGGGTAACTGGGAAGTGGGATTTGATAGAACATAAAATTATAGAATGGATTACACTGGAAGGGACACTTGAAGGTCATCCTGTCCACATCCCCTTCAGTGAGCAGGGACATCTTTAACTAGATCAGGTTATACATCTAATGTCTTTTTTCGGTAAGGACATGCAGGCAATATGTGTGGTATGTAGTACTATGAGTAGTAAAATACTGTAATGACACATGAGCAAATTACTTTGAAGTGGCAGAAAGTGGAAATTAGCTGAAGAATGTAAACGAGTAAGGAATTGTATAAAGAGTAGATGGTAATAGATAAAGGAAATGTTGAGAGAGGGAATGTGTTTGTAGAGTTTTCCTGGAGGTAGAGTTTTGAACAGGTAACTTTAAATGTTTTAATTAATGGTGTAGATATAAAAACCAGGGAAAGGAGCTCTAGCACCCTCATATGGGTTGTTTTAGAATACAAAATACAGAATTAACCACGTTGGAAGAGACCTTTGAGATCATCAAGTCCAATCTATCACCCAAGACCATCTAATCAACTAAACCATGGCACCAAGTGCCTCATCCAGCCTATTTTTAAACAGTTCCAGTGACGGTGACTCCACCACCTCCCTGGGCAGCACATTCCAATGGCCCATCACTCTTTCAGTGAAGAATTTCTTCCTAACATCCAGCCTAAACCTTCCGTGGTGCAGTTGAGACTGTCCTCTCATTCTGACACTGGTTGCCTGGGAGAAGAGACCAACCCCCAGTTGTCTGCAGCCACCCTTCATGTAGTTGTAGATGGCAATAAGGTCTTCCCTGAGCCTCCTCTTCTTCTTCAAAAGCAGCCTTCTTAATTGGCTTCTGCTCCAGCACCATATATTTCCTATTCCAAGTCAGATGCCTAAATAGGATTTCTACCAGGCTAATATTCTGTATGCCATCATTCAGGAAAGAAATGCTTTTCCATTGTTTATGTTTTGAATTAGACTACAAGAAGTAAATAAATATAAGGAATTTCGTTTTCAATATTGATTGCACTGAAGAATCACAAATTACCATGAAAAGAGTCACAGAATGTGACATGGGATAATTAACAATTATTAATAAATTTCATTAGGAACCCACACAACAACACAATATATTTATCAAATAATATGCTAGATGCTGATTTTGTATTTATTGCCAGTCAGCAATTGATAGTTAATATTGATTTTCATGTTATTATTACTATAATTGACTTGACACCTCTTTTTTATTTCTAGCTAGATGCCTCTGATGTTAAAGAAGGTGTTTTTTCTATTACATTTTATTCCTATTGTCTATTAACTTCACTCATTTATTTACCAGGAATAAATTTTTGTATGTCTTTAGGCAGAAAAAGATGCCCAGTATCACCAGTGAGACACTGGAACAGGTTGCCCAGGGAGGTGGTAGAAGCCTCATCCCTGGAGGTATTTTATGGCCAGGCTGCATGTGGCTCTGGGCAACGTGCTCTAGTGTGAGGTGTCCCTGCCCATGACAGGGGGCCTGGAACTAGATGATCCTTGAAATCCCTTCCAGCCTTAACAATTCTGTGATTCTATGATTATATTTACATTTCTTTGTGCAAAAAGCTGTAACTCACAGGCATCCCATTCGTATTTCTGTGTCTTGGTATGGCAGGTGGTACCGAACATTTAAGCACTGGTACATGAAGCGGGAGTGAAAATTGTTCTATGCTTGGTAGGTAGATTAGTCTTAATCTACTGACAGTATATGCAAGCTTTGACTTTGGTGGGAAAGGCATCTCAGAACTGAGAATCACAGAATCAGAGAATCATTTTGGTTGGGAAGTCACAGAATCATGAATCATAGAATGGCTTAGGTTGGAAAGGACCTTAGATTCTATGATTCTATGATTCTATATCATCTACTCTAATCTCCCTGCCCTGGGCAAGGACACCTCTCAACTAGACTTAGTTGCTCAAGGCATCATTCAATGTGGCCTTTAACACCTCTGAGGAGGGGACATCCACAAACACTCTGGGAAACCCGTTCCAGAGTCTCACCACCCTCGTACTGAAGAACCTGTTCCTAAGACCCAGTCTAAACCTACTCTCCCTCAGCTTGTCCTATCACTAGACACCCTTATGAAAAGTTCCTCTCTGGCTTTCCTGCAGGTTCCCTTCAAGTATTGGAAGGCAGCTCTAAGGTCCCCCTAGAGTCTTTTCTTCTCCTGGCTGAACAACTTCAGCTCCCTCAGCCTACCCTCATAGCAGAGGTGCTCCAGTCCTTGGATCACCTTAGTTTACCCTTTGAGGTCATTGAATCCAACCAGTATCTAACTCTGTCAAGTCTGGTGCTAAACCATGCCCCTCAGCATCACATCTATGGTCTTTCAAACACCTCCAGAGGTATGATCCAAGTTCAGTATACTCACTATATAGCTTGATTCTGGAAGATAAACTATCCCAAACATCACTGCCAACAAGTTTTGGTAGACAGTAGGACAATGAGGAAGGCAAAATGACCACACATTTCCCAAGGCTGAGGTTATCTTTTATCATTCTAAATTCTACACTGCATGTTCATGGAAAAGTAAAAAATCAGAATGCTGAAAACCTAAGAAAAACCTCCACAGACTGGAGATTAGGAAAAAATTCCTTACAGTAAGGATATTGAGACACTGGGGCGTGTCACTCAGGGATGTTGTGGATGTCCCATTTTTGGAGGTGTTCAAGGCCAGGTTGGATGACGCCTTGAGCAAGCTGGTCGAGTAGAGAGTGCCTCTGCCCATGGCAGGGGGGTTGGAACTAGATGATCTTGATGGTTCCTTCCAACCTAAACCATTCTATGAGTCTATGTTTTGTAATTTGTATATAGAATCATAGAGTCATAAAATCAGTCAGGGTTGGAAGGGACCACAAGGATCATCTAGTTCCAACCCCTCTGCCATGGGCAGGGACACCCCACACTAGATCAGGCTGGCCAGAGCCTCATCCAGCCTGGGCTTAAACACCTCCAGGGATGAGGTCACAACCACCTTCCTGGACAACCCATTCCAGGGCTTCACCACTCTCACGGTGAAGAACTTCCTCCTCATCTCCAGCCTGAATCTCCCCACCTCCAGCTTCATTCCATTCCCCCTAGTCCTATCACTACCTGATAGCCTGAGAAGTCCCTTCCCAGCCTTCTTGTAGGCCCCCTTCAGATACTGGAAGGCCACAATTAGGTCACCTCGGAGCCTTGAATTGAATGAATTTGAATTAAGACATTGCTGAGAGAGAGCACTCACAAGTTTTGAGAACTCTGAACCCAGGGAGAAATCAGATCCACAAACTGAGTTCAATGACTCATTTTGATCAGGCACATAAATACCTGTATTTTAAGTCAGCTGGAAAAGCCTAAAGCTGTAAAGTTATCATTCCCGTTTTAACAGTTGCTATACAAAGGGAACTAAAAAATTGTGGCTAGATGAGGATTATTAGAAAATGTCAGAGTCATCTAAATTTCCTTCAAAGAAGAATAAAGGTCAGGTGGGAATAGCAATGCAAAACTTTCTGAATTGCTTCACAGGCTGGCTCTGGGTAAGTGTTGCACTGTACAGTACCAACAATTGTATCTGTTTAATATCATGGCATCATGTGGTGGACCTGAACATGTCTGTGGTTTTTTCAGATGTCCTATAAGCAATGAGAGAAGGAAAAATATCTTTGGCCTTGAGTAACCAGGTCTAATGGAAGGTGTCCTTACCCATTGCAGGGGGTTGGAAGTAAGTGATCTTCAAGGTCCTTTCCAACTCAGACCATTCCATAATTTAACCCTAAGTCTGTTAACCATCGAGGTGGTTGCATGCCCAGCCCTGGAGGTATTTCAGAGACACAGAGATGTGGAGCTGAGGGCCATGTTTTAGCTCCAGCCTTGGCAGAGATAGATAATGATTGGATTCAATGATCTTGAAGGGCTTTTCCAGCCAATATGATTCTGTGAATCCGCCCACCACTATTGCTTGTGTTAGGCTACGGCTAAAGCACTGGAGCCAGAAACATTTATGCATGGATCCAAGCCATTTTACAGACTCTTTTGTATTTCAGTCCAGCTGTCTGTGTAGCAATTCTATAGAAATGAGTGTAAATTTTTAAAAAGGGGGAAAAGATATATTCCTGAAGCCTTTACCACGCTGAGAGAACTTCTATTTATGTACAACCCAGGTACAGGATTCCAATGCAATCTTTTACAAAACAGCACAAGTCTGAGAAAGGTGAAATGAATTATGAGAGAGCTGCATTGTACCTGGGTTCTTTCTGGGGTTTCTGACAACTGCAATGACAGTGAGAATTAATCATGATTTAGGATTCCATTGATGCCTATGCCACAGATCAGGTTTTGTTTCGCTTATATACATGTTTAAATATTAGCATCCAACAAGAAGATGCAGGAGGGAACTCTAGTGAAATTCTTATTCAGTTAATTGCATGAAGATACTTATTTTCTGAGACCTGCAAATAAATGATGGACAGATGGAAATAAAATAAATAACAATAGCAACAGCAATAATGATAATAATAATAGGACTTATCTAAGATTAAACCTAGATATGTCTTAGATGACTAGTCTTAAAACTGCTGATTAGACTCAAAACTGGGCTCAAATTTATGATGATTAGATTCAAAACTGTGCTGCAATATATCTGAGCTTTTCAGTGCTTAACCTAAGGGTGGATTCTGAGCTCAGTGTCTTTCAGCCATACCTTTAGTTTACAGCTCATGTTGAGCACTCAACATAAAGCCTGGGAGCAGCCTTTCCTGTTGGCCAGATGTAGATCGCAGAATCATTAAAGTTGGAAAAGACCTCTAGGATCATCAAATCCATCCATCCACCCAATACCACTGTGCTCACAATGGGTAGGCGGGTCCCACGACTTTGCAGTCTACCTGGGAGTTCTAGAGGAATGGCTTTGAAACCCTCTCCAAGGACATGAGATGAAGCACTTAGAATTTGTATCCCTGGGCTTGGAGGCAATTGAGACCTTTCTGGAAGGCAGCCCTAACCGCTGAATGGGTTTGTGGAGTTAATATAAATGTCATCTTTCTGACACGGAGCATTGCTTTCCTTCTCATCTGCTTTAACAAGTGAAATGGGGAGACAACATTGCCCATATCCTCCTTAATTAGAGAGGACTGTGGAGAATTTTTAGCTTGCAAATGGCAAGGACCTTTAGGTGATAGACAAAACATGTGTATGTGTTAGCATATATATGTGCATTTGTATGTCGGTTTAATCTACTGTTGTAATATACTTCAAAAATAACCCCTGCATTTCGTAATTCCAGAGCAATTAAAAGGTTTTGTTAGTAGCTGGGGTTTTATTCTGAGACACTGATTAGTTATGATCACTACAGTTTTCACATGCACAGTGGATTTGATTAATCATTTTGTGCATTAATCATGATAACTGGTATTAGACATGCTCTATAGTCTCTGTATTAACAGCAGCAGTCAAATGATGATGAGGAGGAAAGCAATTCATAAATATTGCAGCAGCAGAGGTGACTGAGGGAAGGGTTTGCTGTTCCAAGGCTATCATTTTCATTGATTGTAGTGACAGTAGAGTTGCTGGAGGTTATATATACCTTTTTTTTAAATTAGACTTGAATGTAAAAATAGAATCCTGACTCCCTGCCTTGCGTCAGATTCTGTTATTTATCTCTGATACAAAAGAGATCATGATCTGGAAAAGTAGACATTATTTCATATGAGACTTAAATCTATGATTTTTTTTAAGAGCAGTCTACCTAGAAATAGTTCACATTAATTTACTTTATTGAATTTATAATGCTCCAGATAATATGTCCTGAGGAACAGGGTGAAGCATTTATAGAGCCATGACGTAAAGCGCATGAAGTGGACATGAGCAGCTCTGCTTCTTCCATTCTATCAGCCAGCCATGCCAAAGCTTCATCCTGCACCATGAACTGATTTCCAAAGACTTCCTTTTCCTGAGGCAGAACGCTCTAGCTCGAGTGCTGGGGCAGGGAAGCAATAAGCATCTATCTCATTAACACTTGGAGTCACTATCACTGGAGGTGTTTAGGAAGAGACTGGATGGGGTTCTTGGTGCCGTGGTTTAGTTGATTAGATAGTGTTGGATGATAGGTTGGACTCGATGATCTCAAAGGTCTCCTCCAACCTGGTCTATCCTATCCTATCCTATCCTATCCTATCCTATCCTATCCTATCCTATCCTATCCTATCCTATCCTATCCTATCCTATCCTATCCTTACTTCTATTTCTATTTCGATTTCTATTTCTATTCTATCCTTGCACTGTGACTGTGGGTAACATCCCAGAGCTCAGCAAGCTGTGCTCATTAGAAATGCTGTAAACTAAGTGGTTCTTGTAATATCTTTTGAATTTCATGGAGTCGTTGTAAGTAGAATTATAGAATCTTTGAACTGGGTTGAAGGGACTTTTAAAGGTCATCATGTCCAGCAAGGAGGAACATCTTTAACTTGATCAGGTTGCTCAGGGCCCCATCAAGTTTCACAGTGAATGTCTTCAGCAATGGGGCCTCCCCACCTCACTGGGAAGTCTGCATTTAGAATCATAGAATCAGTCAGGGTTGGAAGGGACCACAAGGATCATCTAGTTCCAACCCCCCTGCCATGGGCAGGGACACCCTACACTAGATCAGGCTGGCCAGAGCCTCGTCCAGCCTGGTCTTAAACACCTCCAGGGACGGGGCCTCAACCACCTCCCTGGATAACCCATTCCAGGCCTTCACCACTCTCATGGTGAAGAACTTCTTCCTCACATCTAGCCTGAATCTCCCTATTTCCAGCTTCATTCCGTTCCCCCTAGTCCTATCACTACCTGAGATCCTGAGAAGTCCCTCCCCAGCCTTCCTGTAGGCCCCCTTCAGATACTGGACCCTTCACTACCCCCACTGTAAACAATTTCTTCCTAATGTCCAACACTAAGTGGAACATTATGATCTGATGTAGAATTTCTGTTAATATCAAATCATGCTGATTTCCTTCTTTTATAATAATTTCCTTCCCCCACCCCCCTTTTATTTTGTTAACTAATCATAGAATCATGAAATGGTTTGGGTTAGAAGGGTCTTTGAAATTCATCTGGTTCCAAACCCTCTGCCATGAGCAGGAGGCAGGTTGCTCAAGGCTTTCAACACTTCCACACTTGAAGCCCCCACAACTTCTCTATGCGATCTGTTCCAGTGCCTCACCACCATCATGTGAAGGAATTTCTTCCTCATGTCTAATCTCAATCTTCTTCCAGTTTGGGCAGCTCTTTCAATCTGCACAAAAATGTTTCTCCTGATACATACTTAGCTGTGTTTATGGAGTTTCTTTTAAAGTTAGGGCTAATTTGATGCTACTTTATATCATCTGACATTTGAAATGTGCACCCCATGTTTCTTTTGTTTCCAACTAACTTTTGAATTTTGGATAAATCAATTTACCAATAAAATAGTGGAGTCACAAAAGTGGTGTGATCCTCCATATTGAAAACAAAAAGGATTTACTTCAGCTTTACTACACCAGCAGCATAAGAATGGAAAAATGCATACCCAGTGTGGACAAAATTTTAAGGCTCACTTTGATAAGCCATTCTTAGCAAAAATGTAACTCTGGTAACTCTTAGAGGGTAGGAGAGCTCTGCAGAGGGACCTTGACAGCCAGGACAGATGGGCAGAGTCCAATAGCATGAGATTTAACACATCCAAGTGCTGGGTTCTACAGTCTGGCCACAACAACCCCATGCAGTGCTACAGGCTGGGGTCAGAGTGGCTGGAGAGCGGCCAGGCAGAGAGGGACCTGGGGGTGCTGGTTGATAGTAGGCTGAACATGAGCCAGCAGTGTGCCCAGGTGGCCAAGAAGGCCAATGGCATCCTGGCCTGTACCAGGAACCGTATGGCCAGCAGGAGTAGGGAGGTCGTTGTGCCCCTGTACTCAGCACTGGTTAGGCCACACCTTGAGTCCTGTGTCCAGTTCTGGGCCCCTCAGTTTAGGAAGGATGTTGTCTTGCTGGAACATGTCCAGAGAAGGGCAACTAAGCTGGGGAGGCTTTTGGAGCACAAGCCCTATGAGGAGAGGCTGAGGGAGCTGGGGTTGCTTAGCCTGGAGAAGAGGAGGCTCAGAGGAGACTTTCTTGGTCTCTTCAACTACCTGAAGGAAGGTCGTAGCCAGATGGGGGTTGGTCTCTTCTCCTGGGTGGCCAGCACCAGAACAAGAGGACAGAGTCTCAAGCTGCACGAGGGGAGGTTTAGGCTGGATGTTAGGAAGAACGTCCTCACAGAAAGAGTGATTTGCCATCAGAATGGGTTACCCAGGGAGGTGATGGAATCACCATCACTTGGAGCTGTTTGGGAAGAGACTGGATGGGGTGCTTGGTTTAGTTGATTTGATGGTGTTGGATGATAGGTTGGACTCGATGATCTCTGATATATTTTCCAACCTGGTCTATTCTATTCTATTCTATTCTATTCTATTCTATTCTATTCTATTCTATTCTATTCTATTCTATTCTATTCTATTCTATCCTATCCTATCCTATCCTATCCTATCCTATCCTATCCTATCCTTCCTATCCTTCCATGTTGTGGATTCCAATCTCTTAGGAGCATCTGTTTTAACTCCTGTTGATCTGCACCTAGTAGCAGGTATTTTTAGTCACTAGGGCCAGATCTGAAAATCTGTTTTGCGCAGTAGATGTCAGAAACTGTGCTCCCTGACCTGTGTGACATAAGTGATATGAAAACTTCTGCAGATCAAATGAAAATTCTGAGAGTGCTTTTTGAAACTCTTACCTCTTCATGCTAAATTCTTTTGCTGTCATGAATGAGCACTGACCTTTTGCAGATGACAGAGGGTTGTGATACCACCCAGAAAGACCTTGCCAGACTGGAGAAATGGATTGATAGGAACCTCATGAGGTTCAACAAAGCCAAGTACAAAGTCTTTACAAAGGCAAAGTCTCAGAATGGTAGAGTTTAATACAAACTCTGACTTTATAAGTGGAGTTTAGCCTGGCATTCCTCTTGCACTGTGAGCATTGCATGCATTTTCACACTGCTTTCCTTCAACAAGCTATTCCTAGTAGGCACATACTGATTTAATCCAATCTTACATCTGTAGCTGAGGAGTGTTCTGAATAATAATAAAGCTTTGCTACTGAATATGTCTTAATATATAAAATGCTGCTGATGCAAGGTGGCAGATTCATTAAACTGCATAATTGAGCAATGTGTTTATGCTTTGAAAAAATACTATTTTTTTGAGATAGATCACTTGGTTGCCTAATAATCATTTATATACCTTGTTTTGCCTTACAGTGGTGTTTGACAAACAGCTCCTAGGAACCAAAAAATCAAGAGAGTGATCCCGAATTAGCTTTAGTAGCCATGTGAGGTTTTCCAGTTTGGTGCCTTTCTGTGTGGAGAAGGTCATGGAGCATTGGCATGAAAATACAAGAGTTATTCTTTTGGTAAGTTTACCTTTGTAAGTTCCAGAGCATCGTGGATGATTACTTCTTAGTATGTTGAAGGGACAAACCTTTTGTTTGGACTATGACCATTTATCTTACTTGCTAGTACCCCAATCTCGTTAGTACAGATAGATGCAATAGCAATAGTTTCCTCTTTCTTCCTTCAGTAACCAGACAAGAAGAGAAACAAGGGAGAGATGGGTATTAAAGTACATTTAATCCCTTTGCTTTACATTGAATTGATTTTCATTATTGGCACTTTGTGATTTTTAAATCATTTTTTGAAACTACTGTTGACTGTGGCAGAGGGACAATCATTTCAGTCTTCCTTGTGTTAGTAAAATCATAGTGCAGCCATGATACATAGGTTGTAGTGATGAACTTCTTGTTTGAAGGTAATACAAAAAGAAGGCTGCTTTCTGTCAGGTTCTATTAAATTTTTACTTTAGCCATTACCAGGGGAGGTTTAGGCTGGATATTAGAAGAAAGTTCTTGAATGAAAGGGTTCTCAAACACTGCAACAGGCTCCCCAGAGAGGTGGTTGAATCCCCATCTCTGGAAGTGTTTCTAAGAGGCACAGATATGGTGCTGAGGGACATGGTTTAGCCCCAGCCTTGGTAGAGAAAGTTTGGACCCAATGACCTTAAAGGTCTTTTTCAACCACAACCCTTCTATAATTCTATTAGCTGTTGAAAAAGGAAATTGTGAAAGCTTGCACTTAGTCTCTAGATGTGACTGTCTGTGATAAGGAATAATTATTTATTCTTCTTTTAATGTCATGTCATGCACTGATCTCATAAAATGGAAAGAAGATTAATCCTGCTAAATTTTCTGAGTAAACATTTCCCCCTAAAATTCTGCTGTGGTTTACTCTGGTTATGATCCCAATGAAACATTTGTGTTCGCAGCTAAGCCTAAATATCAGTGTATATAAAATTAACTATGAAACAATTTCTGTCACTGGAAAAAAATTGAAGCCATTTGCCATGTGTGGTGGAGAAATGACATGGCAATGGTCAATGCTGTGCTAGAACCAAGACACTGGAAACAGGCAACAATAAATTAAAAGCTCTGTGGTCCATGCATCCCTGCTTGTTTAGAAGGCAGTGGGATAAACTTGCCTTGAGGAAACAGTGCACAAGAACATTGGAGATTAGCTTGGTGCCATTTGGAGGCTATACTGTATACAAAAATAAACTTTCACCAGGTTTGTTTACATCACAGTAAGGAAAAATGTTCTAGCAGCACCTCAGGGAGGTGGTGGAACCCCACCCCTGGAGGTGTTAAACAGATGCAGAGATGTGATGCTGAGGGACGTGGTTTAGCACTAGACTTGGTAGAGTAGGTAACGGCTGAACTGCATGATCTTAAAGGTCTTTTCCAACCAAAATGATTCTGTGATTGCTGTTACGAGTTGTTAATATAATGGCTGATTGCTTACACAGATCATATCTGGTCTTCCTTCTGGGGAAAATACACTGGCTAAGCAGCCATTTCTAATAAATAAAAGCAGCTACAGGAGAAGTGAGCATTATCTTCTCTGCTGGGAAAGAGGCAGAAGGAAATTATGTTGCTGGGTGTTCATAGAATCATAGAATGGTAGGGATTGGAAGGCATCTCTGAAGATCATCTACTTCCAATCCCCTGCCAAAGCAGGATCACCCAGGGCAGGCCATGCAGGAAGAGACAATTGTTGTAGATGATATCCCTGGGTGGTGTGTCTACTCCACCATTAAGCATCCAATACAGGGTATTTGAGGACAGGGCTTCTAGGCTCTGTTGCAGCACCTGTGAATGAGACTCATCGTGGCAGAACTCCGAAGTAAAACTGTAGTTGATTCGACAGTTCTTTGGTTTGCACGAACATGTCATATCAGATTGGCTTTAATTTTTCCAAAAGGATTGTATTTTTTTTTCCCCTCCTGATAGCAATTCTGATTTGGGGGGGATAAATGAGAATTTCATAATATTTATCCATACCTCCCTTTTGGGAAAAATTCTTATTGATATTTTAGACACAGGCAACTACGACTCATAGGCAACCTAATCAGAATTTCATTGGTCTTCATTGATTTTATACCTTTTCACAGTATTAAGAAACTATTGTTACTCAGGATTTGGAGAAAGAGGGAATAATTTTTTAGATTTTGGTTTAGTTGATTTTTCCCCCCATAACTTGAAGGAGAAATCTTTAAACAGATTGGTATTTAATCCTTTACTCTGTAACTAAAAAACTTTGTACGAGGCTCAGAGTGCAGTTGTCTGAAATATTAATCTGATTTTTCTTCACTCTAACCCCTTTTCCCATAATATTATTTCACTATGTCATAGAATCATAGAATCAGTCAAGGTTGGAAGGGACCACAAGGATCATCTAGTTCCAACCCCCTGCCATGGGCAGGGACACCCCACACTAGATCAGGCTGGCCAGAGCCCCATCCAGCCTGGTAGTAAACACCTCCAGGGATGGGGCCTGAACCACCTCCCTGGACAACCCATTTCAGGGCTTCACCACTCTCATGGTGAAGAACTTCCTCCCACCTGATGCTGTGTCATCATGACTGCCTTTCCACATTTCGATATTGATATCAAATTTCAAAAATTCTCAAAGTGGAATAATTTATTATTGTTATTTTTTTAATACAGTGGTTTCTGGCATTGCTAAATGAGGAAAACAACGAAGGCATGAACATCTCAGTAGGTGCTGGCTTTCTCCTGCCTGCTGCAGATGTGTCTGCAGCTGTGTCACGGTAGATCTTCTTGCAGATCAGCCTCCAGCATCCCTGCTGGGTTCCAGGTCTTGCTGCCTGCTTGCTATCTCAAGCAGATGCTGTGCAATTGACATAGCAGCAGCCCCTGGGGCTCTGCCCATGGCAAGGGAGGGAGAGAGGGAAGGAGGGAGATGGGGGTGTCAGTCCCTACTGCAGCCATGCTTTGTCTCCTTGTGCCCTGAAGGAGGGACTGCTCAGGCAGCTGAGCTCTGCCCATGCTCTCCTGGCTGCCTGAGTTTTGTTGGGTGGGACAACCTGTCCCAGAGGCTGGGAGTGTGTCTGCAGGCAGCAGCACTGGGGGGGTCCAGAGATGAGCGACCAGGCTGGGGAGGGGGCCGGAGGGAAAGTTGTATGGGGAAAGGCTGAGGAAGCTAGGAGTGTTGAGCCTGATGGGGACTTGGAGGGGACCTTATCACTCTCTACAACTACATAAAAGGAATTTGTAGTCAGGTGGGGGTCAGGCTCTTCTCCCAGGCAGCCAGTGACAGGACAAGAGGGCATGGTATGAAGTGTGCCAGGGGAGGCACTTCCTCACAGAGAGGCTGATTAGGCTCTAGAATGGACTGCTCAGGGAGGTGGTGGAATTGCCATCACTGGAGGTGTTTAAGAAAAGAAAGAAAAGATTGGATGTGGCACTTGGTGGCACGGTTTAGCTGATGTTATGGTGTTCAGTCACAGGCTGGACATGATGATCTCAGAGGTCTTTTCCAGCCTCAATAATATTCTGTGATTTTTTTCTGTGATCTCACAGTGCTATCAAAGTAGGGAAATTTTAGGCATTGAAGATTTGGTGAAGAGCTGAATTTATGAGGATTGATTCATTTTGTAAATGTCCTATTTTCACTACATTGTGTATCTGGGACATGTTGGGACTTTATTGAGCTGAAGGTTTTATTGATGGAAAATACGCTACCCAGGGATTAACAAATTAAAGCCTGTCACTAACAGGCAGAACTTTGCAGTGCAGCCAAATGCAACACTTACACTTGTTAATTAGTTGCCACCTATCCCCAAACCCCCCAAATTTGATCTGCAATCATCCTGACAAAGAAGATTTAAGTTTAAGACTAATATCACAGTATCACAGTATTACCAAGGTTGGAAGAGACCTCGATCATCGAGTCCAACCCGTAACCACAAACCTCACGACTAGACCATGGCACCAAGTGTCACATCCAGTCCCCTCCTGAATGCCTCCAGGGATGGCGACTCCACCACCTCCCCGGGCAGCCCATTCCAATGACGAATCACTCTCTCGGTGAAGAACTTTCTCCTCACCTCCAGCCTAAACTTCCCCTGGTGCAGCTTGAGACTGTGTCCCCTTGTTCTGGTGCTGGTTGCTAGGGAGAAGAGGCCAACCCCTTCCTGGTTACAACCACCCTTCAGGTAGTTGTAGAGAGCAATGAGGTCGCCTCTGAGCCTCCTCTTCTCCAGGCTAAGCAACCCCAGCTCCCTCAGCCTCTCCTCACAGGGCTGTGCTCAAGGCCTCTCCCCAGCCTTGTTGCCCTTCTCTGGACACGTTCAAGTGTCTTGATGTCCTTCTTAAACTGAGGCGCCCAGAACTGGACACAGGACTCAAGGTGTGGCCTAACCAAAGCAGAGTACAGGGGCACAATGACCTCCCTGCTCCTGCTGGCCACACCATTCCTAATGCAGGCCAGGATGCGGTTGGCCTTCTTGGCCACCTGGGCACACTGCTGGCTCGTGTTCAGGCAGCTGTCGATCAGCACCCCCAGGTCCCTCTCTGTTTGGCAGCTCTCCAGCCACTCCGACCCCAGCCTGTAGCTCTGCATGGGGTTGTTGTGGCAAAGTGCAGCACCCGGCACTTGGACTTGTTGAATGCCATCCCATTGGACTCCGCCCATCTGTCCAGCCAATCGAGGTCCCTCTGCAGAGCCCTTCTACCCTCTGCACCACTCCCTCAAATTCCATTCAGTGTATCACAGAAGAAAATCCAGTTTTAAGAATATGTGGTTCATGGCAGTGTAAAATAATTGTACACAAACCCTTTCACAACCAAAGAAGGATAAACTAAATAAAATCAAGGACACATGATTAGTAGGTTTCTTTAGGGAATTGTGCAGCCAGTGCCTGCATTTTATTAGTAATCCTACGGCTAAGCTTGCCTCGTGTTTTGAATATCACTCTTTAGTGTCTTCTGCCAAGTACCTGGTGATAGGACAAGAGGAAATGACCTCGAGTTGTTCCAGAGGAGGTTTAAATTGTATTTTAGGAAAAAAAATTCTTCACTGAAAGAGTGGTCAGGCATTAGAACAGGCTGCCTAGGGAGTGGTGGAGTCATCATCCCAGAGGTATTCACGAAACCTTGTAGAAATGGCACTGTAGAAATGGTTGAAATTCCATAGTGATTTTGAGTTGATGCTTAGACAAGATATCTTAGAGGTCTTTTCCAACCTTTACAATTCTATGAATCTATGAATTAGGCTCGAGGTGAGGAGAAAGTTCTTCACTGAGAGAGTCGTTTGCCATTGGAATGGGCTGCCCGGGAGGTAGTGGAGTCGCCGTCCCTGGAGGTGTTCAAGAGGGGATTGGACGTGGCACTTGGTGCCATGGTCTAGTCATGGGGTCTGTGGTGACAGGTTGGACTCGATGATCTTTGAGGTCTCTTCCAACCTTAGTGATACTGTGACACTGTGATCTTGTGCTGACTGACAATTCCATGTCTGTAAGAGCAGTGGAGGGCCAGTGCATTTCTCTGGCTTATTTACTTGTGTGCAGGCATTTTGCAGTAATCAATTCAATGTTAGGATCACAGAATTACATGTGCTGGAGGTCTGGTGGTGATCTCATCCAACACAACCTATCCAGTTCCATCCCAAACCCAGAGCAGGGCCAATTTGGAGGAGGTTGGTCATAACCTTGTTCCTTAAGTTTTGAGCTTGTTGAGTATCTCCAGGTTTCTTTCATTGTTTGACTACCCCTGTCACAGAGCAAAAGGTTTCCTAATATCTAAACAGAATTTTCAGTGTCCCAGCTTGTGTCTGTTGCCTATTGTCCTATCACTGTGTACCTTCAAGAAAAGTCTTGAGCTTGTCTTCTCTACATCCTCTGATGCAGACAGTAGTTGCAAACATCATTAAGATCTCCTCTTAGGTTTTTCTTCTCCAAACTGAACAAAGCCAACTCCCTCAGCTTCACAGCATCCATCATGTTCCAGTACCTTGACCCTCTTTTGGCCCTGTCCAGGACTTGCTGCAGTTTGTCACTGTGTTTCCTGTACTGTGGAAGCCCAAAATTGGCCACGGTACTCCAGAGGAAGTCGCCTAAGTACCAGATGGAGGGGAAATAGTCATGTCCCTCAAGCTGTTGGCTACACCCATGTAAAACGTGACGGGTTGGACTCGTTGATCTTTGAGGTCTCTTCCAACCTTGGTGATACTGTGATACTGTAATAGCTTTAAGAAAGCCAAAATTAAGCAGTTTAAGAAACACTGTGGTGGAGACAGCAGATATGGCCACTGAGGAAAGCAACATACATCTGTGTAGACAAAAGTCTCCTGGCTGTGTAGCACGTTGAGGTTACGTGGATTGTGGTGTACAGTACCCCTGAAACTGTCTGTCTTGTCTTTTTTGTTCCTTTTTTTTTTTTTTTTTTAATGAACAGTGGATAGGAAAGGTGCAGCCTTGTCATTACAGCAATCATCTTCATTATTCAGTATTTGCAAAGGTCTAAGAGGAAGGGGTTTGTAACTAGATGATCTTTAAGGTCCATTCTAGCCCAAACTATTCTATGCTTCTATCATTGAGGATCACCAGTTCCAGAATAGAATAGAATAGAATAGAATAGAATAGAATAGAATAGAATAGAATAGAATAGAATAGAATAGAATAGACCAGGTTGGAAAAGACCTTTGAGATCATCAAGTCCAGCCTATTATCCAACACCATCTCATCAACTAAACCATGGCACCAAGCACCCCATTCAGTCTCTTCCTAAACACCTCCAGTGATGGTGAGTCCACCCTGGGCAGCACATTCCAATGGACAATCTCTCTTTCTGGGAAGAACTTCTTTCTAACATCCAGCCTAAACCCTGGCACATCTGGAGCCTGTGTCTTCTTATTCTGGTGCTGGTTGCCTGGGAGAGGAGACCAACCCCCACCTGTCTATAACCTCCCTTCAGGTAGTTGTGGACAGCAATAATGTCTGCCCTGAGCCTCTTGTTCTCCAGGCTAAGCGACCATTCTTCTTTGTTCTCCATTTAATCTGTGTAAGATGGCAGACACTCTTTATCCATACACTGAAGTCTGGAATAATTATTCTTCTCTAGTACTATAAATTTGCACGAGGTACTGCAGTGTAAGTTGCAGATAGCTGAGAGTTCAGCTGCATGGGTTCTTTTGACTCAGTATCCCTTCCCAAATCCTGAAACCCGTACTCTTTCCTGCCTCTCAGCTGTAGTTGTTGATAAATCATTTGATAAGCAATAAATTATATCTGTAATACTGTTAGAAGTATACGGTAGCTGAACATTACTTTCTGCTTTTAAGATTCCAAAATACAAACTACTTTTTATATCTATTTGGCCAGTTGCACATTTTCTTATACAGTTGCTTTGTTGGAGGTATGTATCTGGACTAGATGATCTCCAGAGGTTCCTTCCAACCTCTATCATTTTATGTGCTCCCCATTCTTACACAGGAGACAGGAAACCTTCTGAGTAAAGGTAGTGTTGGTATTTCCTTTCATAGTGATAACAGAACTCTGTAGAGAAATCAAGATAAGAAGCAAATCTTTTCAGTCAGAGTCTGATGTGGAACCTGATATTTTAGTTATTTACTTGAACACATGTAATTTTTGTGAATATAATCCACCCAGCTCTTGATTGCAGATGCCACTGGTATTTTCAGAGATTTCCCTCGAATCCTGACACATCTCTGTACTATTTTTGTCTATGTCAACATTATGCAGTACAAAAAAGATACATTAATGCTGTTACATGGTGAATTAGGCAATAAGCTACAGACTTCCCAAAACAGCAAACATTTCTGGTTTACTCTCTTTAAAATGGAAGTTTCCAGGCTAGTAGAGATATAGGAAGTGATGAGAGTGGTCTTCCAGAGATTGGGAGAATTTGTTTAGGTGAACTCAGTTTGGATTTATTTTCAATCTCATGTGTTTCACTCAGGGGGCTCAGGGAGGCAATCAGCACCAGAACAAGAGAACACAGTCTCAGGCTGTGCCAGGGCAGGTTTAGGCTGGAGGTTAGGAGCAAGTTTTACACAGAGAGTGTGATTGCCCATTGGAATGGACTGCCCGGGGAGGTGGTGGAGTCGCTGTCACTGGAGGTGTTCAGGAGGAGACTTGATAGGGTGCTTGGTTGCATGATTTAGTTGATTAGGTGGTATTGGATGATAGGTTGGACACGATGATCTTGAAGGTCTCTTCCAACCTGGTCTGATCTATTCTATTCTATTCTATTCTATTCTATTCTATTCTATTCTATTCTATTCTATTCTATTCTATTCTATTCTACTCTACTCTACTCTACTCTACTCTACTCTACTCTACTCTACTCTATCTTTAAAAACAAGACCCTGTTTTAAAGGCGAGTGATTGCTTTTGACAAGTGGGTGTCTCGTTACCACACTTGCACTTTCTCCTTCAGGAGGATGATTAGCTGCCTTCTGCTTATGTGAGTAGAGTGCTCAAATCAGATTAATTAGCCTAGGAAAAAAGAAAATTGAAAAATACTCTTTCTTTTTTGTTCATATCAATTTCCCATGAAAACATTAATGTATGCTCTACTCCTTTAAATGACTTTCTGGTTTGTGGAAAGCAGGATGGAAAACAATTGACCAGAGGTACTCTGCTGATTTAGTGCAAATATTTAGAAAGAAAAGTGTCTATTAGTTCACAATTGTTTTCAAAAGAGGCCCTTAAAAGCTAATACACCTCCTCAAATTGATGAGGTAATTTTTTCCAGCATATTGAAGAACCTGTGAACAGGAGAAAATGTAGATGGAATCCCCTTATTACCTGCTGCCTTCAGGGGGTTGTTTTCTTTGAACATGTCTAATGAATCCTGTACTTCGAATTAGATTTAGGAAAAAGACTCACTGAGATTTAACAAAAGCAGAATTCATCTTTTTCCACTTGTGTAGTCCTAGGGGAAAAAAAAAATCATTTCCTGTTTGAGATTGACAAAATTAAGCATTCATTGTGTTAGATGAAACAGATTGTTGTATCCTCTGAAGCATTATTTTTCACAAATAGATCCATAGAGCTGAACATTCCATTAGAACTCACAATTTGATTGGACCATTATCTTAACTTATTCTATACTAACAGCTCTCTCTACCTGAAGGGAGGTTGTAGCCAGGTGGGGGCTGGTCTCTTCTCCTGGGCAACCAGCACCAGAACAAGAGGACACAGTCTCAAGCTGTGCCAGGGGAGGATTAGGCTGGATGTTAGGAAGAAGTTCTTCATAGAAAGAGTGACTGACCATTGGAATGGGCTGCCCAGGGGGTGGTGGAGTCACCATCACTGGAGGTGTTTAGGAAGAGACTGGATGGGGCACTTGGTGCCGTGGTTTAGTTGATTAGATAGTGTTGGATGATAGGTTGGACTCGGTGATCTTAATAGTCTCTTCCAACCTGGTTAATTCTGATTCTAGTTCTACTTCTACTTCTAATTCTAACTCTAATTCTAATTCTAATTCTAATTCTAATTCTAATTCTAATTCTAATTCTAAATCTAATTCTAATTCTAATTCAAATTCTAAATGCATATCCTGACACTTAGGAAAATAATTTTCTGGGGTTAATTTATACCCAGTCTTCCAAATTTGACTAGAGATCATCTAGTACTATTCACTTGCTAAAGCACGGTCACCCAGAGCAGGTCGCAAAGGAACACAACCAGGTGGGTTTTGAAAGGCTCCAGAGAAGGAGACTCCACAACCTCTCTGAGCACCCTGGTCCAGTGCCCAGCACCCTCAAAGAAGTTTCTCCTTAAGTTCAAGTGAAACCTCCTGTGTTATGGTTTGGGTTTTTTTTAAGGACTAGAACCTGTTGTCTTTGTGTTGTTTTGCCAAACCATACCATCCTTTATTTAAGGAAACAACTGTTCTTAGTTCAGCAGCTAATGCAAACACCATCCACAATGTGTCTATTATCCTTTTGCTACAGAACCAATTTTCATATTTTAACTTTTCAGTCAGTTACTAAAATATCATTTTTTAAAGTGGCAAAAAAAAAAAGTAGAAACAGTGCCAAATACTTTGATTTACCAGGAATTCATTAGCACAGCAGCTGCAGAAATTATTTATTCCCTGACTCATTTTGATTCTCAACTAAAATCAAGAAGTAAATACATTTAAGCCCATGATAAAACAACACACAACTGGAAGCAGCAAGTAGGAATTCACTGAAGCAAAATGTGTCACAAAAAAGGACACTCCAGTAATAAGATGACAAGGCAGATAGATGCTGAAAGTGAAATTATCTGTCTGTGCATTCAGCTAATTAGGTCTTCTAATTAGCAATTGGAGTACAAGAACTAAGGCACTTCAGTTTGGAAAGAGAGGATCCAGAGGAGATAAAATAAAGGACTCTAAAATAAAAATTATTATGAAGGACTTACACAGAGTCATAGAATGGTAGAGGTTGGAAGGGACCTCCAGAGATCTCTGAGTTCAGCCCCAGAATATTTGTTAGTATAATATCAATATTTGTGAATGTAATATTAATATTTATTAATATTATTAAAATGGAAGAGCTAGTTACAATCAAGGGTACTGCCAGGCAGAAGACTTCAAGTCAACAGTAGACATTATTTTTGGAAAATATCTACTTACACTGTGGAAATTGTTTGTAAAGCTGTGGTGGTTGAAAAAAATAAATAAGAATAGAAGAGAGATGAAGCAAATAAATTGACTAGAGTGAGCCTGGCATACAGACAATTTATTTGCTAGAGTAAGCCAGGCATAGCCATAGTCTTATCTCTGGATTCAGCAAGACTCTTTACAGAAAGAGTGGTCAGGCATTGCCCAGGGAGGTGGTAGTGTCACCATAGGATCATAGAATTGTTAGGGTTGGAAGGGACCTTAAGGATCATCTCGTTCCAGCCCCTGCCATGGGCAGGGACACCTCACACTACATCAGGTTGCCCAGAGCCACACCCAGCCTGGCCTTAAAAACCTCCAGGGATGTGGCTTCCACCACCTGGGCAACCTGTTCCAGTTTCTCACCACCCTCATGCTGAAGAACTTCTTCCTAGCATCCAATCTGAATCTAACCATTTCTATTTTTGTTCCATTCCCCCTAGTCCTAGTCCCTGACATCCTAAAAAGGTCCCTCCCCAGCCTTCTTGTAGGCCCCCTTCAGATACTGGAAGGCCACAATTAGGTCTCCTTGGACCCTTCTCTTCTCCAGACTGAACAGCCTCAACTCCCTCAGTCTGTCCTCATAGGAGAGGTGCTCCAGCCCTCTGCTCATCCTCGTGGCCCTTCTCTGGACACCTTCCAGCACATCCATATTCCTTTTGTAATATGGGCTCGCAGTTATCCAGGTGTGGTCTCACAAGAGCAGAGTAGAGGAGGAGAATCGCCACCCTTGACCTGCTGGCCACACTTCTCTTGATGCAGCCCAGGATGTGGTTGGCTTTCTGGGCTGCAAGTGCACACCGGTGGCTCATGTTGAGTGACCATCTCTGGAGGCGTTCAAGAAACATGTGGACATGGCACTTGGGGACATGGTTTAATGGCCTCAGTGGGGTTGGGTTGATGGTTGGACTTGGTGAACTTAGAGGTTTTCTTCTAACTGAAAGAATTCTCTGATTCTGTTGCACAGGTGTAAAAATCTGGTGTGTTTTTTTCCTTATTTCGTATACTCTAAATGCAATTCTTCACTACTGGCTTCCTTTAGAAACAAGACAAGGAAGTGTTTGGACCTGTCATTAGAATTGTTGGACTGCCTGGGAAATAAAAACCAGAAATGTCTGTCCAAACTTAGGATTTTTTCATACCAATAGAGATTACAGGACTAGGTTCTTTCAACTCATAAAGGAGACGATGGGAGTGAAAATCATACACATATGTAAAGCCATCAAGCCAGGGAAAATATGTTTTTATCCTGCTACTGTAAAAGATGGCAGAACGAGTAAATCAGACCTGAGTTTTCATCCCCTCTGACAGCTATTAGATAACAGCTAATCCTGAAAGAAATGGAAATGTTAAATCAGGCTTCCAGAAATACACCAAAACATTCCTGAAACCCCTGCTGGGCATTTTTCTGTCTATTTTAAGACAAAGATTGTTTTGTTTCTGCTGCAAACCCACACTGGGCATTATGAGAATAGACTGGCATAAAATGGTAATTTTTATTGAGAACATTTCACTAATGAAATGATGTAGCAGTAAATAAATCTTTAAAGGAATTTTCTGGAAGAAGTAATTTGAATCACATCAAAAAGTGCTTGGAAGAAAGAAACACATAAAAACTAAAGTAACTGGTGATTTTTTTTAAGGAACAGAGCTTATTCTGAAAAGCAAATTATGCATGAAAAAGTGTATGGATTGTATAATTTATCTCCTATGGTCTCTAGTCACATTAAGGATTTAGGTTTAGCATAATGAACATTTTCTTATGGTGAGAACAGCCAAACACTGCACAGAAATGTTGTGGAAATTCAGCAACAGATGCACATGAACATCACACATGACAAATATTTGGGATGATGGATTTAGGCTTGCTCCTGGTTTGAAAGAATGGGATGGGCTGTATGATCTTTCCCATTCCTTTTCACTTCTATTATTAAAAATGTCTGTTATGTTACTTACTGAGAATATCTGACATTTACTCAGCTGCAAAATTACACAGAGTCAGATCCCCAAAAAGGACTTTGCTAAAGGTTAGATGACAGAGCAGAGATCTCTCAATCCCAAGCGGAGAGCATGCAAGTCCTGATTAATATCTGGCAAATCCTACAGATGTGTAAACACCATGGTGCTCATGAGGATCACAAAGGAGAGTTTCTGTGGAACCACAAGATCCTCCTCTGTGTGTGCAGCTGTTATGCAGCTGTGCAGGCGTCAACTCTATAGACAACTACTGTAGTAAGTACTTGCAGAAAAGTAATTTACAGAGAAGTAACTTGTAGACAAGTAAATATTTATAAATAAGTAACTTGTAGACAAGTAAATATTTATAAATAAGTAACTTGTAGACAAGTACTTATAGACAAATGCCTGTAGGCAAGTAACTGCAGTCTGGTAGTGGCGTGCATGGGCAAACCATGAGTTAAAGCTGGTCTAAATCACCACTGGCAAAGTAGTTAAAGCACAAAGGACTTTATGTGCAGTTTACCTTACTTCTTAGCACAAAACTATGTCAGGACCATAAATGCTGTGATAACGTCAGACTCAACATGACTAAATATTGTTTTGCCTCCTCATAGGACAATCCTGAATCTAAAAACCAAGTATTTCACGATCTCTCTTTCTCTTGAAAGACTCACACAAGCTCTGAATATATCTCTTCTCTAGTCTCTGACCTGGGCTCATGAGATACTGCAGGCATGAGATGCTGACTTCAAGATGAACAAAGTGCCTCTTGCCTGTTTGTACACCCTTCAGACAGCTGCAAAAGCTAAGAAGAGCAAGAAACCTCAGTAAGTCTAAATAGGCACATTCCTTCTTAAAAACATGGAGGCTGCAATCTACTCTCCTTTTACTCCAAATAGCCCCTTAGAGTGCAGGAGACCTGGCGAGAATATGTTTGTCCCTAAAGGCTTCAAGCTCACATCTCTGCCTCCCTAGATGATGCTGTAACTTCCACATCATGCACTACTCTTAAGCAGTACTTGCTCTCAAGCCTCCCCTTTGAAGTACTTTGAAGAGTGGAGAAGTGAAAAAAAACCAAACAACCAACCCAACACACCATCCACACATTTTATTGAATGGTTGGGGGAATTCTGTGTCCTGTGTGTTTCAAGGACAGATTACATTGATCAGTGAAGAAGAGAGGACAGAAATAGGCTTTAAATACTGCATTTCTGCAGAAGTGCCTGGCCCAGTGCTACAAGTGGTGCCCAATACAATCAGCTGAGGCTTATCTTTATTCTGAAACACTAAGTCAGAAAGTTTTACAAGAAGGCAGAGTCAGAATATCATAATTCTGCTCAGACTGGTTTTCTGCTCTATCTTTGCAAGTTGTCACTTAAGATACTCGATGGGTTTCTCTGAGATTCCTAGCTACATAATCAAACTAGGGAGTCAATGCATTTGGCCCAGACATCTGGAGTCTTCTGTGGAGACCAGGCATCTAGTTGTGTAGGATATTTCATAGAATTGTAGAATGATTTGGGTTTGAAGGTTATCTAGTCCTTTAAAGGTTATCTAGTCCAACCCTCCTGCAGAGAACATCTTTAACTGCATCAGGTTGCTTAGAGCTCCATCCAAGCCAACCTTGAATGTTTCCAGGGCTGGGGCATCTCTCAGCACTCTGGACAGCCTGTGCCAGTGTTTTACCACCTAGAAATTTAAAAAAAAAAATTTCTCATATTATATCTAGTCAAAATATATTCTCTTTTTAGCTTAAAATCATCATTCCTTGTCCTATCCCAACGGGCTCAGCTCCCCAATCCACACCACCCCTGTCACTGAGGTTTAAGGATGCATCTTACAGTCTACAGCTGGTGGGCTTGTTGTAAATGCTTTATCCTCCGTGTTAGATATTGCTTCTATGTGTAGATACTTCAGAGGAACTTCTTAGCACCCTACAGGTGAGCATTTACTAACACCATAAACTGACTCTGGAAATAAATGGTCCTCAAGATGGACCTCATCCTACCTGCTCCTGAGAGCTAGCCAGTGAGATTGTTCTCTGGGGGAAAACCTCAAACATGCATATTATAAAAGCTTTCTTTCTATTTTTTTTCAAGGCACTTTTGTTTCCTTGAGGAGTGAGTCAATGTTTCACAGCTTGCTCTTCCAAAAAGACACCATCCCACCTTCCCAGGACTTACCTCTTCCCATTGTTAACCTCCTTGAGGAGCGTGCCTCACCTCAGGCTGGGAGGGAGTAGGAAGGCACTTTTGTTTCCTTGAGGACTGAGTCAATGTTTCCCCTCTCACTCTTCCAAAAAGACACCATCCCATCTTCCCAGGACTTACCTCTTCCCATTGTTAACCTCCTTGAGGAGCGTGCCTCACCTCAGGCTGGGAGGGAGTAGGGTCATGCTTCACTTCACCCTTTCCCCTCCAGGCAGGCCTTGCTCACTCTACACCCCAGGTCACAACGTTATCCCTAGACAAAGTTTGAGACATGAAGTCATTTTAGGAGGAGTTGTGCCGCTACAAGATTGTACAATAAAGGAGGCTGGGGAGGGACCTTGGAGATCCTCTAGACTTTGTTCCAAGGCAATATCAACTACAAAGTTAGCTCTGGTGTCTCAGGACCTAATTTTTATGTGACTAAAAGGTGAAAAAGGCAAACAGTAACAAAAGACTTGAAAACTTTTTCTTTCCACTTGCCACCTGTGTATTTTCTAGGCCAGCATCTCCTCCATCTGTTTCTTTCAAGTCACATTTTAAAAGGCTTTCCTAGCAGCACAAACTCCACATGGTCTTACCCCAGGAAGAGATCAGACCTTTTCTTTGACAGTCAGCTTTTCCATCACTTCTGAGGCCTGGTTTTGGTTCTGCATCTCACTACAAATGAGCTCCCCACTGCTGAAACCTGCCCTCCTGCAGGCTACTGCTCTTTCTCCCTTTTCCCCCTATTTTGTCCCCACTCTAACCAAATCATATTCTTCTCCCTACTCAGCCTTTCTCCACTCCATTTTCCTGTGTTATAGAAGCTGCTCCCAACCAGCATGCACGCTTGCTTCTGGGAAGACAAACTCTTCTAGAAATTCTCACCTGACCTGGAGCAAAATAAGTGAGACCATTTATACTTTTTCATAAGCGTGTAGCTTATGATACACTGAAAAGATGCAAATGTGATGCAGCCACCACATATTTCTTAAGGACTATTCTCAAATTCACCAATGGATTTTGAATTCCTTAAGTTTCTAGGGATACTGGCACCAAAGAACTGTACCCAAGCAGACAGGTTAAGCTAATTTTTTGAAAGAGAAGGTGAAAGTCCAGATTATTTCTCTTCTAAATGTCATTAGAACTTCTGAGGCCCTGTTTTGGCAGCTACTTTTTGACAACAAATAGCGTCTCACATTTAAATTGCCTGCTAGTTACTGACTCTAGTCAAGGTAATTTAGGTAAATGTTCTGGAGCATATTAATTACTTAGAACCTTAGCTATAAAATAATCATATCCTCCATGAACATGATGTGAATTAAGTTTCTCCAGACCTAATAATATTAATAAACATTTTGTACCCTTTTCATGAATGAAGGCATAATAAACACTGGCTGTCTCTCTCTGACCCAGCCTAGGTAACCAAAATTATTGTCAAATGCTTACAATTTTGCACATATAAAATTCATAACAACTTCCCTTTCATAAGACCTCGACCCGAGGAAGGGCAGACAGGTGGATTTAAAAATAATTCTATTTAAACCAGGATGCATTTAAAATATTTTAAGCATTTCTTGATTTAAATAATTGATGTTTTTCTTTTCCTAACCAATTAGGTTTGTGTAATCTGAAGTGAATACAGAGACATTCTGGGACTTAAAAAGTAGCTCGTTCAGGTGGGAAAACCATTTATTCATTTCATTTTCTGTAAATTGAGTCTCTCAAGCAGCAGTCACAGTATCATAGTATAGTTTTGGTTGAAAAAGACCTTTAAGATCATCAAGTCCAACCGTTATCTAACTCTGCCAAGGCTCATGTTAATCCATGTCCATCAGCACCACATCTCTGCAGCTTTTAAACACCTCCTGGCATGGGTACTCAGTCAACTCCCTGGGAAGCCTGTTTCAGTCTTTGAGAACCCTTTCAAGTCAAGAAATTTCTTCTCTACATCCAAACTAAACTGCCCCTGGTGCAATTTGAGGATGTTTCCTCTTGTCCTATCATTTGTTGCTAGGGAGAAGAGACCAATACCCACCTGGCTCCAACTTCCTTTCAGGTAGTTGTAGGAAGCCAGAAGGTCTGCCCTGAGCCTTCTTTTTCCAGACAAAACCACCCCAGTTTCCTCTGCTGCTCCTCACCAGATCTGTTCTTCAGACCCTTCACCAATGTTATTGTGCTTCATGATTCACAAGATTTCAGTTTGTTTCCCATGTGGAGCAAATCAAGGTAATTTTTAAACCGATGGCATATGGTTATTTACATGAATCATCAAAGCATGCTTAGGGATGTTAAATTCTTGTCAAATCCATACATTGCAGTCAGTTTTTAGTCTTGCTGGAGTTCTGTGCTTTGCTGAGTAGCTGAGGTTTGAGAGGTAGAATAGTCTTCTGCTTGATAAACAGCAGAACACTCTAGCTAGGCTACAGTGTCTATTTCCCCCTTCCTTTTCCACTTTCTAACTTGAAAACTGCTAAGCTTAATGGAAACACTATCTATCCCCTTATCTTTGAAGAGATATGCTATCTGCTCTTCAGCCATCTGCTCCATTTATTTTCACAGTTCTTCCATTTTCACTATTTAGTCTAAAGGAGTGAAGCACAGATTTCTAGGATTTGCCTTCAACTTCTCAGTCTTCACAGGAATGACTTTCAGATGTGCTGTACTTGCCTCTCTGCAGTTCCACTGTGAAGGAGCAGTCTCTGTAAGTTTGTGCCATTGCTTTCTAAGTTTTTTTTTGCTGACTATCTCTGTGGTCTTCTTTGACCTTCATTCCCACACTCCTGAAAGCTGCTGATGGGTAACAAGAAGAGCTCTATGTGGCACAGCACTTTCCCTTGGGATGGCCAGGGACAATGAATGACAATGAAAGATTTTCCCCAGAGAATTAATCAGTCATGATACAAAATGAGGTGTGTGTGCCCCCCCCCAATTCTTTATCATTGACAGTTAAAAAATTTTGTTCTTGAAGTGGGAGAGCTCTTAGAAGAGTAGAAAGTCTTTGGAAATTTAATTCTCTCTGGGGTGGTCTAACACGCCATGAACCTTACAAGCTTCTAGGCTTAATGGGCTTTCCTTCCAGCTTGCCAGCTCTAATTAAAGGCAAACTCTGCTTCAGTATGTTATTCTATTAGCTTGCATAAAATCACTCACATTTGCATGAGCCTGTCAAACCTCATATTCAAACTTGCCTAGTCTCCTGAATGAAGCAGGAGACTTCCTTTCTGTTTTCTTCTGGCCATCACGGTCTTCTGAATTCATTGTTGAACGCTTTGCTTCTGCAGCCATGAACCTGACAGGCTGGGCGTTTCTCATTAACAAGGTATTTTTGCCTGTTCTGGTGTCACACTGCTACATTCCTTCATGCTGCTCAGCAAGACTGTTTCCTAGTCAAAGAAACAGTAAGTTAAATGGCCTGGGAGGCTACCTCTAGAAAACTGACCGGCATTACATGATGGCACAGATACATCTTAGAGAAAGGAACTTGACATAATCAGTATAAGGTACTCTCGCAGTCATAAAACCAGAACAAAACAAGAAACCAAAAAAGCCCCTCATTGAATTTACATTATTCTCTTACTGCATTTAGAGATTAATAGGCATTAGTATTCTTAGTTGTTATTATGTCTCATAATCCATAAAAATAATTCAGAAAAGGGAGTGATAGGAAGCAAACAAAACTCCTACAAACTGTTTAAAGAGATTAGCCTGTAGTCTGAATAATTGGATAATCACAATGTTAAACAAGCCTTTTCTTGTTATAGGTATTTTATTTGCTTCCACAGTTTAAACATTCATTAGAAAGAAAAAGCAGAATCTGTCATGACTCTAGTTTTCTCCATCCAGAAAATCTGCAAACTACTTCACAAACCAGATGCTTTCACTTCATTGATGCGTAGCTTCGTTAGAGGGTGCTTAGCCATGTAGAGCAACTCAGTAAATGTGTCTGAGGCAGATACTGTGGGGACTTGCATCAAATCCCCACGTGATTTCTCAGATAGATAAAGTGTCATTATTCACTTCCAGCTTCTAGCTAAGGACATTCAGCCATATGCTTAATTGTATTTGCTGCTGCTTTGTGGTATCTGAGTGCTTCACTGGACGTTCATGGGTTTAGCTTCTCAATACCATTGAGCTATGGTAGTGTGACTATACTATGCAAAAGAAGAACTGAAATGCTGAGAAACATAGGATCCTAATTAAAATCCATTGAGGAAAGAAAATATTTGGTGGGCTTCAGCTGGCCCTGGATTACACCCAAGCTTAGACATGAGAACTGGAAAGACTTTATTGTTGTCAAAGAGTCTCTTAAGTGGAAAAAAAAAAAAAAAAAAAGAAATCTATTATGAAAGGGTAATGGCATCTTTAATCAGTGCAAGGGATATGAGCTGCAGTTTGAAATGCCAAGAACTCTGAGATGTCAGTATTTGCACTAAACAGTCACCAAGACCAACAAAAAAAAATGTCATCAGTAGTTCTCTCCTGAAAGAAAACCAATTACACTGGGACAGTTCTTCTTGCTATTTTCTAGCTGAATAATAAAGTATTTGAGTTGTGACTTCAACAGATTTACTCTCCCTGAAGCCTTCAGGTGTGTATCTGTTAAGAACACTTTCTTGTTGTGGTAATTTTTGTAAAACACTATCAGCAAATAACTCCTAAAGTGAATGCAGCCATACCTCTGCTCCTACAGCTGGTGTCACTCAGGACAACTGTCTCCTCACTCCAAAGATTCATACAGCATCTCCAATAGAAGGACTGCAGGAGTGATCTAACATCAGTGCACAAAAGACTGTACACACAGATTGCTGGGAATTTAAGTGTTAAATTGTCAATGTATTATAAAGTTGATCTTAGCTGATATGATTTTGCTCTTAGAGAATTTTCTGTGACATGTATTGAAGATGACTCTAAGAAAATTCAAACATTTTAGTAATTTTTAATGATCTTTTAGTCCCCTTTTGATATTTGTAACTGTAATGTGCTTTAGCATACCCAGCTCCAGCTTCTGTCAGGATTTGAATGCTCCCCAAAGCTCATTACAACTATATGTTCTGCTGAAGTCTACAGCAAAAGGGTTCTCAGACATTGGAACAAGCGGGCCAGGGAGGTGATGGAGTCACCATCTCTGAAGTCATTTAAAATACGCTTGGATATGGTGCTGAGGGATATGGTTTAGTGGTAATAGATTAGCAGTAGTGGTGGGATTGTGAGCTCCAGGCGAGAGGTTGGACTTGATGATCTCAAAGGATCTCAACAGTTCTATTATTCCATGATTCTATAACATCAGTGCTAGAAAAGTTTTTAAGTCCCTAATTGGAGATGTCATGCAAACTGAAACCTTCAGATCAAGGTCCCATCTCTTTAAGAGAAGACAATGGCCTCGAGTTGCACCAGAGGAGGTTTAGGTTGGGCATTAGGAAACATTACTGAAAGAGTGGTCAGGCATTGGAACAGGCTGACCAGGGAGGTGAAGTCACCATCCTTGGAGAATTTCAGGAAGTTTGCAACATGATTTAGTGGCCATGGTGGTGTTGGCTTGATGGTTGGACTTGATGATCTTAGAGGTCTTTTTCCAACCTTAATGATTCTATGCTGATCACTCATAGAAGATTTAGAAATGGTAAGTGATAAATTGTTTGTGGCCTTGGGTGATGTGTCTGCTCAGTTTCAGCACTGTGCTCAATATATGCTGTGCCTGGAAAGCTGTAGAAGAAAGTCCTATCTAAAACCTAGCTTTCATGCATCCAAGGGGAATTTTGGAGCTGTGTGGATGAGATAAAGGCTGTCTGGACACAGATGCATTTTCTCTCTGAATTCTGTAGTTCTACGCTGCGCTGCCAGGAGCCAGAGCATGACCTGAGTGAATCATGCACTTTTCTTTCATAGGTCTGTAATCTTTCAGTGGAAGTTATTTATTCCTTCCAATCAGTGATTAAGATGAAGTGTGACAAGAGAGGAAACACTGTGGAGACAGCAGCTCTTCCAGTCCTGGAAAAGGAACCCAGACTCTGCTTTCACTCTGCCTTTGCCTAACTTCACTTCGTTTCTGCTTAGAGCATCTCTAACTGGATTACTTTAGATCTTACTGATTGAGAAATAAAAGAACAGGATCCAGCCCAAGGACATTTCTGTCTTTGAATATTATAGGTCATGGGCCAAAATCCTCTGAATACACAGTTCCCAGCCTCCCCTGTCTTATGTTAGTCTGGCAGCTTTTATGGTTCTGAACACTGATCTCTCCTTACCCATAACTCCAAATGTCCTCTAACATTTACAATGACAGATGTGCCACTACTCCAGCAGCATCCATATGTCCTTCCTCTTTCCTGGCAGGGCTCCCTTATGCCCTCCCCCCTGTCTCCTGGCATAGCTTTACTTTCAAGAGTTAGCATTACTTTCACTTTTCTGTTTGGTATTTCGATTTCTTTCATCATTAATAAAAGTCTGTTGTTCAGGTTCTGTGCTGTCCTATTAATCACCCAAATAAAGTTACCAGGTACTTTTTTTATTATTATTATTTTTAACATAGATCATTTTCCCCCCTGTGTGCTCTTGCACTGTCACTTTCATTGTGTTTGAAAAACTACCTGCTATCAGGAGATTATTCTCCATCATCAGTAAATTTATAGACGACACCAAGCTGGGGGCAGGAGTTGATCTGCTGGAGGGCAGAGAGGCTTTGCAGAGGGACCTCGACAGGCTGGACAGATGGGCAGAGTCCAATGGCATGAGATTTAACACATCCAAGTGCCGGGTTCTGCACATTGGCCACAACAACCCCAGGCAGTGCTACAGGCTGGGGTCAGAGTGGCTGGAGAGCGGCCAGGCAGAGAGGGACTTGGGGGTACTGGTCGATGGTAGGCTGAACATGAGCCTGCAGTGTGCCCAGGCAGCCAAGAAGGCCAATGGCATCCTGGCCTGCATCAGGAACAGTGTGGCCAGCAGGAGCAGGGAGGTCATTCTGCCCCTGTACACTGCACTGGTTAGGCCACACCTTGAGTCCTGTGTCCAGTTCTGGGCCCCTCAGTTTAGGAAGGATGTTGTCTTGCTGGAACGTGTCCAGAGGAAGGCAACGAAGTTGGGGAGGAGTTTGGAACACAAGCCCTATGAGAAGAGGCTGAGGGAACTGGGGTTGCTTGGCCTGGAGAAGAGGAGACTGAGGGGTGACCTTATTGCTCTCTACAACTACCTGAAGGGAGGTTGCAGACAGGCAGAGGTTGGTCTCTTCTCCCAGGCAGCCAGCACCAGAACAAGAGGACACAGTCTCAGGCTGCACCAGGGGAGCTTTAGACTGGATGTTAGGAAGAAGTTCTATACAGAGAGAGTGATTGCCCTTTGGAATGGGCTGCCCATGGAGGTGGTGGAGTCACCATCATTGGAGGTGTTCAGGAGGAGACTTGATGGGGTGCTTGGTGCCATGGTTTAGTTGTTTAGGTGGGTTGGATTGGTTGATGGGTTGGACACAATGATCTTGAAGGTCTCTTTCAACCTGGTCTGGTCTATTCTATTCTATTCTATTCTATTCTATTCTATTCTATTCTATTAAATTGCAGGCAGATCTTTTTCCTTTGAGAAAATATCAGTTTAAAAAGATTTAAACTGATTTAAAAAGACAGAGAGGAATGATCTAATTCAACTGATTTAAAAAGACAGAGAGGAATGATCTAATTCACCTAGGAATCTGTGATCTAATTTAGTATTTTTCTACTATCTAGCTTGATCCTGGAGTGGACTTTCCTGTATGTGCCTGAATTTTCTTTGAATTCAAGGGCAAAATATCAGAAGCTGACCCTTTTTCATGAAAATTATTGAAAGTGTAGATCCTTATAAGCAGACAAGTGTAACAGATGCTAAAAATCATGAGTGTGTTTGATGTAATTTTATTTGCCTATGCCTCCTGGTGCCTTCCAGAGTTGGAGATTACCAGTCACTTAAAGCATGTTAACAATGCATATAGTAAGACATTGTATTTTAGCCCCAAACCATTGAAGTAAACTCTTAAAGATAATGATAATTGCTTCTGAAACTGTAAGAAAATCTAGACTACAGATATTTTGAGAACATGAAGGTTTATATGGCTCAAGTTGTGCCAGGGAGGGTTTAGGTTGGGTATTAGAAGAAACTTCTTGACTGCAAGGGCTCTCAAAGGCTGGGACAGGCTCCCCAGGGAGGTGGCAGAATCACCATCAAGATGGATAGATATGGTGCTGAGGGACATGGTTTAGCACCAGATTTGGTAGAATCAGATCATGGTTGGACTCAATGATTTTAAAGGTCTTTCCAATTGAAATGATTCTATCATTCTGTGACTCTGTGATAGTTTTCCTTGTGTGCATTTCTGAATATTCAAAGTCAGATGGAATTCCTGATAAGAAACTGAAAAATGCTTAAAACGTTTTCTCATCAATTTCCATTCTTTAATAGAACTGGAAGTCAAACAACACACAAACTTCATGCACTTTGTAGCCTTTTGAATTCAGGTACAGAAAGAGTAATAAAGAGTAGTCCTTCCTATTTATTTATTTACTACTAATAGAATATGGAGATGTTTTTCTGAGCTTAAGTTAACTATGATTACTTTTGTGGTCCCCCTCTACTCCGCTCTGGTGAGATCCCACCTAGAGTACTGCATCCAGCTCTGGAGCCCCTATTACAAGAGGGATCTGGAGGTGCTGCAACATGTCTAGAGAAGGGCCACGAGGATGAGCAGAGGGCTGGAGCACCTCTCCTATAAGGACAGACTGAGGGAGTTGGAGCTGTTCAGTCTGGAGAAGAGAAGGCTCCGAGGTGACCTCATTGTGGCCTTCCAGTATCTGAAGGGGGCCTACAAGAAGGCTGGGGAGGGACTTCTCAGGCTATCAGGTAGTGATAGGACTAGGGGGAATGGAATGAAGCTGGAAGTGGGGAGATTCAGGCTGGACATGAGGAGAAATTTCTTCACCATGAGAGTGGTGAAGGCCTGGAATGGGTTGTCCAGGGAGGTGGTTGGGGCCCCGTCCCTGGAAGACCAGGTTGGATGAGGCTCTGGCCAGCCTGATCTAGTGTGGGGTGTCCCTGTCCCTGGCAGGGGGTTGGAACTAGATGATCCTTGTGGCCCCTTCCAACCCTGACTGATACTATGATACTATGAAATAAGCTAAAGTGTCATCAGGATACTACTACTCACGGCCTCAAGGTACACCAGGGCAGGTTTAGGTTGGCCATTAGAAGAAACTTCTTCACTAAACAGGGTTCTCAAGGAGTGAAACAAGCTCTCCAGACTGGTGGGTGAATCCCCGTCTCTGGAAGTATTTAGAGCATGCAGTACTGTGGTGCTGAGGCCCATGGTTTAGCGCCAGACTTGGTAGAGTCAGATAATGGTTGGACTTGTTGACTTTTCCAACCAAAACAATTCTATGATTCTGTGTGTGCCTGAATGTCCTTTCCATATGCATGAGTGCTCGCAGCTTGCAGCACCAACAAATTAATAGTCTGCACTGCCTTTGCAAAGAGGCAGTCGAGACGCATGAGTCACTTTACTATTGATTCAGGCATCAGGACTGCCAAGTTGCTACCAATAAAGTAGTTTCCTGAAATCCCAGCAATTATGACCTCAAATTTATCACTGTCTTTAGGCAGCAAAACATCACTGTTAAACGACAGAAGAAAATTAATTAGAAGTCCAGTGACGTTCAGATGGCAATAGCAAAGCTCTTTGAAACAGTGCAATAAATGGGAAGAAGATGTGCTGATAGCGGGGAAAAAAAATGTGATTTTCATCTGGTTTATTTAAAATCAGAAGAGAGAAAGGATTCAAAATGGAGATTCATCTGTAGTTTTACAAATCATGTTCAAGGAAAAACTCAAACTGGATCAATCCCAGACACAGTAGTAAGGTAAAGTAGTCTTTTCACTGACAAAATGTATGGTTGCCTAAAAAGTTCCTCATTTCTCAGAAACTGCTGCAGGTAAATCAAGTGATAATCAGATCCACCCTGTTATTTTCACAAGTGCTGCTCTGCCATGGAAGAAGCCTTATTCATTTCTCCTTCCTTAAAGTATAGAATCATGGAATTGGTTTAGTTGGAAAAAACCTTTAAGATCATTGAGTCCAGCCATTATTTAACTCTACCAAGCCTGGTGCTAAACCATGCTCCTCAGCACCACATCTCTGCCTCTTTTTGACAGCTCCAGGGATGGGCATTTAACCACCTCCCCAGGGTGCTCCCAACTATCTCACTGCCAGGGGCATCATAGAATCATAGAATCAGTCAGGGTTGGAAGGGACCACAAGGATCATCTAGTTCCAACCCCCCTGCCATGGGCAGGGACACCCCACACTAGATCAGGCTGGCCAGAGCCTCCTCCAGCCTGGTCTTAAACGCCCTCCAGGGACGGGGCCTCAACCACCTCCCTGGATAACCCATTCCAGGGCTTCAGCACTCTCATGGTGAAGAACTTCTTCCTCAGAATAAGCCTGTAGGATCCTGCCATAACCTGGCTACAAAATGGCCCTTTGTTTCAGGGCGTTTTACGAACAAGGTGTTCTTCAGTTACTGATATTATTTTGTTGCTTCCCAGTCTTACTATATTTCTATAAAAGTAGCATTTGTAGGCATAGAAACATCTGCTGGAGACTTGACAGTCCAACAGTTTAATCAGGAAAGAAGATTCCAATACATATATGATTTTTTTTTCTGTGAATGTTAACTCTTTTTTTGAACCATGATAGCATTCTCCTGAAGTTATTAAATGCAAAAACCGCCTCCTTAGTTTCATCTCTGATCTCAGGAGGATGAACATCATCTGCTATTATGAAAGTTTTCAGATATTCATGGCAGTTCCCTTGCTCCACTGGCACAGCATCAATATGTCCTTGATATCTTATCATAAAAGAATATGAGAATCAACCCTCATTTTATGCTAAAAGGCACTCTACAACTCCCCTTAAATATAGCTCTGGGCTTACACTTTCTTTCAATCCAAATGCTGTGCTGAGCTTTGAGCAGCACCTTTGCCCTTCCTAAGGCTAAAAACTCCTCAGGGGACTTTTCTTTTGGCATCTTTCCCTTTCCTCTGGCAGTCCCTTTGCAGTGTCCCTTCAGCTATAGCTGTGAGCTCTCTCTTGCTCTGAGCCCTGTCTCTAACCACATGTAGTTTATCAGACCCCAGGGAATCACTCTTCCTCCAGGAACTGAATATTCTCCACTGGAAACTTCTAGCATCAGCCCTTGGCTGGTTTTACATAATTATTTCCAGTCCCTAGCCATGGATGCAGCTGCAAGCACTCTCTTTGAGCTTCATCCTCACCCTAGGCTGAGCCATAGGGAGCCAGAGCCCTTTGATTCATCCAGAAACAAAATGCTAGTTATTTTTAAATCCCCAATTTCCTTTGACAGCTCTTCTCTATATTTCCTTTGTAGCTCTGGGCTTTCCCTTTCTCTCAGCCCAAAACTGAGACCTAGACAAGACACCCTTTGTCTTCCACACAGGGAAGAGTCATTCTTGTATACTTCATTTGCCTCTCCTCGCCCTTCTCTGGCTATTTTACAGACTTGATGTGGCCCTGGGCTGCCTGACCTAGCTGGAGGTGTCCCTGATAATTGCAGCTTTTAAACTGCTTCAGGGCTGCATACTCTCCACCACTACCCTGGGGACCCTGTTCTAGGCCTTGAAAATCCTTTTGGAGAAGAAATTTTCCCTCACGTCCAACCTAAACCTTCCCTAGTGCAACTTGAGGCTCACCTCACTCCAACCTCCTTTCTGGGAGTTGCAGAGAGCAATGAGCTCTCCCCTCTACCTCCTCTTCTCCAGACTAAGCAACTGCATTTCCCTCAGACACTCATCACAAGATTTGTTCTCCAGTCCCTTCACCATCTTTGTTGCTATTCCCTGGACGTGCTCCAACACCTCATTGACCTTCATGAAGTGAGAGACTCAAAACTGATCCCAGGCTTTGAGGTGTGGTCTCATCAGTGCCCACTACGGGGGGCAATCACTTCCTACTCCTGCTGGCCATACTATTGCTGATCTAAGCAGAGATGCTGATAGCCTTCTTGGCCACTTGGATACATGCTGGCTCCTCTGCAGATTGTGTTTAAATCAGCCTCAAACTTCACCATGCCTCTATGATAGGACAAGTCCATGTTTGTGCAATAGATTTCATATGAATGGAATCAGAATCCACATATGAACAGTAGGACCCTCACACAGTACTCAAACCATTATCCCAGGGACTGGGAAAGAGGTTTCTCTCTCCAGTAGGTAGAGGAACTGATAATTCCTTATTAAATCAGGAACCAGGTTGGACTCGATGATCTTCGAGGTCTCTTCCAACCTTAGCGATTGTGATACTGTGAAATCAAGAGTGTTTCCATTAGAATCTTCCTTCACCAGCTGTGCACAGACACATAAGCATGTTTACACTTTTAGCATATATATACATTATCAACTCAGGTTGATAGATGCTGCAGTAATTACAGGGAATGAGATAAGAGAATATCACTGGTAATTTTTACCAGTCTGTGTAGAGTTATTTCTCCTTGGGAGACACTATGATTGCCTGAGGTCCTTTCTAGCCCTGTATTCTGTGATTCTACAGTGAAATGCTATTCAAAGTATGGTCTAAAAACCATTATAGATTTGTAGGTGCATATTTATTTGATGAGTAGGGAAATCTGTGGGTAATGGCACTCAATTATGCCTGAATTGCCCTGGTGCTTAATGTCGTAAGTACAACTATACACATGTAAGTAGAAACAACAATATGGCACAATAAATATACAGAAATTAATGCTTCCACGTGGCTGGTTACAAATTCACACCTAAACTGCTTGTGGATAATTAATTTTACATACATAACTTGATACTGTAAACAAAAAGCAATGAAAATGTTGATGGCTTTCAGCATATATAGAGAGCAATTGGGTAATTTTCATTTCATCTCTGCCACTGGCTGAAAGTGAAAGGAGCTGTTCATATGTGAAGCCATCCTTTCATTTTTTTCTGTATTGCACCAAAGGAGAGTGCATTCACAGCTGAAATTGCTGTTTGAAATCCTTTTGCCATCATTTTGACACGTAAAGTAGAGCTGAAAATATAGCTGGCCTGATTCCTAAAGGAAGCCTTAGCTGTAATTTATACTTTACAAGGTCTGTTTTTCAGGTTCTTGACCACTATGATTACTTATTCGCTCTGTTAGCTGATGAGGCTCTCAAATGTGGTGAGCTAGGTACCTAGGAATGGGCTCTGGGCAGAAGGGAAAACCTGAATGTCAAGTCTCTTACAGCTAGTCACAACAAAACGTTGTGTTTGAAGCCTTACTGATCTCTGGAGGGAAGAAGGCCTCTTGAGAAAGCACATCTACCCCTTTGAGATCCCCAAATCACTTCTTAGAGTAGGCACCCACGGTCATTCTCACAAGCAGATGAACGGAGCTCACTGGTTTATTTTAAAATGTGGTGGCAGAAAAGAGTAGTGATGGTGCTGTTATAGTTTGTGGGTAAAGCACTTGTCAGACAGGAGGTAAACTGTCTCTCCCTTTTTTCTGTCTTGGATGATACTGCTTAGCATGCAGCTCTGAGGGTAAGATGGTGATGGATGGGTGTGAATCTCCTCAGGCTGTGGAGAATCTAAGACCAACACTTTCTGGATGGCATGTCAATTAGAAGGATGAGGTCTTTTGGAAAGTTAGTGACTGCAACTGCTTTTTACGTTAGGTGCTGAGGGAGAACAACAAATGAAAGGTCAGGATTTAGAAGGAGAAAAACTAAAAGAAGATTCCTTCTGCATAGTAGTATTTCTCTTCTCTGTTAAGTGCTGAATGCTAGCTAAAAGCAGGATATACTGGGACTTGGTCTATATGCTAGAATATATTTCAGTGGTATTTGGCTGTGGAAGTAGCAATGAGTACCTAACACTGCTGGAAAACTGCAGAACTCAAAGATCTTCTAGAGTCTGAGAGACCAGGATGCCAAATGAAGCAAGCAAAATCAACAGTTTAAACCGGGGGTGCTGAAAGGACCAAACACTGTGAAAAGAACCAGGGTTTATATATTTGCAAGTCAACCAGGTTCTAACATTTGCATTTTAAATCTCAGACTGAAATTTCGTCCAGGCTTGAAGCTATTGCTTTTCACATCTTATAACTGAATGTAAGTCCTGAAAACCACCATCCCATTCAAATTCAGATAGGTTCTGCAGCAAGCAGCAACGCAAAGGTTCATGGACAAGCTAGTCCAAGGACTGTTTAATCTTTATGCTTTTGTTCTCTGACCATTATTAGCCTTCTTTTTCCACCCCCCAACCTCCCCCCATCTGTGAATAATCTTTTATTTCCTACCAAACTCATCTATGGGGTAACAAAGAGTTTTCAGTCTTCCAGGACTGGTCTGTCTCTTTGCAGACTTTCAAATGTCTAAAAGAACTCAAAAAGCAATCTGCTTAAACTGGAAATTACCTTCATATAAAATTCATAGGAGGAAAAGAGAGAATTAGCTGCTGCTTTGTTTTTTTTTATTTTAAACAAAGGCTGGTTGAAAATCTCTCAAGTTACTTTTCTCTTCCTCCTTCACAGAGATGACTCAGCCTTTAATAATTGGGAATACACCTTGTGTTCATTAAGCAGTCTGTGAACCTGGCATTAAATTGAAGAGCAGAGAGGAAGGCTGGTGGCACGCCGAAGGTGTTCATCAGGTACTTGTGAAATTAATTTTACTGGTTAGACCTGAGGTTGAATGTCACAGTATTTGCTTAAATGTGTGTTCAAAATGGTATTAGAAAGTAGTTCAAAATGCAAGCTCAGGAATTCCGTTTTGCTTTCTTTATAACATTTATACAGATGCAAAGGTAACTGGGAGTATGGAAATGGAGTGGGTGCTACCTAGGTAGAGACCTCTGTCTCTTTGAATGGGAGACCTGAATAGGAAAAAAATCAGGAATTTCTGCAACACTTCAAAATAACTATAAACTATTTGAATTATAAACTATTTGAATTACTTCAAAATAACTATAAACTATTTGAATGCCATGGAAGGAATAGCTAAAATCAGGTTCCACTGAAATACGAAATGCTCGGAGAGAAAAATGTGTGATCCCCCCCCCCTCTTGTTGAAAAGAATGCTATGATTTTGATTCACCAAGGGCCAGTGCTGGATCCTGCACTTGGGTCAAAACAACCCTATAAACAGTCCAGGCTGTGGGGCAGAGTGGCTGGAAACTGCCCAGTAGAGAAAGATCTAGGGGTGTTGGTCTGTAGCTGGCTGAACATGAGCCAGTGTGTGCCCAGGTGGCCAAGAGGGCCACCGGCATCCTGGTCTGGGTCAGGAATAGTGTGACCAACAGGACCAAGGCAGTGATTCCCCCTTATATTCAGTACTGGTGAGGCCACACCTTGAGTACTGGGTCTGCACGTATCTTTGAGGCAGAACACCCATTATGTCTTTCTGTCTTTTCTGTGTGGAGCAGAAACATGCTTGCCTTACTAATCCAAGACAGTGTGTTTTGCATACCAGAGCTTTGATTCTCTAATGTTGTGGTAAAGCCACCTACAACTTTTTCCTTGTCTGTGCAAGTGGGAGTAGGAAGAAGTAGGTTAATTCTCAGCTCAGCCACAGAGATGCCTGTACCACATAAATGAGGCAGTCAACTTAGCTCCAGTTTCCAAATATACAAAATAAAATATCATTAACTGCCCATCTCAGGCTCACTAAGCATTTTAAAAGACTCTGAGGTTTGGAATCGTGGGGTTTCCCAAAATACATGTGGCTGACAAAGTTTTTTAGGAGTTTGTTGCTATGTTGAGCTGACCTTTTTCACCTTGGTTATGTCTGTATTAGCAGTAATTTATAGAATAGAACGGAATAGCATAGAATAGCATAGAATAGCATAGAATAGCATAGCATAGAATAGAATAGAATAGAATAGAATAGAATAGAATAGAATAGAATAGAATAGAATAGACCAGGCCAGGTTGGAAGAGACCTTCAAGATCATCGTGTCCAACCCATCATCCAACACCATCTAATCAACTAAACCATAGCACCAAGCACCCCATATAGTTAGTGCTGAGGGCCTAATATTCAGACTAAAAAACATTGGGTTTGCACTAGCTTTAGTGCATTCCCATGGAGTGCATGGTTGGAATGCAGGAACTAAGCTCCTGGATTATATCTTCTCCAGTTTCAACTGAAATAAAAGCTTTTATTTGCTTGAAGACTACTCCTTATAAACTACTGCTCCTCATAACCTAAAACACAGTAAATTGATGGTTGGACTTGGTGATCTTAAAGGTCTTTTCCTATAGAAATGATTCTGTGATTCTATGATAAGTGTGGGTGGTTAGAACATTTTAAAATCTCTGCTGCTGCAAGTTAAAGCACTAATGCAATTTCACCCTTAGCCCCTTGCTGGAGAATCATATTTGAATATAGCAAGGTTTTTTTACTGTGTTCTCACAGAAATCAGATAGTATAAATTCCATCCTCTAATAAAAAGACGTGGAGTAGGGTATGTGTTTCTCTCAGAACAGTCAGACCTGTCATTTGTGATAGCTCCCAATAGCCCCTCAAATTCACAACCTTGGACTGTCAACAAATTCCTTCTCTAAATCTTTTTAATGCCAATTTGGAAAGGATTTTTTCTAAAGATATCATTACCCCACCCCACCCCCAGAATTGGTTGGGTTTTTCCCTCTCTTCTATCCCTGAACTAGGTCATTACGGTATAAATACAAATCTTGTGCAGGACAGAAGTTGTTGTTGCTGCATAGTAGGTGAAAGTACTCCTTTGGAGAAGACTATAATGAATAATCACTGCAGCTGCTTATTTTAAACACCGAGAAAGCAACAGATGTGTAGAGTCCAGCCTGGTGAAAACCAGAGCAAAACCTCATGACTCACAATCAGAATAGAGGCTAGAAGTGAAGCAGGGAAGAAGACCTGTGCTTAAATCCAAAATATGACATTTGTAGACAGTGGTTAGCCCTCAACTGTGAGATGATTTTATGGACATTATCACAAGGAAGATTAGGCAGGAATATGGCATTTCATAGAAACTGTAGGAAAGATGTTTTGTCACAGAGAAGGAACTGAAAAGGATATTGACTTATCTCTCTGTCTTGGAATACTGACTGGAGTATGACAGTAACAAACCATTCATCAGCTTGCACTTTAGGGTTTCAAAGCAGCCTAGATCTTGTGTTTGAAACAGTCAAAATGTGTACGGGGAAATAGGCAGAAAAATCCCATTAGTAAATTTATATACAAACTTTAAATAAAATGTTCTGAGTAATCTCTGAACCCCAACCCAATTCCACCTCAGCCTGGGCAGAGTGCCACACTGGCTTTTCTTGAAACGGGATCTGTTCTAGCACCATAAAGCAGAACAAATGAAATCTGTTTATTTTTGAGTAAAAAGCCAGCAGATTGTTCAGACAGGTGAATATCTGGGCAAATAAATAAAATCAGAATAGAGTAGAGTAGAGTAGAGTAGAGTAGAGTAGAATAGAATAGAATAGAATAGAATAGAATAGAATAGAATAGAATAGAATAGAATAGAATAGAATAGAATAGAATAGAATAGAATAGAATAGAATAGAATTAACCAGGTTGGAAAAGACCTTTGAGATCATCAAGTCCAACCTATCATCCAACACTATCTAATCAACTAAACCACGGCACCAAGCACCCCATCCAGTCTCTTCCTAAACACTTCCAGTGATGGTGACTCCACCACCTCCCTGGGTAGCCAATTCCAATGGCCATTCACTCTTTCTATGAAGAATTTCTTCCTAACATCCAGCCTAAACCTCCTGTGGTGCAGCTTGAGACTGTGTCCTCTTGTTCTGGTGCTGGCCGGCCGGGAGAAGAGACCAGCCCCCACTTGGCTACAACCTCCCTTCAGGTAGTTGTAGTTAGCAATAAGGTCTCCTCTGAGCCTCCTCTTCTCCATTCTCTTATAGTATTATTAATATGTGTTCCAATAGACATCATCATCATCATGAGGAGGAGGGAAAGAAGAAGAATTATCAAAGGGTAAATGTTTTTTATGCACATATATATTCTATTAGCTGCCCCAAGCCTGATATTACACAACTCAATTATAAGCAGTTATTTTATCATTAATGCCAAAAAACCCCCCACAAACAAATACCTGTATTGTATTGTATAACAACCAAAAATATGCACTATCATGCCGTGCACCTTGAATGCTGTGTAGTTTTGAGTTCCTCACTGCAAGACATTGAGTTGTTGGAGTGGGCCCAGAGAAGGGCAGCAAAGCTGCTGAAGGATCTAGACAACAGGGCTGGTGAGGAGCAGCTGATATCCAACCTAAACCTTCCCTGGTGCAACTTGAGGCCATTTTCTCCCCTCCTATCACTTGTTACTAAGGAGAAGAGACCAGCCTAACTTCTTTCCTTTCTTTGAAACAGCATCTAAGTGGAGTCTCCACCACCACTTGGCAGAGAACAAGGGAGCAAAAAAGGGGAACCCTGCCCATATGATTTGCTACAATCACAGCTAACAGAGCTTGTGTCTGGCCTGTTTAAAATTGTACTTGTGTTATTCCAGATGAGGAATCTTGAGGTTATTGCACATCAACCTTTTAATTTAGCATATTGGGTGGTACCTATGTGGATCCCCCAGGGATCAGTGCTGGGCCCCATCCTCTTCAATGTCTTCATTGACGATCTGAATGAGGGGATTGAGACAGTCATCAGCAAATTTGCAGATGACACCAAGTTGGGAGCAGACGTTGGTCAGTTAGAGGGTAGAAAGGCTCTGCAGAGGGACCTCGACCGACTGGACAGATGGGCGGAGTCCAATGGGATAGCATTCAACAAGTCCAAGTGCCGGGTGCTGCACTTTGGCCACAACAACCCCATGCAGAGCTACAGGCTGGGGTCGGAATTGCTGGAGAGCTGCCAAACAGAGAGGGACCTGGGGGTGCTGATCGACAGCCGCCTGAACATGAGCCAGCAGTGTGCCCAGGTGGCCAAGAAGGCCAGTGGCATCCTGGCCTGCATTAGGAATGGTGTGGCCAGCAGGAGCAGGGAGGTCATTGTGCCCCTGTACTCTGCTTTGGTTAGGCCACACCTTGAGTCCTGTGTCCAGTTCTGGGCGCCTCAGTTTAAGAAGGACATCGAGACACTTGAACGTGTCCAGAGAAGGGCAACAAGGCTGGGGAGAGGCCTTGAGCACAAGCCCTATGAGGAGAGGCTGAGGGAGCTGGGGTTGCTTAGCCTGGAGAAGAGGAGGCTCAGGGGTGACCTCATTGCTCTCTACAACTACCTGAAGGGTGGTTGTAGGCAGGAAGGGGTTGGCCTCTTCTCCCTAGCAACCAGCACCAGAACAAGGGGACACAGTCTCAAGCTGCACCAGGGGAAGTTTAGGCTGGAGGTGAGGAGAAAGTTCTTCACCGAGAGAGTGATTCGCCATTGGAATGGGCTGCCCGGGGACGTGGTGGAGTCACCGTCCCTGGAGGCGTTCAAGAGGGGACTGGATGTGGCACTTGGTGCCATGGTCTAGTCGTGAGTTCTGTGGTTACAGGTTGGACTCGATGATCTTCGAGGTCTCTTCCAACCTTAGCGATATTGTGATACTGTGATGTCACGTATGTGGGTGGCTTTCTAACCAGTTCTCCAAGCCACAGACAGATTTATTAGAAACTGAGCAGCTGACAGTTTGTATATAAGTATCATTAATTCAGTGAAGAACCTGAAGTGCACATACATGTTAGGGTTGCATTCACTTATAAATTACTCTGTTCTTATCCTTTTCTATGCAAAAAACTTGATTCTGTCTTTTGGGTAAATACATCTATGACTCTTAGAGGGGGGAATTCCCATTGCATGGTACCTCAAGATTGTTTTCCATTATTATCTAACCCTCTGCTCTCCTATCACTGCCTTCTGTTACTGTTACAGCTTCTGTCAGTTCATGGCATCAGATTCCAGAGTGTCATTTGGAGATCAAACATTTTGTGTGGGAGCTGTGCCAGTGAAGAGCAATGATCAAAGATACACAGAAAACAAACCAAATTGCTCAGTGTCTATGTGGTTAGGCTGAGGAATTGCTGTTATTACAACTCCTTTTTTTTTCTCTTTCTTTTTTCTTTTTTTTTCTTTTTCTGTTGCTGTTGCAGATGCACCAGTGCAAAAGTTGTAGGTTTTGGTTGTAGACACATATAGGAGAAGGTGTATTTGTACAGGGGACTGATCTCTTTTGAGGGTGAGAGTCAGGCAGCTTTAAATCCCCTACCTCTGTGCAATTTATCACAGTATCACAGTATCACAAGGGTTGGAAGAGACCTCAAAGATCATCGAGTCCAACCTGTCACCACAGACCCCATGACTAGACCATGGCACCAAGTATCATAGTATAGTATCATAGTATCAGTCATGGTTGTAAGGGACCACAAGGATCATCTAGTTCCAACCCCCCTGTCATGGGCAGGGACATCAGAGTAAATTTATGCACAGCTTTTAATAGATGCTACAGGACAAATCTTCAGCTGTTATAAATCAACCATGCTTATTTGGGAACTAAACAGATGCCAAAGCTAGAAGAAAAGAGTTAATTTTGTCTTGCTGTTGTGGATCTACAAAGTCCTCTTAATTCAGTTAGTACTAGGCTTGGTGAAGTTAGATAATGGTTGGACTCGATGATCTTAAAGATCTTTTCCAAACAGTTTCATAGTTCTATGACTGTATGATGCTATGGCTTGAATTCCTGTGAAGAAGATGATTCAGATGATCAGCTGGCCAAAAAGGGTCACAGAATCCCAGGGACATTCAGGTTGGAAAAGACCCTAGGGATCATCAAGTCCAACTGATAATCTTACTCTACAATGCTCACCCCTAAACCATATCCCCAAGCACCACATCTAAACAACCTTTGAACATCCAGGGATGATGACTCAGCCACCTCCTGGGCAGCCTTTTCAAATAGTTGACTATGCTTTCTGTGAAAATTTTTTTTCCTAATCACAGAATTGTCAGGGTTGGAAGAGACCTCAAGGATCATTGAGTTCCAACCTCCCTGCCCATGGGCAGGGACACTTTCCACTAGATCAGTTCCAGTCTAAACCTACACTGCTGCAGCTGGAGGCCATTCCCTCTTGTTCTGTTGCTAATTACCTGGGAGAAGGGACCAGCACCAACATCTCCACAATGTCCTTTCAGGTAGTTGTAGAGAGCCATGAGGTCTCCCCTCAGCCTCCTCTACTAAACAGCTCCAGCTCCTTCAGTTGCCCTTCATAAGATTTATTCTCCAGGCCCTTCACCAGCTTCATTGCCCTCCTCTGTACTCACTCCAGGCCCCAGATGAAAAATTATTGAATGTAATTAGTTTTTCAGATGAGCCAAAACTGAAAAATGCCCATAATCTTAAAAAGATTAGGGGACCAAACCCATGTTCTAAGCTGAACAGGAGCCTTAAGATAGCAGCACCACTGGTGATAGGATGCTTGGCTGGAAATTACATAATGGGGTGGTAACTGCATCTTTCTAAGCTAATGAGGGATTGGAAGACTCTCTATATGAAGTTATGAAGATACATAATTCCAGGATTTAAGATGTAAATTGCATTACTTCTTGACCATCTGTGGAAATGAGATGGGTGTTTTTCCTGTTGCCTCTAGAAAGAGGCAGATGGAAATGTTAACAGAAGATGAAGAGAAATATTTAACATGAAAACCTCACAAGTTTAATTTTGCTGATGGTAGAGTCACAACACAAGCAAGCAAGAGAGCAGTCAAAGATGGGAGACGTCACAAATAAACATCTGAGTGTCCCTGTTATCTTCAGTAACTGCAACATATTTAGTGAGGTTTGAAATGGGACATTATACTCCTATTGTCTTCTCACTGCTACTATTTCATTCACTTATCACTGAAGGCCACAGTACACAATATAAGTGCATATTTTACATTATGCATATATCTTCAGTGACTTTAGTCTCAAAATACTATGATGAAATGTATCTGTACTCACATACAAAGGAATTTTGGGATGACATAGAATTGTAGAATGGTTTTGGTTGGAAGGGACCTCAAAGATCATCTAGTTCCAACCTCCCTGCCATGAGCAAGGGACACCTCTTACTAGACCAGCTTGCTCAAGGCCCCATCCAACCTAGCTTTCAACACTTCCAGGCTTGGAGCCTCCACAACTTCTCTGGGCAACCTGTTCCAGTGCCTCACCATCCTCATGGGGAAGAATCCTCACCTCAATCCATCTTCTTCCAGTTTGAAGCCATTACCCCTCATCATGTCACACCATCAAAAGTTCCTCCTCAACTCTCCTGTAGCCCCGCTTCAAATAATGGAAGGCTGCTACAAGCTCTCCCTGGTGCCTTCTCTTCTCCAGGCTGAACAGCCCCAACTGTCTCAGCCTGTCTCCATAGGAGAGGAGCTCCAGACCTCTGATCATCTTCATGCCCCCCTCTGGATTCACTCCAATGGTTTTTACAAACTAGATTAGCCAAAATTGTTTTTAAAAGATGAGGTAGGAGGCTGTGGAAATCTCTTCCTTGCTCTTTAGGACTAAATATATTACAGGGTTAATTTATATACATTTTTTTTAACCTATTTTATGTTATTCAGGGTAGGGTTTCCTGCCTGCATATTCATATACTCTGTTCTTATATTAGCTTTAAATTATATTTTGAGACAGCATTTTCTCTTCCTGTGCTATTAAAGGCTTTTTTTGCAGTACAAGTACCTGGATGCTTCTAAAATGCTTTAAGAGATTTACTACCTGTGAAAGCCTTCTCTTTCCTTTTTAAAACTCTTGATTCATTTCTTCATGCTGCCTACGTAAGATTTAATGCATATAGGTCTGCCTTTGTGAAGATTAATGGACTAAGATCAGCATTTACACTTTGTCACTTTATTTTTAGTGTACACTAAGATTGTTTCTACATTTGATGGACTGAACAGATTTGTTACATAAAACTCTCTTGCTCGCTCAAGTTCAGATGTCCCAGTTTGCTCATAACCAAGAATCTGTCTCTGCTGTGAGACTCAACAAAGCTGAGAGGGAGGCACCTGCTACCATCCTAATTTCAAGAAAAGTGTTCATCTGCTTAGAACCCATTCTAAAATCAGAATTGCTGGGACCAGACTCGTGAAAAAAACTGCTTTCACATCTTTCTAATGCACACATTTTTCAGTCAGCTGATCCCTGTTTGCAGTGTTTAACGCCACCATAACAACCTTTAGAAGTGCATCATTTCAGCAGTGCCAATAAAGCCACAGCCTAGCTTGTAGGACTCGGTGTAAATCATCCGTTGGACAAGCAAGTAAAGATCCTGAGGCTGAATTCATCATTTAGCTGGAAGTGTTTATGTCCTGCAGATGAGCAATCATTTTGGTTTAGTGGATAATATTTTATATTCACAATACTCTTATAAAATATCTTTGATGTTTGCTGCAAGAAGTAGATTATGGGAAGGGATGAGGCTCTAAGATTCCATTTGAAGTCATCTTGACAGGTTTAAATGTTGTGTCCCCTTCTAGTGGCTGGAAAGTTGCCCAGGAGAAAAGGACCTGGGGGTGCTGGTAGACAGACATCTGAACATGAGCCAGCAATGTGCTCAGGTGCCCAAGAAGGCTAAGAGCATCCTTGCCTGGATCAGAAATGTGATCAGCAAGACCAGGGAAGTGATCATGACCAGGTACTCAGCACGGGTGAGGCCACACTGTGAGTACTGGGTTCAGTTTTGGACCACTCACTCCAAGAAAGACGTTGAGATGCTGGGAATGGTGGGGATTTTTAAAGCCAAACATTTTGTTATAAGAGTGTGGAACATTCTCCTATATATCTGTTGAGCACTGGGGTCCTCAATGTGGACCTGATGAAGCGGCTCCAGAGGAGGGCCACAAAAATGGTCATAGGGCTGAAGCACCTCTCCTAGGAAGAGGATGAAGAGTTGGGGGTTTCAGCCTGGAGAAGAGAAGACTCTGGGAGACCTTATAGTGGTCTCCCAGTATTTACAGGGGGCCCCCAGGAGAGTTGGAGAGGGACTGTTGACAAGGGAACACAGCAGTAGGCCAAGGGGCGATGGTTTTAAACTAGGGAAGGGTAGATTCAGACTGGACATTAGGAAGAATTTCATTCTTATATGGGTGGTGGAACACTGGAGAAAGTTGCCCAGGAAGGTGTTGGAGGCAGCTGGAGACACTCAAGATCAGGGGCTCTGAACGACCTGCTCTAATTGGGGATGTCCCTACTTACTGCAAGGGGTTTGGACTAAAGGACCTTTAAAGGTCCCTCCCAAGCAATGTATTCTGTGATTGCATGTTAAAGGACAGCCCTCTCTGGTTCAGAAACGAGGAAGTCACAGTGAATGTTTTCCTAAGCAGCTGAACTTCATTTGCCAGGTAGCAACGCACTGCAGCAGTGATATTTACCGTATCAGTGATTACAAGGCAATTATACAATCACACCAGCTTATTAAAGCTGATGAGAAATGTTATAGCTCTACGTGACTCGTTAGAAGTGTCAGTGGAGATGATAATCTTACAAAGCATGCAGTGAGAAAATGAACAACTTAGGTGTGTAGTAAAAGGAGGAGCGTATAAATTCTTCAAAACATTTCTTACTGGCTTTTTTACTCTCCTTTTTATTCTTCTTGAGTGGAAAAGCATAGGAAAGACCTTACCATGAAACCGGTTGGTTTGTTGGGTTGGTTGGTTGGCTGGTTTGTTTTTCACTGAAGTTGCAGTAACAGGACCACTTGAGATCAAGGCTTTTCCTGAAAATAGTTCTGCATATTTCACATGTCCTTTAGCAGTTTTCCAACAACAGAAACAACAGTGGTCTGCTTGCACTTGTCTTTCTGCTCTAAACTAAAATTTCAGCTTTTAAAGCTGAATCACTACAAGAAAGATGTTGAGGTGCTAGAGCGTGGTCCTGAGAATTGTAGTGAAGGATCTGGAGAACAGGGCTAGTGAGGAGCAGCTGTTTACTCTGGAGGAGACTGAGAGGAGACCTTCTTGCTCCCTACAATTCTCTGAAAGAAGGTTGGAATGAGGTGGGTGTTGGTATCTTTTTCCTAGTTTCAAGTGATAGGATGAAAGGAAATGGCCTCAGGTTGCACAAGAGGATCAGATTGGATATTAGGAGAAATTTCCTTCCTTCAGGAGTGGTCAGGCATTGGAACAGGCTGCCCAGGGAGGTGGTGGAGTCACCATCCGTAGAGGTGTTCAAAAGGCATGTGGATCTGGCACACTGGGACATCGTTTAGTGGTCATGGTGATGTTGGGTGACAGTTGGACTTGATGATCTTAGAGGTCTTTTCCAAACCTAATTATTTTGATTCCAAAGCATGTGTCTACTCAGGCAGATTTTCTTAAGAAATCACTCAGACTCTTCCATGCTCTTAAATAATCTAAAATTCTTTATTTCTTCAAGTAGGGTTTAGTTAGAGCCTACTGAAGATCACTGGAGTGTTTTTACTGACTTGCACTGGCTTTGGACTTCAGTTAGTGAAGTTTTCATGGTATTGCAGCTGCTAGGATCTGCCACGTTCAGTAACGTTACATGGGTGAGGCTTCTACAGATCAGCATTCCCTGTTCCAGCTTGTAGTGAGTCTGTTAACTTGTATTGGGGGCGAAAAAAAGATGACTGCTGATATTTTCATTTACACCCCCTGATATTCAAAGCTATGCTTGAAATTATTCTGAGTTATGCTCCTATAAATGCACAAGTGCTAAGCCAGAGAGCAGAAATACCATAGTTAGGGATCATCTGGTCCAACCTTTCTAGGTAACAGTAAAGTTTACTGTCCCAGCACCCAGTCAAGTATCAGCAGCCACCATTCAATATTTAATTTTGGAGCCATTTTAATTATTGACAATACTTTTGTGACCAACATGGTGCATATTTAGGCAACTAGCAAATTGAAGGCAGTTGTAGTTTGCTCCTAACATTTCCAAAGCAGAACCAGCAGCTAAACTGAATAGACGATTCTTTATGAGATGTCTGCTCAGATCTAATATGTAATATGTAGCTAACACAATTTTCATACCAAATGAAATGAATTGACTAGAGATACTAACACAGAAAGTTCAAGAAAAATAGGGAATGATTCTGTATAAATTTCCTTTGAAGCTTAGTTGAATTTGTTGTTCATCCAAGAGTTATAAAGGTGACACCTTCTGGTAATAAAGAATATTGCTCTAGGATTCAAAATACTGAATATAATATAAAGAATATTGCTCCAGGACCCACCAAAAGCTGCCTTTTCTAGGTGTACAAATAGAATATGTTATAATGGAATCACAGATGTGGCTACCTTCCACCCTGAGAGGCACTCATTATGCATTATACCAATGTTATTTGTTGTTCTGAATCATGACTTGCTCCTGATGCAGGTGAGCACAGAAAGCACAGAAAACCTGAGAATTAAATTAATGGGCATTCCACAAATACCACAGCCACAAACGTGCCCCTCAATGGAAACACAGAGCACAGGTCATGCAACTGCATCTGCAATGAACCCAGGGGCTGCAGTGATATCTGTGTGCCTGCCACCTTCATTTTTGTCTCTGCACAGTCATTGAAGTGGCTGAAAGTAGAGTTCAGTGGCCTGAAATGATGTTGGGGAGGGGGTGGTTACACTATTACATGTTTAAAGCTAGTGTCCTAGCAAATTGTCACAGCTTAACCATAGATCATTAATGCTGTAAAAGACCTGTAAGATTATCAAGTCCAACCGTCAGCCCACCACCACCACAGCCACTAAGCCATGTCCCAAAGTTCCTTGCCTACCTGTTTTTGAACGCCTCCAGGGATGGTGACTCCACCACCTCCCTGGGCAGCCCGTTCCAATGCCTGACCACTCATTCATTGAAAAAGAGTTTTGTCCTGTTGCTGGTTATTTGGAAGAAGTAACAGATTGCAGATTACAGTTGCACTGTGCTGAGCTTGAACTGCTGACGTCTCTATGAGTCAGCTCCTTTTTTTTCCTACAAAACATAGTCATAATTTATTTAGTAACCTTACTTAGGCAGAAATCTAATTCTTCAGCCTTCTCCTCATTCTAGCTTCCAGTCCAGCTTGAGCAACACTGATGCTTGCTGCAGATAAACCTGCAAATAAACCATTACCCTCTCACCTGCCAACAGCTTGTATTTTACCCCTCTCAGTCTTGCAGAGCCCTGCAAATAGAATAGCTTCTGCTAAACCTCAGCTATTCCATTTGTTTTGCATAGTGCCAAGAGTGATCATGTAAGCTTGAAGTAAAGTTGTTCTTATTCCCTTTAGTCTTAGCAGTGTCCTTAAAGGATATGTTGAGATAATGTTGAGGTATGAATGAAGAAGCATGTTCCAAATGCCTTCTCTTGATTAGGCTCAGAGATTAAAGAAGGTGAAGGCTTGTGTGAGAGAAATGTTGATTAGAATTTTTCAGCAAATGTGTGATGAATGTCCCTGAGTCGGTGGCCAGGTATCAGCCCAAAAGGAATGAATATTGGTGAGAGCAGTAGATAAACGGATTTTGTCTTAATGAAATGATTCACCCAGGAAACAACATGGAAGAATATGTAACATTGCATGACATCAAGAAATTTATTAAAGGAGTAACAAAAAATTAGACAGACTGATAATCATGGTTCTTACTTTTAAGGCTTCCATTCTACTGCAAGGAAAGATGAAAAAGAAAGGTGATGAAAAATAATCTCTCCTCCTCCAGTACCATCAGCAGTCTCTGTTCCAGTACCTTCAGCATCTTAGTGGCTCTCCACTGGACTGTGTCAGTTTTAAGTTGTGCTTCTTGAACTGGGAAGCTTGGAATTTCTACTTTTACCATCAAAACTTCCCAGCTAAGCACAGCAGCTGGAAGTACTCATCAGTCACAGAGTGACTACTGCTGAGATGCAGCTGCCCAGAAGAAAGCTGAAGTGTTTCCAATAGGTAAAGTATTTAGCAGAGACAGGAAACATCTAATTAAAGTCAGACAGCTTTAAATAGTCTAGGCTTGATGAAATCTTCTTCAGAATGCTTAAAGAATGGATGAAGTGCTTCTACTGTAGTTAGAGGCTATGCAGAAGAATCTTTGCAGATTTGGAAATGTATCAAAGACTGAAGAAGTCATGTCCTCTTTAATAACCCACTGCAGTTGGGTAGAAGAAAGAGAGATAGTGTTTGGATTGTAGCTGTTGAAAAACAAGAAAATCAGAAGAATTTATAAGCCTCATAAAATCTACAGGGTTACAGATCCATCACTTTTCAGGTGCAAATGATGACAATCTAGCTACTCTTTACATTAATCTAAGAGGTTTTCTGGACAAGTGAATCAAGTTGGGTATTTTCTAGTCTAGGTGACAAATGTGACTTTGGCAGTCCTTTAACACCTGGGCAGAGGATGTTTTTTATCTTTTCCCTCTTGAATAGAAGTGGATATTCCAGTGTAAGGACACTGATGATCTCAAGTTAGGCATCAATGCTTTTGGGGTCTCAGAAGACAAAGTATAGTTTCTAGGTGGTATCTCTGGAAGTGCACACTTTTCTCTTTTTCTCTAGGGGCTGGTTTCTATTTCAGTTTATCAGCTGTGACAAACTGCCTCCCAGATGATTTCCAGCATCTGCCTGTGTACTGCTTATTCATAGAGCAGAGCAGATGTTTCTTTAGACCCTTAGAGGCAGGTTGTTCTATGCTCTTCTGCTACAGGATTACAGTTAGAATCACAGAATGGTAAGGGTTGGAAGGGACCTCTGGAGATTGTCTAGTCCCATCCCCATGAGAAAGCAGCATCACCTACGGCAGGTCACACATTAACACATCCTGGCAGGTTTTGAAAGTCTCCAGGGAAGGAGACTTCTGGCAGCCTGTTCTGTCTGGGCAGCCTGTTCCAGTGGTCTGGCATCTTCAAAGTAGAGCAGGTTTTCCTATTGATAGGGTGGAACTTACTGTGTTCTAGTTTGTACTCCTTGCTCCTTGTGGTATCACAGGACATCACTGAGAAGAGACTGTCCCCTTCTTGATACCCACCCTTCAGATATTTAAGATCCCATCTCAGTCTTTTCCAGGCTAAAAGAGCCCCAGGTCTCTCTGCCTTTCCTCATTAAATAGATGTTCCAGTCCCCTCATCATCCTCGTAGCCCCCAGTAGTTCCCTGTCTGTCTTGAACTGGGGAGCCCAGAACTGGACACAATATTCCAGATGTGGTCTCATCAGGGCAGAACAGAGGGAGAAGAGACTATCCCTTGACCTGCTGGCTACACTTTTCTAATGCACACCAGGATATCATTTGCTTTCATGGTCACAAGGGCACATTGCTATAACTTACTGTCCACCAGGACTTAAAGGCTAGACATATTCTTCAGATATCACATTTGTGCTTGCTGCTGTGAAAAATCCTCCATCTGTGTATGTGGCTCAGGCAGCTGCTATACATGTTGGTTTAAGCTCAAGATATCTGTAGAGCAGGCTGGAGGTTCATTGTCTGAATGATTTTCAGCAGCTTCAAAGGAACATGGTTAGTCACTTGGGAGAACAGAACACTGGAAATTTTTGATTAAATGTATTTAACTTCCTTTGTTGCAAGGCATTTTCTGCTTCTTTGTGCTGTTGCACTTGGTGTTTTTGTCTGCTATATAAATCAGTGTGTACACTGATGTCAAAGTTATTCCCCAGGGTGCTGCTGAGAGCTTTTAGATAATTCTTTTTTTAAATCTGGGTTTTTTTTTTAGATTAAAAGTATCATAAGGATCTTTAAAAATTAAACAAATATGTTGGCAAATGTTTATGTGTTTAGCTAGTTTGATTGTAATCCCTGTAAAATGGAGTAGGGAGGAGGAAAGAGTACAATGAAACTCAAAATTCAGCTAGAAATCTGTGGTAGGATCTAGCTAAACAGAGAATTAATTTCTCTGGTGCTTGGTAGGACCTTCTCTGTATCTTAATCTTTTAGTGCCTTGTTGTTTCTTAATTATTACACTTGAACATATCCTAGCTGACACTAATCTGGCTCAACAGTGAGACCTGCTGCCTTGAGTAACACTGGCTTGTTTCAGCCCAGCTCTCAACAGCTGGCTCTCACAACAAAGAGAAATGTGATCAAAATCCCCTGATTTCCTCCTCCCTTCATGTATTAACTTAATTCAAATAACCAGAGCAGCTAGAATAAAGGTGTAAGTGTGCTGCATCTTGTTCAAACAGCATTTACATTGGGAAAACTTTTGGAAGAGGAGGCTGCAAAGTGAAGCCCTGCCAAAATTGGCATGTTCCAAAATTAAGAACTTAGCACAAGCCAACAATCAAAGTGTGCATGACAATTATGTGTTGTCATAATGTCAGCTATTTTTGCAGTGAACTTGCTCTTAGCTGTCTCCTGACAAGCAGCTACTCTATATCTCAGCTTATTCATGCTCTATGTTTCATTTATGATAAGTTATTCCATAGCTGCTTCTAACATGGTTACAGTTGGCTGCTGCTTCTAGTGAATGATTTCCCTACAGGAATGTGCATTTCTTGAATGATCACATACAATGGTAAAGGAAGAAGATATTTTATGGTTGTGGACCAAAGACACAAAGGCATTAGAATCAAATCTGCTTGTTGAAGTAATATTGGAATGGAATGGAATGGAATGGAATGGAATGGAATGGAATGGAATGGAATGGAATGGAATGGAATGGAATGGAATGGAATAGAATAGAATAGAATAGAATAGAATAGAATAGAATAGAATAGAATAGAATAGAATAGAATAGAATAGAATTAACCAGGTTGGATAATATATCAGAGATCATCTAGTCCAACCTATCATCCAACACCATCTAATCAACTAAACCAAGCACCCCATCCAGTCTCTTCCTGAACACCTCCAGTGATGCTGATTCCATCACCTCCCTGGGTAACCCATTCTTATGGCAAATCACTCTTTCTGGGAAGAACTTCTTCCTAGAATCCAGCCTAGACCTCCCCTGGTGCAGCTTGAGACTGTGTCCTCTTGTTCTGGTGCTGGGTGCCTGGGAGAAGAGACCAACCCCCAGCTGGCTAGAACCTCCCTTCAGGTAGTTGTAGAGAGCAATAAGGTCTCCCTGAGCCTCCTGTTCTCCAGGCTAAGCAACCCCAGCTCCCTCAGCCTCTCCTCCTAGGGCTTGTGCTCCAAACCCCTCACCATCTTTGTTGCCCTTCTCTGGACACGTTCAGCAACTCAACAAGGAAGCCTAGGATGTATTTAGTTTTGTCAGAGTATGTGATGTGCATTCTGTGAGTCAAGAATGGAAATCTCATTGGCTTCAGATGGATTTCTGGCTTCTGAGCAATTCTGCAAACTGTTGCAAAACCGGACCAGTTAAGAAAATGTGTTCGAGGATATAAATATTATTCTGTTATTTCTCATGTCTAAAGGTTCAAGCAGGTTCTGACTATATAGCTCACTTAAATGAGCTGGGATACAATGGAGAAGATATTTTTCTGATCTAGAATATGACAAACATACCTGAAAAATTAATATGTTTCTCTGGCTGACAAAAAGGATTTATTGTTTTGTGTTTTTTTAATCTCAAAAAGGCTTCTACCTAGAAGAGTCTCTCTTTCATGACTCTCTGTGTCATCTTTGAATTAGGATTCCAGAGAATATTCCTTCAGGTACAATAGTTAGCTTGGTGCTAAATCACAGCTTACTGTTTATATGCAACAATCAAAATCCATGATGATCCTCTTCTGCAGCGTTCTCCCAGCAGTTGATCTGCTGGTGAACCATCCTGCCTTTTGAAGACATTTGTGTTTTCTCTCTCTGAATTTCTGTGTTCATTTGTAGTGAATTAAACTGAAGAGCTGTATAAGCACTCTTGTAGCTGCTCAACTCATCTCAATCCTTTAAGATAAACAGGCAGAGCTTGAGGGGTTTGGGATTTTTTTTTTCCTTTGATACATTTAATGTCTTCTCCTGCTTAAAGTAATTATTCTAGTGCTTCTTTCATCCCTCATTCTTCTAACTGTGACTTACTAAATGGCCTCAAGTTGTGCCAAAAGAGGTTTATACTAGATAATAGGAAAAAAAAATTCTTTCCTGCAAGAGTGGTCAAGCATTGAACAGGCTGCCCAGGGAGGTGGTGGAGTCACCAACCCTGGAGGTGTTCAAAAGTGTGTGGACATGGCACTTGGGGACACGGTTTAATGGGCATAGTGGTGTGAGGTTTACAGTTGTATTTGATGATCATAAAGGTCTTGTCCAACCAAAATTATATATATATATAATTCTTTTCAGAATCAATGCTTTCAGCTCAGTTTAGTACTACAGGGGCTTCTCCTATGGGATATGGGAGCTCTACAATTGCATCTTGTCGGTTTCTCAGCCCCAGGGAACTGCCATACAGCAGTGGTGGGTCACCTTTCTTCCTTGGCAGTCACCATTGCACCCTCTCCTGTTATTATTGTTGGGACTGGGGTCCAGGTGTGTTTCTGTGAACTATGTCAAGATCTCTGAGGGAATATGGAGATATTCAGGCTGATGGAAGAGACTGAATTGTACCTCCTCTATCTGTATCTTGCCTGTGGAAATCTCAGACTCTTTCTCCATCCTCTGCTCCTGACTGCACATATATTGAATTTTTCCTTCATTGATTGAACCTGCCTTCCTTGCTCACTCCTTAAGTCAACAACTACATTTATCAGCACTGACTGAATTATCTTTTCTCCTCAGCTCTGTAACAATATAAACAAATGTAAAATCAGTGCTAGAAAATCATGATGAAAGAAAAATAGCCAATTGGTGACATTCCCTGTTTACATTGCATGTTGAGATTTATTTCTTGCTCAGCTGTTAATCCCATTAGTATGTGCCTTGATGATTTTTATCAGCTGAATTGATAATTTCATAAAAATGCTACCAACTCCATTTTGCAAGATCTATCTTCCATATACCCACGTTGATTAGCAGTAATTACATTATCCTGCTATAATTGCTTATTACATAATTACAACAATCTCTTAAGACTGGCAGCATCAGACCTTTCACTGGTGACACTTGGATTATCTTTCCCTTGATAATGCCAGGTGGTGGGGTTTTTTTTTTCCCCTAAATATTCCAGGTAGATGCTTAAATATCTATTTAATCCCTTCACTAAAATATGAGGGTAGTGTGAACATAATAATGAATGGAATGAGGCCTTGTCTCTTGTTTCGTTTGGTGAAAGATTTGACCAGAAGCTTCAGGATTACTTCACTCTGAGCTGTCATTTCCCTGGAAATTTGGGGGCTTTTGTTTTCAAAATATATTCCTACAAGATTTCAGCACATTGAACTCTTTTTTTTTTTTTCCATTAACAAAGGAATTCATTCTTTATTCTTGAAGATTCTTGCATTGTTGCATGAGAAGGAAGCATCTAAAAGAGTCAATGATTGGATTTTCCGTGGCTTTTTGCAAGCACGCAATACACAGGGAACAAAAGAGCCCCACTTACAGCAAGCACTATAACCCAAGCTGACCTTCCATGAAAGTTTTTCAGATGCACCTCACAGAAATAAGCAACTGACCTTAAAGAACTTTAGGATGAGAGGAAATGGCCACAAGTTGAGCTAGAGGGGGTTTAGATTGGGTATTACAACACATTTCTTTACTGAAAGAGTGGTCAGGCATTGGAACAGGCTGCCCGGGAGTTGGTGGAGTCACCATCCTTGGAGGTGTTCAAAACATGTGTAGACATGGCACTTGGGGACCTGATTTAATGGCCATGGTTGTGTTGGGTAGATGCTTGGACTTGTTGACCTTAGAAGTCTTTTCCAACCTTAATGATGCACCAGGGGAGGTTTAGGCTGGATGTTAGGAAGAAGTTCTATACAGAGAGAGTGATTGTCCATTGGAATGGGCTGCCCGTGGAGGTGGTGGAGTCACCTTCATTGGAGGTGTTCAGGAGGAGACTTGATGGGGTGCTTGGTGCCATGGTTTAGTTGTTTAGGTGGGTTGGATTGGTTGATGGGTTGGATGTGATGATCTTGAAGGTCTCTTCCAACCTGGTTTATTGTACTGCATTGTATTGTATTGTATTAAAACAGGGAGGACAAGGGGAGGATAGAGGGAATCTTGGTCACCTATCATCTCCTTTTATCTGTTTTTTAAAGAATTTAAGGTTTATTATACTTTCACTGTAGAACTTCATACATAGTTGTGGTGGTTTTAGGCTATGACTTTAAATTTTTGGTACAGATTTCAAGCAGAAAAGTAGAAAAAAATATAAATAAATCACTTTATCTTCATGCATTCAGTAGCTAGAATGCAGGATGAAAATTTAATGTGTCTGAAAATTGTCAGGTCCTTGGTATGTTTTGCATAAAAATACAGTTCAGTGAAAGTCATTTCATCAGCTAGACATTTAGAAACTAGGGTTACCTATATTTTCACATCCACAGTAGACAGGAAAATAGTTTTCTATATCTTTCCATAGAGCAGCCATCCATTACTGGCATTTGAAATACTCAAGGCACACCTGAGTAAATAACACAATGAAGAACAAAATCAGAAAGTAAAGGACAAAGCAACTGGACATAGTCAACTGGATTATTTTATGCTCCATGTAGTTATCTGGATTAGTTTGGTTCAATGATTATATTGTTTTGCTCCCATATAGTAAAATAGTTTAGACTAGCCTAGGTCCTCAGGTGACCAAAGAACAGGATTTGCACTTCTGCTTCTGATTTTGTTCTCCTATGGCTTCATTTTAATATTGCAACATGATCAGTTTTGCTTTGTTGTTCATCATCTTCCTTCATTAATTTTAATTAGTGAAGTCATAGTATTTATAAGGAGTAAGGAGTCTTTGAACACAGTGGAAAATCAGCATCTATAGGATAAATGAAAGTCTTTGCAAAGTTCAGAGGCTATAATTAGAAGATTGAATACATCTCTTCCCCTAAGTGATATTGGATTTTATACATGATTTATAAGATCTGAAAGGCCAAAATTAATGCAAACCACTTAATACTGAGCCTATAGACTGATGTCCCTTGGCTTTTTGAAATAAGTATCTGAATTTGCTCCAATGTATGACAGCTTATCAGGAACTCTGCTGCTGTTTCTGGAATCCTTGTCTTTTGTGTGTGTGTGAGCAACAATTTTGTTTAAAGCTTTTTCTTTAAAATCAGTGAATATTTAATGTTCTTTTCTAAGTAGTTTCTAATGTTCTTTTCTAAGTAGTTTCTTTCCTGTGGAAGATTCTCTTGAAAACAGATTTATTTTCTGAGATTTTAAGTACCACAGTATCATAGAATCATAGTATCAGTCAGGGTTGGAAGGGACCACAAGGATCATCTAGTTCCAACCCCCCTGCCATGGGCAGGGACACCCCACACTAGATCAGGCTGGCCAGAGCCTCATCCAGCCTAGACTTAAACATCTCCAGGGACGGGGCTTCAACCACCTCCCTGGACAACCCATTCCAGGGCTTCACCACTCTCATGGTAAAGAACTTCCTCCTGACATCCAGCCTGAATCTCCCCACCTCCAGCTTCATTCCATTCCCCCTAGTCCTATCACTACCTGAGATCCTGAGAAGTCCCTCCCCAGCCTTCCTGTAGGCCCCCTTCAGATACTGGAAGGCCACAATGAGGTCACCTCGGAGCCTTCTCTTCTCCAGACTGAACAGCCCCAACTCCTTCAGTCTGTCCTCACAGGAGAGGTGCTCCAGCCCTCTGATCATCCTCATGGCCCTTCTCTGGACACCTTCCAGCACCTCTATATCCCTCTTGTAATAGGGGCTCCAGAACTGGACGCAGTACTCTAGGTGGGGTCTCACCAGAGCTGAGTAGAGGGGGAGAATCACCTCCCTGGACCTGCTGGCCACAATTCTCTTGATGCATCCCAGGATCTGATTTGCTTTCCAGGCTGCAAGCGCACATTGAGAGCTCATGTTGAGCTTCTCGTCCACCAGCACCCCCAAGTCTCTCTCCTCAGGGCTGCTCTCCAGCCAGTCAGTGCCCAAGTATGTGATTAAAGGAATTAAGGACATCTGTACTTTGCAATAAAGATGGTGAAACATGGGAGGTTGGGGATGCCCCTTCCCTGGAGGTGTTCAAGTCCAGGTTGGATGAGGCCTTGTGCAACCTGGTCTAGTGGAAGGTGCCCTTGCCCATGGCAGGGCAGTTGAAACTAGGTAATTTTGAAGGTCCCTTCCAACCCAAACCATTCTATGAATCTATGAATGCATCTCTCTGTGGTTATCACTGCTCAGGCTGCTACAGTTTAAATGATGTATTTAAATTTTTTTCCAAATGAAGAAAATGAGTGGATTTTTGTTACTGCTCTCTAGGGAGTTATTTGCAGGATTTTTATCTGGAAGTAATAAATATAGCATTTTAAATCACATTTGTATTCACTGAGTAAGAACCTTTAACATTCTATATTTCAGTGAAGTCTTTGAGTGTGAACAGGAGCCTGGGGTGAAGGCAAGAAACGTCTGAGTACTCCAAGATAATGATGCTTAATGATTTTGTACTAAGAATGACATAAATTTGTGTTTTAATGGTTAAACTTCCTTGATCATTAGTGGTTTGGTGTCACAGGAAATTAAATTTATAGCTGAGCATGCAGAAGCAGAACTCCTGTCTGGTTGTAGATGCAAAAAGACCTACAATTATAGGTGGGAAACAAAACATAGAGCACATTATGAAGAAAGAGCTGTGGGTTAGATTCTTAGCTACCAGTGGAGCAGAGTGATTGATATCAAGTATGGAAATGATCCTAGATAAAAAACCCCCATACATAAATCTGGTAACTGAGTGGGTTTATATCCTCTCAAATGTTACCTGGAAAGTTTTTATTTTTCATGTTATTGTTTTCATAAGATCATGAGGAGGGCTGTTAATCTTTCTGGAGTCTGAATCCAGAGTAACTAATCTATCTGGGATGCTTCCAAAATGGAAAAGGGTGGGGGGAGGGGGAAGAAAAGGCTATGCCTGATATATTTTATATAGAAAAATAGCTTTATAGTGGTTAAGACATTATTTGTTTCTGCTGCAAAGCTTCTAAAGGGAAAACAACTGGTAGAAAGAAAGAAAATATTTATTGAACTTTTGCAATGGCTGTTAAAATCCCATACTTCAAACTGAAATGAAGGTCACTGAATAACCCATGAAGCATCTCAAATCATCCTTCTTATGCACCTTGATCATCCCTTTAGAAAGGTAACAGAATTTGGTGTGCAAGGACTGGGGAGGAATGCCTTGAAGCTGGAAGAGGGCAGATTTAGACTGGAGATGAGTAAGAAATTCTTTACAGTGAGGATGGTGAGACACTGGAACAGGCTGCCCAGGGAGGTTGTGGATGCCGCCTCCTTGGAGATGTTCAAGGCCAGGTTGGATGAAGTCTAGTAGGTGACCCTGCCATGTTCAGAGACTGACTCAAAATCGCCTCCTGGCTTCTGTCTTAAAACCCAACTCTTGCTGGGACACAGCATTTATAAAGCATGAAGTGCATCTTGCAGCTTCTTCCATGCTGAAAGGCCATTTACCAAAGGTGCAGAGCAGACAGCTCAAAATACTGGGTTCCTGATGTGTAAGAGAGAATGTGTTGCAGAGTTGCCCTAACTTTTAGTAGCCACGAGTTGCTGGCTGCTATTATTGTGGTGAAAAACAAACAACCCTTCCTGAATATTCCCATGTGAATATTCTGGAATAATTATCTATTGCAGGAGGATAAACAAAGGTTTGCTTTGGGGGAAAAAGCAGAGCCAGAGCACTGAATGATAAACTCTAATTACAGGGAGAAATACTCTGAGGATTGCTTTTGCTATGAAAAATGTGAAAAATAAAAAGCCTTTGCAGCTACCAGCCTAGATAGCTGAAGGGTGAGAAAAGTTTCTCAAGTGAAGCTAACTTAATTCCTGCCCCAACTCCACCCTGATACTGCCAGGTTGCTCTTTCAAGTTTTCAGGTTAAAAGGTAAAAAAAAAAAAAAATTGAAAATGGTCAATGCCATTTTTCTGATCCCTTGAAGTCAGCAGAAAGCTCATGAAAGGAATTTCTGCAACAGTTTTTTTAAAGAGCATTAAACACTGGATTCACTGTGCTCTCCTCGGAATCAATGAGTCCCAGCACTAACCTGGCTAGAGAGGAAAGTCAAGCCAAGAGGCAGCTTCGACAAAGGAGCAGGAGCCAAAATCTTTCAAATGAAGCACAGAGTTGCTTTGTGTTCTGCTTAAAGATGTTCACCTTTCTGCCTTCTGACCTTACAGTGCAGTTTGATAGGTTGAGGGAGAACCTGCAACACTGAAGATATGACTCCTTCCTGTGCCTGTTCACACTTCATAGGCTCAAGCCTATGGAGTAAGTGAATAATGCTATAGGGAAGGAAGATGTTTTTTGTCTAGAGCGTGTGTGGAACGACTAGTTTTATTATGTGATGTCTCTAAGAGAAATCAGTGTTACTAGACTTTTTACCGGTAAGTTGCTGGGTGTGTTCAGCTTCAGACGCTACCAAAAGATTTCATGGATTTGATCTTCCAAATGAAGAAGTGAAGCGTGAGTAACTGAATTTATTCTTTCTCAAAATAAGAAACAGACCCGGAGACGAGACAAAACAAAACAAAACAACTTCCCAATGCAAGGCTTTGTTTTGCAACTGCTTTATTGCGTTCGGTCACTTGCCTTAACCTAACGCGGTGGAAGAAGCCAAATCAAGTGACATAGTCTGCATCGGCAGGTTTGGCTCGGTGCGCCGGGCTGCCACCTCTCCGCGCTTGCGGAAACCGCTTCCTTCCCCCTCCGCCGGCACAAGTCGCCTCCAGCGCAGCCCGAGTCCCGGTCACCGGCTGCCCCGGTGGACTGAAGGGCTCTGCGCTTCTCCCCCGCCGCCCAGAGCCCTATGTGTCAGCGCCGTGCGTCGGAGGGAGAGACGTAAAGACGGGAGTTCCTCCCTCCCTCCCATCGCCCCCGACTCCTCACGTCTCCGCCGCACCAGCGTAAATAAGAGAGGCCCGACCCTCCCCACCCAGGGACAGACCCTTCCGCTCTATCAAGGGTGGGCTGGACAGCGACGACACCGAGCTCCCGGCAGAGAGCGACAGAGGGGCTGAGGGAGGGGGACACCGTTCGACTGGCATCCTCAGACGAACGGGGGAGCCTCCTCAGCCGCCTAGCAGACCCTCGCCCACACAAAGGCTCACTTCGCGTTCCCACCCAAACACTCGTCCGCTAACGGCCGGGACAATCCCGCTCACCGCCACCGGGCGGCTACCCTCACTACCTTCTTCCCTAGGGCGCCGCACAGATAAACCACATCCCTAAGAGCGGTTCCGGTGCGCTGAGCGGGGCGGGACTGTGGCTGCCGGTCCCCCGACCGGCTCCGTGGGAAATATAGTCCACGTACCGAGACCAACGCCCTCTGGTTTCCGCGCCGAGAACGACATTTCCCAGAAAGCCCTGGGAAACCGCACAGAACATAGACTCGCATTAGAATAGAATAGAATAGAATTGAATAGACCGGAATAGAATAAACCAGGTTGGAAGAGACCTTATGTTTCACCAAGCTCCTGAAATTACAGGAAATGACATTCTGATAGTCTCTCTGATAATCTCCCCAGATTTTCACTGAGTAGTTCATCTTGAGGCTGGAATGTTTGCAAAGGGCTGACTTGAGGTGTTCCACCTTGCAGTAGGTACAAAGCCTATGCTGCCAGGCTAATTGCTTCGAGCATCTGCAGTGGGGAGGCAGCACAATTTCACCCACGTGTTGCATGCATTCCTTTCGGACCTCTGCAGGGCTACTGTGAGCTATGCCAGCCAGCAGCTCAGACCGGGAGCGCACCGTGACCGTAGCTGCATGGCCAGCAAAGGGTCACCATCTTCAACACACACAAGCAGCCCAGTGCCCCAGGCTTGGGTTTGCAGTCCTCATCCCCAGTTGTGTGCTGATTGTGCAAAGGACTTTACAGTTACAGCGGTGGGGACCTGCACGGTGGGCTTGGAGCACCCCAAGGGGGCTTAGAGAGGTTTTGTAAAGAAGGAAGTCTGCAACAGATTTTGAAGCCCCCAACAGCATCAATTATGAGCACAAAAAATAAGATAGAGTTGTGCTTTAGCAGACTACAGAAAGTACTGCAAGTCCAAAAGTTGCCAGAATAAGCCTTCTGCTTTGGTTTACAAGCTCCTTTGAAAGATTTCGCTTGAACTTTTTTGTCTTAGAGGTTATGTGCTAAGATGTAAAAGTTTGCACTGGCAGAGGGGTTAGACTCAATCTCCAGAGGTCCTTTCCAATCCCTGCCATTCTGATTTATGAAAAGGGAAGAACTTCAGGCTTTATCTGATTTCTTTTCTTTCTTGATTAAAAGTTTAAAATTTGTGTGGAAGATAAACTCATTTTATACCATGTGGACTTTGATGGCAATTTATTGTGCATCTATGTTTTTTCCTCTTGTCCTTGATGTTGTAATAAGAAGCCCACTTTTAGCCCAGGGGTGCACTTAAAGGGCTGTGGAGACACACATTTTCAAACTGCTTATTGCATTGTAAGACTATCATGACAAAGCACTGTTCCAGAAGGCCCAGCAGGAATGCATGCAAGGTGGCATTCAATGAGAGGGTGAAATTGGAATGATGGTATCTATACCATCAGTTTCTGTACTGCTTGTTGACCAATGGTTCAAATGAATTTTAGTGTTCAAAACTGGCTGAAAGTAGAGAAGTATTGGACTGATGTGTAAATAGCTACACAACGGGAAACAGAACCAAAATATTCACATCAAGCTTGTTGAGGAAAAAAGTCAAAATGTTTGGCTGCCTTGAATTTAAACTATGAGGGGAAAAAATAGCTAATGGAAACCACAGAACTGTTTTGGTTGTAAAAACCTTTAGGATCATCACAGAATCATAGAACTGTTGAGATTGGAAGAGAGCCTCGAGTCCAAGCATTGAGTCCAAACATTATCTAACTCTAATAAGTCTGGTGCTAAACCAAGTTTCTTTACACCATATCTAAGGCTCTTTAACCTCCTAAAACCTTGTCATTAAAACACTTCCGCCCAGCTTGAAGATTGAGGAGGGTGGATGTGGATATTGGGAGGAAGTTCTTTATGGTTAGGGTGGTGGGATGCTGGAACAGGTTGCCCAGGGAGGTCGTGGATACCCTGTCCCTGGAGATGCTGAAGGTCAGGTTGGATGAGGCCTTGAGCAACCTGGTCTATTGGAATGTGTCCCTGCTTATGGCAGTGGGCTTGGAATGAGATGATATTTAAGGTCCCTTCCAACCCACACCATTCTGTGTTTCTATGAATCTATAAAACTCCCCCAAGGGCAATGAACTAAAAATCTATTTCCACACCCCCTCCCCTCCAAGTTTCTATTCATTTTTTCCTGCAGAGAAAACCTTTAAATTGATATTAAATATTAACTGTAGTACAGAGAATAATAAAGTTACTAACTGTTAGAATGAACTAGAGCTGCTAATCTCTAAATGAAAAAATAAGAATATGATCTCCAGAGGTCACTTCCATCCTCTACCATTCTTTGATTTTGATATTAAACTTAATTTTATGTCAGTTAAAAGAAGCAAGGGGTTAAAATGTTACCCCAGCTAAATCTATTAAACTTAAAATGGTTAGAATAGCTTTGACAAGCTCATTAAAATTTATATGAACATTTCAATGGGACAGACTGGCTGTCATAAATTATTCAGAAAATGCAATGATGCCATTCAACAAAGCATCCATTTTTTATGAAAATACAAGCAAAAATGTTAATGAGTAACTAATTTGCATTTCACCCTGAGTTACTCCTTTTCTCTTTTTGAGGTGGGGTCCATAGCAAAATCAGTTGCAACAAACACATCCTCTGTTGTGGGTCACTGAACTTTACTACATTGTGTAGCCATGGTTACCAGGCCCTAAAACACAAGACAAAGAGTTGACAGCAGTTTGTTGTCAGCCAGGAAACCATAAATCAGGTTAATTTTATGCCTTTTCAGACACAAGCTGAAGCTGTTAATTGCTTGATGGGGTTGGGTGTGTATATGTGTGTCTGTGCAGATACACAGGCAAGGAGCTGCAGGAGCTCGCTTGCAAGATGAGGTGGATTGAGCATCTGGCATGTAGCAGTTGGACAAGGGGCAATGGTTTTAAATTAGAGAAGGGTGGATTTAGGTTGGACATCAGGAGGAAGTTCTTTACTAGGAAGGTGGTGGAATATGGGATCAAGTTGGCCAGGAAGGTGGTAGAGACATTCAAGGAGACATTCAAGGTCAGGCTCAATGAGGCTCTGAGCAACCTGATCTAGTTACAGATGTCCCTGCTTACTGCAGCAGGGTTAGACTAGATAACCTCTAGAGGTCCCTTCCAACTCAGTGCATTCTATGAAAAGCTATGTTGGTCTCTTGGCCCTAGTATCAATAGGACAAGAGGAATGGCCTCAGGTTGCACCAGGGGAGGAAAATATCCAGACAGTTAAAGATACAGAATCATAGAATCATTTCAGTTGGGAAAGACCTTCAGGATCATCAGGTCCCACCATTATTTGGTCTGGTAGCAGAAGGCATTTACTCTTTTACTTGCAGGCTGGCAAAAATCTAATCTTTCAGGAGTTTCTGCATGTGTGAAGAGAAAGATGAGCTAAAGCATCTTGAAACCATTTGGAATTGGGTTTATAGGTAAAGGATCTTGAAACCATTTGGAATTGATTTTAAAAGTACCCTAAAATCAGTATTGGATCAGCTTAACTTTATGTTTGATGTTCTCCGAAAAAGATCTGGACCTTTTGTCGCAGCTTGTTTTCTCTGAGGCATGATATCCCATCCAAACTACACAAATTTGGTATCTCCGTTAGTAGTGATTCATTGACTCCCAAAAGTTTGCTATTCTTTAAAAAAATGAAAGTATTTGAGACATTAAACTCTTCTGATATTGTTATGAGTTTCTTTGGTACAGAATAATTTCTTCTTTCTTTCTAGTAATGAAATGCTCCAAAATACTTTCACACATTTGATTCTCTGCCACTTCAATACTTTTGTTTTTAATTCTTTTTAATTCCTTTTCTTAACTCCTCAGGCAGGGATGTGGATCTTAGTGAAGTATTTCTGCTAATATGTAGAAAGAAACCATTTTAATTGCTGATTGTGTACTGTCTGCATCTCAAATAATTTCAGAGAATCTTAGAATGGGTTGGAAGGGACCTGATTTGCATCTCTTCACCTCTAAAGACTCTAGAAGGGAGTAACTCTAATTAGAGACAAGTGAATGATGTACAATCTTTGGGAAATTCCTCTTCCGTGATCATACTGAAATGACTTTTTAGACTGATTTCAAGTTTGAAGTGAGATCTTTGTGGAAGCTCTTCTCTGACATCTGCTGGTGAAAATTGGCACCTGCAGTACAAATACCCACAAACCCCACATGAACTCAACTATCAACAACCACAGCAAACACAACCACCACCACTGCCACAATCACCACCACAGCAACAAACATAACAACAAACGAAACAACAAACACGGCCACAAGCACCACACTACAACCACCACCACCATGACCATCACAAACAACAACAACTACCACAACCGTCACCACAACAACCACCACAACAAAAAACAAGGGCAAGAGCAAGGACCACTACCACAACAATGTACCTCAGGCTAACATTGGCCTTCTTGGCCACAAGGGCACACTGCTGGATGAAATTCCTAGCAATAGGCTGAGTGCAGCTGTTGTTTAGATGCTACTGAAATGCCCACGATTCTTGATGCTATTCACTGATTTTACTGATACAATGCAGTGGAGTATCCAGGTCTCTAGGGATGGCTTTTAGTTTTTATTAGTGTTTTATTCACATATTTCTGTTAGCATTATTATTTTTGTTAGACACAGAGGCCATCTTGTGGCAGAATGTTGGCAGTTGCATTAAATGACTTTTAATTTAGATGGAGTAATGAAATCTGATTTGGTGCAACATCTCCAGTCTTATTTCTGGTGCCACCATATATTGATCATAATATACTTGTGCATTGTGACAGTATTTGCTGAGCCTGCAGCAGGATATTCATTCCTAAAGGGAAGGCACTGATGACAAAGGATCTGATGACAAAAAGTGTGATAATGTTTTCCACTTAGAAGCCAGTTTACATTTTAAAAGCATCTTTATTTGTAGAAAAAAAAAATAAGGAAATGATGGTTATGTCACAGTGAAGGGCTTCATTTCCACAGATAATCTGTCTCACAGTTGAAACCTTATAATCCTACAAGATGAGATATTACTGAGTAGATCAATCAAACTAATGAATACAATTCATACTTATTTTCTTGCCATGCAATGTTCTTATTTATAGCAGTGTAGCACACATATGGCCCCTGAAGAGAAAATATCCAGACTAAAAATATGCATCAAAATTAAGATTATTCAGCAAGACATACAGGGATTATAAATAGTCTGAATACTAGTAAAAGTCAGATTAATAACTCTAGATGTAGATGAATACTAGTAAAAGTCAGATGAATAACTCTAGATGTTGATTAATATTTAAGGTTTATATGGTATTATTAAAGATAAAAAGAATTGGTACCAGAATAACAGTAACTAAAAAAAAAATAAAAGGTATAAAATCATAGAACAGTTTGGATTGATAGGGACCCTAAAAATCATCTAGTTCCAACCCCTGCCATGGGCAGGGACACCTCTTACTAGACCAGCTTGCTCAAGGCCACATCCAGCCTGGCTTTCAACACTTCCAGGCTTGGAGCCTTCTCTGGACAACCTGCTCCTGCGTCTCGCCACTCTAATAGTAAAGAACTTCTTCCTAATGTCCAATCTAAATGTACCCTTGTCCTATCAATAAATGCCCATGTAAAAAGTCCCTCTTCTGTAGGCCCCTTTGGATACTGAAAGGCTGCTAGGTGGTCTCCTCAGAGCCTTCTCTTCTCCATGCTGAACAACCCCAAGTCTCTCAGCCTATCTTCCACTTTAAATTATTTTTGTTATTTTTCATGATCTGGCTAATCCTCGTGGCTGTTTTATTATCTCTTGTTCATCTTTTCATTAGTATTTATTGCTCATGATATCATCAAGTGTAAAATTGGGTGAGACACATTGGCTGCTTCTGCTGAGCTAGATTTAGATTTATTATTTTCTTCTGTAGAGAAAACTATTGCATAATTTGATTGGGCTGATGACTCCTAGTAGTGACCTTTGCTGAAATATCTCTTTTATTTATCTCAGCAAGTATCTCTTTCTCCAAATTTTGTCCTGTAGATCACAGAATTCTTTTGGTTGGAAGAGACCTCTAAGATCATTGAGTCCAACCTTAAACCTAAGACAACCATGGCCATTAAATCATGTCCTGAAGAGCCATGTCCACACATTTCTTGAACACCTCCAATGACAGTGACTCCACCACCACCCTGAGCAGCCTGTTCAATGCCTTGCCACTCTTTCAGGAAAGAAACTTGTCATAATATCCAATCTAAACCCCCTCTGTTGAAACGTGAGGCCACTTCCTCTCATCCTAAAGGTCTTTAGGGTCAGTTGTTTCTTCTGTGAGGTACATCTGAAAAACTTCCATGAAAGGTCAGTTTGGGTTGTATTCCTTGCTGTAAGTGGGGCTCTTTTGTTGTATGTGTAATGTGTGCTTGATAAAAGCTACAGAAAATCTGATCATTGACTCTTTCAGATGGTTATCTCAAGAATGAAGAATGTGTTCTGTTGTTAGGATACTAATGAGAAGAGATTGATCCCCACCTTAGTTCACCCTCCTTTCAGAGAGTTGTAGAGAGCATTAAGATCTCCCCTCAGCCTCCTCTTCTGCACACTGAACAACCCCATTTCCCTCAGCTTCTCTTCACAAGATCAGTTCTCATAGAATCATAGAATCATGGAATCAGTAAGGTTGGAAAAGACCTCAAAGATCATCAAGTCCAACCTGTCACCCAACACCTCAGGACTACTAAACCATGGCGTCGAGTGCCACATCCAATCCCTTTTTGAATACCTCCAGGGATGGTGACTCCACCACCTCCCTGGGCAGCACATTCCAATGGCTAACAACTCTCCCTGTGAAGAACATTCTCCTCACCTCAAGCCTAAACTTCCCCCGGTGCAGTTTGAGACTGTGTCCTCTTGTTCTGGTACAGACCCTTCACCAACTTAGTTGCTCTAAATAATCCCATTCATTCCTGTTTCCAATTTCTACATCCACAAAACAAAGTTCTCTTCAATTCGTCACTGTTGGCAAGTAGAGCCAGACAAACCCAGTTAGAACAACTTCAACAAAATCAGTGTCATGCAGAGATGGACTTGAGAAAGAGCTGCATCTACTACCCATTGCTGGAGTACCAGATGGGAAAGCCTGTGCAAAGACAAATTGCTATTTCTATGTCTAAATACCTAAGAATCAGCTTTCTCTCAGGACTGTGTGATTCACTGGCTCTTTTCAGCTGCTTTGAACCTTTAGCAGAAAGTACAAAGTAGGGCAACAAAGTTGGTGAGGGGTTTGAAACACAAGCCCTATGAGGAGAGACTGAGGGAGCTGGGGTTGCTTAGCCTGGAGAAGAGGAGACTCAGGGGTGACCTTATTGCTCTCTACAACTACTTGAAGGGAGGTTGTAGCCAGGCAGAGGTTGGTCTCTTCTCCCAGGCAGCCAGTACCAGAACAAGAGGACACAGTCTCAGGCTGTGCCAGGGCACGTTTAGGCTGGATGTTAGGAAGAAGTTCTCTACAGAGAGAGTGATTGCCCATTGGAATGGGCTGCCTGTGGAGGTGGTGGAGTCACCTTCATTGGAGGTGTTCAGGAAGAGGCTTGATGGGGTGCTTGGTGCCATGGTTTAGTTGTTTAGGTGGGTTGGATTGGTTGATGGGTTGGACGTGATGATCTTGAAGGTCTCTTCCAACCTGGTGTATTGTATTGTATTGTATTGTATTGTATTGTATTGTATTGTATTGTATTGTAATCTGGGGGGGATGGGAGGTGGGGCAGTGGGGCCTGAAGTGGATTGCAGTATAGCAGCAAGTAGGATAAGACTATAAATTAGAATATCATTTCAGCAAAAACACAGTTGTAAAAGTCCAACTCTGCTTTTACTCACACACAGAAAAAACACCAAAAAGGTTAGTCTTACTTTGCATTCTTGTAAGAAATGAGTTTTTAGAGTTTAAAATACATAGCTAAGGAATGGCACAAATAAGCACACTTGCTTACTCTCTGTATCTTTAGCACAATAAATCAGTATAATAAAATGTAGTGCTTTGAAATGTTATTCAAAGCCTGCATGAACAAATACTCCTTTTCCCAAATTTGATAGCAGCCTGAAAAAAAACAAACATTACCATGACAAATAAAAGTGAGGCAGAAAATCTACTAGATTTTTATCCTGCTTTGCATTACAGCATAACTGCTTCTAGAAACTGATTAGATGTTCTCATGTGGTACCACTGAAATCTGCTATCACAGTCACAAGGATAAAATCCATTCACTGAAAAGACAAAAGGCAGGATTAATCACTACCAAAGCTGAAAGAAGAAATGTCCCCTGTCTGTGCATTGTAATGATCTATCATGGTTTTTTCTGGAGAATCTGGTAGCTATTACTACTGGATGCAGAGTAATCTGTGTATCATGCAATGTGTATCATCCTAATGTTTAAAGTATGTGGAAATATAGAATTATAGAGTAGTTTAGGTTGGGAAAGACCTTTGAGATCATCAAGTAAAACCATTAACCTAGCCTATGGTTCTGTGTTAGCTGAGTACTTAGAAACATAGTGTCATGGAATCATCATAGAATCATGGAATGGCTTAGGTTGGAAGGGATCTTAGAGATGATCTACTCTAACCTCTCTGTCATGGGACTCCTCTCAAACAGACTTGGTTGCTCAAGGCTTCATCCACCCTGGCCTTGAATACCTACAGAGAGGAAGCATCCACAACCTCTCTGGGGAACCTATTCCAGAGTCTCACCATCCTCATACAGAAGATCTTCTTCCTAAGATGAGTCTAAACTCCCTCAGTTTAAAACCATTCTCTCTTGTCCTGTTGCTAGACACCCTTATGAAAAGTCCCTCTCCAGCTTTCCTGCAGGTTCCCCTCAGGTATTGGAAGGCAGCTATGAGGTCCCCCCACAGAGTCTTCTCTTCTCCAGGCTTTTCTGGAGTCTTCTCTTCTTCTAAAATCACTATGGTTAGAAAAGACCTTCAAGATAGATCATCAAGTCCAACCGTTATCTGTGTTATCTAAACATGTGCAAACCAGTCAAAAATTCTTCCTATCTATATTTTTAATATCTCACTTTTCCACAGAAGAAATGTTTACTTTTATCAAGCAGGGGAGTTGATATTTTATTTTGCTTTAGTAAAGAGTTTGCAAATTAAATAGGGTATGTGGTCCCTGCCTGCTATTCCTGTCACTTGTTCATCCAAAGGTATCATGGAAATACTCAAATCTTTCAGCAAAAGAGAAAGGAAATTGGGCTCTTGGTCACCAGTGACTCTGTCAAGTGAAGACTTTGTTTTGCCACCTAAAATGAAGTTCTTCTGAAAGATCACTTCTGCCCCTCTTCCGCAAATAGCGAGACAGGAGCTGCTGTTTATCAGCTGACCTTGGAAGGGTCTTTTGCCAGCAGCAGAACAGCTCAAAGATCTGGTGTGCTAAATTATCAGGGCACTTGAGCCTAACAAGCTGGAGCATGCTCCTCCGAACAGGTAAGCACAAAGCAGGCAAGGATGTGTTATCTTCTGCAAGCTCTTCTGCAAGCCAGTACAGCAAGTTGTCCCACAGGGCCTCTGAAGGGCAAAAAATCAGTAAGTTAAGATTAAACAGAATTAAATTAAAAGTTAAATTATTCTTTAGCTATGTGCCTGTCTTTCTTTTGAAAAGCTTTCTGAAGCTGGAGGCTCCACTGGTAAAATCCCCAACCAAAAGTGGTTTGGTTTTGACTTTGTTAAAACCACAGAATGCCAGGTTAGAAGGGACCCCAAGGATCACCTGGTCCAAACCTTTCTAGGTGATAGTGTAGTTGAAATGAGGTGGCCCAGCACCCTGCCAGGCTGCTAAACTTGTCAATGTAGAGGAATTCACTGCTTCTCTTAAGAGATTATTCGCATGCCTAACTGTTCTCATGGTGAAAAATATTCTTCTGGATCCCAACATCATCACTTCTTATTTCTAATGCAACTTTTTGTAACTGTGCTAGGACAGGAAGTGACTTTAGTCAAGAGCAGATTCAGTAATGATCTGTAACTTTTGGAACTGCATAGGGAAGGGTAGCAATAAAATGAAAGGGGTTAGGCATTTCCTACCACTGGTGTATCAGTGGTACTGGAGCTTTTCGCTACAAGCTGAATCTTCTCATATAGAGAATTCTACAGTATATATTGTAGAAATTTATATACTCTTCAAACCCACCCCAAAACATTATCTTGCAGGATGTCCCAGTCAAAAGATGTTTTTCTCTTTCTGTTTTGTTTGTTTCTTTTTCTTTGAATAGCTTTTAACACATTAGAATCACAGAGTCACATTAATATGTTGGACAAGACCTCTAAGATCAGCCTTCTACCCAGCAACTCCATGACCACTAGATCATGTCACAAAGTGACAAATATGCTCATTTTTTGAATGGCTCCAGGGATGGTGACTCCACCACCTCCCTGTGCAGCCTGTTCCAATGCCTTTTCCAATGTCTCTTTCAAGAACAAAATTCTTCCTCACATCCAATCTGAACCTCTGCTGGTGCTGCCTGAGGCCATTTCCTATTGTTCTGTTGTTAGTTACCTGGGAGAAGAGGCCAGCACCGGCCTCACTACAACCTCCCTTCAGGTAGCTGTAGATCACTCCTATTGGTTCCTCAATATGGCATTTTAAAATGTCAGCTAAACCGAATCTTGACATTTAAAAAACCATAAATAGCAAATATAGGTGTTATTAATACTCCTGTTGCTATTAATCTACCATGTAAGTGTTCTTACCCGAGGAATCAGAAGAAATTCTTTTTGTGCTTCGTGGGCGGTTGATCATCTTCTCATGCTGTCAGTGAGGAAAGAGAAATGACCACATGAGTGAGGGATGAGGCATAGGAATCATAGAATGGCTTAGATTGGAAGGGACCTTAGAGATCACCTACTCCAATCTCCCTGCCATTGGCGGAAATGCCTCTCAGCTAAACTTCGTTGCTCAAGGCCTCGCCCAAACTGGCCTTGAACACCTGCAGGGAGGAGGCATCCACAACCTCTCTGGGCAACCTATTGCAGAGTCTCACCACCCTCATACTGCAGAACTTCTTCCTATGATCCAGTCTAAACCTACTCTCCCCCAGCTTAAAACTATTCCCTCTTGCCCTATTGCTCGATACCCTTATGAAAAGTCTCTCTCTGGCCTTCCTGCAGGTTCCCTTCAGGTATTGAAAGGCAGCTATAAGGTCCTCCTAGAGTCTCTTTTTTTTCCAGGCTGAACCCCAGCTCCCTCAGCCTATCCTCATATCAGAGTTTCTCCAGATATGTGAGTTAATTGCAATCCATCAGCATTTAAGATTGCATCTACTTCCAGTTATGTCATTACTGAAATCCAGTGAACACCATCAGCAGGTAGAAATGGCTACCAATACATCACATCACAGGGATGGTTATTGCAGCTTATTAACAAGTTTCTGCAAGTGTACAAGTGTTTGAACAGTAGCATCATGTCGCTGACTGGTGTATAGAAAATCTGTACAGAACCTTGCTACATGAAATGGTTTCTTATTCTGAATGCTGCATTAACTTTGCCTTGCTGCCTCTGTGTTCTCATTAAGACTGTGTGCTTACCATACTGTTTCAGGGGAAATATCACTTTGTAGGTATGCAGTAGCAGTTGTTAGGGCTAGAAATTGTATTGTAGCTACATTTATTCATAGAATCATAAAATCATAGAATCATAAAATCATAGAATGTTAAGGGTTGGAAAGGACTTCTCAAGATCCTCTAGTCCAACTCCCTTGCCAAAGAAGGATCACCTAGGGTGGGCCACCCAGGAACATGTTCAGATAGGACTAGACAAGAATACTTCACTACCTCTCTGGGCAGCCTGTTCCAGGGATGCGTCACCCTCATTGTAAAGAAGTTTCTGCTCATGTTGAGGTGGAACCTTCTGTGTTCTTGCTTTTACCTGTTGTTCCTTGTCCAATTATTGGGCACTAGTGAAAAGAGACTGGCACCTTCATCTTGACCCTCAGATATTTATAGACATTAATAAGATCCCCTCCCAGTCTTCCCTTCTCAAGAATAAACAGCCCCAGGGTCTCTCAGTCTCTTTTCATAGGAGAGATGTTCCAGTCACTTCATCATCCATGTAGCCTCTGTTGAACTCTCCCCAGCAGATTCATGTCTCTTGAACTGGGGAGTCCAAAATTTGGCACAGTATTCCAGGTGTGGTCTCACCAGGGCACTGTAGAGACAGATGAGAACCTCCCTATACCTGCTGGACACACTTTTATTGGTGCCCCCTGTTTGTGTAGTTCAGCCTTTAATTGTAAATCACTGAAAACCATCAGAATTCAAAAGACAAGTTCCATTATAAAGTACAGAGCTCTTCCTCTTTCTTCCTCTGAACGTGGGAGAGAAAGAAAAAACCAGAATTTGTCCTTTTTCCCTATAACTGAGAAATAAGAAAGCCTTGTGGGCTTGATTGTTGTTTTCTACTCCATATAGAACAAGAAATTATGTACATAAGCCCTGAGCATCAGAAGAGATTAATTTGTGTGAAGTGAATTTCAGCTCTTTGTTTTTGTCTTTGTTACAAGCTGTGATTTCCCTCTTTTTGTCACTTTTATTACCTTTGTCACACACATTCAGTTGTATTACCTGGCTGCTTTATGCACAGCTTTCCCTGTAAGACATGCTCCGGGTTTATTCACTGAGTTTTCCCCTTTTTTTCCATTTGTGAATTAAGGGCATGAATCTCTGACTGGATAAATTATTCTCCTTTTCCTGCTGGGCATACTGAGCCAGAGTCCTGCTGAGCTTATCTGAAATACTTTTATAATACGGACTTCATATATTGTTCAGTATTTGGAGTGTTTCTTATGTACTGAGCTACGCACCCAGCTGGTCAATATAATTCTGTTACCTATTCATCTGTGAATTAACTTTTCATCAGGCCTGCACTCAGTCTTGGTAGGGGGTTTTAGCGTGCAGAGGATGCACACAGGATGCACTGCCTGGCAGTGCAAGCCCATCCTGTGCTGTACTCATCCTGAGATGTTTTGGTGCCCACAGGATGCACTGCCTGGCAGTGCAAACCCATCCTGTGCCGCACGCATCCTGAGATCAGAATCTGCCTCCCTTTTGCATGCCTCTGCAGCAGTCCTCTCACTGGATGTGCCCTAGTGTGAAGCTAGCGTAACATGGCTAAAAAAATCCCTCACAATAAAGGGAATAAATCTGTCTTCCAGAAGAGGGCATTGTTTTTCTTCCAAGACTCAGCTTCCTTTAATTATGCATTTATATTTAAACATTTTCTTTCACTAATGAGAATTTAGCACCTCAAAGGTCTGTCTGAGATTTTCAAAGGTATTGTAGATGAACTCAATTACCCATACGTTGACTTTAATCTCAACCACTTTATGCTACTTACAGTTAAAATAGTGGTAAAAAGGATGAGAATTGAAAATGAATATTGTCTAGAAATGGTGTAGTAATACACAATGCGTCAGATCTAAAACATTAAATCTGCCTTTAAAGATCAAATGTCTGTAGTGAGGCACTAAACTCACCCAGGGTTCAGCTGCACTGGCTTCTGCTCTGTGGTAGTTTAAGGCTATGCCTTTAAAATTTTCCACAGATCTTGAACAGAAAGTAGTAAAATGTAAACAAATCACTACTGGGTGCGAAAAGGAGAATAATGATAGTTCTAAGCAATCCCTTTGGAGAGATAAGGGGCTTAAGCTAGTAATGGAAACAATTTCTCCTTTCTTCTCTCCTCTTCACTCTGGGAGATACTAACTTGCTTCTGCTTGACCTTGGCTGCATCACTTTTGTTGTGACTGGTACGAACTTCCCTGCTCTGTCTCATGTCCCTTTTGTACAGCGGGGCTAGGGGGCACAGGGAAGGAAGAACCTCTTAGCTTCCCCTCGTCTTTGACCAGCAGGGTCCTTGTGCTGTTCATTAGTTGTAAATACCTGTACATACTGTAAATACTGTGTCTTTTGTACATATTCATTGCATTTCATCGTAGATTGTAGTTTTGCTTGTAAATACAGCTTTCATTTGCTTGCAAATGAGCTGGTCTGGCAAATTTAATGTTGGGGGTGGGGGGCAAATTTCAACCCACCACATGCTCCCACTGTTCTGGATGACAGTGGAGGTAAAAGTCTCGTGGCTGTCAAAGGAGTTTTGTAGTCTGCGAGGTCCTTTAATTTAGCTAAGCAACTGCCTTTCTGAAGCAGAGCATCACATGCTATTTTGCTGTTAGACAGTCATTAGACCTAAAACTTCAGCAGAATAGTAATTTGATAATGCTTGTGTGCACTACAACCATCTCTTTTTGCAAAGCATTCTGATTTGAGCCAGTAATACTGAAGTGCTCTGTCAAATGGACCTCTCAGACACCACCAGACTCTAGCAGCATATCAAACAGGACAGACAGAAAGGGAGAAATTAACCTTTTCAATTCTTCAGCTGCTTTGCATAAATACAACTGCTTTGAAATTGGAAGGAAAAATGACTGATGTGCACATATATACTTGACATCAAATCCTAATACACTGACTCATGTTGACAATAACAGGTTTGACCCAGTGTGTACTAAATCTGAGGAAATGAATGCTCCATAAATGGGGATTGTTAGTGGAGATCTTACTTCTGGACAAGTAGAGCGTGATTAAAGTAAAAACTGCTGTGAGTGCTTGCATACAAAGCAAACAACCACTGCTTAGACCACTGGCTGAAATACATTTGTAAGAGAGTAGATAATGTGGACACAAACATATAAAAAATGGTTTATAATGTACACAGTTACTGACTTCTCTCTGCAGATCAAGATTAGGTGGGAATTTCACAGGAATGAGTGAAAATGTAGTTCGAATCTTTGCCTTCTAAAGATTCCATCTGTCTTACAACCAAAAGCATCTGGAAAAAAACAGGAACCAAACAAACCACCACCACCAAAAGAAAACAAAACACAAACCAAACCACACCAAACCCAACCCAACCCAACCCAACCAAACCAATAAAGCCCAAAGTTAATTTCATTTTGCTGAGAAAATGTCTGCTGTTATGCTTTGATAGGCTTGTGAGATTTGTAGCAGCTGAATTGTTGTCACAGGATCAACCAGGTTGGAAGAGACCTCTGAGATCATCAAGTCCAACCGATCACCCAACCCTAACTAATCAACTAGACTATGGCACTAAGTGCCTCATCCAGTCTCTTCTTAAACACCTCCAGGGATGTTGACCCCACAGTAGTACACAAGATAGAAACTAGCAAAATAGAAGGACCCAGGCCTTGAGTGTATCTCTGCAGACAGGAATGTGGTCAGATAGCTGTAGGTGCTGTGGCAATGTGGTAATGACATCAACATATGATCTATTCTGGACAGCGTCAGTGTTCATATTACATGACCATTAACACAAGACTTGTGCTTTAATGAAGTGTTTAACAGCAGTTGCATTTGACAGCTGGCAGGTGTGTTTGTCTGTACAATTATCACATTAAATTTCTCCCTGACTCTGTTTTCTCATACAATTTTAACCATTTCCTTCTATTTCTCTTATTCATTAGCAAGCCCACCTAAATGTGAAGTTAAATGTAATTCAAGTATGTTGATCAGATCATGGATAGTAAAAACAGGATTAATGTTCCTATGTTAATTATTATTCTCAATGCTGGTATCACTTAATTTTAGAACACATAATAAGATACAATAAGTAATTAGAATGTCCTTTTCATTGCTGTGGCATTTAGTGGCATCTGGATTATTATGTTTAATGTATGGTCCTGTCTCTCTTCCAGTCAATTCCTTTTCCAGCTCAAACACATTTTTAATGGCTGCAAATATCCTGTGAAACTGAGTTCACCTCTTGATTATTTTTGTATGTAAAAAGTATATTCTTTTATAGTCCTGTTTTCATCCTATTTACATCTACCACTTACCAATATCATTTCTCTTACATCCTTTGAAATGATAGGATATTGGGTGGGAATGTCAATTTACTTGAGGGTAGGAAGGCTCTGCAAAGGGATCTGGACAGGCTGGATCTATGGGCTGAGGCAAATTGTGTGAGAATCAAAAAGACCAAGTGCTGCATCCTGCACTTGGGTCACAACAACTCCATGAATGCTCTGGGCTTGGGACAGAGTGGCTGGAAAGTTGCCTGTCAGACAAGGAAGAGGGTGTGCTAATTGACAGCCACCTGATCATGAGCAAGCAGTGTGCTCAGGTGGCCAAGAAGGCCAAGAGCATCCTAGTCTGGATCAGGAATACTGTGTTGAGTAGGAAAGTGATTGTATCCCTGGACTCAGCAGCGGTGAGACCAAACCTTGAGTACAGGGTTCAGTTTTGGGTCCCTCAATACAAGAAAGACAGTGAGGTGCTGGAGCAGGTCCAGAGAAAGGCAACAAAGCTGGTGAAGGGTCTGGAGAGCAGGTCTGGTGAGGAGCAGCTGAGGGAACTGAGGTTGTTCAGCCTGGAGAAGAGGCAGCTCAGGAGAGACCTCATTGCTCTCTACAACTCCCTGAAAGGAGTCTGGAGTGAGGTGAGGGTTGGTCTCTTCTCCCTAATATCAGCTGATAGAACAGGAGAAAATGGTCTGAAATTGTGTCAGGGTAGATTTAGGTTGGATATTACAAGAAACTTCTTGACTGAAAGAGTGGTCAGGCCCTGGAACAGGCTGCCCAGGGAAGTGGTGGAGTCACTGCCTCTGGAGGTGTCCAAGAAATGCATGAACATGGCTCTTTGGGACACAGTTTATTGGCCATGGCAGTCCTAGGTTGACAGTTGGACTCAATGATCTTAGAGATCTTTTCCAACCAAAATAATTCTATGATCTTATAAACATTCCTTTTCCAGTTCCTACATAATATTGAACAGTGTTGACAATATTTCAGTACAGAAACTGCCTGGAGCGTTGTCATCAGTGTATTGGCTCTCTGCCTAGAACAATACTGTATTTCTGATCATCATCTTCTTTCTTTTCTCTTCTTCCAAATCCCCTTTCTGAGTTCTTCAGAGTGCTGTCAGGGCACAGATGCCTCATAAACATATGGCATAAACTTCTGAGTGGTAATAGGTGATTTAGAGTAAGTCAGTATGAAATTAGGTGTGTATGTCTATCCCAACAAAACAGGTATTGACACCTAAATTATCTGGTTTATTTTCTAGTGGTTCAGTATCATCATATTCTGTGATTCTTCCCAGACAACTTTAGTTCTCTGAATATTTTGTCTCTCATCAGAATTTTCACTTAATTATCCAAAAGCTTCTCATGAAAATGTTAGCATGGATCTGTGTGGGACTTCACTAGCAATAATCACCCCTTGACAAAACCAACCACTTGATCCTACTGTTTTCCCCCTCTATTTTTAGCCAGCAACTTTTTTTTTTTTTAATTATTCTTCAAATAATGAGTTAGTTTAGTATGGAAATCAAGATTTACTTGGCTGGAAAAAGGTATGAAGAGCGATACTGTAATGTTGTGTTAACGAAGGTACCATCACCAAATGATGGTGTGGATGACATTCCCATTGCCTTGTGTATCTACACACCAGTAGGTAGGTGTGTATTTAATTTACCAATTACTCACTAAAGCCAAAGGAGCAGCTTCATTGATGTTTTATAATTCTTCAACATGATCATAATTGAAACAGCTGAATTATTAAGGAATGTTTGTTCTATTTAAAAATGAACAAGCTCTTGACCATGAAGGTGGTAGAACACTGGCACAGGTTGCACAGGGAGGTAGTTGAGGCCCCATCCCTGGAGATATGTCTACAACTACCTGAAGGGAGGTTGTAGCCAGGTGGGGCTTGGTCTCTTCTCCCAGGCAACCAGCACCAGAACAAGAGGACACAGTCTCAAGTTGCACCAGGGGAGGTTTAGGCTGGATCTTAGGAAGAAATTCTTCACAGAAGTGATTGCCCATTGGAATGTGCTGCCCAGGGAGGTGGTGGAGTCACCATCACTGGAAGTGTTTAAGAAGAGACTGGATGGGGTGCTTGTTGCCATGGTTTAGTTGATTAGATGTTGTTGGGTGATATGTTGGACTCGATGAGCTCAAAGGTCTTTTCCAACCTGGTTAATTCTATTCTAGTCTAGTCTAGTCTATATTCAAGGTGAGGCTCAACAGGGCTCTGGGCAACCTGATCTAGTTGAGGATGCCCCTGCTTACTGCAGAGGGGATTGGACTAGATGACCTTTACAAGTCTCTTCCAAACCAGACCATTCTAAGAAAAAAATCCTAATTTTAGGCATTACCAGTTTTAAATTATTATAATGGATGGATGGAGGATGGATCAAAAAGTAGGAGGGCTTTTTGTTGCCTAGTTAATGTGTAAAGATCTGTAACATTCAAGTGAGAAACCCACCTTTGGTAATGTTAGTGCTAATTTACACAATAGAGAGTGCTGTTGATATTCACCACATGGCATGGGTTGTTCCCATTCCTTGGTTATCATCTCTCTGGTAAGTTTATAAAACACTGCTGTTCCTTTGTAATGAGGTGAACTGTGGTTGCCAAATTCATCCACTTCTTTAATTTGGAGCTCCAGCCTGGATTTTCTTTGTGAATGAAAGATCAGCCTGTAGACTTTTCCAAAATCTTTTCCATTTTCTGCTGTTCATATAAAAAAAAAAACAAACCCAATAAAAATGTTATACTTTATTGAGACATGTGGCATCTAAAATAAATCATTAGGGTGAGTCAAATAGAGCTTATCATAATACAGTTGATTGTTTTTCCAAGGGCTTGTAGTGACAGGAAAAGGGACAATGGCTTCAAGCTGGAAGAAGGGAGATTTAGACTGGATATTAGTAAGAAATTCTTTCCAGTGAGGGTAGTGAGACACTGGAACAGGTTGCCCAGGGAAGTTGTGGATGTCCTCTCCCTGTTGGTGTTCAAAGCCAGGTTGGATAAAACCTTGAGCAACCTGGTTTAGTGGAAGGTATCACTGCCCATGGTGGGGGGTTGGAACTAGATGATCTCAAAGGTGCCTTCCAACCCAAAGGATTCTGTGATTCTCTGATTTAGATGATTAGACATGATTAAATTTAGATTTAGATTAGATACTGAGAATAAATTCTTCCCCATGAGGATGGTGAAGCACGGGAATAAATTGCTCAGAGAATCTGTGGGGGCTCCAAGCCTGGTAGTGTTGAACACCAGGTTGGATGGGACCTTGAGCAAGCTGGTCTAGTAGGAGGTGTCCCTGTCCATGGCAGGAGGGTTGGAACCCTTCTAACCCAAACCATGCTACGATTCTATGGTTGTTATTACTTTATGTTGAACATATGAGGTTCACATATTCCTGCCAGTCTGTCTCAATGCTTGAAATGTCTTCACAGGTGGCTATCTTAGCCCCTTGACTCTTGGCATAAGGAATAAATGGTGAAGGCTGCGTGACAAGTTGAAAGGAAGGAACATGGCAATGGGTAAAGCACATAACCCAGAGAGAAATAAAAATGAAATGGTGCTGTGAATGGAATTAGAAGCATATGCTTTCTGGTTACTCAGGATGGATATGTGTCTATCTGGAACACCAAAATGAACAGAGGCAGAGAGGTAGGTGCACTTTTAGGCTGTGTAATTCCATTTTAATTGATATATCTCTACACTGTCCTTTCCATATGTGAGCAGACATTGCTTGGGGAGTGGAGAAACCTCTTTTTGAAGAATAATACTTTCTTGAGGCTATGGGAAGTTTTCATTGGGAGAGTTTATGTACAAAATGTTCAGGGGCCCAAGCATATATTCTAAGATTCTATGACTCTATGATTTTCTTTTTCAATTAGAGCATTTGCCCATCATTGCCAAGAAGCAAAACACTGAAATAATTGAATGTGCTGTGACTAACCACAGTCTACCTAATGTTCACATATGGTATTTCTGAATACCTGAAGTGATTGATAATGGTCATCCAGATGCAACAATTACCTTACCTGAGGCACAAATATTGCCTCTAAATCTAAAATGAATCTGCTCTCCTTCTCTTAATGAGAACTGCTGTGTAGGTTCTGGGGGACCACAGTAGCCCTCCTCATGGAGATTTTGAAGCTCACAGGTTACATCTTTGGATGCAGATAGCAAAACTACTATTTGATATGGGTTTTCCTTTTTCTGATACAGTATCACATTAGCCATTGTGCTGCAAAGAGCTTCTTCCAGAGCCTGGGCAAAGAGGAGAAGGTATGTGTTGTCCAAGAGGAATGAAAGGCGAAGGAGAACAAACCTGTATGAAGAAAAAAAAAAAAGGCAAGAAAATAAATATTGCTATATTAAATTGTTTTAGAAACTATCAATTTATCATAGAATAGAATAGAATAGAATAGAATAGAATAGAATAGAATAGAATAGAATAGAATAGAATAGAATAGAATAGAATAGAATAGAATTAACCAGGTTGGAAAAGACCTTCAAGATCGAGTCCAACCTATCACCCAACACTATCTAATCAACTAAACCATGGCACTAAGTTCCCCATCCAGTCTCTTCCTAAACACCTCCAGGGATGGTGACTCCACCACCTCCCTGGGCAGCCCAATGGCAAATCACTCTTTCTGTGAAGGATTTCTCCCTAACATCCAGCTTAAACCTCCAATGGTGCAGCTTGAGACTGTGTCCTCTCGTTCTGGTGCTGGTTACTGGGAGCAGAGACCAAGCCCCACCTGGCTACAACCTCCCTTCAGGTAGTTGTAGACAGCAATAAGGTCTCCCTTGAGCCTCCTCTTCTCCAGGCTAAGCAACCCCAGCTCCCTCAGCCTCTCCTCATAGGGCTTGTGCTCCAGACCTTTCACTTTGTTGCCCTTCTCTGGACACATCCCAGCATCTCAACATCTTTATGCAAAGTAACACAAGCCTTGGCCTCCAGTGAACCTTTTACTACCTCCTTTTCATTCTTGATTTCCAGCACAAGAAAGGCTGGTAATTTTCCTGCTTCTGTACAGTGTATTGACTCTTTTTCTCTTTGTGCACACCAATTTTAGATGAAAATAAGAGAATATTTCCTAATTAGAAATCCCCATAAATATTATGGCTTTGTAGTTAGAGAGCCTAATCAGATTTTCAAATAAAGATTAACCTCTGCACTTCCTGTTTGAAGTTTTGTATAGATTACATTGTGCACAGTCTATAGATTACAACACATTTAAGCAAATTTGTATTTCCTGTAAGTATGAGTAGCAAATCTAAATGATCTTTTACTGCAAAGTAGAAGAAAGTGATGCTGGCAAGTTAATAATGAATAGTGGATGATTTCTTAATTCTACTCATTTCCTTTGATACAAATACTTGGAGGCAAATGTTTTTAGTAAATAAAAGCTTAATAAATTATTCATACATTACCTTTCCAAATGCTCATTTAATTGAAATGATACAAGCCCATTCCTTACATACTGGATAATAACATCATCAAACACCTTCCACCCTTCTTCTTTGTTTCTGTGACCTAACAATTTCAAAGTATCACTGAGATTGCCCCCATTTCTTTGCACAGAAGCACTCAAAGCCCTGGTGGAAAAAAAAAGGAAACAGACAATGAAAAATAAGTCCTGCAGGAAGAGTAAGTTTGCATTTGTAGCTCTGCTTTCCCTCCTGCTTTCCTTGATGACAGCATGTGTTTTTTTCCCACCTTGCTGAAAATCTGCATTTGGAACTACACGCATAGAATCATAGAATCAACCAGGTTGGGAAAGACCTCAGAGATCATCAAGTCCAACACTCCTCAGTATGTAAATGATACAATTATTAAGACATTAAAAAAAAATTCTCTCAGTTCTCCAGAAATAAAATAAGTGGGGGGAGGGAAAGGAAAAAAGAAAGGTTTCTATGAACATTAATGTTGTTTAATCTGTTATTTAATATCACTCACAGTAATTATTATGGGTTCTCTTTCAGTCATTCACCAAGGTTTAGAATCTCTAGAAGCAAATACCTGAATAGAACCCCAACAACCCATTTTTTTTCTTCCAGGTGGAGGGGTTTGGAGCACAAACCCCATGAGGAGAGGCTGAGGGAGCTGGGGTTGCTTAGCCTGGAGAAGAGGAGGCTCAGGGGAGACCATATTGCTGTCTACAACTACCTGAAGGGAGGTTGTAGACAGGCAGAGGTTGGTCTCTTCTCCCAGGCAACCAGCACCAGAATGAGAGGACACAGTCTCAAGCTGCACCAGGGGAGGTTTAGACTGGATGTTAGGGAGAAATTCTTCATAGAGAGAGTGATTGCCCATTGGAATGGGCTGCCTGGGCAGGTGGTGGAGCCGCCATCATTGCGTTTTTTAGGAGGAGACCTGATGGGGTGCTTGGTGCCATGGTTTAGTTGGTGTTGGGTGGTGGGTTGGACACGATGATCTTGAAGGTCTCTACCAACCTGGTTCATTCTATTCTATTCTATTCTATTCTATTCTATTCTATTCTATTCTATTCTATTCTACTCTATTCTTCAATAATGACGAAGGAATTTAGCAAAGCAGGCATGACTGCTATCCATTATCTCTTTCAACAGAGAAAATACAAGAAGGCTCTCTTGAAATCAGGTGATTATGCTCATAACATACTCAGAATCAAGTAACTGTGACATGGTATGCTCTGGATAATTTATTCTAATGACTGAATTTATTTTAATGAGCATAAGGTCACAGTTTGGACTTGATGATCTTTGAGGTCTTTTCCAACCTTGTTGATTCAATACAATACAATACAATACAATACAATACAATACAATACAATACAATACAATACACCAGGTTGGAAGAGACCTTCAAGAGCATCGCGTCCAACCCATCAACCAATCCAACCCACAAGGGTGTTTTTTACAGAGGCCCATCACTCCATTGTCACCCACACCTCTCCTTATCAATTTTTTGACAGTGGATTGTGGATAACCCATTCACCTCAAATTCAGACCCTATATACAACCCAACAAATTAAATACTCCAGACATGGACAGGGATATCTTTTACTAGACCAGATTGCTCAAGGCCTCGGTCAGCCTGGTCTTAAACACTTCCAAAGTTTGAGGCATTCACAACTTCTTTGAGCAACCTGTTCCCGTGTCCCACCACCCTCCTAGTAAAGAACTTATTTCTAATGTCCAATCTAAATCTACCCTTCTCTAGCTTAAAACCATTGCTCTTCATCCTATCACTGCATGCCATTATGAAGTCTGTCTCCAGCTCTCTCCTGCAGCCCTCTTCATGTACTGGAAGGCTGCTATAAGGTGTCCCTGGAGCTTTCTCTTCTCCAGGCTGAACACCCCCAACTTTCTCAGCTTGTCCTCATAGTAGAGGTGCTCCAGTCCTCTGATCATCTTTGTGACCCTCTTCTGGACCTTCTCCAACAAACTCACATCCCTCTTGTGTTTCATCCTTGCTTCTGATAGAAAGATAATGTGCATGTATAAAGATTACACATCAAATGCTGTATGAAGTTCCCAGCTGAAGCTGTAGTATAAGAATTGTGGGGATGTGCTTGTAACAATGCTTCTAGGTATAAGGAACTACCACATTTTGAATACAAAGAAATTTTTACTTAGCAACTCTTTAAATTAATTAATTCATTCATTCATTTTGATGTTTTGACAGCACTGAATCTGTGGTGAAGTTGTTCTTACCGAGGCTGGTATGCTGCAGCAACCCTCTTTACTGCAGCACTGATGGCTCTTGTGTGTTCTGTTTCATCTCCTTGTCTCTTTTTGTCTGGGTTTGAAGGACAGGGTAGAGTAATAGTCACTGGGTTGTTAAATGGTTGGGCTGAAGGATGCTGGACATAAACCAGTGCACTAGTAGATATCACTGAGTGGAACATATCATGTCTTGCTTTCAATGTCGAAAGCAATGATGGTTCAATTGGCTGAATCTAAAGGTAGAAAGCAATTGTAGAATTAATTTGTAGATGAATAAACCTCTTAACATGCCTGAATTTTTACAAATCCCAGGCACAAATCCAGGCTGGGCAGTGACTGGCTGGAGAGCAGCCCTGAGGAGAGAGACTTGGGGGTGCTGGTGGATGAGAAGCTCAACATGAGCTCTCAATGTGCACCTGCAGCCTGGAAAGCCAATCAGATCCTGGGCTGCATCAGGAGAAGTGTGACCAGCAGGTCAAGGGAGGTGATTCTCCCCCTCTACTCAGCTCTGGTGAGACCCCACCTGGAGTACTGCGTCCAGTTCTGGAGCCCCTATTACAGGAGGGATGTGGACGTGCTGGAGTGTGTCCAGAGAAGGGCCACGAGGATGATCAGAGGGGCTGGAGCACCTCTCCTATGAGGACAGACTGAAGGAGTTGGGGCTGTTCAGTCTGGAGAAGAGAAGGCTCCCAGGTGACCTCATTTTGGCCTTCCAGTATCTGAAGGGGGCCTACAGGAAGGCTGGAGAGGGACTTCTCAGGCTATCAGGTAGTGATAGGACTAGGGGGAACGGAATGAAGCTGGAAATAGGGAGATTCAGGCTAGATGTGAGGAAGAAGTTCTTCACCATGAGAGTGGTGAAGCCCTGGAATGGGTTGTCCAGGGAGGTGGTTGAAGCCCAGTCCCTGGAGGTGTTTAAGTCTAGGCTGGACGAGGCTCTGGCCAGCCTGATCTAGTGTGGGGTGTCCCTGCCCATGGCAGAGGGGGGTGGAACTAGATGATCCTTGTGGTCCCTTCCAACCCTGACTGATTCTATGATTCTATGATTCTAAATCCATTTGTTTTGTGGAATTGGACTATCACAGAAGTTTTAGATTTCAGGAACAACCTTATCAATATATCAAGATTTTACACAAAGCACAATCAAGTGCTTGGACATCACCCCAAACCTTCAACCTTTATTGACTAGAATATTTTGATTGTTCTTTTACAGATTTTGATAATATTCTAAGATATTTTTTTTCTCTTTTATGTTTTTTTTTTTAATTTATTTGTGATTTTGGGGTGTTTGGTGTTGATTTTTGTTTGTTGTTTTTTTCTACTGTTGATTTTAGCTATTCTTTACCTCAGAATCAATGTTTTCATGGAGGAAGGGAGGAGCATGTTGTAACTGAGGCAAATTTGGAGATTATTCTCACCATAAGACTAAGAGGGGACAAAACCTTCCATTGCACTGCTTGCTGCAAATGATGAATCACAGAATCATGGAATGGTAGGGATTGGAAGGGACCTTTGGAAATCATCAAGCCCAATCTTCCTGCCAAAGCAGGTTCACCTAAAGAAGGGCACATAGGAACATGTTCAAGCAAGTTTTGAATGCCTCCAGAGACAGGGACTCCACCAGCTCTCTAGGCAGCCTGTTCCAGAGCCCATTATCCCATGTCTTGCCATGGGGCACCACAAAAAAGGACTGGTCACATTCTCCTGACACTCACACTTGAAGTATTGATAAGCATCTATGAGGTCACTCCCTTGGTCTCCGCTATTCTAAAGCAAAATGACCCAACTCTCTCAGTCATTCTTTGTAAGAGACATGTTCCTGTCCTCTTATCATTTTGCATTCCTTTGTCGTACCTCTCCAACAAGTCCCTGTCCTTCTTGAACTGGGGAGCCCAGAACTGGACACAACATTCCAGATGTGGCCTCACTAAGGCAGAATGGAAGTCAGGTGAACAAAAAAATGTTTCTTTAACTTAAACACTGGGCCACGCAGCTGAAGTTTGGAGTTGATGCTTACGTCAGTACTGAAACCAACCGCATTTTCTGAAGTTCATCAAAGCTAGATGGTTCTTTTCAGCTAGAGGTGATGGTTTTGCTGTCACTGATGGTTCTTCTTTTTACCTTGAGATGCCATTGCCTACTGACGACATTATGTGGTTTAAAGAAAGTTGACAGGAAACCATTTGGTGTGTTTACAGGATGTGGAGCTGCAACCACTTTTCACAGATTTCTAATAGTGGAACAGGTTGGCTTTTAACATTATTGGCATCCGTGCTTCAGAAATGATCAGATAAGAGACCTATGGAACAAGTATTGCGTATTTCGAGCTCACCTTTAACTGCATGGGTGCTGGAGAACTGAATGTTTCTGGATGATAACAGAAAGAGATCCTAGGATCCACACTCAGCTTTTGTGAGAGTCCTGCCTCTGGAACAGTAAATGCTTCTTTCTTGAAACATGACAACACAGAAAATACACCCAGCTGGTAAACTGTCACTTCTGCAAAGGTTTTCTGCATAAAAAGAATGCAGGGTTAGAGTACACTGGAGGGAAAGGAAGCTGTGCTCTGCACCGGGTTAGCATTTTGAGAAGGCAACATTATTTATAGAGCAAGGTGTGAAATGAAAATAAATTGTGTGTTATTGCCATCTAGATGCCCACTTATCTGGCGATCTCTGGTCATCATCTGATGTCATTAATATTCCAGTGCTTGACTGGGGTGAAATAAAACAAGCTTATAAACTGGGTGATGAATGTGGCCCAATGCAATTCTTTGCATTTAAAGAAAAAGAGCCATCTTGTGTTTCTTTGAGATGGAGTTTGGACAGGATTGTGTTACTTCTCTGTGGTCTGAATGCAAAATCATTCCCCTTAATCTTTTAATTTTACCAAAAATGGCAATGTATTGCACTTGTTTACAAAAATCATGAAGTCCATCATTAGTATTGCGGGATCAAACACCTCTGTCATTAGTATTGTGGGATCAAAGACTTGCTTTAAAGTCCTTGTAAAACACTAAATTTGAAATAGAATTAGGTCTTGAGATAGTAAGAAAACAAGTTTAATTTAACCCTACATTGTGAGCAATAGGGGTTAATAATTACAGTTTTACTTCTAACTCCACAGAGGCTTAACTGGTAAACTGGAATGATGTTTCTTGCAATGCTTAAAGAAGAGGTTACCAACCTTATGGCTTCCCTGGTGCCTTTCCAAAGAAAGAGGAGTTAAGTAGTTGGATTGAAAGTTCACATCAGTCACCTTCACCATGATCTCTCGATAATTTCCTCTGAAGCATGAGGTAAATGGGATTGCAATGCTGATAGGGAAAGGAATTGTTTTCTCACAATCAGAGCATTCAATACTGATGATGTTGCTGACCAGCTCCTCAGAATCCTCCACCACCAAGGAACTAGTGTCATTGACTATCTTACACTTCAGGTTCTCCAAAGCAGCTGCAGGGGCTTTAACAAAACAAGCCACTTCACATTGATTCTTATTACTCTCTTCCACTAGAAATCTGGTGAAAAAAGAGTGTAAAATAGAATAGAATTAGAATTAGAATAGAATAGAATAGAATTTACCAGGTTGGAAAAGACCTTTGAAATCATCGAGTCCAACTTATCACCCAACACCATCTAACCAACTAAACCATGGCACCAAGCACCCCATCCAGTCTCTTCCTAAACACCTCCAGTGATGGTGACTCCACCACCTCCCTGGGCAGCACATTCCAATGGCCAATCACTCTTTCCATGAAGAACTTCTTCCTAACATCCAGCCTAAACTTCCCCTGGTGCAGCTTGAGACTGTGTCCTGTTATTATTTGTATTTTGCTTGGGGTAGTGTCTTAGATTTTTAATGAATGATGTACTACATCATAGCATAAGCAGATCATCCATAAAACCATGCTTCTGAATAGATGGGAAAAGCTTGAAAATGTCATGTTTAATCTATTTCAGAAGAGTCTACAAATTGTTATAAAACTGACCCATTGCAGTCCTTTCCTACTGATTTCCAGCAATTTGGGAAGTACTGACTTCACTGGCTGTGACTCAATGCCTCTCTGATAAAAAAAGGAAACAATTATGCAAAGAAATAGGAAGTTATAGTTTACTTTATATCAAATTGAAGGTCTTCATTGCTTGTGCTTAAGTTGTAAACTGCTGTTTTATGCATGGCCAGCAGCTGTCCAATAAATGCTTACTGAGTTTCTGGGCCCACAGATGTTTATACACATGCTAATGAGCAATATTTATGTACATCTGTTACTAAAAAGAAGAATATGTGCTTACTCTTTGTTCATCCAGTGCCTAGATTTTTGTACTTCTTCTGAATCGTTTGAAGAAGAATTCACAGTGGTAACATCACCTGTTTCTGCTGAAGCTGTGAAGGTAATTTGGTCGTTCCTACAAATCTCAGGATTTGTTTCCATTTTACTGTCTTCAGTTTGCTCTTCACTTTCTATCCTTTTTGAAGATTCTTTGACTATTGCTTTTTTATCCTGTTCTGAAAGATTCTGGACAGTTCTGTCATAAATGACTTCCAGTGTCTCAGACAGATTGCCTTCCCCACTGCTTGTAAGAGCACGCTGAAAAGCCAGTTCTGGAGAATTTTTAGTAGCAGAGCTACCTTCACGAACTTTATTCTTCCTATTGCAATCTTTTTTCTCCGCAACAGAGTTGTGTTCACCATCTTTCTTTTTCATTGGAGGTTCTCTGCCGATGTCCTGTTCTCCAGCAGATGTGTTTTCAGCTGATGATGCCACAACATCTATTTCCACAGTTTTAGTTTCAGTTTTCTGGATTTCATTAACATTCTGACTTTCTGTGTTGTTCAGTGAAGGATTTCCTTGGGATCGTTGACTGGGACTAGATGATGCTCGCACAGGCCCTGTTACTTCTCCTTCAGAGCAACACACAGCTGTTTCTCTAGAAGCATTTTGAGCATTCTGGATCTGGGAGCCACCATCTTGTCTGCAATTAGCAGCATAAAGTTTATTTTCTGCCTCTTGAAGGTATGAGACCGTATTAATGAAATAATCCTTCACTTTCTGCAGACAGTCTTTCATTCTGCTGTACTCTGAGGCAAAAAAACCAAGTAAACAGTTGAATTTTGCTATGAAATCTAGCCAAAATGTGAACACTCTTAGGCACATACTGAATGAATTCCTTCCAGTTCCATAGTGCTATTCAATAGACAAAACACAATATATTTCCTGGCTTCTATCTCATATTTTTGCACTCACTGCTATTCAGTTTGATTCAGTTTCCGAAGAACTGAATACAGGCAAGTACATTTGTGTACATGTCCAAATGTCTGTTGAGAAAGTACTGCTGTGACAACCTTAATGCCCACCTTTCTAATGATCAGACACTAGATATATGCTTGGTGACATTCAGTCTAAAGCATGCAATTAGTAAATAATAGTCAAATGAATTTGGCAAATAATTGTCAGGTCAATTTGGGAAGAGATTTAGATCTAAGCATTAACTATATGTATTTCCTAACATTGAATCCTGCAAGATTCTAACACGTGTCTCTAACAAAGCTCTTCTCCCCAGTAACAAGAGATGGGGCAGGAAGAAATGGCCTCAAGTTGCCCCAGGGGAGGTTTAGGCTGATTGTTAGAAGAAACTTATTGACTGAGAGGCTTCTCAAACACTGGAATAGGATCCCAAGAGAGGTGGTTGAATCTCCATCTTTGGCGGTGTTTAAAAGCCACAGTGGTATGGTGCTGAGGGACATGGTTTAGCCCCAGATTTGGTAGAGTTAGGTAAGGGTTGGACTTCATGATCTAAAAGGTTTTTTCTACACATAACAATTCTGTGATTCCGTTATATGATTCAGTAGAAGATGCTTAGCAGCTTTGAATTTTTGCTATAATCAAGAGAGGATAACACAAAAACACCAGCAGATATACAACATTAAAGTTCACCAGTTGTGGCCTGCAGTTATAGGAATTGTTGAGGCTGCTGTTGCATATAACTAAAAACACTTGGTGCAGAAGAACAGGGAACTGCCTGAAAGTGTCCAGTGCAGAGAAACAGAGGTGATTAAGGGAGAGAAACATCTCCCATATGAGAAAAGGCTGAGGGAGCTGGGTCTCTTCAGCTTGGAGAAGAGGAGACTGAGGGATGACCTCATTCATGTTTATAAATAGGAGGTTCCATGTAAACATAAAGAGAAACTTTTTCACTGTGAACATGACAGAACACTGAACAGGCTGCCCAGAGACGTTCTGAAGTCTTTCTCTGGAGACATTCTAAACCTGCCTGGATCACCTGCTCTGGGTGATTCTGGTCTGGCAGGGGAGTTGGATTATATGATCTTTCAGGGTCCCTTTCAACCCCTAATATTATGTGATTCTGTGAAGATTGCACAAAAATCACACAGTCACAGGCTCATAGGATGTTAGGGGTTGGAAGGGAGCTCCAAAGATCATCGAGTCCAACTCCTCTGCCAGAGCAGGACCATAGAACCTATTGCATGTTGCACAGGAATGCCTCCAGATGGGTCTTGAAAGTCTCCAGAGAAGGAGAATGTACCATTCATGTAAGGTTTTACCCTATTTAACCTATTTATTTTATGATCCTTCCTTTTTCTTATCGTACATCATTTCTTGGAAGTACTTCCACATGTTCTCTCTAAGGATTCCAGATGTGCTTCTTTCAGCACTCCCCCACCCTTGTGCTGTCAATCTCTACAACTAGAACTTTGTCTTCATTAGTTAGATTTATGGCAAAGCTCTTAGAAAACTTCTTGTTTGTTTCTGTTTGCTGCTGTGATATCCTGGAAAGTTTTGTTTGGCAGGTTAAATCCAGTGCAAGTCAATAGAAATAAGAAACTTGTAGAGAGCGAAACACAGGATGGTGGCTCTGCACTTAACAAAGGACAGAGGCACACAGGGGAAGAACAATTGGAAAAGCTGATACAAGATTTACAGGAAATCACTGGCTTGGCTTCACTTCTTTCAATAATGTCATGTGTGGCAAATCAATATCTCAAGGTTTTGACCTCAGAAAATAATTCTGTAGAGTAAAATTGTCATCACTCATCAATGTGCCTGTCCATGTAACATCAATTTGTGATGTTATATCACTTAGAGAGGCTTTTCACTTTCATCTCTATTTGCATTGCTTAATTTAAACCTACAAAGACAATAGTTCAGAACAAAGAGGGTTTTTTTTTCTTCTTGTTGAACCCAGTCTGAAAACTATTCATTTGCAATACTTTCTCAGGTCTGGAATGACTTGTTCTTGGATATTGATTTTGACTATATTTGGAAAAATAGTTAAAAAAAAAATTACAAAACCCAACAACAATAAAACACCAAAAAAAACAATTCAAAACCAAAACCCCAATACAAACACAAAAAAAGGAGCAGACAAACAATGATACTTTAAATATATACATATTTTTTCCAGTCGTAGTTCAAAGAAAAATAAGTTTGCCTGCTGGCTTGCCAGGGGCACTTTTATAACTGTGAAGCAGTTCTAAATAGTTTTAACAAAAGAATTGGAAATAGAATCATAGATTGGTTTTGGTTGAAAAAGACCTTTAAGCTCATCGAGTCCAAACTTTAAAATAACAGTTTTGTTTGCACAGGAGGTTGTTCTGAGACCCTCACTCCAAGAAAGACATTGAAAGTCTGGAGCACATCCAGAGGACAGTGAAGCTGGTGAATGAGAAGAAATAATAGTCCAGTAATAGTAATAGTAATAGTAATAGTAATAGTAGTAGTAATAGTAATAGTAATAGTAATAGTAATAGTAATAGTAATAGTAATAGTAATAGTAATAGTAATAGTAATAGTCCAGTTCTGGGCCCCTCAGTTTAGGAAGGACATCGAGACTCTTGAACGTGTCCAGAGAAGGGCAACAAGGCTGGGGAGAAGCCTTGAGCACAAGCCCTATGAGGAGAGGCTGAGGGAGCTGGGGTTGCTTAGCCTGGAGAAGAGGAGGCTCAGGGGAGACCTTCTTGCTGTCTACAACTACCTGAAGGGTGGTTGTAGCCAGGAAGGGGTTGGTCTCTTCTCTCTAGCAACCAGCACCAGAACAAGAGGACACAGTCTCAAGCTGCGCCAGGGGAAGTTTAGGCTCGAGGTGAGGAGAAAGTTCTTCACCGAGAGAGTGATTCGCCATTGGAATGGGCTGCCCGGGGAGGTGGTGGAGTCGCCGTCCCTGGAGTTGTTCAAGAAGGGATTGGGCGTGGCACTTGGTGCCATGGTCTAGTCATGAGGTCTGTGGTTACAGGTTGGACTTGATGATCTTTGAGGTCTCTTCCAACCTTGGTGATACTGTGATACTGTGAAATGGCTTCAAGTTGCACTAGGGGAGACTTAGGTTGGATATCAGGAAAACTTTCTTTGAAACACTTGTCTGAAACACTTGTACAGGCTGCCCAGGGAGGTGGTGGAGTCACCATCCCTGCAGGTGTTCAAGAAATGTGTGGACGTGCCACTTGACATGGTGTAATGGGCATGGTGTGGTGTTGGGTTGATGGCTGGATTTGATTATTTTAGAGGTCTTTTCCAATCTTAATGATTCTGTGATCCATAACTTATTCTGGTATCTCTTGTTACAACTTTTCAGTTCACAGACTCATTTGCTGTTTGGTGAGTTGGTGGTTTGATTTGTTTTATTTTTGTTGTGGGGTGGTTTTTTGTTTTGTGTTGATTGGGTTTTTTTTGTTGTTGTTTGTTTCTGTTGTTTCAGGTTTTTTTTTCTTTGTAAACTCATAATATATTTTTCTTTTTCCCCTCTGAAGCAATCTAAAGAATAACATCAGTATGTTGCTCCTTTGTTTGAAGTGGAGTCATCAATCACTTTTTTATATTTAATTTCTCTCTATTGTGCTTCTTGAGAGGAGAAGGAGGTAAAGGAGTTGAGAATGAAGGAGCAAAGGTGAGTCTGGCAAAAGGAGGGGTGGGGTAAAGATATTGTTTAAAATTTTGGCCTTTGTTTCTCACTATCCAATTGGCAATAAATGAAATTAATTTTTACTTTCAGTCAGTTTTGCCTACAGTGGTAAGCATTAAGTGATTTCTTTTTCTTTATATCAACATATGAGCTATTCCGTCCTGTTGAGGATGGGGAACAAGATGCTGGGTGAGCACCTTGGACCTGGCTAAGATGAACCCACCAAAGTAAAAGATACATAAACCTTAGAAACAATTCTCTTTAGTTATGTTTCTCACATAATGAGAATTATGAGTCTTATATTGAATCACATGTAACAGACTTGAAAACAGTGAGATGCAACTGTTGAAATATGAATTATTTTGGGGTAATCATAGAATCATTAAGGTTGGAAAATACTTCTAAGATCATCAACACCAACCTTCTACCCAACACCTCCATGACTACTAGATCATGTCCCAAAGTGCCACAGCTACTCGTTTTTTGAACACCTCCAGGGATGGTGACCACCACTGTCCTCAGCAGCCTGTTCTAATGTGTCACTGCTCTGGTACTGAAATACTAACAAATGGAAAGTAAGATGCCCCAGCATCATCACACAGAAGAATTTAGCCACCAGTATACCCAGTCTATTTTCCCTACAGGTAAATCCCTCCATACTTGCCTGGACTTGAAGTCAGTTCCTTGTGCTTGTCATGGAGAGCGGTCAGCAAGTGGCAGACATCTTGAATACTCTCTGTAAGGTTCTGCAGCTCCTGACTGAGAGATCTGCTCAGCTCTTTTGTTAAAGAGCTCAGTCTAAGCACATATTCCATTATACCTTCATTATCCAGGTCACTTTTCTGAAGCGCATCCCTTGATAGCAACTTCACCTGCAAGATTTTTGCCAGGAGTTGGTCTGTTTTGCCTGCAGGTGTAATCTTACCTTCAGCCATTTCCATTTTATGTTCAGAATATGCTGCTACACTGCTGAAACACTTCCACAAGTTGCTGTCCTTGGTTCAGACTACTACACTGTTTGGTGTTTGTAGCCTAAAGAGTGTTTTCGCAAGCGCTGTATTGCATGCACGCTGACAAGTTGAAGTCTAGCTCAGGAACTTTGAGTTGATGTTGACTGTTGAGAAGTTACTAGGTGACAGACAGGAGTGGTTCTCCTGTAACTATGGACAAGCTTTGCCAAGAGATGCCAACATACACCGTGCACCTTTAAGGGAACTTGTGCAACTCAGCTATGTAGCAGTGGCTTAAATTTCAGGAGCTCTGAGTAATTTCTTACTTCAGTGGTTGTAAATGATCCATACCCATGAAATCAAGCTCAGCTGTGAATTCATCATTATGTAGTCACCAACAATAAGGAAATGTTTTCATTTTGAACTAACATTAAATGTTGTTGGCCACTTGACACCGTTTTCTGACACATTTGTTGCTCAGAGGCATCAAACAGGAGGGACAGGTCCCAGCCGCTATCCATTCTGGATGACGCATTTGAATTACATGTAGATTTCAGCAGTACAAGGATCTACAAATCTCATTTTGTGATAGCAAAACTATTTATTAGCAACAGACACAGTAAGGGTGGTGGAGCATGGGTACAGTTTGTCCAGTGAGGTTATGGAGACTCCCTCTCTGGAGACTGGACATGTTCCTGTGTGGCCTGCCATAGGTGAACCTGTTTTGGAAAGGTACTTGGACTAGCTGATCTCTGGAGGTCCCTTCCAACCTGTGACATTCTGTGGTTCTGTGACTTTTAAAAAAACTTTTCTTCAGCAAGTGAAATTTGAGTACTGATACCTCAGTGATAATCTTTGCAGTGATTTAGTGTGGTAAATAGGACCAAAGAAGTGAGTGTCCCCTGGATGCAGCACTGGTGAGGCCTCACTTTGAGTACTGGGTTCAGTTTTGGAATCCTCACTATGTGGACATTGAGCTGCTGGAGTATGTCCAGAGAAGGACAAGGAAGGTGAAGGCTCTGGAGAACAGGTCTGGTGAGGAGCGGCTGAGGGAACTGCAGAAAGGAGGCTGAGGGGAGATCTTCTTGCTTCCTATAACTACCTGGAAGGAGGTTGGAGTGGGGTGCGAGCTGGTCTCTTCTCTCTAGTCACAAGTGATAGTTAGAGAGGAAACAACATCAGGGGAAGTCTGGGCTGGGTATCTGGGTAATTTCTTGAGTGGAACAGGCTCCTCAGGGAGGTGGTTGAATCCCCATCTCTGGAGGGGTTTAAAAGTGGTAGACATGTGGTGCTGAGGAACATGGTTTAGCAGCAGCCTTGTCAGAATTAGATAATAGTTGGACTTGATGATCTTTTCCAGCCAAAATGATTCTCATTCTGATTTCCATTTCACCCAGCAAGAAAAGAAGTTTCACCAGGACAGCAATGAAAACTGTTGAAGGAACAGCAATAAAATTCTCTCTGTGATGCTAATTCAGGCCTGAAACCCTGAATATCAGAGTTCAGTACCGGGCTAAATCTGAACTGTATCACATACACCAAAATATTTTATAGGCTATGAAATGTATTAGAAAAATCGTTGGTACAGTGGCTTTCCTACTAAACATTCCTTTTTATAGCCCATGATAAATATAATTAATGCAGCTTTAAATAGCAATTAAAATGGGGCTGAAAACTGCATCTAAGCATTGCAAGAACTACTAAGGTAATGTCAGCAGTGCTTTGAAGATGTAAAGCACTGTATAAATGTTAAAATAACAATGAAAGATATAAAGTGTCTTTAATCAAATGTAGGAGCTGAAACCAGCTGTAATTATTACATTCAAAAGGAAATTTCATTTTGACTCATTAGAGCTAGCTTGATCACACTGAAAGTTAACACAAAAAGGTATGTGAGTCGTTAACCTGTTTACTGTTTTGGATGGTCCAGCATCTTCACATTTTCCCAAAATATTCCTAGTAAAGCAGGAACTCTGAAAAGGACACAGATATTCATGAACAGGAAGTGGAAAATGTCATCTTCCTATCCAAAATTTTTGGGATATGTAAGTGAAAGCGAAGAAAGAAATAAAAGGCAGGAATAATGCATTTTTCTGTATTGACTGTATAGTGTTGCACAGACAGCTTCCCAGTATGAATCCATATTGTTGCCCTAACCACAATACAGCTGGATTCATCATCTTGGGTTGGAAGAGACCTTCAAAATCATCTGGTTCCGACCCCCTGTCATGGGCAGGGACACATCCCACTAGATCAGCTTGCTCAAGGCTCTGTTCAAGCTGGCTGTCAATACTTCCAGGCTTGGAGCCTCCACATCTTCTCTGGACGACCTGTTCCAGTGCCTCACCACCTTTATGGGGATGATTTTCTTCCTATTGTCTAATTTAAATCCATCTTCCAGTTTGAAGCCGTTAAGCCTCATCCTGTGACTTGCACACCTTTGTCAAAAATCTCTCTCCAGCTCTCCTGTACCCTCCTTCCAAAACTGCCAGGCTGCCAGAAGGTCTCCCCAGAGCCTTCTCTTCTCCAGACTGAACAATCCTAACTGTTTCAGCCTGTCTCCACAGAAGAGGTGCTCCAGCCCTCTGATCTTCTTTGTGGGCCTCCTCTGGAGTCACTCTGACAGCACCATATTCTTTATTATGTTGTCTCCAGAGCTTGGTATTACTACTCCACTCAGTAGAGTGGAGTAGAGGGACGGAATCCCATCCTTTGACCTGCTGCCTATGCTTTTTGATGCAGCCACTTAACTGAGAAAGAACCAGGTCACAGAATCACAGAATCACCAAGGCTGGAAGAGACCTCAAAGATCATCAAGTCCAACCTGTCACCACAGACCTCGTGGCTAAACCATGGCACCGAGGGCCACATCCAATCCCCTTTTGAACACCTTCAGGGACGGTGACTCTACCACCTCCCTGGGCAGCACATTCCAATGGTGAATGACTCTTTCAGTGAAGAACTTTCTCCTCACCTCGAGCCTAAACTTCCCTTGGTGCAGCTTTGAGACCAGGTCGATAGGAGTAAGATGAAGACACTGCTTACCATGTTTACCATTCCACATGGACACCAGCTGGTTACCCTTGCAGTAAGGGACTCACATGAAAAGATACATGGGTGTCCTATGCCTGGGCAGGTAATATAATTACAAGGAAGAAAATTAAAGCAATTGAGAGACAGAGTGTGAAAGAATGTAGGTGTAGAATAGTGACTAGATTGTATCTTTTCAGGTCCTGGGTGGTTTTAGAACTGTGTAGTTATCCTCAGAGTTCACTTCTACACTGAATTTTGCCTTTCTAAAGAGCAATCATATTCTTCAGGAAAAAAAAAAAAAGTGGAAAACTGACTCTCTGCTTGATTTGAAAACAATTTCTCTTTCTGGGTTACTTTTAATTGTGTTTTCTAAATACTTGAACAGACCTGTAAAAGAAAGGAGAGCTTTCACATCCATGTCAAATTGTAGCCTTGAATGTAGGAAGAACAAAACATCAAAATGAGAAAAATAGGGATCAAATTGTACTTTTAAATTAAGTTACCATGTAGCAGCTACATTGTTTTCAGAATTCCTTAACACTGTTGCAGAGCTGATAAGAAAGGAAAGGGACTTTGCTCTGTGAGGAAAAGAGATTAGACTGCGTGATGCAGACCCAGTAAATCCTATCTTTATGCTCTGAGTATAATGCAAAGTTCAGTAGTTGACAATAAATGATTTTTTGATCTATTCACATTTGAAAACATGCATAATGAGTGTTCCTCCTCTCTCTGGTATTCTGAAGCTCAAGTGAGAAAAACTGTAAGGAAAACAAAGAAAACAAAGAAAGTGCCATAGAAACTCTATTATATGCTCATGTGTATGGTTCATTTAGCAATACACCAGAGTGACCAGTGCTGGCTGTTTTGAAGTCATAATCCCCCTGAAATACATAATCATGACATAGGATGGTTAGAAAAGGTCTCTCTCTCCGATCACAGTTGCAGTAGTTGACATCAAGCCATCTTCATTCTGAATCAGGGTTATGAGCCTCACCTTAGGAAAGGCAGAGCGTAGGAGGGCAAAATCCCAGGGTGGGGCCACCTATGTGCCTAAGTTCATTTAAAGGCAGTGTGGTGGTGTTGGCCTGAATTTGCCATTTGTTAGCTTCTGTGGAGATTTCAGGTGAGCTGTGTTTAGGAAACAAGCCATGCTCAGCTGTGCTGGGGCAGAACTAGCACACAGGAGCAGGGTGCTAACTGTTATTCTCAATTCAGAGCCAAATCTATGCCAAACTGGCACAACAGCTCTTGGTTATCTTTGTGATCTGGGGCAGTGGGAAAAGGCAGCTAATATTCTTTATGTGACCTCTTTCAGTTTAATTGCTGATAACTCTTTGTAAGTTGTTTGAATAATAATCCATGGGAACAAAGAATCATCTAGATACTGATCAGAGACAGAGATTGCAAACCAGGACTTTATGAGTCCTCAGCTTTGATGGGCAAGGCTCTCATTTTGGAATAATGAGGGGAATTTCTAGCCACATGCTATATAATCCTATTTACACTATAGAATCATAGAATTCTTTGAGTTGGAAAAGACCTCTAAGATCAAGTCCCAGAGTGCCATGCCTCCACATTTCTTCACCTGAACACCCACTGCCTCTGTGGGCAGCCTGTTCCAATGCCTGACCAGTCTTGCAGGAAAAGTATTTTTCCTAATATCCACTTTTAACCTCCATTCTACAGGAGATAAGCTTGATTCATCTGAAAGCCTACTCTGCCTGAAATCCATCTTGACCTGTGGTGTGCATTTCCTTTGATGAAAGAAATACTTCTACTGCTGCTTCTCTTGGAGTGGAGTTCCTTACAGGTACACGAGAAGTGAGATTTGATGACAGGTGTGAAGAAGTGGTCTTTGCCCTAGCCACTGACATACCCTAAATTATTTTCATTACAGAAAATCACATGTAGTTATAGGTCTAGGGGGAATGGAATGAAGCTGGAGGTGGGGAGATTCAGGCTGGACATGAGGAGGAAGTTCTTCACCATGAGAGTGGTGAAGCCCTGGAATGGGTTGTCCAGGGAGGTGGTTGAGGCCCCGTTCCTGGAGGTGTTTAAGACCAGGCTGGCTGAGGCTCTGGCCAGCCTGATCTAGTGTGAGGTGTCCCTGCCCATGGCAGAGGGGCTGGAACTAGCTGATCCTTGTGGTCCCTTCCAACCCTGACTGATTCTATGATTCTAATGCATTGGGTTGGAAGAGACCCTCAAAGGTCATCTTGTCCAACTTCCCTGCAGTCAGCAGGGACGTGTCACATCATCACAGAATCAACCAGGTTAGAAGAGACCTCCAACTAGATCAGATTGCTAAGAGCCCCAACAAGTTTGGTTTTTCCTTCATGTTCATTTAGAGCACTGGTGGTGCACTGTAGAAATGGCAATGAATGGGTTTAGTGTGTTAATTTAAACTGGAATTGTCTTTATTTTAAAATGTCTTTCTTTTAAAGTTTGTTCCATATGAGACTGCAAAGTCTTCCAAGATTCTCAACATTCATAAATAAGCATCAGTTTTACATTGCAGTAGCTGCACAGAGTGTGTAATTTGAATTCCATACCTCTGTGCATAAAGCAAAAATGATTTAGTCAAGGTTTTGGGTCTTTCAGAGTTGTTTTTTTCCCTTTGTGCACACAAAATTGAATTATCTTGAATCAAGCCTTTGTGTGGTACATTGGCTTCCCAATTATACTGTAAGGAAAGGACAAGATTGCCACAGTGTCTCTGAAAGGTCAGAAGCTTGATTAACTGTTTACCTGGAGAAGATCCTAATTCCCACAGCCTTCTCCTTTCTCTTGTCTCATTTTATAAGATTAAATAATAACCTAATCAGAACCTTGGGGAAAAACTAATTCTTGAACAAAAAATGCCTTTTGATGTGATTAGCAATAGCATTTTGTAGTTATTAAACATGATTGATGTTGTTTTAACGTTAGTGTTTAATTATACAAGAAAAACTGTAGGCCTTCCTACCCAGTGTTGAAGTGGCACTTCTTTAATTGCTGTTTTAATTAAATTTTAGAAAGGGAGAAGCTGTAGAAACATGACATGAAAGTGTTGTTTTCACTCGGTGGCATTCCTTTTTCTGAAGACAAAGTCTCAGTTATACTGCTCTCCCCAATAATAGAGTTAAACCTTCATTGCTCTGAAGAGATACCCTTGGTACAAAGCAGTCCTTGAAGGAAATAGGAAATTTTCTGAGGAGAAGAAAGTACAAAAGAAAGTGAGAACTGTAACTGCATGGATACAGAATGGTCAGGTGTGACCATTGAGTACTGTGTCCAGTTCTGGGCCCCTCAGTTTAGGAAGGACATCGAGATTCTTGAACATGTCCAGAGAAGGGCAACAAGGCTGGTGAGAGGCCTCGAGCACAAGCCCTATGAGGAGAGGCTGAGGGAGCTGGGGTTGTTTAGCCTGGAGAAGAGGAGGCTCAGGGGCGACCTCATTGCTCTCTACAACTACCTGAAGGGTGGTTGTAGCCAGGAAGGGGTTGGTCTCTTCTCTCTAGCAACCAGCACCAGAACAAGGGGACACAGTCTCAAGCTGCAACAGGGGAAGTTTAGGCTCGAGGTGAGGAGAAAGTTCTTCACCGAGAGAGTGATTCGCCATTGGAATGGGCTGCCCGGGAGGTAGTTGAGTCACCGTCCCTGGAGTTGTTCAAGAGGGGACTGGATGTGGCACTTGGTGCCATAGTCTAGTCGTGGGGTCTGTGGTTACAGGTTGGACTCGATGATCTTCGAGGTCTCTTCCAACCTTAGTAATACTGTGATACTGTGACACTGTGACCAGTTTCTTCAGAGCTTGTAACATAAGGGGTGGCTTTTGATGAGGTTTCTGAAATGGCAATCTAATTCAAAATTCCAGGCAGAATACTTCTACTATCATAGTATCATAGAATTGTTTGGCTTGGAAGACACTTCCAAGATCACGGAGTCCAACCTTCAGCCCAAGACGACCAAAGCCATTAAACCATGTCCTGAAGTGCCATGTTCACAAGATTCTTGAATGCCTCCAGAGATGGTGATGCCAGCACCTCATTGGGCAACATATTCCAATGCCTGGCCACTCTATCAGTAAAGGAATTCATCTTAACATCCCACCTAAACATCCTTTGTTTACCTAAACCCAGGTTGCTGGTACTTCTAGTATCACCAGGTACTCCCCAGGTGGTTTGTCTACTTTGAACTTCTTTTTCTAGCATTTCACATTTGAGGCTGTTTCTCAATTTGTTATATAGAAAAGAGACAGGGAAACTATGGAAACCAAATGTGAAATGGGATGTATGTAATAGAAATTTAAGTACTGGTTACTTCTTGGCTTCTAACTTAACCTAATGACTTCACAAGAAATTATTCATGGGCAGATGGGCTATCTTCATTAGGAGTTTCTTCTAAAGTGCTATTTGTATGTGCAGTAAGCCTCCAGTTTAGTCCCTTCAATAGCATGAGAATCCCGGGGAGTGAGCCAACTATCATAAGTTGCCTGCTGTGGTTGGGCAGAAAGGAATGAGCCAAAGAGAAAAGAGAAGAGAGAGAAATTATACTGAACTATACACAATTTAAACTGTGATTGTTCTTTGGAAACGTTTTCCTCTAAAAATAGTTCTGTGATGCCTGTTAGGTTTCATTACTTTCCATACCAAATTTGCTCAAGCATCAAGCAAAATGTAAGAGGAAAGGGAGGTATCTAAGATGGTGACCTATAAAAGTAATAGCCTCTTTAAATGTGTCAGTGTGGTTTCTGTAGAATGTGAGGAGGCCACTGCTGTGTAGACAAAACCTGAATGATGTGTGATTCATTACAATTCCACAGAAAAAAAGATGAATGTGGCAAAAATTTAGCACTTTGCTCTTCAGGAGAGCTCCTCAGAGGTCTTTATTTTTGAACAAGTTTAAGAATGCTCCATCAGACTTCTCAAAGATGACAGGAAGTTATACCAAGATGATCAGGTCCCCTGAATGAAACCAATAACATAGAAAGAAAGGGAACTTACCACATGCTCTGAAGCCAAGTTTATATTCAAAAGCAACTTGAAAAACTTTAAACATAACCAGAAGGCAGAAGTGCTGAGATAAGGTCCCATATGGAGCCCAGGTAGTCTGAAAATAAGGTGTTGAAGACACCCCTCTAGACTTCCAGTGACATTTTGTGGAAAAAACCTTAAGCTGTAGCTACAGTGAGAAATTGATGGCAGGTGTTTTCAATTTCATTTATTTTTTACTTGGACAGATGCCTTTTGTTTGATGCAAGAGTTAATCTCCCTGCCTCACTACAATAAATTCACTGTTTTCATTTCCAGGCTTGTGAACTCAATTGAATCTTCCACACAGGACATGCTTTTACTTCCCATAAGCAATGAATTCAAATGAAGCAATACTGCAGTGCTACAAAAACCTCAGGTTATCTGCAGATTGAAACACATATCAATGTATATGCGTGTCTGCTGGAGGGTAGGAAGGCTCCACAGAGGGACCTGAACAGGCTGGATTGATATGCTGAGGCCAGTGGTATGAGGTTGAACAAAGCCAGGTCCTGCACTAGGGTCACAACAACCCCATGAATGCTCTGGGCTTGGGGCAGAGTGGCTGGAAACTGCTCGGCAAAGAAAGACCTGGGGATGGTGATCACCAGCTGACTGAACATGAGCCAAGAAGGTCACTAGCATCCTGGTCTGAATCAGAACGAGGGTGGCCAGCAGGACCAGGGAAATGACTGTCTCCCTGGAATCAGCACGGGGGAGGCTGCACCTTGACTACTGGGTTCAGTTTCGGGGCCATCATTGCAAGAAGGACATTGAGCTGGAGGCAACAAAGCTGGTGAACAGGTCTGGTGAGGAGCAGCCGAGGGAAGTGGGGTTGTTCAGCCTGGAGAAAAGGAGGCTCAGGGGAGACCTTCTCAGTCTCTGCTGGTCCCTGAAAGTAGGTCAGAGACAGGGGGGAGTTGGTCTCTTCTCCCTAGTAACAAGTGATAGGGCAAGAAAAAATGATCACAAGTTACACCAGCTGAGGTTTAGGATGACTATCAGAAGAAACTTCTTCACCAAAAGGGTTCTCAAAGACAGGCTCCCCAAGGAGGTGGTTGAACCCCCACCCCTGGAGGTGCTTGAAAGCCACAGAGATGTGGTGCTGAGGGGGGTGGTTACCCCCAGACTTGGTAGAGTTTAGGGAATAGTTGGCCTCAGAGATCTTAAAGATCTTTTCCAAGATAAATTACTCTCTGATTCTATGTTTCTATATGAAAGTGGAGAATCAACAACCCACAGAGCTGTACCAACAGGTTTGGGTGCTGGATCATGATAGGAGAAGGAGAAAGTCAGTCAGGAACATGCTGTATTGTGTGCTTTGGCAAAAAGCAGTAGATAGACCCTCAACTTCTTACGCTCTCCCAGGCATGTATTTTGAATTGCCCTCTTTGCAGGCTCCCCTTAAGAATGAGGTCATGTTCAATGCTTCTAGTTTACCTTAAAAGTGTCAGCCATGTGGTACAGGGAACTGTTGTAGGGTGCTTCTTGGAAATCAGACTATGAGGTCAAACTGGCTTAACAGCTCAGAGTAAAAATGTAGGCTGGCATCCAGTGAGACTTGCAGAAGTGACAGAGTTATCATGCACTGACTCACTGGCTGAGAGGAATCCCAAGGTCACATAAACAGTTGACAGCAAATGCAAAAATTAAACCTAGATAAATCTCAGCTCTTGTGCTTATTCTTAACTACAGTCCTATCATTTTCTGCCACTATCAGTAGTAGTGAAGCTGAAATCACAAAAGGCCTAGCTGTTCATGTGCTGGTTGCTTGAGATGTAGCTAACATTTCATTTCTTATTGTATTTCATAAGCTCCAAAACCCAAACACTTTTAATCTTCTCAACACCTTGAGGAGTTTGATGGACAAATTTTATTACCCCTGCTTTAAAGAGGAGCACATGAGACTGGAAAGATTGCAGAATGTCAGGTTTGGAGCTTAGACCTTGATCCTTAGTTTGGGCTGTGTTCAATAGGAATAAGTGCTATTTTTACAGTTGAGAGAGAAAGCATCTCCTTAAAAGTCACAAATAAACTCAGTTCTTCTGTGTATTTTTAGATAGCTGGCAAACTTTGTGTCAGTATCTGAGCTACTTGTAGGCCATCCAGAAAGGAACGAGTAGCAGTTTCCCTGAGTTTATCTTATCAGTTTGCTGCTTGTGGGGGGTTCTTAAACACAATAAATGTGCAGCAACTAGAACTGAGGCAGAGTTTTAAAGACATAAATATGCAAAGCTCAAAGTATTTGAAAACTGGAAGATGGTTGGCTAGTCTCAGTCAGTCATATTTCTCAATGAACAACAGAAAAATGGGTAAACATCTCCTTTGACTTATGACAAACCACACAGATGGAGTGTGGACGTTTGGGCCAAACTGATGTTCTAAGGATCAGTTTGTCTACAGTTTGGATGATATTATTTCATCTTCAGTTAAACCTAGACTTACATGGTTGTTCTCATGAAGTAGTAATACTAAAAAGGAATCATGGCAGTATCAATTACTGGAAAACAAGGTTATTTTTAAAGGATTTTGTGACCATAAATCATAGAATGGCTTATGTTGGAAGGGTCCTTAGAGATCATCTGCTCCAACTGCCCCTGCCATGGGTTGGGACACCTCTCTACTAGACTTAGTTGCTCAAGACCTCATCCAACCTGGCCTTAAATACCTACAGGGAGGGGGCACCTACAACCACTCTGGGCAACCCATTTCAGAGTCTCACCAGCCTTGTACTGAAGAACTTCTTCTTAAGATCCCATCCAAACCTACTCTCCCTCAGCTGAAAACCATTGCCCCATGTCCTGTTTCTAGACCCCTTTTGAAAAGTCTCTTTACAGGCCTCCTGTAGGTTCCCATCAGGTATCAGAAGGCAGCTACAAGGTGCCTCCAGAGTCTTCTCTTCTCCTGGCTGAATGACCCCAGCTTCCTCAGCCTATCCTCATAGCAGAGATGTTGGCTCATCTTTGTGGCCTCCTCTGGACTCACTCCAACAGTTCTGTATCCTTCTTGTGATGGGGATGCCAGAACTGGATGCAGTATTAAAGGTGGGGGTCTCACAAGAGCAAAGGGGCAGAATCACCTCTCTTGATCTGCTGGCCACACTTCTCTTGATGTAGTCCAGGGTATGGGGGCATATAAATCTGTGCTGGAGGGTAATCTTAGCATGTTCACCATGAATGATCCTTTGTATATTTTAGAGAACCAAAGACCCTAATGCCCTTCAGAGGCTATAGCATAAATCTCACAACTTTGTTTTAAGATTAACGTCTACACTGAAATGTTATCTCCACCAACTAAAAAAAAAATTACTTATCTACTTTTTTTTTTTAATGACTGTAATAGAAAGTCTCAAGGGAAGAGGAAATTGCCAGCTAATAAAATCCATGCAGTTTTCAAGCCTGTCATCAGATTTCCAAAACTCAGGAATACCAAGAAGCCACAGATCACTGTGCCTTGTGCCATATCTGAATTACATCAGAATTAGTAAGATGCAATTTCCTTTTAGATTTTGGTAAGTATCTATTTTTACCATAATAGTAGAAAGCTGCTGTTCCACGTTCTGACACAGAACTCTCTGCTGCAGATAAACCAGAGATTTAAGAGCTTGCTAAGAATCTGATCAGTTATGCTACTTCCTTTCTAACAAAGAGTAAACCAGCTTGTATGTTGGTGTGATACCGAAAACTTCCTTTAGATACACAGAAAAAGACAAGAAAAACCCCTAAAGCAGTGCGTGGTTTAAAAGTAACTTGGTGTACACTGCAATTTTTCTGGACACATTGCACACAGAAAGATGTAAATGCAACTCAGTAGGTGTTTCAGACATTGAATACTTATTTCTCCCACTCCTTGCCCCACTCTTCCCTTCAAAAAATCCCCACCACACCACCCTGAGGAAATGTTTCAGATCTTATGGTCTCCAACTGTGGTCAAAAACAAACAAACAACCACCACCCCCCCCCCCCCCAAACCCAAACCACCCCCACCAATCCCCAACTACAATTCTGGTTCATAAATTCAAAGAATGGTTTGGGTTGGAAAGAACCTTCAAGATCCTCTAGTCTCAACCCACTGCCGTGGGCAGGGACCCCTTCCACTAGACCAGATTGCTCAAAGCCCCATCCATCCTGGCCTTGAACACCTCCAGGAAGAGGTTATCCATGACTTCCTTGGACAACCTGTTGCAGTGGTTGAAACACAGTGTGTCAGTGCAGTGTCATGCTGTTTCTCTGGGGTGTGATGTTACTCCTGCACAAGTCTAAACATGCTGAAGGCAACCTCTTCTGGTGAGATCCCTGTGAGACTGACATCTATGGTCAAGACAGACACTGAGGAGACCATTATCTGTAGTCTCTGCTGTTCATCCCACCTACATGAGTCTGCTGGAAGAGAAAGAAAGGTAGACTTTCTAGGAGGACTTGGGAATTTCTTGACAGAGAGATCAAGGGTATTAATGAATGACCACAACTTCAGACCTGCAGGGGCAAAAAAAAAAAAAAAAAGCCAAACCCCACAACAAAGCAGCCCCAAACACTCTACTTACAGGGAGGGCAGGTCTTTTGTTGTTTACAAAACCCAAATATTTCAAGTTACTGTGGTTAAAATTCCTTTTCTAAGTCAGCATTCATTAGCATTCTTAACTGCTCTGAAAAGAAACTAGGCTTAGCTGGAAGTCTTGGGTAAATCTGTGCTTCGATGACTCTGTGAGTCATGAGGTTACCATCCAAAAAGGCTGTGACCAAACAGGGTGTTAGTAGACTTACCTGAATCACATCTGTGCACTAACTTGGTTTGGAGACACACGAGTCCCTTTGCAGATAACCGGAGATTGACACTGAGCCAGACTCACCACAAGCATTAATAAAATGTCAAGACAGAGCAAAATTAATTATTTCAGGCTATCTAAAAAGGCAAACCCAAAAGTTTGCACTGGAGTGGGACTTTCCTGCCACAAAATTTGCTTGCATAATACAAGTTTCAGAGGTCAAATTACCTGCTTTTTTTTTTTTTTTTTTTTTTTGGTACGCTGGTATTTAGGCATCTAATAATTAGGACGTGCAGCAGGGTTTCCAGAAGTGTTCAGGCGCTGGGGGAGTTGGTTCTCTAATGTTGAGCTTCACACTTCTGATTCCTCTGACTGGGAGTTGGAGAGTGGAGCCTCATTTTATTACCATGGCACCATGAATTTTTGACAGCCTTAGTAATAGTAAGGCTGTTTATTAAAGGTGTATTTAGCATGTAGCAAGCTGTCTTTGAAGCAGGAAAAAGAACCCAGGTTTACTTGCTCCTAAATGAGCACTTCAATTACTGTCTTCTTTTTCCCCCAGTAAATATTTGGTGTCTTTTCTGGTAGACCTCAACCTTCAGTTACCACAGCAAGAGCCTTCTGTATGTCCTTGCATTTCATTAGAAAAGAAAACAAAACCAGAACTCATACATTAAAAAGAAGACGTATATATACACTGGTGGAGTTTATTAAAGTACTTGTCAGTCGTATTTTGTGTAACAAAAAGCTAGTTTCAACTCAGTGACTGTAATTCACAGATGTGGGCGGGTTCCTAGAAGTGGGGAAGTTGCAGGCGTTACTGAAAGCTGAGTAATTTTTATTATTTTTAAAAGCAAGTGATCACTCAACAGCTGTGCCAATACCATAAGGCAATACTGCTTCCTGAGCGTGGTCCCCTTTCGTGCCAGAGGTGATAAAGGGAAGCCCTCTGCTTGTTGGCAGGACTGCTAGCTGCCTCACAGCTGCCAGGCAGAGAGGCAGGGAGGATACCCCACACTCCAGTGCTGGGGCAGCAAGCGTTCCTAGAGTTGAAGTCTGTGGCTGCAAGTGAACTTACATAATCATAGAATCGTTTTGGTTGGTAAAGATCTTTAAGATCTCTGGGTCCAACCATTCTCTAACTACCAAGTCTGGGGGTGACCATTCCCCTCAGCACCACATCTCTGTGGCTTTCAAACACCTCCAGGGGTGGGAATTCAACAATCCTTGGGGAGCCTGTCTTTGAGAACCCTTTTGGTAAAGAAGTTTCTTCTGATAATCATCCTAAACCTCAGCTGGTGCAACTTGAGATCGTTTCTTCTTGTCCTATCACTTTTTACTAGTGAGAAGAGACCAACCCCCATCTGGCTGCAACCTCCTTTCGGGGAGCTGCAGAGAGTGAGGTCTACCCTGAGCCTGGTTTTCTCCAGGCTGAACAACCCCACTTCCCTCAGCTGATCCTCACCAGACCTGTTCTCCAGACCCTTCACCAGCTTTGTTGCCTTTCTCTGGATCTGCTCCAGCACCTCAAAACTGAACCCAGAACTCAAGGTGTGGCCTCACGAGCACCGAGTCCAGGGGGACAGTCACATCCCTGGTCCTGCTGGTCACACAATACCTGATCCAGGCCAGGATGCTGGTGACCTTCTTGGCACACACTGGCTCACGTTGAGCTGGCTGTTGATCAACGCCCCCAGGTTAATCTCTACTGGGCACTTTTCATCCACTTTGCTGGAGGGCATGCTGCACATGCCTGGAGCGTTCATGGGGCTGTTAGGACCCAAGTGCACTTGTCCTTGTTGAATTTCATACCGTTGGCTTTAGCCCATCGAGGCTTCGTCTCGACTCCTGAAACGCGATGCCCGCCCCGGACAGCACACCCTGAGCAGCCGCCCCGCAGGGCCGCGGAGCGCGGCGGCAGCAGCTCCCCGCCCGCGCCTAGGTGCGGCCGCCTCCTGCGGGCGGGAGCTGCGCGCCACGGGCGCGGCTTACCGGGGGAGGGGTGAAGTGTGGAGGCAGGAAGGAAGAAGAGAGAAAGCAAGCAAGAAGGCGAGCGGCGAGCCGCGGGCAGCAAAGAAAGCTAAAGCAATCTGAACTCCTGTTCTTCCCTGCCCCCTCCGCCTTCCCCCACTGCTTTGTGCCAGAGGTAAGCCAGCTCCGCGGGGTCGCAGGGCTCTTGCTATCCTGTGCGCGACGGCCTGCGTGGGTAGCTCCCCGGGCCCGGAGCTGCTCTTGGGCTGCTACTGTGTCCCTGAAGCTGCTGGTCCCGGTCCCCGTCCCGGTCCTGGTCCCGGTCCTGGTCCTGCCGGCAGCAGCGGCCAGCGAGCGCTGCGCTGCTGGAGAGTGACTGAAGTTCCCGGTTGAGGGGTTTGGTACAGGGCATGTGTCGGATGAGTGTCAGGTACCAAAGTTGGAATCTGACATGAAATAGCTCGTAGGCAGAAAATAAGGCGTGTGGTGTTGTTTTTTTTTTTAGCTGATATGATTTTAACGGTCTGTGTGTAACTGACCTGCTGGAAGTCAGTGCTTTATTATCGTGTATTTATTCAGAAGTTGTTGTGAGGTTAGACACATGCAAGACTTCTTTGTAGGTGCCCAGGAAATCAGGAAATACATGAAATTCATTCTGAGAAAGTCTGCTCGCCCCTAGGATGGCCTAGATAGAAAAAGACACATTGAATGATAGAGCACCCAAGTGTTGCCACAGCAACTTAGGCAAGTGTACTCAACCAATTCCACCTTCAGCTTGCTTATTCATGCCGTGTAGCTCCTTACTCCGGAGACTGCAAGTTGTTCCACTGGAATTTCTTGCAGTATGAGGTCTGACTCTGAGGCAGCGAAGGTGGCTGAACTTTTCTGTGGAAGAGAAATGTTCTGAAAGAATGTAAATTAAAAAAAAAAAAAAACGAAACACAGAACAAAGCAGTATTTTGTCAAAGGATGTGATTAAAGGTGTTTCGTAATTATCCACTACACTCAACTACACTTAGTAATTTCCTTGTGTTTGGAAAAGTTCTATTTGAGTTGTTGCAATCAGTTATCTTGCTCTGAGTTGACCAAATATTAATTCATTCGGTAACCACTTTAACAGGTCATCTGAAAGCTGTGTATATACATATATTTAGCATACTGTCAGTGTGCTGATTGCATTATGTAGATCTTTAATTATTGACAACACATTCTAGGCCTGCTAATCTCAGCTTGTCTGCAGTCAAGTAACAATGGGAAGATGAATTTCAGTACTGGCAGATTTCATTCTGCTCTGTGGTAAGTCCTGTTATAGTGCTTGTTTTGTTTAGGGGCTTTTACCTGTTTATTTGGATCTAGTGTGTGGTTTAGCAGAAGCTGGGAGCGGGCCTGGACTTGCTCCCTGAACTGATTGCTTAAGGTGTGATTATATTGCCATACACTTCAGAAGTTTTGACGCTTTCTTCAGCAGTGATCTAAATGAGGGGGGAAAGAGTCTCACTTGAGTGTTTCAGTATCCAGCTGTTCACATATTATTAAAAGTTGGATTGCTTGCTTCAGCATAGAGTTTGTCTTCCAATCAATGTTGAAGACTTCTCAACTTGATAATTATAGAGTGGAAGAATCATAGAATCAGCTGATGGAGCTTTCCAGAATGTTAGACGAGGAAAGGTCCTGGGACTTGTGTATGTTTCTTTGCGCCAGTGTTGTTGTTTTCCTTTGATGCTCTTTGTCACTTTCAGCATAATGAAAAGAGCTTTTAGGCCACCCTGTGTTCTTGTACCTCCTTGTCAAAGCCCCTGCTGAAGATGGGAGAAGGAAGAACATGAAAATAAGTTTGAAAGGAAGTGTAGAAACGTCATCTTCTACAAAAGAAAGTTGGGTCATCCTGTATGAGGCTTGGGTTCTGCACCACACACTGCAGTTCATCCTCAGCCAAAACATATTTTCTTGCAAGAAAAGCCCAGATGGTTTCCCTTGTGTGTTTTTTCACGTAGCAATTTAGGTGTTTCACTCTTACTTCTATAACATTGAATGGTCAAGTGGCTTCCAAGAAGCTTGATTCCTTGTGTATCTGCTGTAGCGTTTTCCCATTTTTAGTAACTATATTGAATGATAACTTTTGTCTTGATTTCTCTGTATTGGAGAATTTGCTAACAGTTTTATTTAAGCAAGGCTCAGTTTTCCCCTCAGTTGTTTTTGTGGTTTGGTTTTTTTTTTTAATTTTTCTTCTTTCCTGACATTTATTTCTATGAAAGGCTGTGGGGAAAAAATCTATTTTGCCTTGCTGCTGAGAAATAAAGCTTAGTATAACAGGATGTGTGCACTAAAGATGTAGGCTGTTTGCTTAGACTCGCTGTGGTGCTACAAAACGGATGTGAAAGAGAGTCTATGGATATACATGTGCATATCATACGTAGGCACTACATAAGAAAAACGAAGTAATATTTGTACAGCATTAGATACGACTTGCTCTGCAAGTACTAAAGAGCAGGTCAAATAAAACAAAACGGTATTAATGAACATTGAAATAGATTAATGTATTGGATAAGGTGGTCCTTGAGTTGTGCTTTTCAGCATACTTAGAATCATAGAACCATTTTGGTTGGTAAAGATCTTCACGGTCATCAACTATTATTTAACTCTGCCAAGCGTGCTGCTGAGCCGGGTCCCTCAGCAATACCATGTGTCTGTCTTCCGGAAGCTTAAACCTCCAGTAAGGATAAAACATTATAAGAAAGGAGTCAGTACTTGTCTTTTAGCCTGTAATAAAACCATTCACTGGTCTGTGTAGATGTGTCTAGCTGTTTGTTACTTGAATCTTGGTCTAAGTAGTCAAACCAAAACAGGTGTCACCCTTTGCTTAGACCCACAAAATACGTGACTGTTAACTTACTGGTAACTAACAAACTGTATAGGCAGGCCAGGCCTACAGCACATCTTTATAAATCTTGATGGATGCATTTACAGCTTCTGCTGTAGATTACTAATGAAACAGAAAATGGCTTGAGCCTCAGCTTCTGGCAGTGCTGGCATTTTGTGGTCAAAACGTCTCCTCAGTGAGCAATTTCTTCCTTTTTCAGTCTGCTGCGTATTTAATTTCCAAAATAAACTACAAAAAGTGATGATTCTGGGAGATTCGAAACAAAGTTTGTTCTGTGCTAGATAACAGAGATGGATTAGGATCCAGAGAGCTGATAAATACCATGCCGTTGAGTTCCTGAAGTAAACACTGGAGGCATTCCAGAATAAGGTGTAGGTAAAGCTATTGCATGGAGAAAAACCAGTATTTAGATATTGACAAAGAGTGTGTGTGCATATATGTTTATTTTGGGTATTTATTTCTAAACATCTGGCTAAAAGATACTTTCCTAAGTGTCTTGTATGTGTGTGTGTGTGTGTGTGTGTGACTGCTGAAGGCAGAGGAACTGAGAGAATGACAGTGTCTGAAAATGAACACTAACACCTCGGGGAGAAAATAGCCAAGCACCATTCTGAGACCCAGAACTTCCAAGGAAGGTAGACATGGCTGAGAGAACCCCCAGAACTCCAGCTTTAAAACACTTAGACTGCTGTGCTGGTGTTGTAGGACTTCTATGAACTTGAAAATGTGTGGTTCGCTTTTTGGTTTTGGGTTGTGTTGTTTTTCATTCGTGGGTACGTGACAAACTGCTCTATGGTGCAGACAGTGCCTGCCTGATACTTTTTGCCCACTTCAGTAATTTCCGTCCTAATTATTTGCCATTCTGTACTCACAATGTACATTCAACTTCTTAAGAGACAATGCATTTATATTTGTATTTTTCAGGGTTTAGAGATGAGCTGAAGGGGCCACACTGCCGAACTTTATCTTCTACGGCTAGAGGCTTGTGTGAAAAATGCTGATGTCTGAAATTTCTGAAGGAATGATGAGTGTTTAGATAAGTACACAGGTTGGGAAAAGACAAAGTTAAATTTAAAAGCTGATTTTTTTTTTTACTCAGTTTAGCTCAGTCCATGGAGTTTTGAATTTAAATGATTGGGGAGTATTTTAGTGAGGGTTAACTGACTAACAAACTTCATCTCTCTTGAGAGGCTGATATTTGCTGAGCCTGTAGTGTTCTCTCTAGAATTTTTCAGTGGTATGAATTTCACATTCAAGCTAATAAGTAATTTTTCAGACTTGTAGGCAGTCATTAGAGCTGATAAAAACTCTGCTCCCAAAATGAAGGTAAAGAGATTAGCAAGAAGCCAAAGACAAGAATCTGGACATGAGGAGGAAGTTCTTCACCGTGAGAGTGGTGAAGCCCTGGAATGGGTTGTCCAGGGAGGTGGTTGAGGCCCCGTTCCTGGAGGTGTTTAAGACCAGGCTGGCTGAGGCTCTGGCCACCCTGATCTAGTGTGAGGTGTCCCTGCCCATGGCAGGGGGTTGGAACTAGATGATGCTTGTGGTCCCTTCCAGCCCTGACTGATACTGCTGTGATACTATGACTTCTTTAAAGTAGTGGAATATTTATAGCAAGTGTGCTATGACCATTTTTACATCTTCCATAAAAATGTATGTTTGTTCATCTTCTTTTTTTCCCCTTTCTTATGTCACATATGTTTCAAGTACCAAGAGGTGTTTTCTTCCCTGTTTTTGATTACCACTTTTTAAAAGTGTGGGAGGACTAAAGGTATTTACAAAGAGACTTCCAGTGATTGAGTTAGTTATTTAATAATATCTTTCACCTTCATAATAAAATACTATCACCACTAGCAACAGTTGTGCTCCATTCAGTGCATGAGTTTAGATTTGTATTTATTTGATGTGGCTTTGGGGACTGAAGAGGGGCAGAAAGGTTTATTTATGACTGATTTTCTGAATAACAACTTAGTTATTGAAAAGATATTGGGGGACTCATATGGGAAGAGCTTGTGTCCTTTATAAGAGGAATTCTTACAGAACAAAAGCAGGCCATCTCTTAAGCTTCAATTCTAGACCATAGGTAGTGCCTTTTTTGTCAGGAAATATTTTTAAGAAGGAGGTATCAATGCCTACCACAATAAGATTTTGTTTCTTTATAATTGCTACTTAAGTCTTAGGCTGTTCTACTGAAGCTGTTCTTTCTTTTCCAGGCAGCTTAAGGCTAGTACCTGCATGCCAGGACAACTGCTAGGCAGGTTTTCCTAAGGCCAAATTACTCTGTATACAGGAAGAGGGAGGTGAAAAACCTGTTGGCTGCTGTTGCTCTTAAATCTTCTTTAAAGGGATGCAATTTCAGGCTGACTCCAACACCTTCAGAGCAGCATTTTGTCTGCTTGGGATTTTGTAAATCGTGAATCTGGATATGGTCCTGAAAGAAGGAACTGAGATAGGTGGGATCTGGAGAAAATACTGGAAAACGCTGACCAAAACTGTCATGGGCATTTCAGATACCAAATATTCCAAGTGTGTAGGCCAAAGCTTGCCTGTGGGGTTACGCCTTTGCTAATGGCCAAGGGAAAATGACTTCCTTGACAGAGTTGAAAAGCTTGTAGATGTTTCTTGTTTTGAGTTGTGACAGTTCTTTGAAAGGCCTGATCTGCAGGATGTGTTTTGATCACCTCCATAGCTGTCTGCCTCTAGTTATTTAAGCAATTAAATAATTAAGACCCTTTCTCTCTCGCACACACACAAAAGTGATTCTACCATTGTAAATTATTGCTAATACACTTGTTTAGATGGATTCTCAGTTTGGGAGGGCTTGAAGCCACAGTTCACATAGGATGCTCTAGCCAGTCATTTTTCCATTTCCCCACTGAAGGTGTATTTCTGTCCTGGGAAAAGCATAAGGGTCAGAAGATAAGGGAGCAGAAGCCCTGTGGTGTAGTTAATTAGTGTTATCATGCAAATAGGAAAGCTTTGGGTTCCAGCTTTGGTCTTAGATCAGTTTTCCCTCCCCCTTATATTCAATACTATGCAATGAGAGTGTGTGTATGTAGATAAGTGGTTCATCTCTCAGCTGTTCATCTTAGTGTTAACTACTGGGATTCTGTACTTTCAGATTGTTTTCCTGGTGCTGAGTTAAGGCTTTGATTTCTCTATTCTCTTTATACAGGCCAAGATGAAATGATGAAATGTTCATATATAAGCCATTTACAAATATCACTGCAGAAATGACAGGGAGCCTTTCAGAATTTCATGCAAGATTAGTGTGAATTCAAGTGGGAGATCTGTTTAATGCACTTTTTCTTTTCTGTAGGTTTGCAGTCTTGCAAGAGATCAGTTTGAAGTGAAGAAATTTGAGGAAGTATCTTGAAGAAACGGATGTTCTCCACTGGCTGGCTCACCCCAGATGCAGGGGGCTTTGCTGCATCCTGACCTGAGCTCTGGATGACCGTGTGGGGCAACGTTCGAATGAAGCTGCCATCATGTCATCCACTGACAATGGCACTGATATTGGAGAATTCTTGGCCAACATTAACTTGGGGCAGTACCTGCCTAACTTTAAGGAGTATGGCTATAACGTTGTGACAGATTGTGTGGGAATCGATAACAGCGTGCTTCAACAAATGGGAGTCTTGCCTACAGGGCACCGCAGAAGGATACTTAAGCAGTTAGACACCACTCTTTCCAAAATGAAAGGAAATTCTTTTCTCTGTGAAAATCTAAAATTCAAAGACTTGAAAGCTCTAGAAGAGAAGCAATATTCCTCCTCAGATCAGGAGTCTCCAGCAAGCGCTTCAAGCATAGAAGGGCCCAGCTTGATACCTGCAACGTTGTCAGAACACCTTAGCAAAGCTTACATTGATAAAGAAAGCTTTGAACTTGCAGAGCAAAACTCATCAGAGGCAAATGGTGACAGCTTAAAAGCTCGGATTTTTCTAGTTTATACCAGAATTCAGACAGCATACTAAAAGCCATCAGTCTAAGTGGAAACACTAAGACAAATACTCAGACAGATAAACCACTGGAAGAAGCTGCTGCATACCAAGCTGATGAGCACTTGGCTGGCTCTTTGACACATGGTGATCCTCCTTCATTTGCTCATTCATGTGAGACAAAATGCAATGAAAACAAACATCTCATGTGTGCAGATGATGATTTATCTGACAGTGAGCCAAAATCTCCATTCTTTAAGTTTAAAGGAGAAATGATAGACAATGACTTATACGATTCCTGTGCACAAAACTGCACGAAGGTGTTTCCAAGGGCGAGCAGATCTTTCATATTAAGGCATCGACCTGTACCAGAAATTCCTGAATTGAGTAAAGTTCAAGCTTCCTCAAGGTAAATGCTGTTTCTTTCTAATCAAGAATTGCTTTCATTGTAGAAATTATGGTTGGTTTTTTTTTTAAGTGTTGTTTTGTTGTGGACTTTTTTTATAACATGCTCTAAATACACTGACCCTGGTGTAAATGTTGCCAACTTCATGTTGCAAGTTCAAAATGCAAATGAGGGTATAAAGGGAGTTTTTAGAACAGTGTCTCCTTTATAACCTCTCCAATCATCTCTGCATCTCCTTGTTTTCAGCGAAAGAAATCTTTCTTTCTTTAGACATAGCCCTTGTTAGGATCAAGGATATCAAGCATTTGCTAAAAGTTAATCTGTATGCTGAGACCAGGAGGAATGGAAATACGGAAGTGTTACAAAAGTAATAGAAAATCTGTTGAATCTCTTCCCAACCAAAACATTGCTTGTAATACTAATTAGACTGCAGCTCCAGCCTTTCTCATGAAATACTGATCCATCCCTGTGTAAGTAACTTGTAAGAAAGATCTTGCAAGTTTTACACACCTGCACCTTCCAAGTGTTGGCTTTATTCCCTTCTAAAATACAGAGCAAAATTCAGACAACCCTTCTGCGCACTGCATGGATTAGACACCCTGTAAACAAAGCAAGATGTGTCTGATACAACTGCATGCATAACAAGATGATTACATGAGAATATGATGTCTAAGCCTTAAAGCACGCAACATTCATGTGTAATTTTTTTTTTTAATGTTTTAAATTAGAATGGGATGTTTGAGAATTGGGCTTATTCATCCTGGAGAAGAGGAGGCTCCAGGGAGACCTGCTATTAGCCTTCCAGTATTCAAAGGGGGCTACAGGAGAGCTGGAGAGGGACTTTTAACAGAGGTGTGGAGTGACAGGACAAGGGATAATGGCTTCAAACTAGAAGAGCCTTGATTTAGATGACAGCTGAGGAGGAAACTTCCCTGTGATGGTGGTGATGTCATTGGACCAGGTTGCCCAGACAAGTTGTGGAGGTTCCAAGGTGGAAGTGTTGAAAGCCAGGTTGGATGAGGCCTTGAGCAAGAGGACACAGTCTCAAGCTGCGCCAGGGGAAGTTTAGGCTCGAGGTGAGGAGAAAGTTCTTCACCAAGAGAGTCATTAGCCATTGGAATGTGCTGCCCAGGGAGGTGGTGGAGTCACCATCCCTGGTTGTGTTCAACAGGGGATTGGATGTGGCATGAGGTCTTGGGTGATAGGTTGGACTTGATGATCTTTGAGGTCTCTTCCAACCTTGGTGAAACTGTGATACTGTGAGTATCCTGGTCTAGTAGGAGCTCTCCCTCCCTGTCCATGGCAGGGGATTTTGAAGGTCTTTTCCAACCCAAACCATTCCATGCTTCTATGATTTTGTGGAGGAGAAAATTGTTTTGCAGTGGGTCTGAAAAAAGAACTTTCTTCAAGATGGCTCTTGGATTAGTTTCTAAACTGGCTGCTATTTAACTGTTAACTCAGAAAATGTAAGTTGGTCTTAGGTGTTGGCTTGTCCAACCTTTAGCTTTTAAAAGTCCTTATAGTACAAAAAAAGAAATTGGAGGCATTATATCAGGGGAAAAAAAAAAAGTGGAAAAAAGGAAAGAAAAAAGGAATGATGTGGGAGGCTGTTAGAGTGTATGGAATCTTTGGATAGCTCTGTGCTGGATTGATGAGGATAGTATTGAACAGAATCCAGCAGACTTTGTTATGATAAATTGCACAGGACTGTTCGAGTTTGTTTCAAAACATTCTTGTGATGTGGGTGTGGATTTTTCTGCCTTCAGAATAGTTGAGTTCATAACCTGAATCCACAAATTAGTGAGTAGCACTTATTGTCTTGAGTAAGCATTAGTTGTAGCTTGTTTGGCAAAAATAAGATGGAATGTAGAGGAAAAAGTCTGATGTTAGAGTTTAACTGCAGAAGTGTCTTACTGAAAGTCATGGTGTTTGAATATTAAAAACATTAAACACTGTGCAGTTGATCACAGCATTGCAGGCTGTGTAAACAAAGACTATTTCCCCATAAATTTAATTTGTGACATTTTTTTATTCTGCTAACTATCATCTTTTACTCCTCATGCTGGTTAAGTGTAAAGCAGGGAAGGAAAAAAAAAGCCAGTCATTCAAAGGCATATGCAGAATGTTGTGGGTGTAGCCATATCCAAATCATTGGGTAGCACCTTTTTTAACTCATTTTTTTTGAAAACCACTAGCTGTGCCTGGAAGGGATGTGTCTGAGAGTGTTTTGTATTTCTCTTGTCTTTTTCATCTACATATCTCAGCAGTTAGAAACATAATTAGCAAGTTTATACATGCCCTAAATGCAGAGTTTTCCCAGCATTTGAGAGTCTCTTTTAGACTACTGACAGAAGTCAGTATTAAATAGGAGAATACAACTGGTTGGTTGAACAGATGGAAAGGCCAAGATTCTTTGCAACAACTTTTATGTGCCTTAACAAATATTTCGTCAGTGCCTTCTAAATCACCAGAACTTGAATGTAAGCAACTTTCAGTGAGGAGTAGCTTTAAGTTAACTTTCATAGAGTGATTATCTCTTCACAATATGAGAAAGCTATTCCTGCTGAGCTGAAATGGGAACCTCATCCTTAAAAGAGAGCAATAGCTCGCTACTAAGAGAGTACTCTTAATATCTGTTGAGAAACAGCCATCCAGTAGAGAGCATATGGTCTATTTGTAGTTTGCCTAACACAGAAGTAAATCCTCCAAATCCTTGTCCATTAGTGCCTGATAGGTGACTGGGTCTCTAACTTCATTACCCACCGTTTTGATATGTGAGCTCCAGCTCATCTTTTCTCTATCATTCTACTCCAGTTATAACAATATGGAAATCCTCAAGAACAAGTTGCAGTCTGTCTGAGGAAGATCAAGGCTAAACCAACTTGAAACAGGACTTAGGCTTCATAGAAATATTCTGATAACCTTGCTGAATATTCTTTTAGAGGCAAAGAAATAATAGGAAAGTTTGAAACAACAGCTTGCCTCGACGTGTTCCTGTCTGGCCTGCCCTAGGTGATCCTGCTTTGGCAACGGGGTCAGACCAGATGGACTCCAGAAGTCCCTTCCAGCCCTTACTATTCTATGATCTTTAACCTCAGAAAAAATTGTCTTAAAGAATTGCACAGACAAACATTCTCAGCCAATTTTTGTTGATAGATGCTGGTTTTACCCTTACTAGACTGTGTGAAGGTTTTTCCATGGAGGCAGAGAAAATCTGCTGAAATCATCAAGGGAGCTCAAGCTTTCCTTCTAGTCTTCCACGGATATTTGTCATTAAATTTATATGCAAGGAAATGCTTTTCTCATGATACCTTTTGTGCCTTCTGGCACAAGAAGTTTGTACTGTGGCTCTCCTCATGCCTTTTAGTAGCGCTGTGGCTGTGTCACTTATTATTAATCATATGCTTGCCTCTCTGGCAACTACATCTGCTTCTCTGTGCCTCACTTGAGTTCCTGGCTCATGGCTGTAACAAAACATGCTCTCAGCTGGTTTTTTGTTTGCCTTTTTTTCCCCCTTCTTTGAGATATGTGGCTTTGCTGAAGGGTGTAGAATTAAAAACAGAAAAGTGATGATTACGTGATGTTCTTGGCAGTGGAGTAATGGTGTGGATTTTAGTAGTGGTTTGGTTACTCAGTATTGAAGTGGTCTAGTTATACTTGTCAGCTAGGCTTTTCCTTCTTGTCATAACGCGGCTCTGAAGCACATGGTTTAATGGCCACTGTGGTGTTAAGTTGATGGCTGGACTTGATCTTAGAGGTCTTTTCCAATGGAAACAGTTCTGTGATTCTATGACCTCTCTGTTGAGACAGAATTAATATAGATCACTTTAAAAGCACTGGATTTTTAAAGGGGATTGCAAATGATCTTCCAAAAGGGAATTGATCTTCATTAGACAAAGTCATCACTCTTCCTGAGACCCTGCATTCTCTATTTAAGTCTTGAATTTTCCATGTGGTTTCCCAGTCATTTTGTAGAACAGAACAAATGGTTCAACACAGTGAATTGGAAGTTTCATGGTCTCTTGTGATACTTTTTGTCTAAGTGACTTCTTCCATACTGACAAGAGTGAAAAACTGAGGCTTTTAAAGACAAAATAGTGAAAGTAATGCAATGGATGGAGCTAACCACTGACATGTCTTTAGCATAAGATTAAACGTAGTCAATGAACATGAGCCAGCAGTGTGCCCAGGTGGCCAGCACCAGAACAAGAAGATGTAGTCTCAAGCTGTGCCAGGGGAGATTGAGGCTGGATGTTAGGAAGAAGTTCTTCCCAGAAAGAGAGATTGGCCGTTGGAATGGGCTGCCTAGGGAGGTGGTGGAGTCACCATCACTGGAAGTATTTAGGAAGAGACTGGATGAGGCAATTGCTGCCATGGTTTAGTTGATTAGATATTGTTGGATGATAGGTTGGACTCAATGATGTCAAAGGTCTTTTCCAACCTGGTTTATTGTATTGTATTGTATTGTATTCTATTCTATTCTATTCTATTCTATTCTATTCTATTCTAGAGATAGCTTCATGTCATTTAGCAGTCCCTCTCAGGTGAAATAGCTACTATTGCATCATTCTGAGCTGCCATCTGTTCAAAGGTGAAGCTGAAGCAGATTGATGTTGTGGTCATGACCACATTATTTATACCAAATTCTACAAATGCAAAATTTCAGGCTTTTAGAGTGTTTTTATTACATCCCCCAACTTTGCTACCTCTATTATTTAGTAGGGAGGTACCTCTGATTCTTTATTAGAAGAAAGAGACCAAAAGTAATTCTGAAAATATGCTGAGTCTGGAGTGAAATAAAAATAAACAGATAACAATGCCTGTCCTGGGCAGGCACAACTCAGGCAGAAACTATAGTTGAAACTTCTCACTTAGTGCTGATACTCTTCAGACTCCATTACTTAACATGAAGGTGATCAAGACTGCAATGAGGTACCCCAGCTAGTGCTCCAGTGTCTCTCTACTCTGTTTTGTCACACAGCAAATTTTTAAATAGAGAGAAGCTGCTCCCTCTCTTTCCTTGTGGTCAAGCATGACCATTTACTTCAAGCAGTCCGTGACCCCAGAGCGCTCACACAGCATGCTAGAGAGCTTTTGTCTATTTGCATGATGGGAGGGTTAGTTCTTGAAACTGTAAAGAAAACATGTTTTGCATGAGTTTGAAAACAAAAGCTTCATTCATTTAAAACTCAGCAAATGGAAGCAAGTCAAGACTTTGAAGTGCTCAATCCTGACTCTCACCCCTTTCCCTTACTTTATTCAGTATACTTCTGTTACCTCACAAACAAAGCAGCTCAGCCCAGTGCAAGGCTCTCACCTTTTCAGTCTCTCAGCCTTTAGTAAGGCCACTCGCTGTCTCATCACACCCTTTCATCCTGTTTATGTGTAAGAAAAGGGTGGTGGAAGGAAGACAACCACAGGCAGAGCCACATCAAGTACCTCTTCATATATGAAAATAACGGCCCTTAATTCCCACAGTTGCATCTGAGTGGTAATTTAATTGAAATTATTACACTATCTTTGCAAAATCACTTTGTGATTGGCAGAACATCATTAATCTGAAGAGCTATTCAAGCATGGAGAGGATTAAAGTCAGAGATTGGTGTAGATATAAGAATATTTTTCACTCTTATTTGCCCCCAGTGAAGCCTTCAGTATTTTTCTTTCTTTTAGTCCGGGTATTCAGTTTGTCCTGGATTAAAGGACAAGTACAAATAACTACCTAACTATTCTGTCCTATGGAGCATTGTCAAATAATTATCATTTTATAGCTTGAACAATGTGTTGTTCATTACACATAACCTTTCAAGCAGATATTCAAAGTGAACTTGTTTCATTTCTTTTAAAAATAGAGATAGCTTTTACTTGACATAAGTTAGAACTTTGGTTTCCAGAAATGGCAAAAAGGTCTTATTACTGGGAAAAAAATCCAATACTCTTATTAGCAGGTTTTCTTGCTGTGTGTACATACATCCAGGAGCATAATAAAGAATCACAAGCCTTGAAAAATAGATGAATTAAAAATCTTAGGTCTCTAGGAGATGACTTATTAGTTTTCATTTCCTGGTGTATTTGTCTTCACCCCTTCCTATTACCATTACCCACTTCTAAATCCATCCACCCTGAAACTAAGCCAATGACTCACTTCTTTTTTACATAAGGAAGAAAATAATCATTTTAAAAGCTCTTTGAGTCAAAGTTGCTTATCTATATCTCTAATTTATGCTAAGCTATTAATAGCCTCACCAAAAAAATCCCAACCTAACAGTAAAAACATCTGGTCTGTGTTGAAAAAATTGGTGATTGTTCTTTTGGTTTGGTTTGGTTTTTTGTTAAGCATACCAGGTTATTCAGAATTAGCAAAGTACAAACAGATGAAGTTAGTTTGTTAATGTAGCTTCAGAAGATGTAACTCCATCAGTCATAGTCAAAGGTTAGAAGGAACTTTCAGAAACTTCAAAAAGTCTTTGCTATGTAGATTTTGTGATTGCAGCTTGGGAATTAAACAGTTATGGGAGCTAGGTTGTGATCCACCTTGACTACTCCAAGCTCAGTGTTTTCTAAAACCAGAATTTTACAGAATCATAGAATGATAGACTGGTTTGGGTTGCAAGAGACTTTAAAGGTCATCCAGTTCCAACCCTGTGCCAAGAGGCAGGGGCACATGACTCCTAATTAGACCAGCTTGCTCAAAGCTTCATCCAAAATGGTTATCATCATTTCGAAGCTTGCAGCCTCCACAGCCTCTCTGGACAACCTGTTCTAGTGCCTCAACACCCTCATGGGGAAGAATTTCCTCCTGATATCTCATCTAAATCGAGCTGCTTCTAGGTTGAAGCCATCATCCCTTATCCTGTCACTCCAAGCCTGTGTCAAAAATCCCTCTCCAGATCTTCTGTAGCCCCCTTATATAGTGAAAGCCTGCTAGAAGGTCTCCCTGGAGCCTTTTCTTCTGGCTGAACAGCCCCAACTCTCTCCGCCTGTCACTGGGAAACTTAATATAACCTGGGTGAGAGTTGACATGTCACGTGACTTTTTAAGGTGTGACTTCTGTCTTGAAATGAATCTAATAATTAGGCATGGATTAAACATTGCATGAAATAGTAGTCCATAAAAATTTATGCTTCTAACATAGAGAAACACCTGCCTGTAAACTGGAGTACTTCAAATCAGACTTCACAGGGCACTACTGCTGAAGTTTTCAAGATAACTGATCTTAGAAGAATGGAATTTCTAAACATGTCAGTGGGGAAACAAGAATGATTACTATGGATATTTTTAATAAAACATAACCTACCTTTGGCTTTGAAGGGTGGAGAACCTGCAAACTTAAAAAAATCCCAGACTTAGGGGTCTTGAATGTTGCTTTTCACTCACTAAGTTCTCTAAGGATGCATGGGGGTATGTATCATTTATTTCAGGCTGAAAAAATTAAATGAAGAGGAAATACTACTAATTATTCATATTTACAGAAGAGATCAGAGCTTAGCTGAAAACATTTCTAATGCAGCCTGGTAGAGTGGTGGAGATCATAGAATCATAGAATCAATAAGGTTGGAAGAGACCTCAAAAGATCATCAAGTCCAACCTGTCACTCAAGACCTCCTGACTACTAAACCATCACAGCTACAGCAAAAGATCTCTGGAGAGCTAGACTTTGTCAGCAGTAGTAGAAGGCTTGAGTGTTCTGCGAGTGGTCAACCTCAACTCCAAAAATAATACAGTTCACAGGAATAGAATAGAATAGAATAGAATAGAATAGAATAGAATAGAATAGAATAGACCAGGTTGGAAGAGACCTTCAAGATCATCGTGTCCAACCTATCAACCAATCCAACCCACCTAAACAACAAAACCATGGCACCTAGCACCCCATCAAGTCTCCTCCTGAACACCTCCAATGATGGTGACTCCGCCGCCTCCCTGGGCAGTCCATTCCAATGGGCAATCACTCTCTCTGTAGAGAACTTCTTCCTAACATCCAGCCTAAACCTCCCCTGGCACAGCCTGAGACTGTGTCCTCCTGTTCTGGTGCTGGCTGCCTGGGAGAAGAGACCAACCTCCGCCAATGTACAGATTCAGACATATTTGTGCTTGTCTTGTACTTGGGAGCTGGCACAACAGTAATAATCCAATATTCTTTCTGTGGGGATACATTTTTCTCTATCTACAAAATGTACAGTTGCAGTGTCCTTCATGTCTTGGGCTGAAAACTTTAAAGGAAAAAAAAAATCATCTGAAAAGATCAAAACATTACAGCAATGTATTATTTTTTTCTTCCCCAGTGTTTGAGAGCATCTTTTGCCTGGATTGCCATGCCCAGGCTGTCTTTGAGCTTAAATGAGACTCATTGTTCATGCTTCTTGAGATACAGTCATTGGTAATCAGGGTGAAGGAAGGGAAAGAAGGGGAAAGAGCAAAGGGTCTCTGTGCTTATCTCCAGTTGTAAACCCAAACCACCACCCAACTCAGGGTGTGCGGTCACAGAAGTGTTCAGAGACTATCAAGGGAGGAAAGCATGTTATTGGGTGACTTTTAAATCAGAAATTTTCCCAAGACTTGAAGCTGACTCTGTCTATTTTTGTGTCTAATATTAACAGTCTAACTGCATTAAGATGTTTTTTCTCCTCTTCTGGGAAATTGCACTTAATGTTTTCATTTTATGCTTTGTTTTGTTCAAGTTCCCTTCAGAGAAGAAGAAATGTGGACCTTGTAAATATTTCTTGCACTGGGAGGCAAAGTTCACAAAACAGTGAGTTAAGCATTTATATCTTGAATATTGAGGGAAAAACAAAGCTCAGACCAGGAGCTGTCTCAAATGGGTATTGACTTGCTTAAGAAATACTGGGCTTCTGGAAAGTTTGGTGAAAGTGATGTCTGCAATTGCAGAGCATTTAACCACTAATGTGTTTTTAAAAGTTTTTGGTTATGAGCTAATCAAATGAAATGTAGCAAATCCAATCTTTAAGCCACATTTCTTTGAAGAGACATTTATTTATTGTTATTTTGTTTTAGTCTCCAGTATTTTGAGTTTCTGAGTTTAGATCCAGATTGTGTTTGGTTGGCGGGGGTTTTTTCTTAAGCATTTTGCTTTTTCATGAAAGATATATTCCTGACTAATGCTGCTTGAATTGTTACTGCTCATAGCTCCAGGAAATTAATTACATTAAATAGTTTACTGGGAAAGTTTAGAAGTCTTGTGCAGCCAGTTGTAAACACAAGTTCTTTTATATTGCAGAGGTATGTCTTGTTCGAAGTTATGTATATGAATTACAAGCAAATGCTTGGTGACAAAATGAATATGGTGCACAAATGAGGCTTTGTGTGTTTGGGGGTGGGGTTTCTTTGTGCTTGTTTTTTAATTCAGAGTAAGATACTTTGCAGCTATTGGTCCTAAGAGTATGCAACAAAAGGGGTTTTATTGTAGTGAGATGCAGGGTAGGAAAAAGAATGCCTGTATAGCAAGTTAGATTCAAATGATCTGGTAGTTGTAGTAGTGTCTGGGGTAGGAAAAGGTGCCTGGAGTTCAGTAAGAAGTGGGAAATTATTTCTTGCCCTTCAAAATTTCTTTTTTTTTTTTTTTTTTTTTTTTCTGAGGAGAACAGAGAAACCACTAGCAGAAAAATCTGTGTCCCTTGTTGATTTTGTTAGTGCTTTAGTAGAGCACTGCACTGTATGACTCTCTTTTTTTTCCTTTTGCTTTTTAAGAAACTTCCACAGAAGAAAAGCCACCTGTCATCTCTCCTTATGGGGAAACTTTTATTTGTGACAACCCTAAAGATGCTAAAGTAAGTTGAGAAGCCTGGTTATAAATGGTCTGTGGTCTGTCTTCACTTTAATCTTGTTGCCACGTGTTTTCTGTGTGATTCCCCATTGGAATGGGCTGCCTGGGGAGGTGGTAGGGTCACCGTCATTGGAGGTGTTCAGGAGGAGACTTGATGGGGTGCTTGGTGACATGATCTAGTTGTTTGATGTGTTGGACACGATGATCTTGAAGGTCTCTTCCAACCTGGTTTATTGTATTGTATTGTATTCTATTGCCTTTAACTCTTTCTTTCTCTGCTTTTTTAATTTCCTGCTACTTTTCTGTCTTTTTAGGTATATGCAAAAGGTTTAGAAGGTAACTACACAGAGGCAATAGGAAGGCTGTGGTGTGTGTTGGGTTGTATTGTTGTGTGTGTTTTTAATTGGGTTTTTCTTTTTGTCTTTTCACACAACATAGGACAGATAATTTATTATTATTATTATTATTTTAATGCCTAGAGCTGCCATATCAAATACCTGTGAGTTACAAGCAATTGCAGACTGCCTTGATGAGTCCTTTTTGCCCTCTTAAGCGCAGTGGTGTATTGTGATACTTTGTTTCTGAATGAGGTTAAGTGGTAGGTAACTGTTAGAATTGATTAGTAAAGGTTTTTTTCTCTCCTCTGATACTTGCATATCAAGACTGAGTATCTCTGCACAGGCTTGTGTATATCCTTTGAAAGCTTCTTACACATTAGTTTAGGTGATCTAATGGTTGCTTTTGGCCATACTCTTTTTCCATGTCTGCATCTGAAGGTTCTCAAAAGTTCTGGTATTTTTCATGCGTCCCCTGAACTTGCTTTATAATCAGAATTCACTTTTATTATAGGATTCTTGGAATGTTGCAGGCAAAATGTGGTGATGTGGCATTTGGACAGACTCCTGAATTGTGTGGAGATCTAGGAGGTGAATTAGCTATGTGAGGCATCTGCCAAACGGGGTGAATCCCAGCTCCTGCTTCTGTCTCAGCAGGATTCAGGCTGGAAACTGTTAATTCTATGATTGCTTGCACTTGTCCCAGCTGATCCCAAGCTACAGAGTTTAAAAACCCCAGTAAATTATTCTTAATTTCTGTTCTGGCCTTCACTCTAGTGTTTGTTTGTTTCTAAGTTTGTTTTAAAGCTACTGTAAACTGTAGTCTACAATGAAAGCTGCTCAGATGGGTTTTCCTTTACCAATTTTCATTTGCTAAGAATGGATCAGTGAAAACAACTGGTTCAAATTTCATCTTGTAATGGGAGTGGTTTTAGAAACACAAAAATGGTCTCTATTTTCAATGTGTACTTTCCTTTGCAAATATGTTGTGCCTTTTTTTTTTGGTGTTGACATTTTACGGAGGCAGCAGGTCTTGTTTCTCCTTCTAATTCTGCTTTCTGGCTTCTGAGCTTTGGTTTTCTTTCCTTGTGTACAGTGTCTTGTCTGTGCCAGTTCCTGTTCTCTGTGTCAGTGTCTTTAAAAATTCGAAGTTGAACTTCTTTGTAATGAGTTCAGTGACATAAACAGATTTTCTAGGTAAAGTTTCCTACCTTTCTTGTTACTTTTTAGCTTTACTCTGTACAGCTCATTGAAATGGTTGGTTATAAAAGAGCATAACCAGGAAGGCTGTCAGTTATATTTCCTATTTTTACAAAAGCACCAAATGCCAAAATTACCATGCTGTTAAACTGGGTTGACTGCTTGAGATTAAACTCCTCTTTCTGCTGGTTGCAGAATCACAATTAATGCAGTCTATTAGAACACATTTACCCTGAGCTGAAGATTTGGGTTTTAGTTATTAAGCTTCACATATGTGAACAGGTTTTTTGAGTTGTGTTTATCACAGGCCTGCTGGCAACTTCACAGTTAATTTCAGTTCCATTAGAACTTAATTGCAGACAAAGGTCGTAAAGAAGAACCATAAAGCAAAGGTCCTAAGATGCATTTTGCTTTCTGGATTATTTTTTTTCCCTAGGTATAAAGTATTTTAGGAGCAAATGAAAAAGTTTAGTTAACACTGTAGGGTATTTGAAATTATTAGAGCTTGTAATTCCTGCTGTATTTTAAAAGATAGTCTCACATGAGAATATAGTTTCTCTGTATGCAAGAAAACGTAACAAATTGTTACGCTGACCGACTGAAGTTTGATCTAAGGCTCATAAGGTGGCCATTGCCCTTCTTCCTGCTTCACTAGGGTAAAGAAAAGGCTTCTGCAGGCTTTTATAAAGGGAGTGTCTGTAGAAGTAGGTAATGAGTCACTACGGACAGGAGGTAAGTGAGCATGAAAGAGCTGGGAGTTAAGTTTATAAAGAAAACATGTGTTTGACTTGGGTCAGGAAGAAAGACAACTAGAAATAGAAACCTCTAAAGGGCAACACTGCAGAAGAAATTGCCAGGGATCTAAAGGAGGCACACTTCATACATATCTGCTGTAGGCAGTAAGTAAGTAAGTAGGTCTCTTCCAACCTTGGTTATTCTATTCTATTCTATTCTATTCTATTCTATTCTATTCTATTCTATTCTATTCTATTCTATTCTATTCTATTCTATTCTTCTATTCTAAGTGAAAAATCTCGTTCATGTTAGTGTCGATTAGGCCCTTACAGGGTTTAATCCTGACCATGCTAAAGGTCAGTGAGTGGAGAAGCTCAGAATTTAGCCCAGAAATCGGCTGAGTCCTGTGTGGAAATATACTCTTTCCAATTCTGGCGTTAAAATATTGTAGCATGGTTAAAATTACCTTCAGTGTGATCCCATGGAACCTTAAGGTGGGTCTTGGGCAACCTGGTTAAGTGGAAGGTGCCCCTGCCCATGGCAGGTGGTGATTGAAACTAGATTATCTTTACGGTCCCTTCCAACCCAAACCATTCTATGAACTTGATGAAGGTACTTCTGTGTAATACATACTGGTTTAAAAATAGCACAACTAAAAATCCAATAGATAGAGCTGCTTTACTGTATCCAACTGAAGAGTCAAGCATATTAGAATTCCTTCACACAAAACCAGAATTCTAATGAGTTCAGTCCTCAAGAGTGAAGTATTGGGTTTATTTCTTGCTGTAGACTGTCAGACTAAAACATACATATCGAGTCCAGTAAGCTATGTGAGCTCCTAAGCATTTTGATAGTGTGGAATGCTGGCCAGATTGCAAATCTTACCTGCTTTAAGAACTCTGAATATTTTAAAAGAGGGCATTTATCTTTATGGGCCTGTTGTAAAATTGTATTGCCAAACCACAATTCAAGAATCAGCCCGAGGAGAAATGTGTGATATTAGTTTGAGTAGAAGACTAAGGTGCTATCTCTCACGGAAGATATCTGTCCTGAATGGCGTTGAGTCTTTGTTTCATGTAGCCTCAGTCTCAGTACTGCTAATGCAGTCTGTTTCAGGTTTGTGTTCAGGTTCACTGGAATAGGGTAGATTTAGACTGGATATTAGGAAGAAATTCTTTAGAGTGAGGGTGGTGAGACACTGGAACAGGCTGTCCAGGAAGGTTGTGGATGCTGCCTCCCTGGAGGTGTTCAAGGCCAGGTTGGATAAGGCCTTGAGCAGCCTGGTTTAGTGGCAAGTGTCCTTGACTGTGTCATTCTATGAACCTATGATTCACAACTTGCTGCTGCGATCGAGACTAACTGTTAGAGAAAGCTTAAAACAAAAATGTATCTGAATTGCTTCGTGTTTGAAAGTGAAGGATTTATGTCCATGTCTGCAAGTAGGCAGTTCCATCTCTCGGAGATCCAGAAGCTAAATTTTTTCCTCAAGATTAGGTGTTTCCTGTGCACTATGCCTCAGCAGGAACAGTTCATATTTGGAGACAGTTTCTTTTAGGAAATACTTCTCTCTGTAAAGGTGTCTGCGGGAGAAAATGCTGCTGCTAGTTACTGTTGTATAGTACCTCAGAGATTTGCAGGAGGTGGGAGATGAGAGCTTAATCTCATCTTGAACCTGAGCGTCTTGCAGAGTGATTCTGTAACCCACACACTGGAAATGCTTGGGATTTAATTGGGGTGAGTTATGGATCTGTGTGAGCAAATAGAACTCCCTGTCCCCACAGCCTGTCTTTGTGGGCTTCTACATTTTCAAATCTGCTGGCAATAGAAATGGATTTTGTGAGTATTGCTGGCGAGTTCTCAGGCTCCCTGAATCCATTGCCCAAGTGCTGAAGATTTAAGGGCAACAAAGCTGGTGAAAGGTCTGGAGAACAAGTTGGCTGAGGCAGCCAGGATTGTTTAGTCTGCAGAAGAGGAGGATGAGGGGAGACCTTATTGCTCTCTGTAGCTACCTAAAAGGAGGTTGGAGTGAGGTGGGTGTTGGTCTCTTCTTCCTAGTGCTAAAATGAGAGGAAATGGCCTGAAATTGTGCCAGGGGAGCTTTAGTTTGGGTACTAGGAAAAATCTGTTTTCTATAAGAATGGTCAAGCATTGGAACAGGCTGTCCAGGGAGATGGCGGAGTCACCATCCCTGGAGGTGTTAAATTAAATGTGTGGATGTGGCACTTCTGGACGCAGTTTAGTGGCCGTAGTGGTGTTGGGTTGATGGTTGGCTGAGAGGATCTTAGAGGTCTTTTACAATTGAAACGATTCTGTGATTGTGGTGTGGGCACAAGCAGGACATAATACTGTTCTCAGAATGTTTCAGAAGAGGGAAGAAGTGGGTAGGTGGTTGCACCCTGATAAACAGAGATAAAAGACACTGACCATTTTTAGTCTGAAGATGCTTCCTGGGCAATGACATCAGCCTCCTGAGTGCTGCGTACAAGTGGGACACTGCCCTTTCCCCTTCTTCTTTGAAATTCTAGTAATCCAAGCTTTTTGATAACTCAAAAGCAACCTGTTCACTGCTTTTCTTTTGAGTTTGTTTGCCATGTAAGTATTTTGTTTTGAAAATCGTTTTTATCTAATCCTTGGGTCTTCAATGTAGTGGCAAATGGCATCCTGGGGTATATTAGAAGGAGTGTGGTAGAGAGAGGTTCTCCTCCCTCTCTGTCTTAGTGAGGGTCTAGCTGGAATATTATGTCCAGTTCTGGGCCTCTCAGTTCTAGAACGGAAGGGAGCTGCTTGAGAGAATTCAGTGCAGCGACACAAGGATGCTGAAGAGAGGAGAGGCTGAGGGAGCTGGGTCTCTTTAGCTTACAGAAGAGGAGACTGAGGGGTGACCTCATTCGTGTTTATAAAGATGTGAAGGGCAGTGTTGGGTGGGCAGAGGCAGGCTCTACTTGGTGATGTCCAGTGATAGGACAAGGAGCAGTGGGTGCAAACCGGAGCATTGCATGTTCCTCATGAAGATCAGGAAAAGCTTTCTCACTGTGAGGGTGACAGAGAACTGGAACAGGCTGTCCAGAGAGGTTGTGGAGCCTCCTTTACAGGAGACATTCAAAACCTGCTCTAGGTGATCCTGCTCTGGCAGGGAGGTTGGACTAGCTGACCTTTTAAGGACCCTTCCAACTCCTAACATTCTGTGACTCTATGTGTGCTTCTGTGGTGTGTGGGTGGTGGTGATACAAAATGTTCAGAGGGCCAAACATATACTTACATGTCTTTCCAAAACTGACAGAAGAGACTACATGTAATTTTGGATAAAGACTTGTCTGAGGCTTCTTATCTCTCTTTCCCTTTAAACAAATGTCTGACTGGTGGCAGCCACTGCACAGAATTTTCAATTTGTTGTTGTTTTTGTGTGTGTTTGTTTTCTAATGGGTCTGACTGGCAGAGGAGGGCAGACTCTTCACCTCCGTTTATCCTTGGAGCAGCCTGTGATTTCTTCCATCTTTACTGCAGTGTGCACACACTCAGCTTTGGGCTATGTGCTTTTTTTAAGCTTGCCTTTTCTTGTTGCCAAGGTACAGCCCTCAAGGTGAGGTGCTGCTGCTCAGAAAACAAATGGCAACCATTCCGAAAGCACATCCACTTGTGTTTTTTTCTGCCACCCTTCAGCTCAGTGACATGCACATCAAAGCTTAAACGAGTCAATTAAAATGCTGCCATCAGAGAGCACAAAGATGTTCATTTTAGTTGTTTGTTTGTTGGTTGGGTTTTTTTTTTTTTGTTCTGTGAAGGAAGGAAGATGAGCATTGAGAAGCTTAGTAATGCAACGTGATTGTCAGATCAAGTTTGGGAAGTGTGAAATGTAATGTTCTTGAACAGTGTTAACCTTGACATTTTGTACACTGCAAGCAGTTTGTGATAAAGATTTCTAAACAAACATTAATAAATGTGCCTTTTAGGGTGAGGAGCTTGGCAAGAAAATGCAAGATGTGGCTGATATGTGTGAGTTCAGTGTTGCTGTATGAATTTGAATTTATCTTTAGTGTACCGTGAAGGCTGTAGGTTTAATGCAGTGAAGAAGTATTGCTATGGACGGTAGGCTGGCGGTGGCAAATCATACATGGTACACTTAACCTGCATGCAACTTGTGGTTCTTCAGCTCAAACAATTTCAGGGTAAAAATAATATTCAGTTGTGCCTCAAGGAAAAAAAAAAAAGTCAGAGCACTGGTGTTTCTGTGCACTGAATTTCTTTTTCTGGTCTGTTTGTACTGGATATTTTGGACTATGCTGAAATGTTTTATCTGAGGATTATTATTAAGATAATATCATTATTTAAAACTGCAATACTGAAAATAGGATTTATTAGAATGCTTTCACAAACACCATCTTTCAGATGCATACTTGAAAATGTGGCAATGAATAGCTATGCTAATTAGACTGGGTTTTCTGTGTGATTTGTGTCTGCAGTAATTAAACATCACTTAGTACTTCACTAGAAATGTTGTTGATGATCTGTTTCTTTTCTAGGAGCTTCATGGAAAGGAATTCATGGCCTGTGAAAATAAATTCGAGCTGGGAATGAATGAAGAATATTCTTCCTGCAAGAATCTATGGTATTAACTAAGAGTTCCAGAGAAATTAAAAATACAAAGAGGAAAGAGTTACTTATTGATATCACAAGTAGTATACCTCTAAAGGCACAAGCATGATTGTCTTTTAGTTTTCCCTCCTATTGGAGCCTTTGCCCTGTGCTTTAAGAGATGAAGTTTTTTTTTCTGTGGCTGTCCCAAGACTGTCTATCCCAGGTTTCGTGTTTTGTGGATTTGAAAGATGGCCCTCTTTTCACAGAATCACTGAATAATAAGGATTGGATGGGACCAACCCCCTGCCAGAGCAGGTTCACCTAGAACAGGACAGTGTCTAGGCTGGTTTTGAATGACTGCAGAGGCATAAACTCCACAGCTTCTCTGGGCAGCCTTTTCAACTGCTCTATGACCTCCAAATAAACTGTCAGAACAAGGAAGACAAAGGCTTTATTTCAGGATGTATGTCTTCTGGCTAACTATGTCCGAGTACTCTTACACTCTGCCCCCTCATTGCAGGGGGAAAGAGAAACCAAACACACACAAAACTAAACCCTAATCTTTTGTCATGAGACAGTGGTTTGATGAAGTAGGAGCTAAACTGATCTCTAGTCAGTACCTGACTTCTGTTGAGGTGGGAGAGAGGTAATACTACAAGTATTCCAAGGTCTATAAATGAATGAAGCTAGTTTTGTGAGGATGGAGAATTCATGTTAAATTTCTGTACAGGCTTCTAAAGGAACCAGCAAGTGTCACCTTGACTGGAGAAGGTAGAATTTGGTCTGGTTATAGCTATAAGATACGCTGTCTTTTGCATGTCTGTGGTTATCTCAGGTTCTAAACATTTATAATATGCCTTAGCAATATTTGTTCTAATTAATAGTTGTATGTATTTGTGCATTGTATCAGCACGTTAAAATGCACTTTTACTTTCTAGTTCCCTTAATAATCAGGAAGAGAAGACAAAGGAATTTGCAAAAACTGAATCCCTGTCTCAGGAAACCAAGTCATTAGCCCCAGAAGAATCTGAAAGTGAGTCTGTATATTCCATTGTGGAACAACGTTCTTCGCCTTTGAAGAGAAAGAAAAATAAAGCCAAGGCACACGCAGCATCTTGTAGTAAGATACAAAGTGGAGATTCAGATGGCTTGGCCAGTGAGCAAATGCATTTTCCAGAAGCTGATGGAGATCAAACCTCGAGTGGGAATGAATCGATTGCGCCGTATGCTTGTTTTTATGGACCATCAGTAAAGAAGGTTAAAGCAGGATGGCTGGATAAATTATCCCCTCAAGGGTATGGTATTCACACTGATTGCTGTCTTGCTTGTGAGGATGTATGTTAGCATGAAACATGTTAAGGTCATATTTGCTCACTGCTTACTATTTATGGTGGGAAAGGAAAGGGAGGTAGTTTTCTTAGAATCATAGAGTTGTTTTGATTGGAGAAGACCTCTAGGACCATGGAGTCCAACTTCAACCTCAGGCTGCCATGGCCGTTAAGCCATGCCCCCAGGTGCCATATTCACACATTTCTTCAACACCTCCAGGGATGGGGACTCTACCACCTCCCCAGGCAGCCTGTTCTAATGCCTGACCACTGTTTCTGTAAAGAAATTGTTCCTAATATTCAATCTAAACCTGCCCTGGCACAATTCAGGCCATTTCCTATCATCCTATGACCTGATCCTAGGGAGAAGAGACCAACTCCTACCTCACTCCAATCTCTTTTAGGGAGCTGGGGAGAGCATCAGTCTTCCATCAGTCTCCTTGACATCAGACTAAACAATCCCAGTTGCCTCAGATGCTCTTCATAAGACTTATTCTCTAAACCTTTCACCATCTTTATTGCCCTTTGTTACAAGGGTCTTCTGAATTCTTAGTGATGTTACCCCTTCTAATGTTCATTTAGGAGGTGCAGTCAGGAAAAATATTTTTATTATAAATGTTGACCACCACCTATGAACTGCAGTAGAAAAATACAGAATTACTTTGTGCCTATATTTCCAACCTCTATGTATTTGTGAGTTTTCTGTAGACCACAAAGTGAGTGTCAACAAGCTCTGATTTTGAAACACTATTTTACCAATTTGGCCATTGATGTATAAATTAATAACTGGATGTGTACCTTAACAATTAGCATGACTGGAGACCTGTTGCTTCCAGGACTTTGTGTATAACTTGAGTTTTGGGTTTAGAAATGCATCTAGGGTAAATTGTCTCTTGGTTTAATTTATTGTGGTGCCTAAGGGTTGACAGGAGGAATCTGAGCCCAAGTCTTGCTTTAACATACCAAATAAGAAGAGAGAGGAACTCAATAAAAAGAGAATATAATCTTTGCTATACTTGTAAGTAGCCCCCCCAAATGGAAGTCTTGTGTTTGATTTTTATCTTGAATTATTTTAAGCTACCTTAAATTCCACCTCTACTTTAGATTACTTTTAGACTGGACATTAGGAAGAAGTTCTATACAGAGAGAGTGATTCCCCATTGGAATGGGCTGCCTGGGGAGGTGGTGGAGTCACCATCATTGGAGGTGTTCAGGAGGAGACTTGATGGGGTGCTTGGTGCCATGATCTAGTTGTTTGATGGGTTGGACGCGATGATCTTGAAGGTCTCTTCCAACCTGGTTTATTGTATTGTATTGTATTGGTTTGCAATCTTCCTTTTATCTTTCCCCCCATTTTTAATCTTTTTCTGCTTTTTTTTATTCCCCCCCTCTCCTCTTCCTCCTTTGGTGTTTATTCTCTTCTCCTCCTTTTGGTGTTTATTCTCTTCTCCTCCTTTTGGTGTTTATTCTCTTCTCCTCCTTTTGGTGTTTATTCTCTTCTCCTCCTTTTGGTGTGTGTTTTTTTTCTCCTCTCTCTCATCCTTCTTTGTTTTTTCCTCCTTTTTATCATTTCAACAAGTTCATTCACAATTATGGCTTGTGTACTTTTGCTGAAGAATCAAAGATTAATTAAACACAAAGTCCAAAGACTTTGTCCCAGTGTAATATTCATTTCCACATCAGCTTTTTGTTCTGAGACTTGTTACTGTATTGACTTTTCAGAGAGCTACAGTTAGCTATAACTTTTTATTTGACTCACAGGACTTATTTATTTATTTAAGAACAACTACTGGCAGTTAGCAGGTAGTGATAAAAGAGTAATTCTTGATTCTAGTTGCCTGGTCTTGTGCTTTTTGAAGGAACAGAACCGTGAACAAAGTGTGAAGGCTTTAGATAAAGTAATATGTGAGAATGCATCGCTTAATAAAGTGTTAACCATAAAATTAGCACCAGCTTGGACTGAGTAGAACAGTTGCAGGGCCATTAGCCTTGAGACAGTGATACACTTTGGCTCAATGAATGCTGCATTGTTTTTTTTGTGTGTTCTGTTTTATTATGTTTGGTTGTGTGTTTGGTTTGGTTTTCTTCTATTAACATTTCTCAAGTATCTGAAGACTTAATGAAGCCAACCAACAAAAGAACCCCCCTATTTTCTTTTTTCTTCATCTTTTTAAGGCACTGTAATCTTATTTCAGACCCCACCACCCTTGTTACAGAGCTCCCATTTAGACCTGGCACTTTGTGTCTCCTCAGGGGAGTGAACATACACTGTTTTCTTAAATTGCTACAAATCATGCACTTAGAGTACAGTTTCTCTGTTTGTTTGGTTCGCTCACTATAAATTGTGAAGCCATTGAGTTTACTCACACTGTATGTGGTACTTAGGTTCATGTTTTAGTCCCTGCATCATCTTGAAGTTTATTGACATTTTAATGGAAAATAGATTTTGAGTTGGCCTTTCCAGGTTATGAAAAATCATGATTTATTGTAGTAATATAATACAAGTTAATTAAGCCAGAGCTGCTTATTTGATTAAAGTTTTGATAAACTATCAGAGTCTACTAATCCTAAAGCAGAGCACTCATTTAGCAGGAAAGGAAATAACGCTGAGAGTAGGAGATGTTAAAGTGTGGTCTTGTTCTTGCTTAATTAACTTGTTTAATACACTTTAGGATTGAAACTTTTATAGATGATAACTAATAGGCTGTCATTTTTAATGAGCATAACTCCATAACTACTTCAGGTTTATGTAAAAATAATTTTCTGAGGAGGTCATTATAAAGCATGAGTTAATGGCAATCTGAGATAATCAAATGAGCTTCTCATTAATGATGTCCAGTTAATAGCACAGATTGAAATGAAATTTTACACTGGATTTGAGTGGTGTGAGAGCCTGCCTGGAGTCTTGTATCCAGCCATGGAGCTCTCAATGCAAGAAGGACATGGGACTGATAGAGCAGGTCCAGAGCTGGGTACAAAGGTGATCAGAGTGCTGAAGCAGCTCTGCAGTGGAAGACAGGCTTCTTCAGCCTGGAGAAGGCAAGTCTCTGGGGAGATCTTTTATCAGCCTTTCAGTATTTGAAGGGGGCTGCAGGAGAGCTGTAGAGGGACTTCTGTCAAAGCGCTGGAGTGACAGGATGAGGGATAATGGCTTCAAAATGGAAGAAACTGGATTGGAATGAGACAAAAGTAGGAAAATCTTTTCCATGAGGGTGGTTAGGCACTGTAACAGGTTGCCCAGATAATTTGTGGAGGCTCCAAGCCTGGAAATGTTGAAAGCCAGGTTGGATGGGGCCTTGTGCAAGCTGGTTCAGTAGGTGTCCCAGCCTGTGGTAGCGTTTTGGAGCTAGATGATCTTTAAGGCCCCTTCCAACTCAAACTGTTCCATAATTCTATGATTTGGTGTGACCACTATTTGTTCACTGCCCAGGGAGGAGAGCGTTCAGGAAATGTTGATGACATAGCCTGTACAGAGAGATATCCTTCTCATAAATGTGGCAATGAGGTGGTCATTTTAGGTCCTCAGCTTTCTTTTTGGAAAGTACCTTCCAGAGCTTGTAACACTCAAAGGTATACTCTGTGTTCAGAATATTTCTTTGCCTCCGGTGAAAGTAATCAGGTTCTCGTCCTTGGTGGTTTCAAACAAAATTACTTTATTGAAAGTTCTTTTTCCTCTGTCAATTCAAATGTGACATGAAGCACATGGGGAGGAAACAGACATTCTTAAAAGGCAGTGCTAACTTGTGTTTGTCATTCTAATTGTGTTAATTTGTTGATTCACAGCAAACGTGTGTTCCAGAAGCGTTGGGTTAAGTTTGACGGAGAGAGCATTTCTTACTACAACAACGAAAAAGTAAGTGATGCGGTTTGGTCATGTTTGGGACAAAATGCATCTGGGTAACAAACACATTTCCACTGAGAAATTCAGAAATAATTACAAATTAATATCCATCTTAAGTTCCTTTTCAGTTGCAAACTACTATATTTTAAGTGTCCTTGAGACCTTCATGTATTGTTTATCCTCTTGTTTCCTACATGGACTTGTATACCTGACCTCTTCAGGTAGATATCATCAGAACTCCTTATTTTATTGAAGGAGTGACACTACTGCATTCTGCAAAACAGAACAAGATCATGCAAACATCATTTCAAAGATCTAGTGCTACTTTGAAGGTAGTCTCAAAGTGTCTTCTCATGAGAACCTGACATTGAGAGAGAGAAATTAAATGGGGTGTAGAAGACCTTTTAAAAAACACAACCCCACCCTTGTTTCCTCTTTAATCAAAAATGTCTCTCTGTTCTCTTGAGCAAGCTGATCTAATAGGAGGTGTCTCTACCCGTGGTAGGGGAGTTGGAATTACATGATTTTTAAGGTCCCTCTTCCAACCTGAATCATTCTCTATGAATGATCATTTATCATTGGACTAGGTTGTGTTTGACTGGGGTCTCCTTAAAATCAGCATAGTACTGGTGTAGGTGGCTGGTTTTAAGTTCCGAGTCATACTGAAGTGTTTGCAGGCTTGTGAGTTGGTTTGATTGAAGTAGTTTGCTCCTGATATATGATACAAAAATAGATGTATAATTTGTGGGTTTTTTTCAACAAAATATTTGTTTTTACCTTTTGGTTTGGTTTTGTGTGGGTTGATTTGTTTTGTTTGGTTTTATTTTCTTTTTGACCTCTACAAAGGACTTATTTATCATTTTGATATTACTTTCTTAAAGTAGAAACTACATTGTTTGGGGACGGGCGGGTTGGGGTTTAGAGATGGAGAAGAGATCAACACCCACCTGGCTCAAACCTCCTTTCAGGGCAGAAGGTCTCCCCTAGGCCTCCTCTTCTCCAGACTCAACAACCCCAGTTCCTTCAGCTGCTCCTCACCAGACCTGTTCCCCAGACCCTTCACCAGCTTCACAAATTCAACAAGTCCAAGTGCCGGGTGCTGCACTTTGGCCACAACAACCCCATGCAAAGCTACAGGCTGGGGTCGGAGTGGCTGGAGAGCTCCCAAACAGAGAGGGACCTGGGGGTGCTGATCGACAGCCGCCTAAACATGAGCCAGCAGTGTGCCCAGATGGCCAAGAAGGCCAGTGGCATCCTGGCCTGCATTAGGAATAGTGTGGCCAGCAGGAGCAGGGAGGTCATTGTGCCCCTGTACTCTGCTTTGGTTAGGCCACACCTTGAGTCCTGTGTCCAGTTCTGGGCCCCTCAGTTTAAGAAGGACATCGAGACACTTGAACATGTCCAGAGAAGGGCAACAAGGCTGGGGAGAGGCCTTGAGCACAAGCCCTATGAGGAGAGGCTGAGGGAGCTGGGGTTGTTTAGCAAGGAGAAGAGGAGGCTCAGGGGAGACCTCATTGCTCTCTACAACTACCTGAAGGGTGGTTGTAGCCAGGAAGGGGTTGGCCTCTTCTCTCTAGCAACCAGCACCAGAACAAGGGGACACAGTCTCAAGCTGCACCAGGGGAAGTTTAGGCTGGAGGTGAGGAGAAAGTTCTTCACCGAGAGAGTGATTCGTCATTGGAATGGGCTGCCCAGGGAGGTGGTTGAGTCGCCGTCCCTGGAGGCGTTCAAGAGGGGACTGGATGTGGCACTTGGTGCCATGGTCTAGTCGTGAGGTTTGTGGTGACAGGTTGGACTCGATGATCTTCGAGGTCTCTTCCAACCTTGGTAATACTGTGATACTGTGTGATACTGTAATCACTGCCCCTCTCTGGACCCGCTCCAGCACCTCAATGCCTTTCTTGTAGGGAGAATCCCTGATCTCAACCCCGCATTCAAGGTGTGGCCTCACCAGTGCTGAGTACTTTGGGTGCATGTTTGCTGTTTGAAATGCTGGAAAGCATTTCCTGTTGAAGTTAGGTGCTAAATTAGGAACAAAACACAGTTTCAGGTAAATGATTCCAAGCAGCATGCTGGATGATGATAATCAATATGTGTTCTATAGATGCTTTATGATATGCATGCTTGTAGCCCTGTTTTAGTAGATTGAAGGAGTTAGAGCTGAGGTAAGAAAAGATTGCTTATTTCCTGAGGGGCCAGAGAAATTAAGAACAAGCTCCAAAAATTATTTACATTGATTTTTATGCCTACTGATTAGGAACACAACACAATCATGTTTTCACTTGATTACTTTGCTTGACTCACAGTAGAAGACATGATTTTGCTGAGGAAGGGAACAATAGAATAACATTTGGATTGCAGTGACACAAAAAAAAAAGTTACCCTTTTGTGGGATTTATCCCAGGGCTTCAGAGGAGCAGAAAAGCAGGGTTAGTCATTAAGAAAGACTTGAAAAATACAGCACTGGGATTTGCTTAACACTATCTGTAGCATAATTAGGGAAAGAAATGCTAATAGAGAATTTTAGATCTTGTATCTGCACTGGGGATTTTTTTTTTTAATTATTACTTTTTTTGAAGGTCACTGAAAAAGTTGTTTGGAGGTCACTTACTCCTGAATGATTCTTGTAATATATTTTCCTGTCACAGGAGAGTCTCTTTGGCTCAGGGGAATATGTAGTGCTTCGCACCATGCATAGACAACTACCAGTTCTGCATCCTGTATTAAAAATTTTAAACTGTCACAGATGCCTGCAGAAGGCTTGGTCTGAAGCTTCTTTGTACTCAGATTCCAAGATTTCATTGCTCTCTACAGCTACCTGAAGGGTGGTTGTAGCCAGGAAGGGGTTGGCCTCTTCTCCCTAGCAACCAGCACCAGAACAAGGGGACACAGTCTCAAGCTGCACCAGGGGAAGTTTAGGCTGGAGGTGAGGAGAAAGTTCTTCACCGAGAGAGTGATTCGCCATTGGAATGGGCTGCCCGGGGACGTGGTGGAGTCACCGTCCCTGGAGGCGTTCAAGAGGGGACTGGATGTGGCACTTGGTGCCATGGTCTAGTCGTGAGGTTTGTGGTTACAGGTTGGACTCGATGATCTTCAAGGTCTCTTCCAACCTTGGTAATACTGTGATACTGTGAAAAGTGAGACAAAACCTCCTGGGATTGAAAGAGGTGCTGGTTGGTCTGTGTGTATAGAGTTTGACCAGTGTTAATTAATTTGGTGAGTCACAGATGCTAAGAACTTTTTAAGTCTGACAACTGCAAGGCCTGAACCAGATTCTGGGAACTGAGGAGTTGGTGAAGCTCTGGAATGAGTGTGCAGATAGGAGGAAATCATAGTTGGCTACTGGTAGTTCTCAGTGCACAGTGGGATTGTGTTGGACTAGCCGGAAGTGGAGTTTTTGGTGATCTCTGGAGGATTACTGCTTCCACATGCAGGGTATTCGTGTTGCCTGCTAGATGGATACCATCATGTTCTTGCTGTTGATTGTGTGTTGTTAGCTTGGCATTGCAAGCAACTGTCTGCAGACTCATCGAGACCTGCATGCAGTTCAGGAGGTGGTTCTGGCAGAAGACATGGATAGTTGTACAGCTCTTTTAAAGGCAGCAGATCCCTCCTTCTAGCTACCTGGCTAGCTGTGTGTATATGTTTAAATGGGGAAGTTGTTTAATGGCAAGCTGCCACTGCTCTACTCTGTGTGTGTGGGTGTTCAGGGACGTTCCCACACAGACAAGCATCATCTAAAGGAATTGTTTCACCCTTGGTTTCACATCTCAATTAAAAGTAGTTTTCAAAAGGAAACTGATCCATACTTGAATGTTTTTTGATGACAAGCAGAGAAGGATAGGCTCAGTGGAAGGAAACCATAATATCAGTAGTGTGTCTGTGTAAAATAAATAGCTGTATTTGTCATTCAAATTAGGAACTTGAGAGTAGTGATGTTCTCAAGAAGGGGAAGTGTGCTACATGGCTAATGAAGTGTGAAACAAGTGGAGCATGGGAAGGCAAGACAGAGAGGGCAGGATTCCTAAAAATGTGTACTTACCCCCCATCTAAATGCTTCTTTGAAGAATCTAAACCTTAATTTTCTACATATTTTTCTAACCTTGATCTAACTGTGTGTCAGCTTGTGACTGATAGAGATCTTTACTTCATATCTGCCTGCATGAAAAAAAAGTTAGTTTTCTACAAACAGCTGACCTGGGAGTGTCTTTTGAGTCAGTGGTTTTGCTCATTTCTTCTACAGTCATGGTCCTGAACAAGCTGATGTGGTCAGAGCAACATCCTATTTGGTTTTGTCTTAACTGAATGTGGTTAACTGAAGTGAGGGGGAGGTAGAAGAGGGGAAGAATTTCTTCCCCTGGAAACTGAAGAGGGGAAGGTCGAATTTGAGAATTCTTTTCAGCTACCCAATATGCACGGGTTTTGTTTCTGATTTCTTCCTACTTTTAGCAGAATGCTGATGCTCTAAAACACACTTTATAGTAAGGCAAAGCCTGCTGGTTATGTTGAAAGCTTTTACTTAGAAACATCTTAGGGGCCCTGACAAAGACATGAATTAGGAAAAAGTCTTGCTTTTTCATGAAGAGAACTTCAGTATTTGGTTACGTTGCAAGTCAGCATGATGAAGAACAAAAATCACTGTGAAGCAGATGAGGCATTGTCGTTCTTGAAACAGCTATCCTGGAGTGAAAACCAGAGCTGAGCAAAATGGTGTTTCCAGGATCTTTTAGCCCAGCTCTGAAGCACATCTGTCAGGGAGTGGCATGGGGCTGTACTTAAAAGTTTTCATTAAAGTAGTTGACATTAAAACCCTCAAACAACTCAAACCAAAACATTTTTCTTTCCCCACTAGAAAATTGTACAGTCTGAGAATTTTTTAGCAGCCCTAAAGCTAGTCTAACAGCTCTCTGTAACAGAAGAAATATCTTAGAGGTTCTTAGCTTTGCTTGTTTGGTTTTGTTTTCTGTATTTTTAAATAATTTGCCTAATTTCTAGTTTGGAGTCATTCAAAGAGAGAAAGGATATCTTGATCAACAAGAGCTTTTTAACAGGAGGCATTATTGCTTGCATATGAAAGAGAAGCTGCTGTAGAAAGGGGGGAAAAAAAAAGCCTGAGAAATTATAATGGTTTAAAGTGTATTTGAAAATCTGTATGCCTTGGAGAACAGAGCTTTAAAATGCTCAGAGTTTCAATGGAAAACCCAAAACTGTGCTCAGCTTTAAAGGGAACTGACTTTATATCTTAAGAACACAAAATAACTGTGACTTCCAACAGCCTGAATATATTCTCTGACAGTACCAAGCACAGCCAGTAGATGCCTGCATACACCATAATATAATTTGCTCTGAACCCTCTTTAGAAGTAGCTTAGGTAATAAGTTTGTTTTGCCATTGTGACAACCAAAATCCAGCCTTATTAAGAAATATGTTAAAAGCTCTCTTCTGTCAAATATAGACACAACGAAGAGAGATTTACAACACTAAGATCATTCTGAGTGAGAGTGACTCTTGTGTTTAATTACAGTAGCATCGTCACTTCAGATTTATTTTGATATTTCTGGGTTTTTTATTTGCTGAATTGCTTTCACTGAGCCACATTATTGCCTAGAAGTGAAACAACACAAGAGTGTGAATTTGGTGAAAATCAGCAGTATATTAAACTCTGTGAACAACCAACCGAACAAATCCCGTGTATCCTTCATGCTTAGCATTCACTGTGGCTCCTTAAGTCCTTGTATAAAGTCTATTATGATAATTTATACTTTGGGAGGCAAGTTATTGCAGTACAGATTCTTTATGGGGAGCTGACTCTTGGACTATAACTGCATCTGGATCATAAATCTTAGCAGTGTATCTGAATTGTCTTACTCAGAAAACCAACTGATCAAAACACAGTAGGGGACAGCAGCAGCAGCAGCGTTCGCTCTGGAATCCAGGATTCGTGCAACGTGCTTCCAAGGTGTTGCACTTTTTTCTCCCCATATGGCATACCTATGCTAATTAGGTTAAAAGATGAGCTATTTGGAGAAAATACTCATAGTGTTTCTTTTTTCATATCTTGTTTTTGTGGGCAGTTAGGTTCTGATTCCTATTTGGAAATCTGCAGAGTTGGGAAAAATTGATTCCTCAAAAACATAATCTAGTGCCAGAACAATTCTCCTCCTGCCTCATGTAGCAAATAATACATACCTGATCCAAGCTAGAGGATTCCTGTTAGTAATGACAGGGCAGGGGCTTTTTCCAGAGTGATGACCCACTTTCAGTTAAAAAATGGGGATAAAATCACTGAATTACTTTTCTTACCAGCAAGCCATTGAAGAAGTGAGGAAGGAACAGAAAAATTCTTTGGGATTTTCTCCTTGGAGAAGGCACAACTTTTCCCCTCCTATAATTATGAGACTTGTAGAATAGAATCACTTATTTTTAAATTATGGTTCTGTGAGCTAGTCAATGCATAAAATTATAAACTGAAGAGATTGTGATGTTTTGTCATCTTAGTGCCATGAGACAACGTCTGAAGAAGAGATCTAGGATCTGCATTCCCTCTCACTGTGAGATTTTACTCTGTTTTGGAAGGCAGTAGGTGTGCAAAGACTCAGAACAGTGCAGCTTGTGATGTGTAGCTAGTGAAGTGGTTTACTTATTCTTACAGTTTTATTAGAAGTGTGGTGAGTTTTCAGGAGCACAGCCTCTGTGTGTGAGCTCCCTGAACACCATGGCATTACCTGAGAGATATTTAATGGCATTACCTGAGAGATATTTAATGTTCCATGAAAGTTAACTATGACTATTGCATTTTTTTTGTTGCAGGAGGTGTTCTCCAAGGGTATAATACTGCTGTCAGCTATAGCAACTGTAAGGGTTCATGGGGAGAATAAATTTGAAGTGGTCACATCCCATAGGACTTTTGTCTTCCGTGTGGATAAAGAAGGTAAGGAGATGATATGTAATTGTGATGATTGCCAAAAAGCCACATAATCACTGCTTCTGAATTGTTAAATGCAGTTTGTTCTGGTACCAGAAGTATTTCTGGAGTACAGCTCATCTGAGCTCCTAAAGTGAAAGTGGAGGTAACAACTGTAGGCTTTGTGAGAGCAATTGGAATTGTTGGGGAATGGTTTTTAAAAATATCAAAATGAAAATACTCTTTGCCAGCTCTTCTCACTCCTTCCCTATCCTTCCCAAAGATGAATTTATCTGGAGGTTCCTCAGCTCTCACTAGCAGCTCTTACAGCCTGTGTGCACTCAGCCATCTGCTCCCAGTCACCACTTGATATAAAACTGACAAAGAACAACAATGAAGTTGATGGCTAGAATGTGATGCTGTGATCTGGGTTTTATTCTGTGTCTTTATTTACTGCCTTATACAGTATTTTCAGCCATGTGCTGATAGAGAATGCAAATGTGAGTGGTAGTAGGGAAGTTAATATGCATTTTAATTTAATACTTTATCAACTTAGAGCTGTAATATGTGGAATCAATAGCAGTGCATGTATGTCTTATTTATGGAAACAATCAAATAAAATGGAATCCCTAGGAAAAAAGAAAAGAGAAAGCTCTCTGTAAATATGCAATATGTATTTACAGCAGTACATGCCAGCCCCATTATAGCTAAGGGTCTCTCAGCATTTCCATTATCAAATCCCATTTTTATGGGTTATAGCTGGGTTGTAAAGATTTGCTGCAGGCTGTAACGGGAGTGCGGCATCACTGAACAAATCCTTCTTATCAGGTTTAGTTCAAATCATTTCAGGCATTTTTATGCTCTTAGCTGGTATGTCTATTTTTATTATTTTTTGCCTTTCTCTTCCCAATTTATATTTTTTACTATTTTTTTTAAATCAATTGGCACATAACCATCTTGGTGCACTACATTTTGTAGGGCCATAATTTGCTTTATGGACCATTGCCTTTTGAATACTATAAAAATGTTAACAACTTATACTGACTTACAAAATATATTCAGAGGAACCACTTGTTAGACATGAAATTGCATTTTCATTTAGCATTTAACCATCTTTGGACATAACAACCTGTCTGTTCACTTAAGGTTAGAAATTTCTGTTGTACAGGTCATTTGGTCCTCACTGTACCCACAGCTGGATGGTTTATTCCTTGTAAATTATGTAAATAACTCTGCTTGCTTTCTGCTGTGTGCACAAACTGTTACTTGATGCTGCTCCTGCTGTGGATTTGTGGCTGGGAATTGTTTTGGGACCATTTTAAGGATACTTAACTTCTTTTCAAAGATTTTTTACCTAGGGACTTTTGTATAAAGTTTGTCCTGTGGGCCTTATTTATTATCTTCCTCACTGCTGGAGTATCAAAATAAAGAGTGCTGTCGTTGTCTCCCTTGGCATCTGTGTAGGTCCACAATTAGTGCACACCTCAGTTTTCCTTTGGTGCTCTGATTTATTGTTTGGAGGGTTTTTTGATATATCAAAAATGCACATTTTTAAAACTTAAATACCTAAAAGGAAGAAGTCAGTATCATGCCTTGGAAAGCTTAGGGACTTTTTGGGGCAAAAATTTTAGCAGTTAGGGGATAGCAATGAAATGGAGCAGATTCTGCTCAGATGCAGCAAGTTTCTGTTTATCTGGCGTGAAATGCCATAAAAAAAGGGCAACTCAACTTGTAATTTGATGCCCCTAACTAGAGTGAAATATTCCTGTGATCTTTCCAAAGTCCTTTAAAGGAGATTGGAGTGAGGTGTTCTCCCAAGTAACAAGTGAGAGGAGGAGAGGAAATGGCCCCAAGCACCGGGGTAGGATTTGGTTGGATAGGAGAAGAAAATTCTTGATTGAAAGGGTTTGCAAAGACTGGAGCAGGCAGCCCAGGGATGTGGTTGCATGTCTGTCCGTGGAAGTATTTAAAAATTGCCGAGATCTGGTGCCGAGGGCCATGGTTTATCCCCGGATTTGGTAGTTAGATAATAATTAGACTCTATCTTCAAGGTCTTTTCCAATCAAAATGATTATATAATTCCATAAAACTTCTAAGGGGAGGACTGGGATCACTATTCCTGTGCTAGTCTCTCAGGCAGCTGTCTTCCTCATCATCAACTATCTTCTGAGGCTTAAATTCATGTATTTGTTCCTCCTTGTTGCACATATGACATTTAGGAAGTAAGCACATTCCTGTTGTAATGGCGCTCTTTGCAGTGTTCAGCACTGATATATACTGTGGATAGATCTTTCCTTCCCTCCCTACCCCTCCTCCCCAATATATTTCACAACCTGAGTCATTCAGAGCAAAGATGTGAAATATTCATGATGTTCCAGTCGCATGGGGCGAGCCTTAATTCATTCAGAGTATTCAGCATTAAAGTATATTGATCTTAGTCTGGTGAAATATCTGAACATAGTGGAACTTTATTACTTCACCTACTTGTGTGCATGTATTTGTAGGATGTTAAATTAATAATGCATGCAAAGATATTCAAACATGCATTTTCTTGATTACTCAGTACCCTTGACAGTATCAAGCTTAACCACTACACCTTAATGGAATAGATTGTGAATTGCCAAATGTTTTTGCTTAAAAGCGTGGCCAGACACAGAACAGCTTTGGCAATGTCTTGCCTCTGGTGACAGATGATATTTAGGCTCCCTGCTCTTTGCTTACATAAATTCTGTGTTTTATTCCCATTGATCTAGCTTCCAGAAGGTGAACGAGCCACCTGTCTACCACCTCAGTCTTAAGGCTGTCTGGATTTAAGCATTTTAGATGCAGTAGTCATAATTTTAAGAGTCCTGATCATCAGTATTTGTCTACCTTTCAGTTGTTGAAAGTTAATTAAATGGCTGTCTTTGCTAACATCTCCAGTGGTAGAAACTCTCACGTTACTCTTATTTACACCTCCTCTTCAAGGTGGATGTTCTCTCTCAGGTGGTGTGGCTATACCATCAACCAGCAAAGCACAGGATGAGGAACAGTAAAAGCAATGTGTAGAGAAGAATGGAGCTGCTGCTTAACCAAATGTCCTTGTCTAATTATTTTTTTTCTTGATTAGAAGAAAGGAATGACTGGGTTAACACCATGCTCAATGCCTTGAAATGGCAGTCTGATAATAACTCTCACTCTGGAGCTTCTGTCGCCCCTGAGAAAAGTGGATATCTTGAGCTGAAAGGCTACAAAGGCAAAATCTTTATTCTACTTCAGGGGAATACTGTGTGGATCTGCAAAAATGAGCAGGTAAATTTCTCATATGCTTTTTTATGAATGGATGCTTCTGAAGGTGGCTTAACTTGTGAGTTGGAGATTGATGGCTCTTTGTGAATGGGTGCATTTCAATATAAATGCATATCTCTTTTTATGTAGTACTTTATTGCTGCAGTCCTCAGAAGGCTTCACACCAACAAAAAAAAGGCAGGGAAAGTATCATTATGTCTGTTGTATAATGGAGAAAAAAGGAATATATAGTGAGGTGAAGTGAAAAGCCCCAAGTGTCACAACAGGTTAGTGGCAAGGGCTGGGATTAATTCACTCTTAAAATGTGTGCCATAAGCGCTCTACTAAATCAGGAGCCTTATTTTGTGCACTGGTTTCACTGCCCTGTAATGCAGTGCTCTGGGAAGTGTGCTATACAGAAGCACGTTGTGGTATTGAAGTGGTACTTCAGCTAAATGTTCAAAGCTTATGTTCTTTGTGTTTTTAAGAACCTAGATTGACCAGTTCCTGTTCTGCCCTATAATGTTTTAAACAAATCTGTTTGTAGGCCTGTCATTTCAGCTCCCCAAATCTAGGAGATTTTGGGTTGTTTTGGGCATGCCTATATTATGATACAAAGTTGCTAGCTGTGGAACTCTTAGGGATGCTGTTGGCAGGGGATAAATGAGGTAACTGTGTTCAGTGAATGACTGTGTGAACTGGTGGAAGCAAAATCCGTTGCGGGACATTAAATGGAAGGTGTTACTTCTCTGTGAAGAAATCAATGACCCACAAGTAGCTGGAACCTGGGAGGGCATTTGGAGGAGGGGTTGCTATATGCATGCCTTGTTCTTATTTTCTCTCAAATTTGTGTACAGGCAAAATCCTGTTTGAAATGCTGACTGGTCTTTCAGGCTTGTCATTGTGGAGTTGATCTCACTTCCTCTCCTGTGATGAAAGTCACCTTCCTCTAAAGTGTGAAATTGCTTAGATGGGTTTGTGGGACCACATAATGTTCAATATGAAATCTTATTTTTCTTTCCCAAGGTATGGCCAGAAATTTCAGACTGAGAAAGACCTTTTTCTTTTTTTCTTTCACTTTTTTCTTTTATTTTTTCTTTTTTTTTTTCCTTTTATTTTTTCTTTTATTTTTTCCCCCTGCACTTTGCTCCAAGGAAGTTTTACTTGTCAGATAGGTTCTTTGAGGTCAGTCAGCAACTAGCTAATCAAAAACATGGTGCAATTTAGGGCTTGATAATGTTCTGCAGCTATAACAAAACTCCACAAATTATTTAGACATGTAATAATTTACCAGAAGTGTATTGGCTACATGGCATTTGAATTTAAGCCTGCAGCATGTGTTTTGCTGAATGAAACACCATGAAGAGAAATTGGTGTTTGTAGCTGAGCACAACCTTCTAGTTAGACAGAAATCCTCAGTCTTGGTCATTGTAATGATTAGGTGACCTGCCAGCTTGTTTATTTATATAAAGCTTGCAGCTAGAGCTTTTTTTAAGGAGGAAATAAAGTCAAAATGCAGACACCACCCTCCCACCCTGACCCTGTACTTCACAAGGTTTTCTGACGTTGTTTCAGTAGAAAGAATGAAGTTGACCAACTTAACTTTATAGTCTGTGGCATGACCCACACTGTATTGTAATGCTCAGTATTACTGTTCCAATGGGATTTCAACAGTGAGAATCCCTGGGTTGCATTCTCATCAGTGAGAGTCTTCTCTTTGTAGATGTTCGTGATAAGGAGCCACTGCTACCTTCAGAATCAATCCTGAATTCATCTGATGCCCCTGAACACTTTTGAGTGCTCCCTTATGGATGTTCTGAGTTTCTTGATTAAGGGACAAATGTGGTGCTTCAGTGAGGTGTACAGACTTGTGGAGGAATTTATTTTCCAGAGTAATAGGTAATTTGAAACTAGCTATGTCCCTCTTGAGAATTTCAATAGCAGGCATCCAGTTTTTGCTTTCATCCTTCTTTCTCCCTCTACCCGTGTGTAACCACTGGGAGCATCTTTCTTGCCTTTCTGTGCTGGTATTGGGCACTCCCAGCTCTGCCCACTATGCTGAGGGAGTTTTCCTGGCTCTGTATGTTAATACAAAACTGCTCCAGAACCTTTCACTGATGAAAAGTTCTTGATTGCTCTGTTACATGTTTTCAGGGTGCAGACTGACTAAAATAATCTAAGCTTGGTCCTCCTCTCTCCCTCCCTCAGTTCACTTTCTTGCAGATTAATTTATTTTTTTAACTATTCCTTTGTGTGTAGATGTGAGTTGTTCTTTTGCTTGTGCAGCTGTGTGGTGAGTTGTATCAGCTCTGCCCTTTCAACATCATTGATTTCAGAGTTGCTTTAACTGATCGTGAAAGCACTCCCTTGCACAGCCTTTCTACTAGGTGTTTATTCCCTTCTGCTACACGGGTGCTCTGCAGAGATCACTGACTGCAGTGCAGCAGAAGGCAAAGCAGAATCAGGCCCTGAAACAGAGTGAAGGTTAGATGTTCTGCCAGCCTGTCAGCTCCTTCTGCTGTCCGAATATTACAAACGATGGTGCAAAACCAGCTTCTTTCCCAAAGCTTATTTATTTAATACTCAAAATATCAAGTGGTCTTAAGAGGCTTCTTTTTAGCTCCTCCATTTGAACAATGTCTCTTTCTTTATATGATTTCTGTCTATTTGGGAGTCAGAATAAATCGTTTCTGTCGTTTAAGCTTTCATAGTCTGTAATTCTTCTCTCTGTACCTCTTTTATTTCCAAGTTGAAAGCAGTGATTTTTACTGCAGTACTGATGGAACCCCCAATAATACAGCATGGATCCATTAGAGGGCTCTGTTGATCCAAAAATCTTTCCTCATCTCAAGTTTGTACTTTAGCCATTAATTACCAAGCAAGTATGTCCAGGGATGTCCTCAAATCCTGTTCATATTGGAATTCACATCCATGCTAGAACGACTCCCAGAGAGAGTTAGAGGGGTTTATTATAACTGCAGTGCTAAAAGACACCTATTTAGACTGCTCGCAATGTTGAGATGAGATCAGCTCAAGCTGATCCATTGATTTCTATTAAACTTGATAGAGGAGAGGCCACTGTTACTTTAAAAGATTTTTTTCCCCTTCATTGTTAAAAGTGGAGAAGATCCTAAGCCAAATGCCACATCCTAACATAACCACCATGAACTTTTTGAAGTTCAGATTGAGATCAGAACATCATGTCTCAGGTCCATTTCTAGTTAAAAAGTGATTGGTTTAGCTTGTGCTTCTGGCAGTGATATAGTGCTAGTATGAAACCATCAATTTCTTTGACTCTTCATGTAGTGTGAATTTCTTAAACTTCCTCTCTGGAGCAAAAGTGAAAAATAGATCGTACAGAATCAATTTGTTCAACCTGCAACTTGCTGAAATTCCCATTTCTATTTCAAAATCATTCCTGCTTAAATAAAAACATGTCATTGAGACCTTCATGACAGCTCAGACATTGGCTTGAAATGTCAGTCTGCTCTGGTGGTGCCAGTGATAACCTCCCATCTGTGACCATCAGAAGAGCTCTGACAGCTGCTTGCGTGGGCTGCTAGAATATACTTCCTTCGTTAGGGTGTGTTAGATTCAGTGGGATCTAAGGTCAGGGAGGGCCTAGGTGTCACAGTAGTTGCACTAGAATTCAGCTCTGATGAAGAGAATTCGAGCTCCTCTTTTGTTGCTGCTTTGAATGGTTTTGAAATAGATGTATTTACCTGGGATAGTTGAGGAAACTTTGCCAGCACTAAGGACTGGGGAATGGTTTGTATGGCTGCCTGCCATAATTATTTGTGACTTTTTTCCCTCCATGCATGACTCCCAGCTTGAATAGCAATGAGTATTCCCTCTGTTATGTACAAGCAATAGCATCCATTTCCCATTGAAAACCTCTTGTTTCATTTTGGCTTGATGCTCTTACTGATTTCAGAAGGGTTTTTGTTCTATTGAAGATTGAAATGATTTGCTCTGTGGCAGATGGGAATGTTTATTCATGTTGAGTGAACCAGTAAGAGAGTGCCTAATAAATGTCATTTCCTCTCTAATGCTAATGGTGCATTTAAAGCAGAACAGGATGATATCAAAAGATGTATTACTTCAGCAGGGAGAAGATCACAAAGAGTATGATACTGTATAGAACTGATAAGGGGATAGATGGAAGGACAAGTCAAAGATGATACTTCAGACTAGTATTCTGAAAGAGGAAGTGATGTGAATGTGAGGGGAGGGAAGTGTAAGGGATGTGTGTATCTCTGTAAGAACAGAGATGTGTTCTTAGCTCTGATAAGTTAAGACCAGCTTAATGAGTGCTCTGAGCTACATGATGCAGTGAAAGATCCCTATCCACATCGGGGGCCTGGATTAGATAATCCTTAAAGGTCCCTTCCAACCCAAACCACTCCATGATTCTCTGAAACACAGTGCCAGACAAAATTTTTCACTGTGAGGACAATTAGACATTGGAATCGTCTCCCAAGGGGGCTGTCTCATTTCAACTACACTATCACCTGGAGAGGTGGGACCAGATGAGCCTTGGGGTCCCTTCTAGCCTGGCATTCTGTGATTCTGCGAGATGACGTGGTTGGGATTAGATTTAGAAGTCTGTGACTTTTTGCTATATAGCAATATGAATTTATAATCATCCTCTGCAAGGGACTTGTTCATTAGGGAATGTTCTGGTTTTCCCTGGAGAAAATGCAGTGCTGATTAATAATCATAAAACGTGATGGATGAGAAAGAGAAACTGTTAAAAATGTTCAGTGAAGGACCTGCTAAGTACACTGGAAAGTGTCTTAACAACGGAAGGTGAACATAGACAAGCAGTTAAATGAAGCCCTGAAGATGAGCAGTACTGATTGCCTGTCATGCTAAAGCAGCCTGAGAAAGCCTTTTCAATGTATTTAGATTCTTTGTTGTATCATCTTGATAATATTTGTGAATGTAAAATGAATCCAAGGTGATGGCAGCAGAGATCACAGAATGGTGGGGGTTTGAAGGGATTGCTGGAGATCATCTCATTCAGCACCCCTGGGGAGAGGAGTTGAATGAAAGTTGAGTAGAAAAGAAAATAGTTGCTTAATGGTTTTGAAATACAATGAGGAACCCTGAGCAAAGCCACTACTCAGTTATGGAAAGGAAGCTGGGGGAAAAGGTGTAGGATTAAAGGCAACAAAAGAAAGTGGGAGGAGGAATAGAAAGACCTTTCAGATAGGTGGTGAGAAGAGAGGGAAGTGCCTGGCGTGTAATACAGTGGGACAGCAGAAGGTTCAGTTACTGAGAATGAAAAACTAAAATGTCCTCTTGGAGATGTTGTGGTGATAAGCTGTTACTTGTGAAAATCACTGGAAAGCTCTCTAAGGAAAGCCCTTCCTCCAGAGAAAGGGGTCACTACTTGATCACTGGCGCAGGCTATGGTCAGAGATGTTGTCAGCAGTGCCTTAAATAGGTGGAGCTAACAGGGGAAAAAAAAAAACAACAAGTGTTTGTCCTTCTTTGATTCTTCAGGCTTTATTCTTCAGAGTAACACAAATCTGTAGAAGTTAAAAAAAACACCAAACAACAGAACCAAAACAACCCAGAAATATACCAAATATATTGAAGGGGGAAAGATTGATAGGAGGAAGTGTTTTAAGATAAAATATACTCTGATTCATTGGTGACTTGAAATGGAAGCAAATGATCCAGCCTCTTTTAAATGCAGAGTTGTGGTTTTAAAACCTCAGTCTTACACTAATTGGATCCATGTTCAAAACCAGATTTTAAACAAACTTTAAATTAATATGTTAAATATATTAAAATAAGGTAATTGACTTGGACAAAAAATGTTTGTCAGTGACCACATTTATGGGGAAGATCCACATTTTACATTCAAAAACAATGAAGTGGCATCCTGTCCTAGGCAGTTTAAGACCTAAAGATCTTAGAGGAAAGCATACACAGTAATTCTAAGTAAATTAAAAAAGTGAAGGCTAAACTTTTCTCTGTGGACTTAACCTTTGGCTGTGTAAGGATTTTATTTTTCTCGTTTGTTTGTTTTTTTGCTCTTAAGATCTCATTGAGATGTAATAAGTATATACCTAAAAAAAATCATGGAAGGTGGTAGAAAGCTTCGTGCTTCCCCAGTGATCAAAAGCCCTGCGATTAATTTGATTAGGGTTGGAGGGTGGAGGAGGAGGAAGGGAAATTAGAGAGTTTTCAGCTTCTCAGTAATGCTCAGTCGAGCTTTCTAGATGGCTAGCGTGTGTATAGCCACCCACTTTGATCAGGTACAGATCAACAGTGAGGAAAAGTAGAATTTGTCTGAATATTAAGAAGGCAAAAAAAAGAGACTTTTTACAGAGTGACACATCACATGTTGGGCAAACGTTTTAGATCTACTCATCATAAGGTTATAATGTTCCTGTGTGACCTCCTTTAGTTGACCCTGCAGGGGTCCAGCTATGGCAGGGGGTTTGGACTTGGTGATCCTCCGCAGGTCCCTTCCAACCCCTACCACTCTGTGGTAGCATTATCAGTGCAGTCGTAGGGAAATCCATTTTCCCCCAAGAGTACAGGAGTCACCTGAGAGCATTATCCATCACTATATGTATTACTGTCTTTTAAGACTTATAAGCATGGCTTGAAATTCCACCATCAAATAATCTATTGGATCAAAAGCCTTTCCCAGAGGGAGCAGAGCATCATTATGTGTAGACCAGGTCTGCATGTATTTATTTTAAATCAAGTGATTCCTGCCTTCAGTGACCCTGCCTAAGCAGTGTGCATATATGTATAGATACACTGAAATAAGGGAGTGTTTTCTGTGTGCACAACAAGTTTTGAGATGACAGTAAGACTGAAAAGAAAAAGGTGGTTTTCCAGAACAGTTAGATCTGTCTTTCAGTAGCTCAATATGATGTGGAATTAAAGGCAGCTACAACATTACTTTGCATTAATTTGATTCCTGTTTAAATGTAAATATATCAGTGAGTTCTCAGAGGAGACATGCTGAAAAACTACTCACTTGCTTTGGGTTGCTTTTGCTTCTTTAAATTGAAGACAATGTAAGCCACTGTTTTTACTTATCCTTCTGTTACTCCTGTGTATTTGCCATGGCTGGGACAGAAGTAACATTAAACATAGCAGTGATAACACCTATTATTTTTTTTTTCCCCTTTTGCTTTCCCCCCCCCCCCCCTTCATTTTCCTTTTTTTTTTTTTTAATTTCCCCTTTCTTTTCCTCAGCCATCATCCTATACTTCAGGTATTAAACTAATTGATAGAGCTGAACTACTAATATTTACATCAAGTTACAAAGCCATGAAGAGGAAGAGGAGCATTTCTGAGTCAGTGCAGACAGCATATCCTCATTGAAGTGTTCATTCCACAAACTTAGAGCAGTACGAACATGTCTCCCTTTCTATTTCAGTCTCATGAGAGGTGGGGACCTGGAGTCTTCTGTGCACCTCTGGAGCCCCCAACACAAGAAGGATGTGGAACTGTTAGAGCAGGTCCAGAGAAGGCCACAAAGGTGGTCACAGGACTGGAGCACCTCTGCTATGAAGACAGGTGGAGGGAGTTGGGGTCATTCAGCCTGGAGAAGACTCCAGGGAGACCCTCTAGCAGCCTTCCAGGATTTGAAGTGGACTAGAGGAGAGCTGTAGAAGGACTTTTGACAAAGTCATGTAGTGACAGCGTGCTGGGCAATGGCTTCAAACTGGAAGAAGCTGGATTTAGTTATCAGCAGGAAATTCTTCCCTGCAAGGGTGGTGATGCACTGGAACAGGTTGCCCAGAGAAGGTGGGAAGGCTCCAAGCCTGGTAATGTTGAAAGCCGGGTTGGATGGGGCCTTGAGGTAGTAGGATTCTAGTAGAAGCTGCCCCTGCCAGTGGCAGGGGATTGGAACTAGGTGGTCTTTAAGGTCCCTTCCAACCCAAACCATTCCATGATTCTATGACAGTGTCTGTGAATTCTGTTTCCTAGTAAGTTAAAAGCACTAGGATCTGCCATTGCAAATTTTTAATTCTTTAGCCTGTATCTTCTGTTATTAACTTGCCATATTTGAAATCTGCTGCAGCTCAATTAGCTGAACAGAGTTAATTAATTTAATCTTTAATTGCTGTGGCTCAGACAAGAACTGTCACAAAAGGATATTTACTTTTCCCCCCGTATTGCCTGTGTGATAAAACGCTAAGTGTTGTGTGTATCCTTCTGTCAAAGCCAAACTGTAACAGAGGGGGTCGGGCTACTCTTTTGTCCAGTTTGAAGTGGAAAAGCAGCATTCTTGAAGACTTTAGGATTTGCCTAATCTGTGGTGAATATGGTTGGGTGAGCACTGGCTCACACTATGATGATTAAAATGTTCTCTTTGGTTGCAATACTAAATAAAATGGATTAGCATGCACCAGCAGGAGACCAAAGAGTGTGCCTGCAATCCATTCATGTGCCTTGTAACTGACACTGTATAATGTCTGGAACTCCGAGCACTTGTAAACAGGTGATTGATCATAATGCACTTAGCTTGCAGGAGCTGAGCAAGCAGGAAGAACACAGGGTTCATACAGCAAACTGTTTTGGAATTCATGGATTTCTGGTGTTACTTCCTGATGGTTTTCAAGATTGGGTGCTCTCACTTCAACCTCTGTTGCATTTCATCAGAGTAAAGGACTGCTGGAATTTGTTGAAGATGCCCAGAATTTGTAGTCATCCCACCATTTATTTATTTTCCTTCATACTCTTTCACCCCTCCCCAGCCTCTTTTGTTGCAAACAATTAATCAAGCGGTGGACACCTGTTCCAGAACTGTTGTCGTCTGCATAGTGTGCACTGAAAACGTGAACAATATCTTTGCTGGTTGGAGTTGCTTTTTTACTGCTAAAATAGCTGGGCCATTGGAGTTTTCAGCAGTGAATGGCTTCAAATGAGCAGTATAAAGATGATCATCTTTGAAAGAGTTAAGAACTTCAATATGGTAGCTTAAGAGATGTTTTAATCTTTCGGACCTTAAATGACTTCTTTTTCCATTTGTGCTGGTTTCTTGATGCTGTTTGGAGCAGTCTGGCAGTGCTCAGATAACAAACCATTATTTCCTTCACATCTTGGTTACAGCTACAAACTTCATTGAAAACAAATATGCTATCCTTACAGTGAAAGGAAGGGAATTTGTGATTTACAACATAGTGAGGATGTGGGAAATACCCCAGTGGGCCTCCTCAGCAATAATTTACATCCCTGGCTAATAATTTGCTAGGCCAACAAATTTGAACTTAATCAACTCAAACTGAATTATTGCCTCATGAAACACTTCAATGCCATTGTTATTAAATGAAATTCCCCCTCTTCAATATTTTGCATGAAGGCATTCTCCTGTTAGGGATGATTTTTAAATTTGTTCATTAAAAGTCACTTTCCTACAGATACTTCCAGAAAGCTTCACTCCAAAGTTATTTCCATCTCAGCATGTGGGTCTGACACCCGCTCCCCAGAGATCCACCAGAATAATTGATTAATTGATGTCTAACACTTTTAAAGGGAAATGTGCCAGGTTCTGCACATTAGCCACAGCAACCTGATGCAGTGCTACAGGCTGGGGTCAGAGTGGCTGGAGAGCGGCTAGGCAGAGAGGGACCTGGGGGTACTGGTTGATGGTAGGCTGAACATGAGCCTGCAGTGTGCCCAGGCAGCCAAGAGGGCCAATGGCATCCTGGCCTGCATCAGGAACAGTGTGGCCAGCAGGAGCAGGGAGGTCATTGTGCCCCTGTACACTGCACTGGTTAGGCCACACCTTGAGTCCTGTGTCCAGTTCTGGGCCCCTCAGTTTAGGAAGGATGTTGAGTTGCTGAAGTGTGTCCAGAGAAGGGCAACAAGGTTGGTGAGGGGTTTGGAACACAAGCCCTATGAGGAGAGGCTGAGTGAGCTGGGGTTGCTCAGCCTGGAGAAGAGGAGGCTCAGGAGAGACCTTATTGCTCTCTACAACTACCTGGAGGGAGGTTGTAGACAGGTGGGAGTTGGTTTCTTCTCCCAGGCAGCCAACACCAGAACAAGAGGACACAGTCTCAAGCTGCGCCAGGGCAGGTTTAGGCTGGATGTTAGGAAGAAGTCCTATACAGAGAGAATGATTGCCCATTGGAATGGGCTGCCCGTGGAGGTGGTGGAGTCACCTTCATTGGAGGTGTTCAGGAGGAGACTTGATGGGGTGCTTGGTGCCATGGTTTGGTTGTTTAGGTGGGTTGGATTGGTTGATGGGTTGGACCTGATTATCTTGAAGGTCTCTTTCAACCTGGTGTATTGTATTGTATTGTATTGTATTGTATTGTATTGTATTGTATTGTATTGTAAATGTTCCATGCACTGAATTGTAGCAAAAATGAAGCTTTGTTGCCATCACTTGGGGCGGAAGGCTGCCAAAACAATTGGCAGTGGGCAGCTGGAGGACAATGTGAACAGGCCCGGACAGTGGTTGAGAAGGGAAATATATTCAACCTTCAGTATCCAGAAGGGTGAGAAGCAGTGATTCAGGAGAGAAAAGATAGAAATAGTCTAGGTTGTGTATTTTAAGTGATGCTTTGCGAATTTCAGATAACTTTTATTTGGTTGGATGTTTGTTGTTTGGGGTTTTTTTGTTTATTTGGGTTTTTTGGGTTGGTGTTTTTTGTTGGCTGTGTTTATGGGTTTCTTCTGTTGGCTGGTGTGGATTTTTGTTGGGTTTGTTTGGTGGGGGATTTTTAATTGTTTGGTCTTTTGGGGACCTTAATATTGTACTTCTGCAGTATTTCCAGTACAAATTGCCTTGTGGAAAAAAAAAAAAAAACACAAACAAAACACCAAAGCCAGTCTTTGGGCCAAAGAATGAAGTGGCTGATGAGCATGTTTTACTCGTGAGATAAACACTTTAATTATTGGCTTTGCAATCCTTTGGGGGTTTCTGATATCTAATATTCAATTATTACAGCCCTTTTCCATTTATTTATTTTTTCTTTTCTTTCCTTATAAGCTGAGTTAGGCTGTTGAAAAAAATAAATGATCTGCTGTCCTTTGGCTATGAATCCATTTTGCTCATGGCAAAGCTGCTGTCTCTTTCTTGCACCATCCAATGCTTTCAAATTGTACATGATTCTTTACTCCACATCTAGGCAGAGAGGAGCCTATATCCACTATACTGCATTGTTTATACGTGTCCACAGTCTGAAGTTCAGCATGCAGAGCTGTTTTAGAGGGATGAGAGTGTGATTTGAAGAAGGTCTTGAAGCAATGTGGCTGCACTGGTATAATTATGATGGCTTTTTATACTGTTTCTTGTTTCACTGTCAGCCTGTCTGGCAGTTGTTGGAGAGGCTCTGCAGGACTTAGTGTGATGATGAGATGTGTGATGTGTTTTTCCAGTCAAGGGCTGTAATTCCTTGCCATGGGGTCATAAAGAAGTTCAAAGGCAGATAAAATGACAGCAGTCAGCAACAGCAGCTCAGTTCCTGCAACACAGGAGTAATTGCAGCCCATTATTACAATTGACTCTCGCTTCTCTCCCTGAAGGAACTGAGCAGCTGCCAATTTACTGGGCTGCAAGAAAACTGATGAGCCAGGAGATGGGGGTCATAACGAAAGTTGAGAAACTGATCAAGGCAAAATTCATTAGTCCTGAGTAGCCATAAGAGAAGAGAAGGAGACAGTGCTGACTGGTCATCACTGATGCCCAGGTGGGAGAGATGGATTCTGACTTCCAGGTTGGTTTGTTTCACCTTCCACTTACTCTTTTGCACAAAAAGAAGCAAGGGGGGTTTTTCTATCATAGTGTGTCTCACTTTGTTTAAAACAAACCAACCACACAGCAGAGGAACCTGACACTTTTCTGTGGCTTGCCTAGAAAGGGCTTATTTCACCCTGAATAAATATATCAGATGTTTCTCTGTCTGTTTTCTGTGTGCTCTGTAATCACTCCTGTGCCTTAGGTATTTACAAGCTTCTGACTTTTCTTTCTGCAGCTAAAAAGGGATGATACATAACTCGCTTCATCTTTTCTGTTTTATTTAATGACAATGTGAAGTTAGTAAAACTTGATTTCAGGATGATCTTAGGTAATTGCCCTTGCTTACAGTAAATATGTACAATTAGCAGTCTGGATATGAAATTTGTGCATCTTTATTGGTGTGCTTAGCAATAAATGCAAATGCAGGAGAGGAGGCTCTGTTGTGGAGGCTCTATTTCTTCCCTCGCTGATGAGGTATGGAATATCTGAAGCATAATTTTTAATTTATGCAGGTGGAGCTTTACTGGAATTTTACAGGGGAAAGGGAAGAAAAAATAAGGTTAATAGAGTGCATTGTAGGTACAAAACCAGATGATGTTATCTCATCCCACTTCTGTGGTGCTGCCTGTTCAGGTCTTCTCATTGTGCAGGTCTTTCATCTCCAGACCTAGATTTCATTCTCTTGACACTACATGCAGATGTATTTTTAGAATTAATCTTAAAGAAACCTGTGCAGATTTTGTTCTAGCTGCTTCTCCTTCTAAATGGAAAATTTTAAAAGGTGCATTTCCAGGGCAGTTTAAGGAAAGCTGTTGCTTGTAGGATCTAAAAACAGAGATGTGGGGTGAATCTCTACCTCTGTGAATGTCAGTTGGAGCTTTGTCACTAATGTCAGAGTTCCCAAGTTTTCATTTTAGTCCAGGATTTTGTTTTATTCCTGAATTCTTGTTAGTCCTAGTTTCTTAAATGGCATGGCCATGCTGGGAAAATTCACCTCCTTCTAACTAAAGTGTGTTTGCAGATTGCATCTGCCCCTTTGTGCTAATATAGAAGGATTTTCTGGAAGATTTTCTGTTCTCAAAAATCATTGCAGCATGCTACAAGCCTCCCCACCCACAGCTGGTGCAAACTGCTGCTGCTGGGTTTCTGAATATCCTGAAATGGAGCAATTTTATAGCTTGTTCTATTTTACTGTTTGTGAGCTTCCCTTTTGCAGTGCTATCTTGAGCAAACCTTGATGCAACTTCTGCATGATGAGAAGCACCTGCATGCCTTCAGTTCTGAGCCAGAACAGCTTTTTCATAGCTGTGCTTTCACCATGATATGAAGTGGGTTCATTTTGCCGGTGTCTAGGTCAGGATGTTGCTGTTTGATCAGCCTGTAAGTCAGTGCTTTAGGGAATTTTTGTCACTTTCCATGAACAAAATGCCAGTGTAGGTGCTGTTCTTCACTAATCTCTGATTTGTAAGGCATCTTGGCTTATTTGAGCATGGTAATGTGTGTCTGCTTCAAAATAATTTTTATTATTGCATGATTTTGAAGGCTGTTCTAATAGAACAGCGAGGAAATAAATTTGTAATCTTGCAAAACATTAAAGTTAGGCTTCTGCTTGCTCCATTACACGGATATTATTAATGATTTTAGACTCGGTGTAACCAGCAATCAAGGCCTGTTGCCTCACCCCAAGAACTCTGAAAACAGAGTTAACATTGCTGTTAGCAAGCTTTGCTTTTTCAGCCTTTCATTAAGTTCAGATGAGCAAGATTTATTTCTTCCTTGTGTAGGGAGATGGATGGGAGCGAGACACCTGAGAGGTAAAAAGACTTCAGGAGACAGGTGGAATCATTATGGCACAAAGGGAGCTGCATGTCTGCAGCTTATCCTGAGTCCTGCAAGACCTTCCTGTGCTCCTTCTGTGACAAGGGGAAGCTGGGTGAGACAAGATAAATGTAGAAATGGTAGCTAGAGATAATTTGTTAAACATTGGGTAGTTTTTAGGTTTCTTTCTGCCAACTAGCTCTTGGGTTAGCAACACAGAGTGTGAAGGGTATTGGGAAGGAGTATGTTGTGATTTATTTTATTTTATCTTTTTTAAGGAATGAGGGTTGTTGGCTTTTTGTTTTGTTTTTTAATGTCTTGGTTTGAGCCTTTCCAGCTCAAGACAGAATGTAATTCACCCCAAAGGAGTGAATGAAATCACTCACACAGAATTGGAAGTTAAATAGGAATAATATTTACAAAATTAAATATAGTACAAAAGGCACCAAGGTAAAAGGATATATATACACAATCTGGCTAAGCTTCAAATTAGTCCTCACCTAGGCCTCAGAGACACAGCAGAAAATATTCCCCAGCCAGCAAAAAAGCCTCTCCCATGCTGCAAACAAAAGCAAAAGCCACACATCCGGAGAGAGAGAGAGCTGACCAGAAAGTCTGCCCCTTAGATAGGGCGATACAGGAAAAGGGAATAGAATAACAAATTACAATGGCATTCTGTGAGTCTCTGCCTCCTCCTGGTACTTTCTAGTCCCCTGGAGGACCTTCACCTCTGTGGTTTTACAATTAATCCTTAACCTACAACGATTAAGTTCTAATTTGTCTTGGTATCTTCCTTAGCGTGTGGGTGCTCTGTATTTGTATGGAGTGCAAATGTGTATTTTTCTGTTGGGTGTTCTGCTTCTCATTAGCAGAAAGTAATTCCATTGCTACCTTGAATTTGCTTGATTTTTTTTTTTTTTAAATTATTATTCTTTTTTACATATGCTTCTCACAATTTTTGAGTTTTGGAAGACTGATATTCATGAAAAATTTAGGCTGCTATCTTAATTAAGAGAAAGGTGTTTTGTTTTGGTGAGACTACATTAATTCTAGACCAAATCCTGCAATGTGAGTGCAATGCAGGTGTTTTACAACTGGACCATTGTTTTATTTTTGACTGCTATAAAACTATTTGAAGAGCTTCCCTGTAACTGTATGGGGTTATTCTTGGAGTTGTGAGTGCCTTTGGTTAAATTATTGATTCTATGATTCTGTATAGCTGTGCTAGTTGCCCTTCTTTGGCTTTCATCATTATAAAATCAAAACTAAGCTGAAAATAAAAATCACTGCAACCAAATTGCAGTGGCTTTTATGTGAACACATAATAAAACTTATTTATGATGGATTTATTGGGACTTCAGTAAACTCCATAAGCATTTAATATTCCAGCCATTTCAGTAGTGAAGAGTAGACTGCTTATTTGTGAACTGCATTGATTTGTGAAACTCTTCTACACATTTACTTTTTTATACTAACATTATTTTCTTTATGTGGAATCACTGCCTTCATGACAAAGTCGAGGCAAATGTGAAAGTGAAGAGCTGCTGAACTGTAGCTCTGTGTGGCCATGAGTGATTTTGATGTATAAAAAAGTCAAAATACTTCTTGTGCATTCCTCAGCTCTTTTCATCTTTGTCTCGTAAAGACAACTGTATATGTGTGACTGTAAAGCCAGCAGAAGAAAACCACTCCGTTTTTGGCTGAACTCTACATGTAAGGAGGAGAAAATGCTGAAATAACTGACTGGGTTAGGCAGGATTTCTGCTTATCAAAAACCACTGTGCAGCATTGCTGTTGTCATGGCATCAAACCTCTCTTGGTCCAGGCGTAGAATAATGTATGGCAGAACTGTTGATGTTGCTGTCCCTACCCAGTGCTGTTGTATATTACTATAAACCAGTGAGGAGTTCACAAAGTTGTTTGGGTGGGTTGGGTTGGTTGATGGGTTGGACGTGATGATCTTGAAGGTCTCTTCCAACCTGGTGTATTGTATTGTATTGTATTGTAAATCATAGTTTGGTCTTGTTTGGTTAGCAGGAAGTTGCTGCTTTACCTTGGCTTCTAGAAAATGTCTGTACCTCCATGGAGCTAAGGCATGTTCTTCAAAGTCCCTGGGCATGCACAGACTCAAATTATAGTTCAACTAAATATCTGTTTGTCTTTCATAAGCAGAGAATTCATTGTGATATTTTGGCTCAGATAATTTGAGAACTTTCAGAATTTTCCAACTTCAAGCAAATGTGAAGTCTGATGGGATGTAATGTCCCTTGTCTGCTGGAGTGAATAATTTTTAACTAGCTAAGAACTTGCACCATCTGGCCAAAAGCTTTTGTGTGGAACTATACTTTCCTTGGTTTATTTTTTCCTCTTAAATTGAAGATTGTAATGTCACTTGTTAAAGTGAAACTTTTAATGGCTTTGTGAGCAGCAGGTGTCTAAAATCTCCCTAACTGGAAAAAGTACTGGTAGTGCAATCCAGAGCTCTCCATATTTCATTAAAATACTCCTAATGAGATTTATTATTTATTTCTTTTTGGTGGTGGGTGTATTTTGTTGCAATTTGTATCATCTCAGAAAGGCTGTTCAGTTTGGTAGACTCTGTATTCTGAACTGTTAGTTTTATTAACAGCAGCAGGGAAATCCTGCAGTCATCTAATTATGATAAAATTGGGTATGTTTGGCATATAGGGTATTCAGAAAGCTATAGATACTTACTTAGGATGTAAAAATATCCATTAGAGTTAATCCTGTTTGGATGGCTTTTGAAAAGTGTTGAAACTACTAACTTTTTTGACATTAATTGTCCTTTGTAAATATTTTAGGTTATGCAGGTTACTCAAAGGTAAGATTCATTATGCATTTGTAGCATTCTGTAGTCCAGATCCTGGCCCAGAGCTCCCAAGTTAGATGTTGCATTACAACCTCACACTGATGACACTCCAGCAGGACAAGAGAGGTGATTTTCTCCCCATCTGCTCCCACCTGTAGCACTGCATACAGTTCTGGTGTCCCCAGCATAAGAAGGACATGAAACTGCTGGAGGAGGCCCAGAGAAGGTCCGTGAAGATGATCAGAGGGCTGAAGCATCTCCCCTAAGGGAATAGGCTGTGACAGTAGGGGCTGCTCAATCTGGAGAAGAGGAGGTACCAGGAGACCTTACAGCAGCCTTCCAGAACCTGTAAGTGGCCTAGAGGAAAGCTAGGGAGGGACTTTTTACAAGGGTAGTGGTAGGATGAGAGGGAATGGATTGAACCTGAGGAAGGCAGGTTTAGACTGATGATTATGATGAAATTCTTTATATTGAGGGTGGTGAGACCCTGGAACAGGTTGCCCAGGAAGGTTGTGAATGCCCCTCCCTGGAGGCGTTCAAGGCCAGGTTGCATGAGGCCTTGAGCAAGCTGATCTAGTGGAAGGTGTCCTTGCCCAGGGCAGGATGGTTGGAACTATATGATCTTTAAGGTCCCTTCCAACCCAAACCATTCTAGGAGTCTTTGAGTAAAAAGCTTTGAAAAACTTCCTTCTACAGAAAATTTTTTGCTGATGCTTATTGAAGGAGAAGTTGTGAATCATTTTTACTTGTGAAATGTGATATGATCGAATTACATTTTATTGTACGAAAGTAGGCAGTAAATGAGTTTTGATATACATAGTGAGAACCAAGTTTTTTAGCACCTTACTGTTTGCAGTCATTGTAATAGGTCACTGAGACTTTTTACTGGTGAGTATCATGATGTTTGCCAGCAGATCCAGAGAAGCGATTCTGCCACTTTGCTCTGGTGAGCGAGACCTCACCTGGAGTACTGCATCCAGGTCTGGAGCGCTCAGTATAGGAAGGACATGGAGCTGATGGAGCAGGTTCAGAGGAGGGCCAGAAAAATGATCAGGGTGTTGGAGCACCTCTGCTACAAGGACAGGCTGAGGGAACTGGGCTTGTTCAGCCTGGAGAAGAGGAGGCTCTGGGAAGACCTAATAGCAGCCTTCCAGTACCTGAAGGGGGCCTACAAGAAGGATGGAAACTGTCTACAAAGACCTGGAGTGACAGGACAAGGAGCAATGGCTTCAAACTGGAGAAGAGTAGATTTAGATTGGGTGTTAGGAGCAGGGTCTTTACTATGAGGGTGGTGGAACACTGGAACAGGTTGCCCAGGGAGGTGGTTGGGGCCCCATCCCTGGAGATATTCAAAGTGGGGCTCCAGAGGGCTCTGGGCAGCCTGATCTAGTTGATGATACCCTGCTTGCTGCCGAGGGGGTTGGTCTAGATGTCCTTTGGACATCCCTTCTGGCCTGGATCATTCATTGATCCTGTGTTTGGAGGTTTTCCATGACCACACTCAAGATTTCAAAGTATCACAGAAGCATTGACAATCTGTCCTTCCTCTAGAAGTTCAAGCAATTTGTCTGCACTGTGAATACAGGAGCAAGATCTTCAGTGTGTCTGTAAAGCTTCAGCAGGAAAATTATAAAGATGTGAATAAATGCATGTGGTACTTTTAAAATAAACAGATTATTTTGGTCTCCAGAGAGCAATCTTGGTAAATCTTCCAAGAAGGTTCCCAGTTATGAAGCACTGAGGAGTTATGAAGCACAAAGAGGAGTCCAGATGGCTACTTAAACTTTAATACTAATAGCTGTGCTTAGGATTGTCCTTGTATCAACAGGAGGTGCTTTGGGTGCTTATTGTAGGGGAAGTGTTTAAAAGTATATGTGAGTTTGAGGTAGTGACTATAGGGATACCTCTTTCAGCTCAATAAAAAGAATAAATTACAGGCAGGTGGATGGGGTCAAACAATAAAAGTGAGGAGAACTGAGGAATTTCCAGGTCATAACAGGTTTTGCATATGTTAAGCTGGTATCCCCTTGGGATGGAAGATGTGTGAAGGAAGTAGCAAGAGCTCTGAAATGGAATCAATTTCCATATATTATGAGTTCTGTATCATGAGGAACACGATTGTCACCTTTAATAAAAGGCAATGCTCTAAATGGCCATTGGAATGGGAATGGAGGTGAAAGCCTTGAATAGAGGCTGTACTTACTCATGACAGCCTTGGAGTTTTATATGTGTGTTGATTTAGCTGCGTTATCTTTAAGTCATCTCATGATGTTTGAGAAGCAGCAAAAGTAAAGATCATAGACCACGCAGGCTGCAGTTGCTTCAGCCTCTCTAGCTGGTAAGATGCTGATTCCTGAATGAACTCTCTGCTGGAGAAGAGCCCTGCTGGGATGGAGTCACTGTAATTGTTTGAATTGTCTATGTTTCTCTTTGATGTAGAGGAGAGGGATTCGCAACAGAGAGCAGTTTTTTCTCTCTTGCTTGATACATACTGGAACAAGTTGCCCAGAGTTGTGGTTGAGTCCCCTTCCCTGGAGACTTTCAAGATCAAACCTGATGGGGCCCTGAACAACCTGATCTAGTTGGAGATGTCCTTGCTCACTGGAGGGGAGGTTGGACAAGATGACCTTGGAGGATCCCTTTCAAGCTGCTGTGTTGTGTGATCTGTCAGGGTGTTTAGGAGGGTAGCAAGGCAGGTTTTGTATGCAGTGTTACCGGCTTGCTTTTTGATGCTTGTTTCTGTCTTGGGTGCCTCGGCTGTGAGACTGTTGCTTTCCTAGTATGCTGAGTGACAAGAAAAAGCATGTGCCTGAAGAATGGAATGTGGCCTGAATCACACTTCGTGTGCCTCAGCTGAACTACAAATTGTAGAAGAGTTGAAGAGTTTTGGTGTTGGGATTTTTTTTGTGCTTTTGGGAGGAGTTGATTTTATTATTTTTTTTTTGTTATGCTTTTTCCAATCCCTCTCAGCACATTTCTGTACAAGTGAGACATTTGTGAATATTTGGATTTATACTTTTCCTCTCCTCTCTTGTCATTTTCTTGCTCCCTTTTGAGGGCTAACAAAGTGAAGCTTTTAGTTTATGTATGTATGTATTTGTTCGTAGCTGCTGTCTTTGAACTTCACTTTCCAGATTTTATCATCTTACCTTAATTCACTGTGACCACACACAAAAGCCTTTGCTTTTGGAACTGAAGAGGAGGAGGAGAGTGGGGAACCAGAGTCTGTGTCTTTTGTTCTGTCTTATGTTCCTTACATCTTGTTAAGACTTCAGGTATTCAGTGGCTGCTATTATGTTCAATTTGATTGAAGCCAAGCATCTAGATAATAGAAAGAAATTCTTTACAGTGAGGGTGGTGAGACGCTGGAACAGGTTGCCCAGGGAGGGGCATGGATGCCTCTCCCTGGAGGTGTTCAAGGCCAGGTTGGACAGGGCCTTGAGCAATCTGGTCTAGTGGAAGGGGCCCCTGCCATAGGCAGGGGATTGGAACTAGATGATCGTGACGGTTCCTTTGCACTCAAACCATTCTAGAATTCTGTGATCTATCTACAGTAAAAACTTCCTTGGGGTTAAGTAAGGAGATAAATGCTCCTATGATTATGTAAACTTCATTTTGGGGGAGAACTAAGCTAAAAACCTGTGAAATAACACTACCATGATTACAGATTTGTACACCCACTCTAAACATGGGAAAACTGAGCTTATTTCTAAAACCTTGATTTCATCCAATTAAATCTTTAAAATGTAATATTGTGCAGTAGATACTGGAATATGCTATTTTCTTCCATAGGAGCACTACCTCATTCAGTGCATTGCTTACTTTGTAACTTAGCTTGCTAATTTTAATTTCTTTCCATGAAGTTTTCATGTGCCTTTTTATTGCACACTGTTGAAAAGTGCCTTAGAGAAAGGAGCCTTCATCAGTAAAGGAATGTTCTGGGAGGAAGGCATCAGTAATTGCTCTGTTTGGCTATTTGAGGAACAATGATGAATGTATTTTTTGTCAGAAGGAACATGATTGTCTCCTCCATACAGGAGAAACAGAGTGAATGATTCAAATATCCATGTATTTTGCATCCTCTAGTTTTCTGTCTTTTCTGGGGGTTGGAAGGGAACAGTTTTCTATCAAACTACACCTGCTTAGGATACTGCTTTCATAGGTCTCAAGTGAAGTTCCAGTTGCTCAGCAGTTCTGCAAATCAAACCCTAGGGCATAAAGTCAGGTACTAGGAAATGAAAAATGAACAGTGAAATGACTGTATGCTCAGGCTTTTGATTTGCACTGAGTAGAAATTGGCAAAGGCAAAGATAAGAGCTAACTCTCCAGGATGGTATTCAGTCACTTTAATTATGTGATCCTCCTTTTTTTGTATTTTGCAGCCTGTACAGGAAGGGGGCTTTCATCTTCATGTGTCCTAGCTCCATCCCATGCAACAAGCAAGGCTGGGCCTGATGGTGCATAATCAAGTGATCTAAAATTGTATTGGTACTGCAAAATACACACACATAGCTGCTGAAGTGAGGATTCTGAATTACTTCTGTAGTAAGTGAGCAGAGAGATTTGGAACTTATATGAAAAGTAACATCTGAGGCTGTAACCTCCTTAGTCTTGGTCAGGAATGCATGCTTTGAAGCAAATCTCAGAGTTGTCCTCACTTCTCATGCACTGGCTTTCATCACAGAGCCATCTAAAAGTACCCACGTTAGGTTTCTTTATAACGGAATGCTGTGGAGTGATGAGGATAGGGATGTGCTCCAGCAGCATGCGCAATACGCTAGCGACCAGCCTCCGGCAAGGCAGAGACTAGAGCAAATGTGAGTGGCCCTTCTCTTCCTGCTTTTAAACCTCCAAAATCTCAGATACCTGATTGTCCTTACAAAATGTTTTGCTGTAAGGACTTGAAACATTTTCAGATGTTTCTATTATGGGACACAGGGGTTTTGCTTAGCTAGGTAAAGAGTCGGAAACTGATGGTGTGACTACCTCATGTAGCATCATAGAGGAGCATGAAGCTATGGAGTTAACATGGACAGACAACTTGAATTCTAGCATCTCCTTGCTCATCAGGGCTTGAGTTGGCAAACTTCATGTTCTCTTAACATCATTTTTGTGTGTGTAATTAGATAGACTATGCTTCACTGCAGTTTCATTTTTAGACCTCATTAGGAGGACTGCGAGAGAGAGTACATATGGCTTTACTCGTGGCAGTTCTTATTCCCATCCAGGATATGTAACTATCACCTAAAATCTGCATGAAAAGATTTTGGGCTGTGATGAGGGATGTAAGTCTCTGGAGGTTTGAAAAGCCTGATGAAAGGTAGTAGGAGAGACTAAGCTTAATTTTAGTTTAGCAGGAGAGGAAATCTATGTAAATATGCAGAGAATTCAGGATATGGTTTAGTGGTTGTGGTAGTGCTGGGTTGACAGTTGGACTTGATGATCTTAGAGGTCTTTTCCAACCGTAATGATTCTATAATGATTCTAAGAATTAATATCATCACAGCAGTTTCTGCTTTGCTGGTCACTGCTTCTCAACCTGTAATACATAATGTCTTAATTTTTCATTAACATGGAAGCAATTTTTCCCCCATTTTTCTGTTGCAGAGGTTAGCCTTCTTTAACAGCTGGAAAGGCTGAAATAGACACCTCCAGTTAAGGAGGAAAGGACAGGAACTATGATTCTTTTCACTTTGGAGCTAGCGTGGTGTCAGCATGGTATTGAATATCAGCAGCAGATTCAACTTAACCCATGACACATGGATTTAAATTTTCCTTAATTCTGTGGTGTTTATTTCTGTGTCTGTAAGACAGTGGCAATGCAGTAGAAAAGGTAGGAGGCTCATTTTTGAAGCTCCTTGAATTTCATCCAGAACAGATTTGCAGAAAGGTTAGTAAAGGCTGTCTCAGGATTGGTTTTGCCTGTGAAAAGGTGGTGCGTAACAGAAAACAATTCTGTGCGGTGATAGTATCATAGTATCAGTCAGGGTTGGAAGGGACCACAAGGATCATCTAGTTCCAACCCCCCTGCCATGGGCAGGGACACCCCACACTAGATCAGGCTGGCGAAAGCCTCATCCAGCCTGGTCTTAAACACCTCCAGGGATGGGGCCCCAACCACCTCCCTGGACAACCCATTCCATGGCTTCACCACTCTCATGGGGAAGAACTTCTTCCTCACGTCCAGTCTGAATCTCCCCACCTCCAGCTTAATTCCATTCCCCCTAGTCCTATCACTACCTGATAGCCTGAGAAGTCCCTCCCCAGCCTTCTTGTAGGCCCCCTTCAGATACTGGAAGGCCCCAATGAGGTCACCTGGGAGCCTTCTCTTCTCCAGACTGAACAGCCCCAACTCCTTCAGTCTGTCCTCATAGGAGAGGTGCTCCAGCCCTCTGATCATCCTCGTGGCCTTTCTCTGGACACGTTCCAGCACCTCCATATCCCTCTTGTAATAGGGGCTCTAGAACTGGATGCAGTACTCCAGGTGGGGCACTTTATAGATGTATGCTAAAGTATGTTTTCTTTCTTAAATAAATCTGTTCTGTCATTTCCCAGTTTATACACAGGCGACAGGTTTTCCTAGGTTACCTCTTTTTCAGACAAGGGTGATAATGCCAACAGGGCTCACACACTGTAATTATTCCTTCCTCAGGAAGGAGCAAGAGCTCATGGGAAGACCAGTACTCGTCTCATCATTAACTACTTTCTACTTTCCCTTAGTATTATTTTTAGCCTTCCCTTAACTGTTCTGTTTAGTGAATCTCTTTGATCTATCATTATTCTGTAAAAATAATTTGGGTGGGTTTTTTTTATTTTATTTAAATCTTTTGTCAGCCTATTTTTCAACCTTTCTTCATGAATCCAGTATAAGACCAGACATTTAAGCCATATCTGGGTTTTTTTTAAAAAGTCAAAATCAACCCTCAGCTTTCTCTCTGCATTTTTTAATATTCTCAAACTTTTCTTGGTGTGTCAGAAAGTCTAACACAGTTTAATCTATCTGAAACAATGAGCTTTCAGTCTGCAGAGGCGACTCGGAAAAGATAGTGCTTGGTCTTGCTGTCAGTACATTTTGAATAGTGCTTGAATGGCCCTATTGTCCTCTTGTGCACTCAAAGTGAATGAATTTGTCTTTCCAAGTGGAGCATTTCTTTCTTCCCTCTACAAATTCCCACTTCTGTTTCTGAAGAAGAGAACAAGACTGCACTCCTGGAAACATATAACTCTGAACCTTGAAAATTAGATTCCGGTGTGCCTGTCCTTCACAAAACCTGGTTTATGCCAAGTACTGCCATTAGGACTTTGTTTGGACCATTGCAGAAATAACTTCACCCTAATGTACCCATGAAGTTGTTTAATTTGCTACCCTCTTCAGTTCTGAAGAGTTCTTATTTCTCTTTTTGACTTTTCTTTATCTGAAGTCTAGGACTGGAAGTTCTTACTTGCTAAACTTGAAATATTGTAGCTGTTCTCTCGTCACTGGGGTTCCTCTTTCACTGGGTACCTGTGGACATATGGGAGGGTCAGTGCTCCAGCTAAACACAAAGATTTTAAAATCAAAAAATGTAATTTTACAGATTCATAGAATGGTTTGGGTTGGAAGGGACCTTAAAGATCATCTAGTTCCAAGCCCCCTGCCATAGGCTGGGACACCTTACATGAGACCAGACTGAATTTCTAGAACGCTTGCTCAGTTCTGCATTGCTTAGCTCTGTATAACACAGACATAAATGAGTGATCTTTCACCTGCAGGGTGCTTCCCTGCAGCCTGACCTTTTTGCTCAGCTGGATGAATTCATAAAAACGAGCAAGATGAAAGGAATATAAGAGATTTTCAAGAAGGAACAGTATGGTCTAGGCAGTCTGAAGTGGGGAGGCTGTGCTCTCTAAAACTAACTGAAAGAGGTTGGAGTGAGGTGGGAGTTGGTCTCTTCTTCCTATTAAGGTGATAGAATGAAAGTAAATAGCATGAAACTGGCAGCAGTGATTTGGACAATAGGAACATTTTATTTCCTTCTAGAATGGTCTGACAATGGAACAGGCTGCCCAAGGAGGTCACCATCCCTGCAGGTGTATAAGAAATGTGTGTACATAGCTCTTCAGGATGTGGTTTAGTGGCCATGGTGGTGTTGGGTTGACAGTTTGACCTGACCTTAGAGGTCTTTTCCAGTTGAAACAACTCTATATATAAAGCTTAGTTACCTTTTCCTTAAGGTCATGTAATGAAATTCTCAATCATCGGGAAAAAAAAAACCCAACATACATGCACAACAAGAGCCGCTGGTTTGCACTATTTGTATTTGGGAAGTTAGAATAGAATAGAATTAACCAGGTTGGAAGAGACCTTCGAGATCATTGGGTCCAACCTATCACCCAACACCATCTAATCAACTAAACCATGGCACCAAGCACCCCATCAAGTCTTCCTAAACACCTCCAGTGACGGCGAGTCCACCACCTCCCTGGGCAGCCCATTCCAATGGCCAATCATTCTTTCTATGAAGAACTTCTTCCTAACCTCCAGTCTAAACCTCCCCTGGTGCACCTTGAGACTGTGTCCTTTTGTTCTGGTACTGGCTGCCTGGGAGAAGAGACCAACCTCTGCCTGTCTACAACCTCCCTTCAGGTAGTTGTAGAGAGCAGTAAGGTCTCCCCTGAGCCTCCTCTTCTCCAGGCTAAGCAACCCCAGCTCCCTCAGCCTCTCCTCACAGGGCTTGTGCTCCAAACCCACCAGCTCACCAGCTTTGTTGCCCTTCTCTGGACACATTCCAGCAGCAAAACATCTTTCCTAAACTGAGGGGCCCAGAACTGGACACAGTGGCTCAGGGTGTGGCTTAACCAGTGTTGAGTACAGGGGCAGAATGACCTCCCTGCTCCTGCTGGCCACGCTGTTCCTTAAACAGGCCAGGATGCCATTGGACTTCTTGGCCACCTGGGCACACTGCTGGCTCATGTTCAGCATGAGCATTTACAAAGTAGAATGCTACAGAGGTCAAATATGCATTTGTTTGAATTCCTTGTTGGCCAGTAAGTGTGATGGTTTTGCTGCAACTATTTGTTGAGGGACCTTCCTTTAGATTGCTGGAAACTTATTTAGGAAGATGAGAATGTACTACTTCTTATTTACATTCTTTTTATGACAGGAGTCAGTAGCAAGTGCTTAAAGGGAAGCTGCTGTACTAGGTGAACTTTTGATCTGGCTTACTGTGGTAGTTATTATTTCAGTCATCTTCATTACTCATCATTTGCTTCTCATCTGGGCCTAAGAGTGTATTGAACTTCTATTAGCCATGGCTCCTGGCAGTCATTCAGCTGTTATTTAATAAAGGAGAAATGCATTGCATTGTTGTTTGGGTACATGTTTAGTCTCATTTACCTGCCCTTTAAAAACATTTGGACTTCTTAAGGTCATTTATTTGAAATAACTGAAACCAACAAATGAAACCTGCATCCAATTTACGTCAGGGAAGTGCAAACCATTTAATTCTAGAAAGTTAAACAGTGGATTTTTTCCTTCCCATTTTACTCATTTGCTTTAAGACACTGCTGCTAATAAAAATAAAGATTCAGTATTTTTCTAGCCTCAGTCTTTTTTTTTTTTTTTTTTTCATATTTCATGCTTCTGTTTTTCTCACTGGTGATGTTTGACTTTAAGAATGCTTCACTGCTACAGAACATGCTGTCAAGTTCATACTCTAAAAGAGATTATTCTGCCCACTCCTTTCCCATAGAACTGATCTTTGAGGATGAATTAAGAGCTGTGTAGACTTCACAGAGCTCTCTTCTCTCTTCTAAGGCAGATCTGTCAGTACAAAAAACCACTGATTTATAGGAAAATGGAGTGGGTGCTAAAGATGAGGGGGGAGAATAAAAATGTCTGTATTGCAGTATATGAGGGTAGAAGAAAGGTAGAAACATGTGTATATATATATATGAGGAGTGGATAAGCCAGGGTGCTTGTTGAAAACTTACTACTTCATAAAAGGATTTGAGCTGAAATCCACATCTGGATTCCACAGTGTTACTGTAAAAGGGAAAAAAAAAACCCAAGCAACAACAAAACTCCCAAATTTCTTACTAAGAAATCTGTCCAAGGAAGCATCAGCTGACTTATCCCACACTACGTTTAATTACTGGAAATTATGGTATTTAAAAAAATCTCATCTTAGAATGGACACTATAATGCCCTTTAGGACATAATTCTCTTCAATGCCTCATGATATGTAATAAGTAAATAAGAGGGCCAATGGCATCCTGGCTTGCATCAGGAACAGTGTGGCCAGCAGGAGCAGGGAGGTCATTCTGCCCCTGTACACTGCACTGGTTAGGCTACACCTTGAGTCCTGTGTCCAGTTCTGGGCCCCTCAGTTTAGGAAGGATGTTGAGTTGCTGGAACGTGTCCAGAGAAGGGCAACAAAGTTGGTGAGGGATTTGGAACACAAGCCCTATGAGGAGAGGCTGAGGGAGCTGGGGTTGCTTAGCCTGGAGAAGAGGAGACTCAGGGGTGACCTTACCTGAAGGGAGGCTGTAGCCAGGCAGAGGTTGGTCTCTTCTCCCAGGCAGCCAGCACCAGAACAAGAGGACACGGTCTCAAGCTGCGCCAGGGCAGGTTTAGACTGGACGTCAGGAAGAAGTTCTATACAGAGAGAGTAATTGCCCATTGGAATGGGCTGCCCAGGGAGGTGGTGGAGTCACCTTCATTGGAGGTGTTCAGGAGGAGACTTGCTGGGGTGCTTGGTGCCATGGTTTAGTTGTTTAGGTGGGTTGGATTGGTTGATGGGTTGGATGTGATGATCTTGAAGGTCTCTTTCAACCTGGTGTATTGTATTGTATTGTATTGTAAGTACTTCGACTTCTGCATAGTTCCCTAAGCGTCTGTTCTGTTAGGTTTAACATTTTCAGATGTGGCTAAAATATAATAATAATTTTTTTAATTTGCTTACACCTGAAGGTGTGGTGAGTTGGCCCTGGCTGGATGACAGAGACTCACCAAAACTGCTTTATCATTTACCCTCTGAGCTGGACAGGCGAGGGAAACGATAACAAGAGGCTCAATGATGAAGATAAGGACAAGGAGATCACTCAGTAATTTCCATCATGGGCACAACAGAATTATCTCGGGGAAATTAGTTTAATTTTTTTATAAACCAAGAGAATTTTATACATAATATATTTTGTTTGGTTAAAATGGTAAGGCACACAAAACTGCTGTCAGTGAGAAGGATTTAGTTATTTAAACATTGTTTAGTTACTAAAACATGATTTCAACTAGATAATCCCATCATTTGGGACCTAATTTTAATGCAACCTCTTATTTAACTTTTTTCCCCTCTTTATTAATAGCTACAGTGTGCATATTTTATTTTTCCCCTCACACTCAAATAAGGTCATTCTAGCAATTAGAGTCATAGTGTTTGCACAAAATTTAATACAAGTTTGTTTATTCCTTAATGATTTAGAAGAAGCTTGCCTGTTGTGGCCAAAATGACCTTGGATTTTTGGACCATACTGATTTAATTGTTCTAGACGTGTTTGATTCTTGGATGACAAAGCCCTGAACTCCTATTGTCTTTTCCCTAGGATTTTAAGACAGGATTTGGTATCACTTTAATCCCTATGAATGTGGCAAATGTAAAACAAGTGGATCGGAGTGCCAAGCAATCTTTTGAAATAATTACTCCTTATAAAAGCTTCAGGTGAGAACTTTATTATTAATTAATATTTATGCAGATAGCTAATGCACTGAAGAAATACTTGCTGTGTATTACAGCAGCTTTCCTAGTTGTGGGTGAAAATATGATATTTTTATTAACAAGAATTTTTCTTTCCTTTCAGCTGGATGCTTAATCTCTTACCTCCCTGACCAGGCATCCTGTGCCCACAGATTCACATTTTTATGTAGCCTTCTTTGTTCATTCTGGGCAAGGGCAGAATTAAAAGAATTTGACACTATTACAAAGAATATTAAACTGCAGTAGTGTAATAGTGTTGCATCCATTTAATAGTGAGCATTTTACTCAATAAGAAGAGATGTGCCGTCCCTTGTAGAAATCCTCCATTGAAATCTGGAGAAAGTTTTGCTTTGGCTGATGCTGTGACTTGTAATGATTTTTGAGAGAACAGAAGTATATGCTAATAGAAGCCTTTTGCTGAGTGTTAGAGTGTTTCTTAAATGGGAATTCAGTAGTGCAGGTGAAGAAAACACTGTTCTCTTAGTCTTGCTAAATGATAGCAAAGTTTCCTTTCATTCTGAGACGACTAGAGCAGCAGGTAAATTAATACTGATTAGTGATTGGAGTCTGTGGCTGGCTGGTAGACAGATAGTTCTTTGCTTTTCTCTGGGCCATCACTGTGTTTGTGTTTGCTTATTATGATTTATGTTTTTAAAAATACCGGTTCCAATGGAAAGCATTTTTTGGCTGCTGTGTCTAGCAGCTCCATTCTTGTTATGTTTCCATAGGTCACTTTACGCTTTCGTTACAGTTCAGACCTTAAGTTTCACAAGTGGAACTGTAAAAAGATTGAAAGTACCTCAGAAACATAACTTGAACATGACAAAAACCATGTAGCTTGTGCCAGTAGTCACTCTGAAAACTGAGCACAAACCCAGGGAGTTTTCATGGACGGAAAATACACAATGCTACATTCCATCTCAGTATTTATATCTGTGTAGAGGATGATTTTTTGACTGTGATTTCAGGTGTAAATGTAATAAATGGGACACTCCAGACTATGTTTAATTGGGCTTTAAAATAAAAGTCAATAACACAGGAAAGTCAATTGTTTCAGCTTTACAGCAGAGTCGGAAAGAGAGAAACAAGAGTGGATTGAAGCCTTGCAGCAATCGATAGCAGAAACTCTGTCTGATTATGAAGTAGCTGAGAAGATTTGGTTCAATGAGTCCAACAGGAGCTGTGCTGACTGTAAAGCTCCCAGTCCTGACTGGGCATCCATCAATCTCTGTGTTGTCATTTGTAAGAAGTGTGCAGGTAGGGTAATTAATGACAGGCTGTGTGGGTTCTACGAAATGTCGTATTTGCATATCTGTGTATGTCCTTGAATGGGCTTTTTTAGTTTTACAGTGCCATCCTTGTGAAAGTTTTGACAAACACAAAGTCAACATAACTTGTTTGGGGTTTTTTTTTATTTATTTACTGATACCAAGGTCATCCTTATTCTAAAACGCTCCCAGGCATAAATGGCAGGTCCCTAATCCCTCACAATTAGTGGAAATTAAGACACAGTAGCACTTTGTGGGAAGCGGCTGGATTTTGCAAGGCTGGATGCTGAAGGATAACGATTTCCATTGTATGATTTGGGATATTAAATTCCCTGACATCAGGGCATATTTGACAGCCAACTGGGATAGCAATTTCACATGCTGCTAAAAATCTGCTTCTAACAAATCTACTTCTAACATTTTATATGTACTTGAGCAGTAGATTCAGGGAAACAGTCTCTAACTCAAGGCTTTCTTTCCAAACAAACCCTCTCCAAAGTATTCTGCATCACTACTGCCTACTTTGTTTATTCCTTACAATCGAATGCAAATCCACTTTTTTCTTTCAATTTATCTGCTTTTGGGTGCTTTTATATTCAAATAGCAAACCCAGCCTTTTTGAAAAGCTGCAATTAAACCCAAATTGTTTTAATTAAATTTTGTTTCATTATCTCAGAAGAGCAGCCCGGTGTAAGTGCTCTAAGTGAAAATAATCTTGGATTTTCAGGGCAGCACAGATCATTAGGACCAAGAGATTCAAAGGTCCGGAGTCTTAAAATGGATGCCAGCATTTGGAGCAATGAACTTATTGAGGTATGTTCTGCTACTCTAATTCTTGGCTCCATCTTGAAAAGTACTGTATGAACAGGAGTTACTTATTGCTTCACTCACAAGAAAACTAACCTAGCTGCTAACTAGCGTGCTGCTGTTACAGTAGACTTGTTCCCAATAATAATATACTTCTGTGTCACTCAAAATACTCACTTTTGATAACCTAATGTACAGCTTCTCTTAGTATTTTTCTAACTATCTGGTTGTTTTGGGGGAAAAGTAAATAGAATGCTTTCAGAGAGACATCTTAATGGACAGTATTGGGAAGGGGAAAAGGAAGGAAACTTCTCACTACCAGTTTAGTTTAAGTGGTGCTGATAGAGAGGGTTGAGTCATCACCATTTTCTTGAAGACAAATGCTAGTCTTCTTTGACCTTCTGCTCATATTTTCTCATATATATTGAAATAAGTGGTCAGCCTTGTAAGGCATAGTTGCTACTGATGGTAAATGATGACTGCAGACTTCATTATTCATTTATAGATGACCATAGGCAGTGACTGAGAAGGGCTTCCATCTCCTGCAAGCAGCTTTCTTTCCTTTAATAACTTTCTCTTTCAACCTCTAGCAGCTGGAAACTATTTAGAGGCTAGCTTCATATCCTTCATACTGTTGTTTTTTTTTTTTTTTTTTTTTTTTTTTTGGTCTGTTTGTTTTGTTTTTTTCCTTGCATGTTATTCAGCTCTTTATCATCATTGGAAATAAGAGAGCAAACAGTTTTTGGGCAGGAAATCTTCCTCCAGATGAAGAGCTGCCTATGGATGCCCCTGCAGAAAAAAGGATAGCTTTCATTACACAGAAATACAAAGAGAGGAAATTCAGGAAAGCACCTTTTAGCTACAAAACCAAGGAACAGTTGAATAAGGTAATACTTGAATGGGTAAACCCGTGCCTTACCTTTTGTATTGTGTCTGGGTGCAGTTTGATCATCTTTGTTAAACTGGTGAGAAATACGTTTCAGGATCCTGAAAGAGGTTGTTTTGGAGTCTTTATAGGGCTAATTTCAGGATTTCTTAGTTCCTAGATTTTCCAGGTAGTTTGTCAGTAGAAGGCTGTTGTACCACTGTGGTGCCTGTACTAAGTGTTCCAGAACTGGCAATCAATACAGATCTTACTTTTTCTTCAAATGAGCACACTAGGGCTAAAGATTCCCACTTCTTTAGGTGCCTTCTTTACATGCTTTCAATATCTTATGTATCTGATGTCCAGCATTCCAACACACTAGAAAATTTAGTATTGTCAATGGTGAAAGTAGCTCCTGAACACTTTCACTGTAACTTGTGTCTAATTGGAAATGAAACCAGGTAAAAAGTAATGATGAAAAAATGTGAGTTCTCACTGTTATTTATAGCTAAAAAAGTGGAAAATACTCATTATCATTATCAATTTCTATGTAATTTTTTATGTCCCTTTGACAGACTTTGGATATCTGTTGATTTCAGTCATGACTGTTTAGGATATGTGAATATAGAAGATTTTAAATGCATATATACAGCAATGCTAATGGCTTCAGTTCATGAGTCATGAGTGTGCAGAGATTGTGGGGAGGCAGTACCATTTAAAAGTTCTTGTGGTTTGAACTTGAGAGGTCTCATTTCTTCAGTGATTATTGTGCCAAAAAGTGTTATTTTTTCATACATACTAAGTTGCATGTTAGTTGTGTATATAAAATGTTAAAATAGTGGCCTGTGAGATTAGCTGTCATTAAAACACCTCAAGCCAAAGTACAGAACCGTCTCGCTATGTAGCTTGAATGTATTTTTTTCCACTTCATTGGAATTGAGAACATTCTGGGGCTTTATGGGAGCTCTTTATATTGTTGCAAAATAAAACATTTGGATTATTTTCTATTTATTGGTAGCAAGAGACTTTATTTAATATTAGAGCTGTGGACCACAGCAAATAACTCTCAGTTTTACAGGCTTGATTCTTCCAAGTCTGTTTGTTTGGGGTTTTTCATTGGGGGGGGAAGGGTTTCTGTCAATTAATCATTTAACTACTGGCAAATGGTAGTGGTCAAATTCCCTATAGAAACATGAAATTACTGTGTAATACGATGGTCATTGTCAAGTAATTCTAGAACTTTCACTGGGCTGTCTGCCCTGACATCTTGTGCATGCTGGATGCTTATAGGTTTATTAAAGCAGCTGAATTTGAGAGTTGATTCTCCTTGCGTTGAGTGACTTCTCCCTCAAACATCTCAAAAAACCTCATTCATTAATGAAATAATTAAATGCATATTAAATTGTAGAAAGCATTATGGAATAGATTGCTGTAATTGTGTAGCTAATCCTGGGTTTAAGGTTTTAGACCATCATTTTTGGGGGGGGAGGGGGAGAGAAGGTAAAAATAAAATGATTTAGTGTGGAGTGAAATCTTTAAATGCCAATGAAGCTGATCAAGTAGGAAGATCCCCTGAAGAACTGTTGCCTTATTACTGTGAGCATAGTTTTGAGAAACTGCTTATGAACTTCAGTCTGTTTCCTAGTAATGAAATTTAAGGGTGAAATCTCATCTCTTTGGTTGAAATTTTGAGGTTTAAAATAGCGGTGTTCTTTTCTAGAGTAGTTTGATTTGTGAACCAAAATGAGGGGCAATTTTTTCACATAAGCAAGAATCTTCCCCCTCCAGTAGTATTAATTCACAATATCCTTCCTAATTGAAGCTTGTCGAAGGGAGCGACTTCTTGTAGGGTGTTGGTTGATTATGTTTTTGCAGTTCCTTTCTTCTTGTTGCTGCTTTTTCCCCCCTAGATTCAGACCATACTTGATTATTCCTGCTACTTCTCCATTTATGGCCTCAAAATGTAGAGGAACTCTTTTGGAGGTGAAAGGATTTGCATCTAAAAAATTATCTAAATACTTGCTGCCAATAATTTTCTCATTTAAACAGGCTTTTTGTTTTCCCTCTCCATGCTAAGGCCCTATGTGCTGCTGTAGTTAAACCAGATGTGCTAGAAACTCTGATGTTGCTGTTCAGTGGGGCTGATGCTATGTGTGCTACTGGAGACCCTGTTTACAGTACTCCATACTTACTGGCCAAGAAAGCTGGACAAAGACTGCAGATGGAATTCTTGTACCACAATAAGTTCTCAGGTAGGATTCATTCTCTTTGTTTCAATCTTCTAATTTTACATTGAGCACAAGGGAAGGAAGGAATTCAGAAGGAAAGGTGTCACTGAGTTCAGCAACAGTGATATAGTGGCGGGGGAGTTATCATGTCTCCTGTGTTACCTGTATTTCAGCAGACTGGATGTGATTGTGTACAAGTTACTTGCACTTTGCTCAGATAGCAAATTTATGACTTAAAAAAATAACAAAGACAGTGACAACTAATAGACCTCATACCTTATTTATAACACAGAAGAAAAACATCACCTGCTCTGCCAAAATTATCAGGCCTTTACCTGTAAAAGGTAAAGAGAAAAGCACACCATATATATAAAAAACATATTCTATATATATATAAAATGAAGAAGAAAGAAAATGTTTCACCCAGGGGAAGTACTGGATTTCCCTACATTGGACACTTCTAAGACTCAGCTTGACAGGGTGCTGGGCCATCTCATTTCAACTACGCTATCACCTAGAGAGGTTGGACCAGATGATCCTTGGGGTCCCTTCCAACCTGGCATTGTGTAATTGGGTGATGTACTTCAGATATGTGTTAACTGTATTCACCTGGGGCTTTATTTCATGTCTTTGAAATTATTGGACTTCCTATCTATCCCTTCTGCACACAGACCTACCTCATTTTTGCCAGACATTTCTCCCACAATGAAACTCATCTCTTGAACCTGTAATATGGTCTATAGCAGCAAACTATAATTTCCTCACATCACAGCTTCACAAAATCACAAAACCTGCAGGATCTATGAAAAAAATGTGAGCCAGTGTTTTATTGATGAATATATATAAAAATTACTGTAATTATAAAAATCAATAGCATGTATTTGTGGTGTACTAAAAGTACTACAGAGCAACTCCATGTCTACAGGTGACACACATAGAAATGGTTAAAGTGGTTAGAGTGATAGAAATGAAGTTTTATGTCTTGCTCCTTTTGTCTTTTGATAGATTTCCCAAACTATGATCCCAGTTTTGAAAGTGGTTTCTCTGAAGATTCTTCACATTCCACCTTTCTTTGTGAATTCCTATACAAAGTTTCTTCTAATACTGCTAAGCTTCTTACGGAGAAGAAATTAAAAGAAGGTATGTCACTTTTATTTTGTGCATTTGAATATGTATAGTTTGGACTCATTTCCATCTTTTTAACTTCTCCGATTACTTTTAAAAAGATAAGATGCCTTTGATATGACATAGCCTCTTTTGATTTGGTAGATCTCTTCCAGATAAGAAAATACTGATTGTCTTAATCTCCTCCTTCAGTTGTTGACAGAGGAAGGAAAATGAACTACTAAACAAATATTTGGCTAACAACAGCTCTTGATAAATAAAACCCACTTAGAAACACTTCTCGCTTTAATTATGTTTAGCTAGATGCTGCTGACTGCCCCAAAGCAGTTTCCATCAAATGTGATAATATTTCAGAAATCATTTAAGTATCACTGGCTAATAAGCAGGGTGTTTCTCAAGCCCACAAGTTTTAAAAGTACTCCAGGTGGAAATGTGCACTTCCAACTTTACAACCAGTTGAGCTTCCTGGGGTGAAAATGTGTATATCACAGTAGATACACATGGTCTCCTGTGTGTATCACTCTTCTGTGATTGTTTTTTCCTTGTTGTTACTGAGAGGTTGTAATTTTCGAGCCTTTTTTTCTTTCCACCCCTTTTCTCCCCAGTTGTGTTCCTATATTTTTCTTCCATGGTGATAAATAGATATTTTTGCATGTTTATGTCCATGTCCTTGTGATGTATGCCTTTAAGATCCTTGGTGGAGATTAAAGCATGCTAAAGCATATAACACCTATTTAAATATGCTTTTGAAGAATCTGCACCTTACTGTGGGTTCAAATTCCTGGAAGCGTTGCATGATCAACACAAGTCATGTCCAATCACTGACAATTCCCAGCAGCTTTGCAGTTGTTAATGACAGCTGTTGTGGCAGAGCACTGCTGCTGGACAGGACTTTTTGGAGGATTGTTCTGAAACTGCATTGAGCTTATTTGGGAAAGCAAGGAATAACTGCAGACCTCACTAGTACTTGTTCCAAGGGCAGACTTTGTCTTCTGTGCTGTGGGCGTGTATATCTGCTGTGTCCTGCTCTGGAGCCCACAACACAAGAAGGACATGGAACTGTTAGAGCAGGTCCAGAGGAGGGCACAAGCATGATCTGAGGGCTGGAGCACCTCTCTTGTGAAGAAAGGCTGAGTGAGTTGGGGTTAAGCCTGGAGAAGAAGGGGCTTTCTTTGTAGCAGCCTTCCAGTATTTGAAGAGGGCTGCAGGAGGGTTGGAGAGGAACTTTTGACAAAGGCATGGAGTCATAGGATAAATGGTGATGGTTTCAAACTGGAAGAAGCTGGATTGCGATGAGATGTTAGGGAGAAAGTTTTCACCGTGAGGTTGGTGAGGCACCAGAACAGGTTGCCCACAGAAGTTGTGGAGGCTTCAAGCCTGGTGATGTTCAAAGCCAGATTGCATGGGGTCTTCAGCAAGCTGGTCTCGTAGGAGGTGTCTCTGCTTGTGGCTTGCTTTAGGAACTAGATGATTTTTAAGGTCCTTTCCAACCTAAACCATTCTATGATCTGTATTCATAAAATAACCAGGGAAAAAAAAAAAAAAAAAAGAAACAAAACAAAACCAGAACAACCAACCAAAAATAATCACAAAGACCCTCCTAGGAAAAGCAGACAGCAGATACGAGGCAATACTACGGTTACCTTCTCTCTGAATGGTGTACATTTGTGAATATCTGTCTAAATTGAATATTTAGCTGTAAATGTTCACAGTGTCTCCTGTAGTACTGGGGAGATGCAGTGGGGAGTGAACATCACTATTAGGATGCCTTAAAAATAGTTCTGAAGAAAACCCCCAGACAAGAAACAACTGAATTTTGACTGTCTTCCATCGTAAGGTTTTAGTGGACAGAAATGAATCTGCCTTGAAAGTTTGTGGCCTGTTGCTTATCCTTGCAGTTACTACTTGGAGGAGCACACAGTAAATGGAAAGGAACTGCGTTTCCCTCAGCTCAAGTTGGCCTCTGGAATTGTGATAGTGTCTTGTAGCTGTTCTGGTCTTCGGTTTTGAGGGGGGATTTTTTGGTGGTTGTTATTGTGTTTGCTTTTGCATTATTGTTGAATTACCCATGTGTTTGTCAGGCCTTAATGTTTCTGGGATGAGTGCTCTACAGCTAGGTAGGAATATAGGTTTCCCTGAGCTTTTTGCAGTCCAGGAAGACAAATGACAAATGAGACAAGGGAGGAAGATGTAATAATAACATCCTTTCAACAACAACAAAAACCCCTGCAATTTTGAATTAGAAACTGCTCTTGCCTGAGGGCTGTAATATATTTCAGCCATGTGTAAGAAAAACTATGACAAAAGGAGGCTTTTGCTGTTTAAAACATAAACCATACCGTTTTATTTTTGTCCTCCTCTGTTTTGATTTTGCCCCCCTTAGATCAAGAATTATTTCTTATTTCGTAAAATCTCATTAACATGAAGTAAAGTCTATTCTATTCTATTCTATTCTATTCTATTCTATTCTATTCTATTCTTCTATTCTATTCTATTCTATTCTATTCTGATATATGACTCCTGTAAAGCTAAACATTTGCAAACTCTATCTTATGCTTGTTGTACTGTTTAAAATATGTATTTAGACTACAGATAGAGCTAGAGAGCAAGTACTAAATAAATAAATAATGCATTTACCCCCCAAAACCTTCAATAATTGAAAAAATTATAAAAATATCAATAGTACCAATAGTAATAATAGAGCTGTATATAAATAATAATAAACCAAAAAAACCCAAACAAAAAATAATATCAAAATAGTACCAATAATAATAAATCAGTATATAAACAATAATAAGCAAGAAAAATAACATAACAAAAAAGAAAACATCATCAAAATAGTACTACTACTAATAAATCAGTATGTAAATAATAAATGAAAAATAAAATAGCAAAAATTTCAAATCAATAATAATTAAAACAGTAGCTAAATAGCAATAAATAGTAAGATGATAAATGGAATAATGTAATGAAAATATAATAGTAACAAGAAAAATAGTACAAAGAGATTTTTGAATCATATAGCAAATAATGAAAAACTAATTGGGTGAAATACCAGGTAAAATATGAAGTTAATATTGGGCTAACTACAACTGCAGCTTGGTGGTTGTTTTGTTGGTGGGTTTTTTTGGCTGGTTGTTTTTTTTCCTCCCTGAACTGTTTTACCATATTCTCATAAATACTTTACCAGAATATTTGCAGCTGTACAGGAATTGTAAGACTGCAGAAATAAACAAAGTATTTTTTTCTTAGGACCTGCTTCTCTGCAGTGGTGGGAGTAGATGCACCTCAGATTGTATTGTAAGAACTAGGTTTAAGCTAGAATGGATGCCTGAAAATTCTGAGCAGCGAATAGTCCATGGTATGCTGTGTCATGGGCTGTGTTCATCTTTGAGTTTCATAATGGGGAGTAGATGTTTGGTCTGAATTAAATATGCCAAATAATACTTGTAAACTGCTCTGCAAAATTTTATTTTCTCTGCTTGATATGTTTTTGTTCTGTTTCAAAAGTATAGATGGCAATTACTAGATACACCAATATAGCTAACTCAAACTCATTTGAGGATAGAATTCTTCACTAGGTAATTTAACCACGATTAGCAACTGGAAATTCTTATACTTGGAAGGCACTAAGCACAAGCACAGCATGGTTGAGGAGCGGCTTGAGGGCAGTCTTGAGTAAGAGGACTTGGCATTGTTGCTTGATGAAAAACACACCATGAACTGGCAATGGTCACTTGGCAGCCCTGAAGGCAGCCATGTCCTGGGCTGCATCAGTAGAAGTGTGGCCAGCAGGACAAGGGAGGTGATTCTCCTCTTCTGCTCTGCCTTGGTGAGACCATGCCTGGAGTATCACAGTATCACAGTGTCGCTAAGGTTGGAAGAGACCTCGAAGATCATCGAGCCCAACCTATCACCACAGACCCCACAACTAGACCATGGCACCAAGTGCCACATCCAGTCCCCTCTTGAACACCTCCGGGGATGGCGACTCCACCACCTCCCCGGGCAGCCCATTCCAGTGGCGAATCACTCTCTCAGTGAAGAACTTTCTCCTCACCTCCAGCCTAAACTTCCCCTGGTGCAGCTTGAGACTGTGTCCCCTTGTTCTGGTGCTGGTTGCTAGGGAGAAGAGGCCAACCCCTTCCTGGCTACAACCACCCTTCAGGTAGTTGTAGAGAGCAATGAGGTCACCCCTGAGCCTCCTCTTCTCCAGGCTAAGCAACCCCAGCTCCCTCAGCCTCTCCTCATAGAGCTTGTGCTCAAGGCCTCTCCCCAGCCTTGTTGCCTTTCTCTGGACACGTTCAAGTGTCTCGATGTCCTTCTTAAACTGAGGGGCCCAGAACTGGACACAGGACTCAAGGTGTGGCCTAACCAAAGCAGAGTAGAGGGGCACAATGACCTCCCTGCTCCTGCTGGCCACACCATTCTGTGGCCAGTACTGTGTCAGTACTGTGTCCTGTCTGGTGCCCCCAGCACAAGAAAGACATGGAGCTGTGGAGCAGGTCATACAGGTGATCAGAGGGCTGGAGCATCTCACAGGGGACAGACTGAGAAAGTTGGGGCTCTTCAACCTGGAGAAGAGAAGGTGCCAAGGAGACCTTATAGCAGCTTTCCAGAACCTGAAGAAGGCCTACAGGAACACTGGGGAGGGAATTTTAAAGGGGCTCGTAGTGATAGGGTGATGGACAGTGTATGAGAGCTTGAGCAGTGTAGATTTAGACTGGATATTAGGAAGACATTCTTTACAGTGGGGGTTGTGAGACACTGGAACAGGTTGCCCAGGGTAGTTGTGGAAAGTGTCCCTGCCCATGGCAAGGGGTTGGAACTAGATGATGTTTAAGGTCCCTTCCAACCCAATCCATTTTATGAATCTATGACATGTTACCTCTCTGTGAACTACAGTGTTGCTAAATGAATTTACCCTTCCCAGGTATGTGACTAGCAACCAGAGAGACACCCAATCCATTTTAATGTGAACATGCCATCCTGGAATGGCTACAGCTGCTGTCTATCTGCAGTGTGTCCATTTATCTCCCCCAGTGCATAGGAATAAATTCTGCACTGTTTCATTACTATCTGACACTTGGGCCTGCAGTAGGAGAGAATTGAGCTCTGCCAGTGATGTACCTAGAAAGGATTCTTCTTTTAGTTTCTCTGTTCTGCAGTTTGTCATCCTCTACCATTTTGGTAGCAGTTTGGGGTGTTGGTTTTTTTTTTTTTTTTTTTTTTTTTTTTACATAATCATGTTAAATAATACAGCTTCTAGTTGTGCTTTTCTTCTGTTTTCCAGTAGTGTGCAATGGATGCAAGTTCTTGCATGCATGGCATTATTTTTTCTAGGCTGTTTTCACAGAATCCTAGAATGGTTTGGGTTGACAGGGACCTTAAAAGACCATATTGTTCTAGCCCCCTGGCATTGGGAGGGATAAGGCCTCATTCAACCTGGTCTTGAACACCTCCAGGGAGGGGGGCATGCAAGACCCTTCTGGGCAACCTCTGGCTAGTGTCTCACTACCCTCACTATATAGAATTTCTTCCTTGTATCCCAGTCTGAATCTGCCCTCCTCAAGCTTCAGTCCATTCCCTCTCATCCTATTACTTCAAGCCTTTATAAAAAATTCCTCTCTAGCTCTCCTGTAGCCCCCTTCAGGAAGCCTGCTCTAAGGTTTCCCTGCAGCCTTCTCTTCTCCAGGCTGAACAGCCCCAGCTCTCTTAGCCTATCCCTATATGGGAGGTGCTTTAGCCCTTTGATCCTCTTCGTGGCCTCCTCTGGACCTGCTCCAGCAGTTCCAAGAGCTACCTGTGCTGGGGGACGCTGCAGCTGGACACGGTACTCCAGGTGACATACTGACTTGATGTTGCCCTCTAGCTCCAGTAGCACGAAAGAAAGGGTAACCCTTTTTTTGCCACTATATACCATGATTCACTTACTCAGTTTGTTCTCTACTCTTGTCAGAAAATATTGTTCTGGTAGCTTTCAGTGCTTCTTTGTACCATGTTTTCATTTTGTTTCCTTAACTCTCCTGTGTTAAACATGGTATTGTGTACTTGCTCTTCCGCCACCAAGCTCCTCTGCAAGAGAGTTAAAATCCCTATACAATGGTAAAGTTAACTTATGGGTATGCTGAATCATTTCATAATGTAAAATTGTGGTGTTGGAAATACTCTTTTCTTAAATTGCCATGTGTTAGAGTTTCTTTAGGGTAAGCATTATCAATATTTATATTGAATTCCTGACTCACTCTGTCAGTGAGACAGATTTCATCATAAATGCCTTGCTGTTGCAACAGAGCTATGCATCCTGTGAGGCGACTTCTAAAGGGAGAGGTATTTTTTATTAGCATCCACTGACTTTTCCATTCTTTCTTTAATCGCAGATTGCAACAGGAGATGGTGCACTTTGGAAAGTGGCTTTCTGAGCTACTATGAAAATGATAAATCTACCACTCCTAATGGTATGATTGACATCAGTGAAGTTATCTGTCTTGTAGTGCACAAGTCAGACTTCTTTTTAAACAGAGGGTAGGTTCCCAATTTAATATGTCAATAAACAAACTGAAGTATTTCAAAGGTTTCATTATTCTGGGTTGTCAGAGCTGTTCATTTGTTCCTGATTTTTGAACGTGCAGTTTAGAAAACTACACCACCACCAAAACCCTGAAATATTCCATGCTGACTTCAAGAAATAAGTGCTAAGTGGTATTTGGGGGTTGTTGTATTATTTCATTGTATTTGTAGTGATCTAATGAAAATGTTAGGGTGATTTAAAAGGGCAGCATAAATTAGATACATCTGTTTCTTATTAAAACGGTAATGCATACTCTCAGTGCTTAAAAGGTTACATGATGATAAATTGAACAATTAATGCTCATTTTTCTTCCTGGGATTGACCTCTGCCTCAAGCCAAAACTCTTGCTTTGTTTCTTACTGACAAGATGCAGCAGATGAGAGTTGTCCGCAATGCTTTGTGGTTTTGGTCACAGACCTCTCAGTCTTTGAAACCCATTCTTTGTTCTGCAGCTGAGGACAGCAGTGTAACTGCAGAACATGATATTATTTTTCAGATAACAACTCTTTCATTTTGTGGTCTTGGTTTTCTTTTATAACTTGCCTTCCCTTTGTACATTAAAACCATCACGTGGAGATTCATCTGAGCTGCATCTCAGTGGTACTTGATTTCTTTAGGGCAACATTTTATTGTGGGTTTTTTTGTAACTATACTTTGAGTCTGTAACAAATTCCATAGCACTTAGTTGAAATGTCTTTGTGTATGTAAAATGACAAGACCTTTCTGCAGTATAATACTGTGATGCTTGGAGTTCCAAGTGTGTAGATACAAGCAAATGTGTCTACCAAGGAAAAGAGAGTCTATTGACTCAACTTCTGGAAGTATAATGGGGAGAAAGTACTTTAGCTATTACATAGATAAAGGAATGCTTGGAGGGGAGAGATCTTGAAACATGGTGATGCCTCAATAAGCTGCAAAATACAGTGGAGATGACCTTCACTACACTGCAGTCATATAGTTGGTGGTATCCAGAAAAAAAAAGAAAAATGCCACTGTTGTCTTCTATCATCACATCTAAGCTATGGATTACATCTGCAAATGGTTCCACTTCAGGACAATACTTAAAAGTATTGGATGAATACTTGGCTTTTAGGGAATGACTAACTTCCTACTCTGCTTCACCTGCAAGTGGGTAGTTTTATGAGACACTTCCCTAAATTCGTTATTTCATGTAGTGGAAACAATCAGTCTTTAAAATGTTTGTTCTATTAGTCAGAATTCACTATCTACATAAAGTTTTTAAAGTGCTTACTGAAAATGAGAGCCATGACTCATATTCAGTTCTCCAGATTTAGATAAATCTTAGCCTCCAGCACTGGAAGGAAAAAAATCATATTCCATCTATTTGGATTTTAGGAAGAGGTCACAGACAGAATCCTACTATAAACTGATCAACCATAATATATAATTAAAGTCTTAACAAGACATTTATTTTCCAAATTCCACACCAATTTCAACTGGTTTGGTTTTTCTTTTACTGTTGTCACTTGTCCATTAAAAAAAATGGAAAATCAGGCTCCACCTGATTAAATAGTGATAGACTTTTTAAAAAGGAAAAAGGTCAAGACCCACGCTCACCCACCTCATCCCCTCACAAACTTCTAAGAACTTTTTTAGCTACAGCAGCTTCAAAGGGTGTAGCCATAAACATGACAGAACCAAATGTCTTGGATGGTAGCAGGTGATATAAGGTATTGGTAGTGACCACACATTTCACCCTGGCTGGATGATAGGGAAAGCCTCTCCATGAGCAAGGTGGTGAAGGACTGCAACTGGGAGAAATAGCATTCTCTGTCCTCAAAGATGTTCAAGGCTTTTCATTGCTGTTCTGCTCTGAGGTTAGTGATAGTCCTGCTTTGTGCTTTGGGATTAGACCAAGTACCATCTAAAAGGCCCTTTGAACCCCCATTTCTATGATTCATTCTGTGGTATTTTGTTCACAACTTCCCATTCAATGAGTTGGTTTGATTAAACTTAAACAAAATGTTTTGAATACATCACAAAAGTATCCTTACTGAAATCACACAAACTTGCAAAAGCAAAAAAGTCCCTGTGAATTTTAATGACTGCATACATGTAAACATTTTTATTAGTTTGAGAAATCACTGAAAAAAACAAGTGGCCTCTAAACAAGTGTTATTGACCTGAGAGGCACTTTGATGATGTTGTGTTATAAAATACTCTGTTATTATCTGGGTTGTACTTGTAAGGCTGGAGGAGAAATGCAGATGGATTGCCTTCCATGGGTATGAAATAATGAAAAACAGAGAAATGTCTGCTGTTATGAAGACTAAACACAGCTGCCTTTTTCTCTTGCTTGCTTTAGGGACATCTTTACCTTTGAAATCTACTTAATGTCAGAACGTGTTTTTCTGTTTGGAGCTGAAACTGCATATTCACAAAAAAAATGGACTTGGGCAATAGCCAAGGTAATACTGATAATTATCTTTTGCAGTTAGGCCAGGAGCCTTTGCACTAAGAATAAAGTGTCATTGTTAGCTTAAAATCCTCTGAAAAGCCATTCTTGATGAATACTGATCTGTCTTGTGTGTAAAGGTTTCTTGTGCAGCAGGAGGAAATAACTTTTGTGATTTAATGTTTGCAACAAGATAGTAAAATGAAACGGAAAAGGAATTGAAGCGCTGTGTTAATGCTGACCTTAAGAATATATTAAAGATACTTCAGTACAAAGACATATAGTAGATGAATTTATTTCAGCTGCTTATGGTTGTAATTCTGTTCTTTTATTTGCTGAAACAGAGTTTATACAGCACTGCCTTATTTTATACAGCGCCAAATGCTGATGGCCACGTTGCTAAATCAAATTGTAGTTTAGAAAGTTTGAATTGTTGAGCATGAATGGAAAAGCTATTCCACTTGATGTTGTAATTTAAATTTAGTGGGCTTATGGCTTTAAGAATGATAAATCTGAAAGTTTGTTTGCTTTACTGTGCCTGTCATCCATAAATCTTCTGGATGCGCCAAATGCTAATAGTCACATCACTAATTAAAATTGTGGTTTAAAAGGGAGAAGAAAGTGTGAATCGCTGAGTGTGGATGGGAAAAGTGTTCTACTTGATTCTATAATTTAAATTTAGCATTTGCATGGGTTAAAGGATGATGAATCTCAAAGTTGTTCTTGTTTTTCTACTGTGGCTTTCATTCTTGAATGTTATGGATGTGCAATACCTTGATTTGGTTGGTGGTTTGTTGGGGTTTTTTTTTTTTTTTTTTTTTGAGGGGAAGGAAATTGTGAGGGTTTTTTCTTCACTTAACTCACCCCATATTTTCCTTTGGTAGCATTTTGTTCCTCGTGTGGCCGAGTGCTTGTTAGAGAGAGACTGTGACCTGTTGGGCCAGCTGTACTACAAAGATTGCCACAACCTGGATCAGTGGAGGAAAGGCTGGTTTGCCATTGAGAAGTCGAGCCTTTATTTTTGTCTTGAAATGGAGAATGCTGAAGAAGAGTCCATATATCTAAGGAGGCTGCAAGAGCTAAGTAAGGATTTTACTTAACAACTAGAACTCAGGAAATGCTCTGCAGAATTAATTCACTGCTAAGGACGTTTCTATTATGAAGTCCTAAACATTAGGGAGCTCAGTAACGATGCCTTTGCAGGAGCCGGATGCTCTTCCAACTTTCATCTAAATATGGATTTGGTGAAGTTCTGTATTGGAATTTTTTTTTTCTCCTCCTGCTTAATGGCACACACTAGACAGAGATTTTTTTTCCCCCCACAGCTTCGTAATAAATGAAGACAATTTTTGTTCCAGTTGCAGCAGTATCTTTCTTACAAGAGTACAGAATTGAATAATAATATATAACCTTTTGGGATCGTTGTCTCATGTTTTTGACAGGGCAGAAACACTCGCTGCAGAACGTGTTCTTGAGATGATTGACAGTCCTAGTTTTAAAATACTCAAATGTACTGGAAAAATGATAATTCTCTTGGAAAACTATTTCACAGGCTAATAGCCTTTTATTTTCTACCCTGATACTAAAAATATTCTTTGCTTAATATCGTGACGTGCAAAGAGAATATTTATACAAATGGTCTTCTATGACCAATTTTATATCATTCACTGTAATTATGCTCTGAAGCCTCTTTAAGCAGATCTGCCCTACTTGGTTTTTATATTGAAGAAGGCAACGTGTTATGCAGGAAAGTAAAAATAATTTGAGATTTTTACATTAAAGTAATGTAGGGAAGAGCTTTTAGCTCTCTATTGATGATCCTCTTTATAAATGCTGTCAGATTATGGACTGCTTTGCAGGAGGAACTTGCCTAAATGCCATTGGGCTTTCTGCTGTTTATTTACTGCCACCTTACATTTGCTGTGAATAACACCGTGAAGGTGGTTTGCAATCAGGAATATTTTTATGCCTCTAGCTGTCTTTTAACTTGTGAATACTTTTTATTGTTCTTGAGTCAGAATAAAAAGGTTTAGGGAGTGGGAGATTTGTTTCTGATGCTTGTTTTGCTAATGCAACTGTAATTGCTCCTACCTAATCATATGAACATCCAAAATCTTTGTGTATCTCAAGTGTGGAAATGAAACATTTTTGGTTAAAAATCTTTTTTTTTTTTGCTGGGGTTTTAATTTTGCACTATTAGTTGTATAAAATAATTGTATTTCTTAGAAGCATTATGTAGCCATATTCCTGTATTTTATTTGATTCCTGGTTTCCCCAAAATAAATCTGCTCCACTCCTAAAACTGAATTGTATAACTGAAACATGCCAAATAATGAATCATCAGTGGAAAGGCAGTCACTTATCATCTTGATATTTGACTTCAGTAAATGTAAATGAGGCCAGGTGTATGTGTGATACAAACCCATCATATAACATGCATCAGAATTCGTTTATTGAGCTTCATTGATATTCAGGACTTCACGGTTTCTGGGAATTAGTTGAGATAAGGTATGGATTATATATGACCTAGACTTTGGAAGAACTGACTTGTCAGAATTTTGAATTAATAAACAGGTTACATTTAATTGACCTGATTTAGTGTATTCCACAGCATAGTTTTATGAGCTCTTTGACTGGCAACTACCCAGATGTATTTTCTTATAGCTTAGGTGTTTTTGCAGGGTGGGGTGTTTTTTAGCAGGACTAGCGTAAGGCATCATAAAGATGGCAGTGGTCTTCACAGTATAGCATATAGCTCACAAGACTGTGTTGGAACAGGTTGCCAAGGAAGGTTGTGGATGCCCCCTCCCTAGAGGTGTTCAAGGACAGGCTGGATGAGGCCTTGAGCAACCTGATCTAGTGGAAGGTGTCCCTGCCCATAGTAGGGGATTTGGAAGTAGATAATGTTTAAGGTCTCTGCCAACCCAAACTAGTCTATAATTCTATGAATCTGCAGCCATTAGGGTGCAAGTAATGATGGTAATTACAATTGCAAGTAATTAGGATGCAAGCATTAATGGATTAAAAAAATCCATCTTACTTCTGAATCATTCTGTCTTAGAACACTAGTATTTACACGTTTAGTTTTAGATGTAATAAAACACTATAGCATGTTTTCACATTAGGGTCTGGAGAACAAGTCTTGTGAGGAGCAGCTGAGGGAACTGGGCTTGTTTAGTCTGGAGAAAAGGAGGCTGAGGGGAGACCTTCTGGCTCTCTACAACTCCCTGAAAGGGTGTTGGAGTGAGGTAGGGGTTGGTCTCTTCTCCATAGTAATAAGTAATAGAAGGAGAGGAAATGCCCTGAGGTGCACTGAGGGAGTTTAGTGTGGATATGAGAAGAAACTTCTTGACTGAAAGGGTTCTTAAAGAGTGAAACAGGTTACCCAGGAGTGTGGTTGAATCACTTTCCCTGGAGTTGTTTAAAAAAGGCAGAGATGTGGTGCTGAAGGACATGGTTCAGCACCAGACTTGGTAGAATTAGATACTGGTTGGACTTAATGATCTTCAAGGTCTTTTCCAACTGATGGTTTTCCAACTTGATTATTAAAAAGTACCTGTTTAATTTTTCTTCATGGTTTTCTATATTAGTTTCTCTTATAAATGTGAGTGTGGTGTTTTGGGGACATTTGTTGCTACTAGCAGCAGCAGCATTCTTTCTTTGAAATGCTTTAGAATTCCTCACCCCTTTTGCCAGTGAAGATCATATGGGAAAATCATGTCTATGTATGGATGCATGTATGTGTTTCTCTCCACGTCTGTGTGGCTCATAGGAATGTGTTTGTGTTCTGCTTTCAGCAATCAGTAGTGTGATGCAAAATGGGGAGAAAATAGATGTCCTGCTGCTGGTTGAGAAAGGAAGGTAAGGTTCCCACCTGAATGAAGCTTTGATCTGCTTTTATATTGATGTTCGAGTTGTTCTTGATCAGTCATGGAGCTTTTTCACTTGCAGCTTGCTAGAAAGAGAGTACATTTGCAGACTTTTTAAAAGGAGGAAAAGACTTTGTGTATTAATTACATTTTCTGTCTGTGTCAGGAAATGCTAACAAGTTCTGCCTAATTAAAAGCAGTTTTCCCACTGAGAAAATTATTCCCAGTCAGATTAATCTGCCAATAATGGTTTCTTCAAAAGGACCTAACTTCTTTTACCTTGTAAAGGAGGAGTACCACTTACCACCTCCCTATTTTTCAATCCCTTAATATCCCAGAATTCTGTGTTTCATTCTGTATAGGTCAGAACTGAGAGAGTATGCACAAGTTCCCTCTTACCATAATGTCTGATCTCAGTTGACAACATACCAGCTAGAAAAAACATACTGGTGAAGCAAACGTCATCCATGTCTGCTGATGTGGAAGATTGAGAGGAGATATTCTCAATGTTTATTAATATCTAAAGAGTGGAGGGTCAAGAGAGTAAAGTTGGACTCTTTTCAGTGGTGCCCAGTGAGAGGCCAAGGGGCAACAGGTACAAACTAGAATACAGAGGTTCCACCTAGATGTAGGGAAAACCTCTTACTTTGAAGGTGGCAGAGCCACTGGAGCAGGCTGCCCACAGAGGTTGTGGAGCCTCTTTCTCTGGAAACTTTCAAAACCCACCTGGACATGTTCCTGTGCATTCTGCTCTAGGTGATCCTGCTTTAGCAGGGTGTTGGACTAGATCTCCAGAGGTCCCTTCCAACCCCTACCATTCTGTGATTCTATGCTTCTGAGCAGGGAATAATCTGCTGAGATGGCTCTGTCAAATACAATGGTGTGGGAGGCTGCAACTTGAGGTAGGATATTTCTACCTCATGGGTACCAAGAAATGAGTAAATGGGGCACTTCAGCACTGGGTCTAGTGGTCATGGAGGTGTTGGGTAGAAGCTTGGACGTAACAATCTTAGAGGTCTTTTCCAACCTTAATGATTCTATGAAATTTAAAGTAAAATTGCTACAAATGATTATTATTTTGTAAAAGGCTGGGGTTTGGGGTATTGTATGTTTTTGGTTGTTTGGGTTTTGTTTTGAGTTCATGTTTTCTTTTAAACTTGCCTTTCAATGATAGATTATTAGGCCAACATCTGTGTAAGGAATGGTGCAGTGTTCACGCACTGAACACTAATAATAGGTTAATAAAGGAAGATTGTTTAGTTTCTTAGTTAGGGAAACAAATAAAACCTCCACAGATACCTTTTGACACCTACTCATGGAGAAACTCTTTTGGACAAACTCATTGTACCGTGTGTGCTCTGAATTTGAACTCTTCCTAAGATACTGTTTTAGTTCCAGAATTAGGTCAGGTGATGCAGATCTGAAACAATCACTTCTTACTGGTGATTTATATTTTTGAAGAAGCCTGTTGAAAGATTCAGCATTAAATTCAGCTGCATAGATCAACTAGGGAATCAGAAGCATCTTATTCAAGGTGCAGTCCAATAGATGAATACAAACTGTGCACCTAATTTCACAGCTATTAGTGCTGAGGTCCTGGTCAGCTTTTATTATTTCTTTAATTCTAATATTTCATTCAAGTAAGGGTAGGTTTTTCCCTGAACTGCTTTAATAGTTCAGTAGAAATTCTGAACTATTTGAAAATAATTTCAAGAGGGGCACTGGCTGATGTATGATTGCTGTGAATATGTTTAATTTTTCTTCACTGAAGTCTGCCCTGAAGAATATAAATGCAGCGTTGACATTATCTTAACCATTAAAAGCTATATGGGTATAGAAGCTTTGGCCTAGGGATTGTTGTTTAGCGCATTACTCCAAAAGCATCCAGGCGTTCAGATGCAGGATGTTGCATCTTGCAGTGCTAAGAAATTTAGTAGGTGTGGGGGGAAAATGTCCAAGTATAAAATCACCTTTATCTTTAGACCAGAACAAGAGGACACAGTCTCAAACTGTGCCAGGGGAAGTTTAGGCTCAAGGTGAGGAGAAAGTTCTTCTCACAGAGAGTTGTTAGCCGTTGGAATGGGCTGCCCAGGGAGGTGGTGGAGTCACCGTCCCTGGAAGTGTTCAAGAGGGGATTTGATGTGGTACTTGGTGCCATGGTTTAGTAGTCATGAGGTGTTGGGTGACAGGTTGGACTTGATGATCTTTGAGGTCTGTTCCAACCTTATTGATTCTATGATTCTAAACTCAATTATTGTAAAGGGAAACATGCCAAGCAGTTCTCCTTCTGGCCCTCCAAACCTTAGATACACTGGTTGTGGACAGGTGGAGGTTGGTCTCTTCTCCCAGGCAGCCAGCACCAGAACAAGAGAACACAGTCTCAAGCTGCGCCAGGGGAGGTTTAGACTGGATGTTAGGAAGAAGTTCTATACAGAGAGAGTGATTGCCCATTGGAATGGGCTGCCCAGGGAGGTGGTGGAGTCACCATCATTGGAGGTGTTCAGGAGGAGACTTGATGGGGTGCTTGGTGCCATGGTTTAGTTGTTTGGGTGGGTTGGATTGATTGATAGGTTGGATGTGATGATCTTGAAGGTGTCTTCCAACCTGGTTTATTGTATTGTATTGTAAATAATACTTCTGAGTGTTTTATCAGCAATGACTAAATGGTATGTCATAGTCTCTAGAGTTTTGTGTTTTGTCTGCTTTGTTTTGTTTTGTTGGGTAGTTTTTTTTTTATAGCAGTGATTGTCTGGTGGCAACTTTAGCATAGACCGATCACTTAGAAGAGGCTTTGTATGCTGATTTATTGACAGCTTTTCACATTAATTTGCTAGTCACTTAAACACAGGATACGTGATAAAATCCCCCCAAATGTTATTGCAAATGTGAAACAAAAGTAAGAGGTTTTTTTCTAGAATTAAAGCTGGCAAAAACCCCAACCAAACAAAAACCATTAAAAATAAAGACATTTGGGACAGGCTGCCCAGGGAAGTGGTGGAGTCACAACCCCTTGAGATGTTCAAGAAATGAGAAGTTGTGGCACTTGAGGACATGGTCTAGTGGTCATGGAGGTGTTGGATAGAAGGTTGGACTTGATCTTAGAGGTCTTTTCCAACCTTAATAATTCTATGATTGTGTGAAATAAAGGCCAATTGTGTGAAATAAACCCCAAACAACCCCTGCTTCTTTGCATGAAGAAATAAATGTGGCCAGTATCTTATATCTTGCTAAATCTTATTCCAAGAAACAGGCACAATACCTTGAGTATTTTCCTACTGAAGTTTCATGGCAAACTGTCTTTGAGTATCTCAGCTAAAGTAAATGAAAGAACATAATCCCTTTTGTAGCACTTACAGAATTTGTATTGCATTCTGATCTCTGTTGGAACACATTGTCCAGCCGGGTAGAGTATCTCTAACCCAGCTGGAAGCCCTTACTTCTCAAAACACTGTTTTCTCAGGCCATAATCAGATGGTCATTCATCTCCTCTTATGCTCCACTTCTGTAGTCAAAATGCTATTTTGAGTTCTTGCTAGAAGTGGCAAACTCTTTTCCAGTCTTGTGTCTGACTCTATAGTTGGTGTGTTTGGTTTTATTGGTTTTTTTCCCCCCTTGATCTCTGCTGGTTTTTTTTGTGTGTGAAGTGGCAGGTGATACTTGGCCTCTTGTTGCCATACAAACAGAAGCTGTTTAGTGATAGGTGAAGAAGCTACCCCTGTGTAGTTCAGCAGAGGTCAACAGAAGGGTTCTGTATGCTTGAAGAGAAGAATAGAATAGAAAGCTGTCTGAAAATAACTGTATGCAGTAATTATTAAATGTATCTCTGATGCCATACTTTAAGGAAAAACATTTGTGCAGACAATTCAGTTTCAAATGGTTCTTCTTTTCTCTATAATCATTTAAGCTCTCTCTTAGGTATCAGTGAATGTTTTCAGACCATAATGTAATCCAGATGGTGCTTTCTCCCCACCCCTTGTTACACTTCTCTTGCAGTTAGCTCCTTCTTATTACAGATAATAAACTTTCTCTACATACTGGCACCGTTTCTTTGTGCTGATGGCTCATTAATTACAGTGCTTGCTTTTTAACCCGTTGCTGACAGCAGTAAAATTTTCCTGTAAAATGAAGCTGTGAGCACAAAATTCTAGAATCCAGCAAAAATCTAAACATGAGACTGGGCTGAATGGATTTGTGCTTCCAGTAATAATGTGCTGGATATGATCCTTAATATCCTTTGTAGAAATATTGCTGGCTTTTGTTATAGATCTATAATTATTAATGGAATTTGTGTTGCAATTTTAGTTGCAATTTTGTTATTGCAATACAATTTCATAGCAATTCATACCTTCTTGGCACATCTCTTTTCAGACATGTAGATGTTAGAATCACCTGAAAATTGCCAGAGGGCAGTGAATTTGTGCTGAAGTCTGTTTCTCACCCTTCCCACAGCCCATACCTGGAATCAGTTAGTATTTGTGGCTTTCCCAGAGTTGCACAACAAGGCAGGCAGTCTCAAACTGGGTGGACTCAAGCCCAGAACTGTTGTAAGCCAGGCTGGGATGGCGCCTTGAGCAACCTGCGCTAATAGGAGGTGTCCCTGCCCACGGCAGGGGGTTTGTAGCTAGATGATCTTTAAGATCGCTCCCAACTCAGACCTATGGTTTTACAAGACTGGTTAAGGCAAACCTTTGCGCTGTTGTTCACATATATCAGTTTGTCTGACTGTGGGTGCAGAAGGTCGTGGTGGCAGTCCATGATCAAGTTGAAAAGCTGAGTTTAGGTCCCTTGATGTTGAGTGTAGGTGATGCTGGGCTGCTGCAGTCATTTGTGCAATTCAATTTCCTCACTTCAGTAAGGCAGAAATCTGCACGGATGAGCATTCTTGTTTGTTGGAGTGCTTCAATTTTTCATTTCTTGAGTAAGGACTGTATGTGCTTCACACTTAACAGAGCAAAAACTCTGCCATTATTCACCACGTAGTGTTGCTAACTATTTGTTATGAAGTGCGTGCGTTTCACCCTTTTTTTGTTTTTTAACTCAAAGAAGGAGCACATATATAACCATACTGTAAATGCAATGAATTCATGTTGTAAGAATGCACTTTGGCTCAGGGTCTGTGCAAAGTAGTTGTTAATCTGCACGATAGGTAGCAGTTTGTAAACACTGCAGTAACATTTCGCCACGCTTGAACCCCAGCTGGCAGCTGAGCCCCACACAGCCACTTGCTCGCTTTTCCCCAGTGGGATGGGGCAGAGAATCAGAAGAGGAAAAGTGAGAAAAATCGTGGGTTGAGAGAGAGACAGTTTAGTTTAGTATATAAAGAAAAAGCCACACACACAAACAAAGCAAAAGAAGGAATTCATTCACTGCTTCCTGTGGGTGAGCAGATGTTCAGCCATCTCCAGGAGAATAGGGCTCCATCGCATGTGAACAGTGGGGAATGAAAAAACCATCACTCTGAACATCTTCCTTTGCTTTCTTCTTCCCTCAGCTTTGTATGCTGACCGTGACATGACATGGTCTGGAATATCCCTCTGGTCAGCTGGGGTCAGCTGTGCTGGTTGTGTCCTCTCACAAACTCTTGTGCACCCCCACAAGAGTGGGGTGTGGTGTTGAGAAGCAGAAAAGGCCTTGACTCTGTGTAAGCGCTGCTCAGTGGTGCTGAAAACAGCCTTGTGGTATTAACATTTTCCAGTACAAATCTCCCAGCACACAGCCCCCATGCTACCATCTATGAAGAAAGCTAACTACTCCAGCAAAAACCAGCACAAGCATTTCAAAACTTACGACTTCTACAAGCTTCGAAGTATCTTGACATTCAGTTGCTCAGTTTTGTGGTACCTGGGAATCAGAACATTTCAACCTGCTTTTATATGCTCGGTTTTAGACCTTGTATTTAAACTGAGTAGGTATTTTGGTAGTAGCAGTGAGTTCAGTGAGAAATAAGTGCATTTATTGCCGCTGCAAACTGCGTGGAAGAGGGAAGATACGGGTAGAGGTAGAGTCCCCATCCCTGGAGGGGTTTTGGAGATGTGTAAATGTAGTGCGGAAGGACGTGGTTTAGTGGTGACATGGCAGTGCTGTGTTAATGGTTGGGCTCAATCTTAAAGATCTTTTACAACCCAAAAGATTGTGTGTGTGACATGAAAAGCAGCAGCTAGGTCTACAAAGTTGTCTCTATTCCTTCATGAAGTTCTGTAGAACACTTCTACTGTGCTTTGAGCACAATTCTGCTTTTCTACTGCTAGCTATTTTCCCTTTCCTTTTTCTCCACCTTACAGGTTCATGGAGATGAACAAAGCATTTCCAAGTAGGAATAAAAATCTTAAAGTCGACTGAAAATGTTAAAATTAGAAGGAATGCTTAAACTTATTAGTTGTGTATTGTGTTTGTGGGGGTGCACTCTCTCTGCCCAAAATACTGTGGTGTGAGATAAGCTTTCCAAGCCTCTTCCACAGCAATTTGACTGGATTCTGAACTGGTACTGGTTTCATTTTCTTTTCTCCCTTCTGTGTCTGGTACCGGTTTAATTTTCTTTTCTTCCTTCTGTGTCTGGCTGTGGTTTCACTTTCTGTTCTTTTGGCTGGGCAAAGTTGGTAATATTTTGGAAGAATATCAGTTGCTTTCCATCAACAATCCAAGTTTTACAACAGCAGCAAGATTATTTTACATTTATATTTTTATTACCAGCAACTTTCAGGATGATGTTGTTGCTATAGGAGTGCTACTTAAACAGATTCCCAGTTGTCTTGGTTGATTAGTAACTAACCTCTTCATCTGTAATTTGAATGTAATTCAAAGCTTTTCAAATTTTATTGGACATGGCTCTTGGTGCCATGGTTTATTCATGAGGTCTGCGGTGATGGGTTGGACTTGATGAACTTTGAGGTCTCTTCCAACGTTGGTGATTCTGTGTATTGAGGGGGAAATGGGAAGATCCGTAGAATATAAGATGGTCTTTTTCATATAGTTGAGGTAATTTGTGTATCTCCACAGTTGATTGATAGCCACATGATTAAGAATTTCATATGTCTCTGAAAAAAACCCCACAGATAAGTTTAAATTACCTCTGAAATTTAATACACTACTGTATGTTGTCTCTCCTCCTCTGGTACCAATTCATTGCTATACAGCAGAGTTGCCCTTTTCTTGTTTAGAAGCAATAATATTTTCACTTTACAGTATGCTGCTTCCTGTACACAGCATAATTCTTTAGATAACAAAAAGTAATCTGTTGAGACTTCCATTTATCCTTTTGCATAACACCATAATGCACATCCTGCTGTTCTGCAGGGAAAAGAAGCACACAGTAATATGCATATATATCTGCATCTCTGGTGTGGGGGAGCACCATAAATCTTTTATAAACCACACTCCTAACCTCTGCTGATCTGTGAATAATAGTGCTAAAGGAATAGTTTAACATACACCCTCAGACTCTTTTCTACTCAGCTCAGACTTTTCCATTTTCTTTTAAATATGGCTGCAGGAGGGTGTCAGGGTGGGTGGTGTGTTGTTTGGAAGTCTTTGTTTGAGAACCACATGTGTAGGATGTTCAATTCCTCTGAAAATGGGTGAAGGTATTGAATTAGGCACACTCATTTTGCTGTGAAAGTCCAGACCTTTATGCAAAATACTATTTTTTATTAATGGAAGAGGGTGGCTGAGTGTTTCTACTAGCTGGGCATATATCATGGTTAATATGACTTTTAAAGCTATGCAGTAGAGACTTCTTAAACATGAGCTTCAGTAAGATAAATATTTTAGTGTCTCCTGCTCTGCTGCTAAATGGTTTTATGGTGGATCCTGAGATTACAGTCAGGGTGGCGAGGCACTGGAACGGTTTGCCCATGCATGTTGTGGATGCTTCTCCCTTCCTGAGGTGTTCAAAGCCAGGTTGGATGAAGCCTTGAGCAACCTGGTGTCACTGCCCTTGGCAGGGGGATTGGAACTAGGTCATCTTTTAACATGCCTTCCAACCCAAACCATTCTATGAATCTATGAATACTTCAGATTCTGCCTCTGTGGACATTGACTGCATCCTCACTTCTATCATGATAGGAATGCTGGAATAGAAACATCTGCAACAGCAAAATTGAAAGATATTATTTTTTCCCCAAAATAAAATCAATGTTTGTTTCTATTTTGCTGAAAGTATTTTCATAGAAGTTCAGTAGAACATTTTAGCTTTCCCTAAGTAGCAAATAAATTCATTCATGAAAATTCTATGGTTTTAAAATTAATTCCTTACATTGCTTTAGCAGGAAACATGTATGTAGAATATTTTTCTTGCTATTTCAGCACTTAAAACAGTTACTACTTATATGCATATGGGTAAACTTTGCAATTGGGAGTTGCCTCTTAAATTTCCCAATCTGGAATCGTGTTTTAGAAGCTTGGCTGTTGGGGGTGAAGGAAGGAGATCATTGTAGCATATTTACATAAGAAAACCAGAACAAGGCCATGCTTTGAGATGAATGGGTAATTCAAGTGTTACATTAAATTATCTACCTCAGCTCATAGTTTTTTTTCATACATACTACTCAGCTCTGTGATTTCCTGAGGGTAATCACTTTGATAAATGTGAAGGAGGGAAGTTCAGTATGTCTCAGCTCCTCTACAGAAATGTGGTGGGTGAGAAGCAGAAAACAAGGAAACCCTTTTCCAGTAGTGAAAGTTCTCTCTAAATCTCTGTGTCCCCTTTAACTGTGACTTGGAGCTAAGAAAGCACAGTGTCAGGGCAAGACTGAGGAATAGTGATTAAAATGTTGGTCAGGTCCTTTCAAAAGCCTGTGACAGTGTTTGTGGATCTTGTTTCATTTATTGGGACACTGCGAGTACAAATGTATTGGGGTTAAAAAAAAATGCTGTTACTGATAGGTCACTACCACAGCTGTATGTGGTGGAAGGTGCCTTGATGTCTTAGTCTAAGTGTTTCTTATTTTGCAATAACATCAATTTTTTATTTATTTTTTTTTGCTGCATACAACATATTTTTATCTGTTTCAGAACACTATACATCCATGGCCATACAAAACTGGATTTCATGGTCTGGTATACTGCAATTGAAAAAGCAGCAGGTACAGATGGCAATGCTTTACAAGATCAGCAGCTCAGCAAAAATGATGTTCCTATTATAGTGAACAGCTGTATAGCATTTGTTACACAGTATGGTAAGTATAGTGGATTTTATTCAACCTAAGATCACTTGTATAATAGCTAAGTCCCCACACCATCAGACCTTATTGAATGAGTTTATACCTCACCTAAAGTAAACCCACAGCCCGTCTTAGCCTCGCTGCTGTGGTGTGATGATGAAGCACGCTGCCACACATCAAAGAATAGGCAGTCTGGGGAAATACACCTTGATAGATGCCCTTTAGAGACACCTTCCTATTTTTAAAAATTGATTTGTTTGCCTAATATAGCTCAGCCTTGGGGTTCAGTGCCTCAGTGCAGAACACCTCAGCCCTGAAAACAACCAGGAAAGGCTAAGGCTTGGACAGGTCAGCATATCTTCTGAGAAACTGATGGTAACTGTGGAGCTCAGTTCAGCCTTAAGGCTGCTGTTTTTTCAGCACAATATCGTCAGGAGATGTAGTCAGGAAGCATTTGTTTCAGTAAATCTTGCCAGCATAACTTTCCATAGCTTTAGATCATATGCAGATGATGTCTGTGTCCTTCCTGCTCCTGCAAATTCATGGGTTTTCTTGTGAGATGCAAAATCCATATCAACTCTGTACAAATTTGTGTTTCAGAAGAAATGTGTCTCTAACCTCTCTCATACTGCCAGAGCCTAATTTTTAGTTCAGTGATTGAAGTTTAACTAAATAACTTTTGAATGTGGCAACGCTGTGTTATGGTAAATAGGTGTCTGGGTTACAACTGTTGCCTAAAACCAAGGGGAAAAAAATTATAACTAAATTGTTTTTTAATCATTAGCAATAGGAATTATTCTAAGTACAGTTTATGCTGCTTCATGCACTGCAGTGTTGTTAAAGTTGTCTAATGTTGTTAAAACTGGGACAGGTTGCGCAGGGATGTGGTCGAGGCCCAGTCCCTGAAGACATTCAAGATCAGACTTAGTGTGGCCCTGGGCAGCCTGATCCAGTTAGAGGTGTCCCTCTTCATAGCAGGGGGGTTGGACAAGATGACCTTTGAAGGGTCCTTTCCAACCCAATATAATCTGTGAATGTGTAAAGCAGGGTAATTATGTCTGCCACTCACAACAGTTGCCGGTGTGTGTTCTAAATTAAAACCCAGTTTCCTAATGTCTTTTAAATAAATTAGCTATTTACTGAAAAATATGTGGGTTTTTTTTTCAGCATCAGCATTACTGTGTGCTAAAATAGTCATTTTAAAGCTGAAATAAATATTTGCATGCATTGCTTGTGTGCAAGCATATTTTTGTCACCAGGGTAAAGGTTCTGTCTTCAGTTGTGGTCTCCAGATGACAGACACTATCAGGTCCCACAGCTGTTCCTGACAGTAGCAGCACAAAAGCAGTATCAAATGGTAGTGCTTGTGGGCATCACAGGAAAGGTGAATTGCAAGAACATAAGACATGATTTCATGGGTTTTGACAGACTACTTAATTTGACAGGTACATCAGAAAAGCAAGGTTTTGCAGAAAATACATTACTCTTTCAAGAAATGTGGAGGACATGGGAAACACTTTACAAAGAGAAACAACAGGACTGCACATCCATGCCAAACTTCCACAAGTTTAAACAAACAAAAAGATAAAACCCCAAAATAATATTTTTGTCTACTCTTATATGTAGTATTTGAAGGCAGTCTTGCCTGTGGTTTAGAATATGAATTTTTCTTCTAAATTGGCTTTGGGCTTTGGTGGTTTTAGTTGCTAAATACAAGAACAGTGGTTGTCTGATGTCTTCCTGAATGTAAGAAAAGAAGAGAATACTTTCTACAAGTCTTGAGGTTTTTAAAAGTGCAGTGTTTCAGACTGGGTGAATACAATAATTCTTTGCTGAGTCCTAAGTGGAGTTGATCAGTAGGGGAATACAATAGCGGGAGGTTACTCATGAAAGCAGCTTTTTCATGCATAATACAGCACCAGTCATCAATATTGCTTTCTATTGCTGTGCCTTTTTGAAGTCCTGTTGTCTTAGGAAGTCCTGAAGAAATCTGAGAATTTAAATTGCCTCTAAAGTATTCCTGAAATTGTGATCCCAGACTTGCTTAACAGAACTAGATGATCCTTGTGGTCCCATCCAACCCTGACTGATACTATGATACTACGATGATATGATGTGTTTCAAAGAGGTCTGGTTTGGTGTAAGCTGACTGGGCAGTTGGGTGTGTGCAAAAAGTCAGAGAGATTTTGGTAGGGAAATACAAAGTGTTTGACAGCCAGATGTACTTTTCATACCATAATGTCAGGTACTTTGAAGGAATACTGAATTTGACATTGGACTGACTTTTGTGCCCTGTATTTCTGTATCCTAGGTTTAGGTAGCAAGCAGATCTACCTTAAGAATGGTGATTCTTCCAATGTGGCTGAACTGCTGGAAAGCTTCAAAAAAGATGCAAGGAGTGTTAAACTAAGAGCAGGAAAGCATCAGCTTGAAGATGTGACTGATGTATTGAAAAGTTTTTTTTCTCAAATCGACGATGCACTTCTCAATAAAGAACTTTATCCATTCTGGATCTCTGCATTAGGTAATGTAGTCAATAGCACTCAATGCAAAAAAGCTTGGATATACATTTTCAGTAACAAATCTGAGGGGCTTGTTCATATATTCATAAAATGGTTTGGGTTGGAGGGGACCTTAAAGTTAGTCTAGTTCAAATACTCCTGCTAGGGCCAGGGATACCCTCTCCTAGACTAGGTTGCTCAAGGCCTTATCCAGCCTGGCCTTGAGCACCTCCAGGGAAGGGTCTTCCACAACCTGTTCCAGCATCTTTCTACCCTTACTGTAAAGAATTTCTTTCTAATATCCAGTGTAAATATGCTCTCATCAAGCTTCATTGCATTCCCTCTCATCCTATCACTACAAACCCTTTTAAAAAGTCCCCTCCCAGCTTTCTTGTAGGCTCCCTTCAGGTATTAGAGGGATGCTGTAAGGTCTCCGCAGAGCCTTGTGCAGGCTGAACAGCCTTAACTGTCTCACCCAGTCCCTGTAAAGGAGGTGCTCCTGCTCTCCTATCTTCATGGCCCTCTGTGGGCATGTTCCAAAATTCAGTGTCTCAGTACTGGGGGCACCAGAACTGGATACAGTTCTCCAATTGGGCTCTCACAAGAGCAGAGTAGAGGAGCAGAATATGTCCCTTGTCCTGCTGGTCACTCTTCTTTTGATGCAGGACATAGTTAATTATTTGTTCTGTGTCAACCTGTGCAGGGGCCCTACAGGTTAGCTGGAGAGAGTCTTCTAGCAAAGGCTTGGAGTAACAAGACAAGGGTAATGGCTTCAAACTGGAAGAAGCTGAATTGAGATGAGGCATGAGGATGAAATTCTTCCCCATGAGCAGAGCTGACCCTCTTTATTTTGCTGATGCTGTTTCCTTGAGCTGCTGTACAGTAGCAGGCTGCTGGTATAGCCTTCCTGAAGAAGAGGGTGACTGGGTAGATTGTCATTTTAAATGAGTAGCTGGTGCCAGTGTAGCTGATGAGAAGTGCTGGCTTTCAGCGTGCACTGCAATTAGCACTCAGTGACTGCTGTTTCCCGGCAGATACGCAGAACGAGAAGGAGCGTGTCAGGAAGTATGGGACCTTCATTCGGACACTGCCACCAGTCAATAGAGCAACTCTGGCTGCTTTAATCGAGCATCTTTACAGGTCAGTGCACCGCAGCAGAGAAGTTCTTGTCATCTGTCATTCCCCTGCAATCCAGGAATAGGATGTATAGGAATGGTTCAGAGCTGCATCTGGGGAGATTGAGGCAATATTAGGGAATATGTCTTTAACGAGAGGGTGTCCAGTTCCTGGAACAGGCTTCCTAGATGGGTGCTTGATACTCCAAGCCTGTCAGTGTTTAAGAGGTGTGTGGACAATGCCCTTTATAACGTGCTTTATTAAGTGGACAGGCAATCAGCCTAGGCGATCCTTGCAGGAAACTGAACTATCCTATTTTTATTCTATTCTAAACAATTTTGGTATCATTTGAGTTGCAGGTAGAAACTATGAGTTTTTATTTCTGTAATGGGGTAAAAAAATATAAAGAAATCAATATAAAAACTAATAAGTAATATAATATTTTTTTCATTGGATTTAATATCGTTTTTCTTTTTGAAATGGACTCCATATTCTGCAGAGGAGCCTCAAAAAAAAAAAAAAAAGGAACAAAGAAACCTTCTAAATATCTTTTATTTTTCCTTGAGCAGGGTGCAGAAATGTTCTGAAATCAACCACATGAACCCTCACAATCTAGCCATGGTGTTTTCCTCCTGCTTATTTCAAACTAAAGGCCAAACTAGTGAAGAAGTCAATGTGGTTGAAGATCTAATTAAAAATTATGTGCAACTTTTTGATGTAAGTATGTTTACATAAAGGTGTCCTCATTGCTCAGCTGTCAGACCCTCTAAAATCTAGAAGTCTTCTTTAAGAGGATCTTGCTGTTAGTTGCACTGTCTGAGGATCTGCAGGGCTTTTGCACTCTATTTCAGTGGACATTGTTCTTTGTCTGCTTTAAATTTCATTTAGGTTAGCCTACGTGGGAAAAACTAGATTTAGAGGATTGCTGTGAGCTACTGTTTTCCAAAATGGTGCACATTCTTCTTGCTGACACCAGCACACCAATTTGAAGAAGATTTTAAGATTATTACTAATAAAAAAAATAATACTTGGATTTGGATTTTATGGGTCTGATCAGACCTGAAGCATGGAAGGATTCTGTGTTCTTAGTCTCTGAGCTGCATTTACCGTAAAGACTAGAGAAAGAGTTTAGTTCCTTGAGCCCAAAAAGAAGCCGAAATCCAGAGCAGCAATTTGTTTTAACTGTTTTGTTTTAGAGTTTGCTGCGTCACTGTGATATGGTTTGGCAGTTTTTTAATGGAGTCCTCTCTCTTCTAATATGTGTTTAGCTATAGTAACAAATCTCATCTGTGAAATGCCATTTCTGACTGCTAGAATATTTTACATAGCTACTTCTATAAGAACCTGGGTGTTCTAATTGATGAGCAACTGAATATGAGCAAGCAGTGTGTCCAGGTGGGCAAAAAGGCCAAAGGCATCCTGGCCTGTATTAGACATGCTGTGTCCAGCAGGAGTAGGGAGGTGATTGTCCCCTTGTACTCAGCTCTAGTGAGGCCACACCTTGAATATTGTGTCCAGTATTGGGCCCCTCAATACAGGAGAGATGTGGCGGTGCTGGGGTGAGTGCAGAGGAGGGCAACAAAGCTGGTGAAGGGCCTGGAGAATAAATCTTATGAAGAGGGACTGAGGGAGCTGAGGCTGTTTAGTTTGGAAAAGAGGATGCTGAGGGGAGACCTCATTGCTCTCTATAACTACCTGAAAGGACGTTGTAGAGAGGCTGGTGCTGGTCTCTTCTCACAGGTAATCAGTGACAGAACAAGAGGGAATGGCCTCAAGCTGCGGCTGGGTAGGTTTAGACTGGACATTAAGAAATTTTTTTCATAGAAAGAGTGGTCAGGCATTGGAATACACTGCCCAGGGAAGTGCTTGAGTCACCAACCCTGGATGTGTTTGAAGGTCATTTGGATGTGGTGCTTGGGGATATGGTTTAGTGGTGAACCTTGTAGAGTACGGTTCTGGGTAGGACTTGGTGATCCTGAGGGTCTTTTCCAACCTGAATGCTTCTGTGATTCTGTGAATATGGTTTATTTTAAATTAATGTTTGCTAGTTTATGTTGTGATTTTTTTGTACTAGCTCCCTTATTAACTGATCAAAAATAATCCCTTTTAAACAGATAAATGAAGAGCAGGTCAAACAAATGGATATAGAGAACAGCTTTATTACCAGGTGGAAAGACACTCAGGTAAGTGGCAAATATCAACTGGTATGAAAACAATAAATAAACATCAAAGACTGTTTTGTTGTTTATAGGCTATAGATGTCTAAATGTGAATTTCTAATTTTGTGTAACAACCAGGGCTGTTAACTACAGGGTTGAGGGAAATAGGAAATAAAAAGAAATAAAAGAGGAAACATAAACTGTGGAATTATGTTCTGACCTGAGAAACGGGCTAACATAGAGGCTCTTACATGCTTTTATTATGCTTCCTAAGCTGTACTAGAAGGAAATGGTCAACATTTGCAAGTGTGAAAGTGATGACCTGTCTGGGGTTTTTTATTTTAAACATGAATATTGAATATCTTCAAATGTATGTTAATGCTTTCATTATTTCATGAGCTTTGGGTATACATGGTCTCTCTGCATTAGAGTTTCACCATCTCTTTGATTTTTAAAGCATCTGAATCTTTAGCTGCATCCTGTTTTGTCACCCTTTCTAGAAATCCAAAGCACCAATGTTGTTTGGGGAAGCTTCAGACACATGCTAACAGTCAAACTGAATTTTGAGTTTCAATACAAGAGAAGGGGAGATCTTATGCCACATATTACCACTGTTAGTTGCAGTTTTACCTGTGACAACTTGTGAATAACTTCAGAGTGGCAAGAAACAGTGAAGTGATTGCATGTTTCACTGTCTGAGTGGTGTTCATGTACGGTCCTAACTAAAGCAAAAATTGGTTAAGTTTCATAACACTACCAAAGTGACTGAATTAATAAAAGGAAATGTAGGGAACTTAAAAGCTTTGTCAGAAGCCTGGAGTAGTAGGGGAGAACCTTTCAGTGACTTTGGAGCTTGTAGGGCTTTAGAAACTAATAGAATGCCAGCAGAAAAAAAAATCTATAATGCTTTGTCTGTTGGCTGCCTTCCTCCTTCCAGTGACAGTTTTGTGGTACCTTGTAAGCCATCATTAAGAAGACAGGGTCTTGCAAATGCATGTTGAAATTACATGTTCTCTGAATTGCTATCTGGACAATTATTTTTATCTCATATTCCCTTATTGTCTGGGTCAGAGTGACATGAAGCTGTCTGACCATAATGACCCACTGTGAATGTGCATATAGTAAGTAGAATGTCCATTTCCTCCTCCTGGTGCCTGGTAGGGAGTGACCAAGTCACTGGGAAACAATTTAAAGTCTATTTCTAGTGCCTGGCTTGCAGAATAAAAACATCTGCCTTAGTAATATCAAAAAAAAACTCACCACCCCTCCAACAAAATTTGATATCCCTAAAAGCATTCTGTAGGGCAAGAGCTGAAGTTGTCTTTAACAGAACAAATTAATTCTGGGGTCCATGAACAGGACCTTCTTGAGTTTGGAGAATAACAATTTGAAGTCTGAGATGGTGAAAATGCATCCCTTTTTTGGGTAGTATTATAGATTTTAAAAGTGGTTGTTTCAACTTGTATACCCTATTAACATTCCCAGCAACTCTGGGAATCTGCAACGCTTAAATGTTTGTAATGTAGACAGGCAGAGGTTGGTCTCTTCTCCCAGGCAGCCAGTACCAGAACAAGAGGACACAGTCTCAGACTGCACCAGGGGAGGTTTAGGCTGGAGGTTAGGAAGAAGCTCTATACAGAGAGAGTGATTGCCCATTGGAATGGTCTGCCCGTGGAGGTGGTGGAGTCACCTTCATTGGAGGTGTTCAGGAGGAGACTTGATGGGGTGCTTGGTGCCATGGTTTAGTTGTTTAGGTGGTTTGGATTGGTTGATGGGTTGGACGCGATGATCTTGGTCTCTTCCAACCTGGTTTATTGTATTGTATTATTGTCTTCTGGAAAACATGAGATATGAGAGGAGTTTCATGAGCAGAGAAAGAGAAAGGGGAGACATTTTACTTATGGGGGGAGGGGGAAGAAAAGAAACTGAAAGGTTGTTGTTGGACTGAGTAATAGAGTAGTAAGTCCTGGCTCTGTGGTTTTGTCTCAAATTGAAACTGCTGTGAGCAGTATAGGGAAGATCCAAATAAAATGGGTTTGTTCTGTATTTTTTCCAGCCAAGAAACCACTGTGAAATCACCTTTATGAGTTGTATTGTGTTGAGAAGGCTGCCTATTGCACAGAAAAAATAAAAAACAGATTTGATTTTGTGTTTTTTTGTTGTTTCTTGGTTATTTTAATAAAGGTCTAGGCTTTATAAAATTGATGAGGTTTTTCTTAGAAAGCTTCCAGCTGCTGAGAAAGTACTCTTCCAAATTTTAAACTTTGTAATCAAATTGGAACCTTCATGAATAATTAGGCTTGTTTGGACTGGTTTCCCTGGCACTCTCCAGGTTGTTGGGAAGTGGAGTTACAGAAAGATTGAAGCAGGATTTTAACTGTTCTTACTTTGTTCTCAGCGATGTCTCCAGCATTAGTAATCAGCTTTCTGAATTGATGGTTTCACCTACTGTGATAACAGACTCTGGCTTGATTCTTATAATAGACATGGCTGAGCTTTAATTCTTCACAAAAAATATCACTTCAGTCTTAAAGAATGAAATAAAATCTGCTACCTAATCACAGAATTGTGATCATCATGTTATGGGAGATACTGTCACAGGCTTTGCTAAAACTGAGGTAAAAAGCATTCACTGCTCTCCTTTCATCCTCATTGTAGATGACTCTCAGTTTTATTAAACTTGATTTCCCCTTTCCTAAATCCATACTGACTAATCCAAGTCACCTTCTTCTCATTACTGGGTTTGGAAATACTTTCCAGGAGGATTTTCTCCATCATCTTACCGGAATGTGAAGTCAACCAGCCTCTAGCTCCCAAAATCTTCCTTCTTGCCCTTCCTTCTTGAAGCTGAAATCTGTGCTTGTGCTCTTCCAGTCTTTGGGACCCTCTCCCAGTCGCCGTGACTCTTCAAAGGCCATTGTAAAACCACTCTCAGTTAGATCAGTGAGATTCCTCACCACTTGCGAGTCCTACTTGTCAGGCTCCATGGACTTACGTAAATCTGGTTTCTTTAAGTGTTCCTTAACCTAGTCCTCCTCCACTGAGGGTAGTCTACCTTGCTCCAGACCTTTCCTCTGGATTCAGGGATGTGGCGTCCCTGAAGGTCAGTCTTAGTAGTAAAGACTGAGGAAAAGAAAACATTGAGTACCTTGGCCTCTTCTGTGTGGTCTGCCACTTCATCCACTGCCCTGTTCAGCAGCAGGTCCACGTTCTCCCTGGTCTTTCTTGTGCTGTTTATGTACTTGCAGAATCCTTTCCTGTTGCCCTTTGCATCTGTTGCAAGCTTCAGTTCAGGGTCAGCCTTGGATTTTCTAACCTCATCCCTGCACAATGGGACAGTAGCTCTGTGCTTTTCATGGGTCACCGGCCTCTGCTTCCACCTCCTCTACCCTTTGTATGTCTCAGTTTAGTCAGCAGCTCTTAACTCTTCCATCCGGGCCTTGTAAATGGAAAAGGATGATTTGCAGTGCTTTGTAGTACTTAAAACTTGGAAGACAGCAGTGAAAAGGCTTCTTATTTTATTAGGTGGTATACAGCTGTTAAATTTGCTCTCATTCATTCTTAACAAGTTGCTAGAAATGACTACTTTTAGTTTCTGAGAATGCTTGTACAAAGACAACTTACAAAACTGAAGAAAAAGGCTCTTTCCGCTTCAGTGTAAAGGGAGAGAAAGGGCTAAAAAGAAATGCTGCAGGAACTGTATGGAAATCTGTACATTTGAAAATCTATTTTTTCCGTCCCATGGGAAGGAAGTTCTCCAAGGAATGTGGTGAGTGCTAAATAGGTATGACATGAGAGAATCTCAGCTGGACTGTGGAGAATGCCTACCGAGTTGCCTAGATATGACCTGTCACTGATATTAAATTTCACTGAATTGTGTTATTACCTAGGTTTATCAGTAAATTTTTGCTGTATTCAGTAAGTGCTTTCTCAGATAATTTCTAGGCTAAGATTTTGCATCAGAGCTAAGATTTCCACCTCATTTAAGAGTTGTGGAAGTCCAGAGGTTTTAGGTGTATATGCGAGAACCTCAACTGAGGTTTAAAAGCACTCCCTGACTCACTTCATGATCTTGGGACCCCAGCTCCCTGACCAGTGTGCCCTGGTTGTGTCCAAGCCCATGCTGTTAGGTTTCTGGTGGCATGAACTTGGTCACTGTATCATGTAATAAGCAGTATTTCTATTTTTAGAGTTTAGTGCAAGGCTGCTGGATTCCAGATGCACTGTTCTGTCCCAGATTAAGCCCTTGGCTCGCTTCAGAAATGGATAGGGAAGGGAGACTTGGATTCTTAATAGCCAGCATTCTACAGAAAAAAAAACTGACCTAGCTGAAGGAAGGAGCTTCTTAAATTGCCCTTCCTTGCATGCCTGTACATTGTGTGTCAGATGCTGCTTCACAGACCCAAACCATCTTCTTAAGAAAAGGTACTTTCTAAAGGAGAACTTGAACACAAGCTACGGTTAAGAAGGAATCCTTTCCATTTAATATCTGATTGTCTGACATTGCATCAGAACATGTTCATAAGATCAGTGATGCAAACAGATACTTAATACATTTGAGCATACAGGTTGTTATAGCAGTATTATACAGAGTATTTCTGGAGAAGAGAAGGCTTGGTGGAGACCTTAGAGGAGCTTTCCAGTACCTGAATGGGGCTTACAAGAAAGCTGGGAAGGGACTTTTTGCAAGGGCTTGTAGTGATAAGAGGAGAGCTATAAGCTGGAATAGGGTAAATTTAGACTGGGTGTTAGGAAGAAATTCTTTACAGTGAGGGTGGTGAGACACTGGAACAGGTTGCCCAAGGATGTTGTGGAATCCTCCTCCCTTGAGGTGTTAAAGGCCAGGCTGGATGAGGCAATCTGGTCTAGTAGAAGGTGTCCCTGCCCATGGCAGGGGGTCTGGAACTAGATGATCTTTAAAAGTCCTATCCAGCTCAAACCAGGATATGATTACCTCCGGGCTGATGCAGCAGAATGTTCAGAGAAAACCACAGAACCAAATTTCTGCTGAAGAACCTGAAAGTGCTCATGTCTCAAATGCCACTGAAGTTCCGTTCCAGGTGGCACTTCATTAGCTGCTCTTCATTTTCTGTCCACCATATACTTCTGCCAGCTGTTTCTGTTTGCTGCTGTAATTTACATCACATTTTCTCTCCATACGGTTGTTTACACGAGCCCAGTGGAAATCAAATGTCAGCTTCATTCTTATTTCCAACCTTTCTCTGTAATATCATCTGAAAAGCAAATTTTACAACTAAATGAGCTTTTTGAGTCGGTGCCACTATAATTAAGCAGCTTTCTTCAAAGTAGCTTTGTAATGGTTTTTTTTTTCCTCACAAAACGTTTCCATTAGTTTTCTATTCTCAGAGGCTAAACTAACTTTACAGTCCCCTTTTTGCAGAATGTTAATGTTCTTTAAAATTGAGTGCTGCCATTTATTTTTCTATGGGAACGTGGGTTTAGCTTCCCTAAATGAGTCAAAATGTATCTAAAAGCTTGCCTGTTTCTATGGCTTTCTCCATGTTTTATTCTGTATATGATGCAGTTCCTTAACCTCTTCCTCTCCTGGCAGCAAAAGTAACATCATTGTGATTGCTTTTCTCAACATTGAGGCACAAATTGTTCTCCTTTAATAGTAATTTGATTATTAATTTTCTAGATTAGTTTATTAATTAGAGGGGGCACCTCCTGAAATGTCTATTTTCCGCTCATCACCCCATATTTCACTGTAGAAAATGTTTTTGGTGCTGGGATGAATTAGTCTTTTGAACGTGCTTATGACTGTGCTGCAAGGGAATTGAAGCAGGCAAAGCATGAGACATTTTTAACTGCAGAGATATACTTTCTCGTCCAGGGAGTTAATTTTATTGCCATAAATGAGCAAACCTAGAAATGTTAGAAAATACTAAATTCCTGCACAGGAATCAGATTTCTCCCCTTGATCAGAAGAGGCTGAATTCACTGACTTTCCAGGTTCTACGTTTCCTATTTTCAGGGGTTGTTAAATTATGTTTGTTGTGATAATTAAACTATTAGCAGGGAGGTCATTCTGGCCCTGTACTCAACACAGGTTAGGCCACACCTTGAGTCCTGTGTACAGTTCTGGGCCCCTCAGTTTAGGAAGGATGTTGACTTGCTGGAACATGTCCAGAGAAGGGCAGTGAAGCTTGTGAGGGGTTTGGAGCACAGCCCTATGGAGGAGAGGCTGAGGGAGCTGGGGTTGCTTAGCCTGGAGAAGAGGAGGCTCAGAGGAGACCTTATTGCTGTCTAGAGCTACCTGAAGGGAAGTTGTAGCCAGGCGGGGGTTGGTCTCTTCTCCCAGGCAACCAGCACCAGAACAAGAGGACACAGTCTCAAGCTGTGCCAGGGGAGGATTAGGTTGGATGTTAGGAAGAAGTTCTTCTTAGAGTGATTGGCCATTGGAATGTGCTGCCCAGGGAGGTGGTGGAGTCACCATCACTGGAGGTGTTTAGGAAGAGACTGGATGGGGTGCTTGGTGCCATGGTTTAGTTACAGTATCACAGTATCGCCAAGGTTGGAAGAGACCTCGAAGATCATTGAGTCCAACCTGTCGCCACAGACCCCATGACTAGACCATGGCACCAAGTGCCACGTCCAGTCCCCTCTTGAACACCTCCAGGGACGGTGACTCCACCACCTCCCCAGGCAGCCCATTCCAATGGCGAATGACTCTCTCGGTGAAGAGTTGATTAGATGGTGTTGGATGATAGGTTGGACTTGATGATCTTTGAGGTCTATTCTATTCTATTCTATTCTATTCTATTCTATTCTATTCTATTCTATATTACATGCTTGCTTCATCATCTAGTTATTCTATCGTTTTGGTGTTGCACAGAAACTTTAGGCATCTCTTCAAGTTTAATGAGCTTAATTTAAATAGCTGATCTTGAGCATTTTGGAATGCCTTTGTAAAATCTATAATGATGAGTTTTCATTGTGATTAATAATCATAAATATAGTCTTTGTAGTAATGAATTTTGATTATCAGGATATGTACATATGGTCAGATGACTGAAGTCTTCTGTTATTTGTAATTTTTCTTCTCATTTTTTACTAACTCATATTAGTTTGGGGTTCCTGACCTTTTTTCATGGTTTTGAATCTTACTCAACTGTTTAGGCTCTGAAGTGAGCCTGGCTAACTTCTGAATTGTCATATTCTGGCAGTTTAAGATACTAAAGTAGACACTTCTGCCTTATATTTTGCTGTCCTTAAGCATACATTTTAACTTCCCACTTATTTCACATTTCCTTCTGCTCCTGAATGTGTATTTATAAAGTGTCTTCATTTTGTTTCGTGATTCTGTTTAATCAGAGTTTGGGTTTTCCTCCTGAATGTGTGAATTTGGGGCTGTTTTTTTGTTTCCTCTTAACTAGTCAGATAACAGTTCATGTAGCAGAGGTTTTGGCATGAAAATCAGCTTTTGCTCTATTTGTGTAGGCAAATGAAAATAGAAGTTTGAATGCATTAGGTTCTAGCATATCTGCTGGGTAGTAATTTCACTTTCCCAGGATAAAAGGATACTTTAAATATTTTGAAGTCAGCCTATTTTTATTAATTTGATTTTTTTTTTTAATAATAATTTTGTTACAGGTTTCCCAGGCTGGAGATTTGCTTATTGAAGTTTATGTGGAAAGAAAGGAGCCAGACTGTAGCATTATAATCAGGGTTAGTGATACAGTGTTTTATTAAGCATTTTCTCTTGAACTATACCAAATCTATTTTCATTACACAATGAAAGTATAAATTTCTATCTGTCACTGTTCTCTGAAGTTGTTTGGTTTTCTTTTGTTTTAAATTTGCTGTGTTGTCTGGATTTTGTGAAGAGTGATTGTTATGCATTTTTAAGGAGAATGTTATGATGTGGTTTTAAAGGGGATACATCCTCCTTTATTTTTACTGTAGCATACAGTGGTGTAAATTCTTGCAACTCTGTGGATGCAGCACACAAGAATGTTAACAGGTACACAGTGAATGCTGGTTTTATTTAAGAGTACAAAGCCATTTAAATGACCTTCCTCCTGATTTTGCTTGTTGCCAGTGATTATCTACCTTCCTTCAGTGCTAAGAAACTTAAATCTTGTTACTTACTCTAACTGAGATTTCTCAGCCTTGTATCTGATAATTTATTTTAAACACACTCATCTCCATGTCATAGTGCTGAGGAAAACAAATTCATTCCTATAATGACAAAGGACAGATACTGTTAAGAAGGAAGCAGAAAATTTAGGACAATGCTTTTTTGATTCTTTGTCTGTTTCCTTTTTGTTCTGCTCAGCACCACCTCTTAAACATTTGTGTTTTTACATGTGTGTGCACCTCGAGTACTGTGTCCAGTTCTGGGCCCCTCAGTTTAGGAAGGATGTTGACTTGCTGGAATGTGTCCAGAGAAGGGCAACAAAGTTGGTGAGGGGTTTGGAACCCAAGCCCTATGAGGAGAGGCTGAGGGAGCTGGGGTTGCTTAGCCTGGAGAAGAGGAGGCTCAGGAGAGACCTTATTGCTCTCTACAACTACCTGGAGGGAGGTTGTAGCCAGGCAGAGGTTGGTCTCTTCTCCCAGGCAGCCAGTACCAGAACAAGAGGACACAGTCTCAAGCTGCACCAGGGCAGGTTTAGGCTGGATGTTAGGCAGAAGTTCTATACAGACAGAGTGATTGCCCATTGGAATGGGCTGCCCGTGGAGGTGGTGGAGTCACCTTCATTGGTGGTGTTCAGGGGAGACTTGATGGGGTGCTTGGTGCCATGATCTAGTTGTTTAGGTGGGTTGGATTGGTTGATGGGTTGGACACGATGATCTTGAAGGTCTCTTCCAACCTGGTTTATTGTATTATATTGTATTGTATTATTGTATTGTATACATACAAACACAAATACATGCATGTAAGATGTGCTTTTTAAAATAGGAATGAAAGTGGGAATATGCACTGTTGAGATACAAAACTGGCACTTTTGTTGTATTCCAGACACACATATCAGTGTTTTACCCTACACCCTTAATTTTTCAAGGGTACAAAGAAAGAATTTCATGTTCTCGGGTTATCAGTCAGCTAAAGATTCTGACTTCAGTTTCCTGGAACAAAATAAGGAAAGCATGCTGGAGTCCAGCAAATAATTTATGGGTTCCCAGCTCAGCATATGTGCTGCCTTTTTCTGCTGTTGTTTCTGTTTTGTGAGATTATTTTTTGGTGTTCTTTTGTTTATTTGTTTTCTTTTTAAAGTCAATTGCAGGGATGAAGTGTTTGATTAAAAAAAAACCAAACCACCCCAACTCAGAAATGTGTAATCATAATATCTTCCTAACTGGTTAATTTGCATTATAGGTATCACCTTTGATGGAAGCAGAAGAATTAACCAACGATGTTTTAGGGATCAAAAACATTATTCCCAACAAAGATGATATCTGGGCTGCTTTTGAAGTACTTGAAAATGGAGAGCTAGGTTAGTGACACTTTGAATGTATGCATGTTCATCAAATGTCATTATTTGTATTTTTCAGTATTTAACATAATGTAAACCTGAGCCAGTTACTAAAATGTTTATGGAAGCAAAACAGTAATTACCTTTCAGGGCACTGTTTCGTATTTGGTTACTGGGGCATCTGCATGGTTTCCTTCTACACTTTGCCAGAAATAAAGTGATGAATTGTTTTTAAATGCTTACAAATTGGAGGCTGAAGGGAATGTTCTTTATGTTACTCTGCTTTGCAGTTCATAGAATAGTAAGTCTTATCAGTAAGTCTGTAGAAGAAACTTGTTTTCATTAGAGTGTCAGCAGCTGATTTTATAAGGAATAATATTTATCAGAAAAATGAAGAGGGAAGAATACTTGCAATCCTCAGGGAAGAGGATCTTCTTTATTATTTAGTCAATTATTGTATGTGTGTAGATGAAAAAGGAGGAATCAAGTGTGTAATCCTGTGTTTATGGCAAGTGGCATTATGGTGGATGTAGCAGATTGGTGAAACATTTGCTTTAAATGCATTTCTGCTGCCACCAAGAGCAAATGTCACACAGTCACAATATTAACTGTAATGAGGTTTTAACACGGGCAGTGCTTTATGCATGCTGGAGCTGCTTGCACTTTAGTGTTAGAGATACTTTAAAAAGGAATAGAGTTGTTGGTTGTGGTAATTTTGATTAAAACAGTGTATGGGATAAATACTGATGTAAGCTGATTTTTGAAGAATACATGGAGGACAGGAATATGCTTTTAGTTTAGTCCATTTGCACTTCATAGTAAGTTACTATTCTTATTCTTTTCATGCTACAGAAGTGGACTATGGACTCTAGTGCTTTTCTGTAGTGAAGATAGATATTTTCAAGTTAAGAAAAAATATGTATGAAAGAATGGAGAAAACTAAGATTACTGAATGTTCCAAGTTTGTTTGAATAGTTGTGTTATACTTGGTTTAAAGATGTGCTTACAATAATCTCTTCAGATTTACACTGATTCTCCTGGAACACTTAGTCTTGACCTTGGCAGCATGAATAATGAGAATGGAATTGCAGTCTCCCTTTTGACTTAAAATAAATGATCTTGGTGCCTCTTTGCATCTTGCAGTCTTGCGTGGAGCTGTAACAGAGTTCATTTCCAGATTCATACATGCAGGCGTCAGCTGATGAAGAATGCTAGCATCTATTATCTTTAGAAGGCTTCTGCTAACTTCTACAAGTACTCCAGAAATCTTATTTCTTTTGACTGAGTAATGGAAAAATGCAAAGGGGAGATTTTATTTTCTTTAAGTCGATATGTTACACTTAGAGACAAATGGAAACTCAACTAGATACGGCCAACATAAAAATAAATACAGATGATAAAGCTCCACAGCAGATTCTTGGGGTATTTGAGTGCCACAACTAGCGTGGGCTAGATACGATGTTTGAGCTAATGGCCAGGGAAGATGGACAAAATTAAGCTCGGTCTGAGGCACTGCAGACTCAATACAAGCTAATAAATATTAGCAAGGGATTAGAGTGCTTCCCGTTGGAGTTTACAGCACAGAGTAGAAATGGGATACCAGTGTTTCAAAACCAAAACAAACAAGCAAAATGCTAATTAAAAGTCCTAATTCAGCACCTGGCTGAAATCAGTAGAGACTGTGTTGATGAAATGTCTGCTTCATGGTTCACTTTCTGTGCATCAGAACAGGCAAACTGAATTAATAATGGTGAGGAATAAAAATAATTCAGGTATGAAGAGGCACTTAGGAGGATCCCTGTGGTGCTGTGGCTGAATCTAGCAGATTTTCAAAAGGCTGAAACACAAGGGGCGGGGGGAGAAACCTACTATTCAGTCTGTGGTCCAAATATGACCCTAAAGAGCTAAAAACCTAGCTGAGACTTTACTGCTTCGAGTTGGTCTTACCAGCATCATTTAACAAACAGCATTGAACATGATGCAATCTAAGACATTTACAAGTTGAGATTCTAACACAACATGGCAGAAACAAAGTTTGCTTCTGTGTTTCAAGCATACATTGACCTTCACAGTGTCTTTTCTGACAGAAAAGAATTTTCTGCTTGTGTTCCTGCCATGGTCTGGTACCTGTTTAGTACATGGACTCCAAGAATCCTAGAATGATTTGGATTGGAAGGGACCTTGAATATCACCTAGCTCCAAGCCCCCTGCCATGGGCAGGAGCACCTTCCACTAGACCAGCTTGCTCAAGGCCTCATCCAGCCTGGCCTTGAACACATCAGTTTGTGGTATTCAGGTGGTGATATTCAGTTTGTTACACTCAGTGCTTAAGGCCTCATCCAGCCTGGCCTTGAACACATCAGTTTGTGGTATTCAGGTGGTGATACTCAGTTTGTTACACTCAATCCTGAAGTTTTGTGAGAGTTATTTTGCGTGTTAAGATGCACTGCCCTGAAAATGAACTCTGAGAAGGCAAGAATATCAGAATCCTCTATTTTTCTAAAAAAGTAATTTCCTCCTGATATTTAATATTGCTTAAGGTGAAAATGACAGGTTTGGGATATTTACCAGCATATGAACCCAAGTAAAAGGGTAATTGGAGGTGTATGTTGACTGCTTGCCGTTCAGATGACTAAAATTGGAGTATTAAAGAAATCAACCAAATGATTTGCATAGAGAAAAGCTGCAATAATTGATTTTATCTGACTTAGTCCAGCATGTTCAATACCATATGCTTTTACAAAATAGGTTGGTTTTTTTTTTTTTTTTTTTTTTTTTTTTGTAATTTATGCTTGATGGATAGTTGGTAAATGAGGTGTGTTGCCAGTAAAAAACCTAATACATTCCAGCATGATGATTTATGTACCATGTAATCCATGATGACAGATGGTCCTAAATGTAACTATAAATAAAACAGTAGGTGTTTACTCTGGGAGTGCTGGTGTTCTAGGAAGATGTGGTGATTTGCCAGTGTTTCCTGCTTTGGGTTTGTAAAGTTCTTAAAATGGATTATTTTTTATTTTTTTTTCCCTTCTGCACAAACAAGTCATTTTAACTTCATCACAGCAGAGTCCACAGGTTCCCAAAAGTTAAAAAGCCATTTGCAGTATTTGAGTATTTAAAACAAAAAGGGCCAGAAGAAGTGGTGCTCGAAAGTAAAGATTGTCTGCAGAATGGTATTTGGTTTTTTGCTTCATTGTCATGTCTGAATAATAAAATCTTTATATATAAGTGGTGTCACAAGTCTGCAGGTAAGGTAGATTTTTGCATCCCCAAACAGCAGTAGTATTTTCTCTCATTTAAGTGTGTTATCGGTGGCTGCTGTTTTCTGAAGCTCTGGCGTTCAGGTGTTCAGGAAAATATGTTCTGCTAGAGTGCAGTGCTGGACAGTCCCACAGCAGCTGTTGACATTTCATATTCATCTATCCTAGCAGAAATGAAAAATGAGATTATGGTGGCATACTTTTCCCTCCAGTACTCAAGAGACACAAGACTAGACTGCCTGACCCAACGTGACAGTGTCACACAGGTGTGATTTTCCAGGAGCTGCACCCAGCTCTTCTCAAGGTCTGATCCTGCTATTAAAATAGAAACTCAGAACTTCTGGAAAAATCCCTCTTTGATGATTAAATGGCACCTGGATCTACTGCTCTAAGTTTCAGCCCATACAGCAGCCATCATTAAAGTTTTTGTGCATTCATCAATTAACAGTAGGTGCTTGCTACTGAGCAGGTAAAAGTCCTCAGGGATGGAGGTGTGTGTGTCGAGGAAGAATTAATAGAGAGGGGAGCTGTGCAGTTTCCCTCCATCCACATCAGTGTTGGCTTCTATGATGCCTCAGGCAATGTTGCAGTACATCACACTCATATTTTCTGCTGGATCTGGTAATGCAGTTTTAGGGTCTATGTGCAAGCTCTTCCCTCCTTTCATTTGGTACATGATCTGGGGTTTGTATGGATTAACTGGCTCGACTTGGTACCTCCTACCACCTTTCTTACCTATGAAAGAGTCTGTTTCCTCTTTTGGGTGGGTGAGACTTATCAACGAATTTACACCTGAGCATCTGCAGTGCTGAGGTGCACACATAGAGCCTGGTCATACCTTCATCTATTGGTGTTGCAGT